>OV121078.1:2740228-3408782 GCA_921293005.1 Nemoura dubitans | reverse complement strand
CTGGCGAAGTAATTTCCGACTTTGTCGACAGTGCAATGGTGTGAACATATAGAAATGTTCGCGGGGGAATGTGTACAGGGTAAATCTGAAAGATGTGTCAGCCGCCTTCATGACGGAGTAAAACCGAACTACGATGTGATCTTATAAATATTGTCCGTCACTGCCTAGTTTTGTACATTCATATGTTATTAAATATTGTGCCGCCCTACCGGGATAATTTAAGCAAAAAGAATCCAACTGACCTGTAGGCAAACTCATTGCAGTCATTATATAATCTAAGACTTATTTTCTTATGTCCGCATTTTCAGCTGCTCTAGTTTTCAACAAAACAATTTCCAAAATAGGGTTTGAATGGTAAATCTAAAAAATTGCCAAGTTGTGCTTCCGTATATATGAAATTGTCCTGCCGTGGCTTTGGAAGGGATGTATTTCGGAGATGAGTATTTAAGATAGTCACGCCTAGCAGGCCGTAGCGAGTGAACCCGGTGTCACCGCTTTATGACTGCATTTATCACCCAACTTGTACACACCAAATTTGTCCCTTGCACCTGAATTTCATACGGCGGTCACCCACCAACTACAAGTCTCGGTACCTTGTTGCTTAACTTTACGATAGGTATATGCAATGATATACAATGCAAACAGTGGTGAAGAAATTTAGTTATTATATAAAGTACCTTACTAAATGGATCTAAACAATGAACTTGAAGTTCATAAAATGAATAAAACATATTTAAAGTCACTCATTTTATTTAGTTAGCTAATGAAAAGAAAACAGAAAAGATTATGAATTGCTAACTAACATTAAACACTTAATGCATAGATTTAGGCACTTTTCAAACAATCACTTTTTTCCCACCTAAAACTTGTGTGTTGTATCCGATTGATTCCGAAATTTAGTTATGTTATGCAAAGACGATTTTCTAACACGTCTGCTTTTGGGCTCCACGTGGCCTTGAAGCGTGGACCAAGACAGCGCTAACGAGGCGCAGTTAGCCGGCCATCTCCAAGTCCAGGTATGAAGACCGATCGAGATAATGACAGTCATTAAAAGCGATGCGTGAGTCCCTTGTTTGTTTAACGGTCGACTGAGGGCCAGACTCGATGCGGGCTCCACTTTTGTGGTCTGCTCCGCGTCGTGCTATTCCGTTTCGTGCCTAGTGGACACAATATTAAATTTCCCTCATTTAGATTGGCTTTATGGCAGTTTGTCCGGAGCTGGTATTAAAAAATTACCCAGGGTACACAGTTCGAGAACCTACTGTGATGTTTCAGGAGTAATACAATTAATACTTGAGTACATCCTCGACAACGCACGATAGAGTACGGAGATGGACACGGAAATGACGAAGATTTGAGGCAAGAAAACGATTTAAAAGTGAAATACGATGGAAAGATGATGATTCAAGTCCTCCAATTGACTTTGATACCAGTTTGCTACCAATATGGTACCAATATTTTACACTACCAGTATGATTTCCAAACTGTATACATTTAACATTGCGTCTACGAGGCACGAAACGGAAACACGCCTCCGGGCGCAGCCTCCGAAAACACATCGGCGGACAACATCACTCAGATGAGTCGTGCAATGGACGTCGATTCTTCACTGAGGAAAATTACTACATTTGCTATTTTTAGTTCTCCGTCGCTCTGAATTCGTAGCACTTTTCTGACGAATGACAGACAATAGCTATGTCATGAAAAAAAACTATTTTAAACTGAGATTAAATCAAAAGTCTCACTGGTTTCCCGACGTTTCGTAACATATTCTAGTTACTTTATCAAGGGGTGAAAGTAGTCAAGCCACTCACCATTGATAAAGTTACTAGCATATGTTCCGAAACGTCGGGAAACCAGCGAGACTTTTGATTTAGCATTCAAATCCCAGTTTGAAATAGTTTTTTTTTTCAAACTTGTGCTAAAGATAGGATATAGTAGACATGAGTTTAAGACATTTAATAGCTCTGTCTGGTTGTCCACGAAATCTAGATGATAACTAGATTTCTTGCGTTTATTTGTCCAGGCTAGATTTCGTTTATTGCATGATGGGTGTATACAGGTGGGTATATACGCTAATTTCGAAAATAAAGGGCGAGTATACGCTGTATACCTGCGTATACCCTGTACTACACCACTTGTGGAAAGCGTCTAAAACGTACGCTGTACGGAATAAACACACACATTAGAGTCCATGGAACCACTTTGCACACCAACCTCCCCCCCCCCCCCCCCCCCCCACCACAGCATGAAATCGAGTGTAATTTGCATTGCGTACATCCATCGCAAAAGAAGCAACGCAACGCCCGACGTGACCAGCTCGGCGGCAACCACGATCAGAGCCGAGTCCGCACGAGGTTAAATGTGAGGTATAGTCCATTCGCGAATTACTGATCAGAACCACTTGAGATTTTGTGTTAGGAAGACGCGTGCCGACCCTTGTAAGCTCTGCTATGCTCCATTGTGTTCTCTGCGAGAGTGACAACTGACGGATCTCCTTGCAAATAGCTGCGTTGTCACTTTCGTCCCTCTTGTGTGCTTAATTACCTGATGATTGGCAATGAAGGGGTTTCCCCGAAAATTGGCAACACAGGGCTGTGAAAGGGACAGAGTTGGTGCAAATTCTTGACACATGTCAAGATACATATCTGTGTTAACAATGGCATTGTCCGAAGCCCTGAGGTGGTTTTGACCAGCAATTCGTGAATGAACTATAACAGTTGATAAATAGATTCGATACAATACATCCATGCATCCATAACTAGCGAGTGTTTTGCGGAACTGCAAAAACTGTATGCACCATTACACCATTAGACCTGATTTGCATATGCCAAAATCTTCGAAGAGCAATATCGTCTCATCACGCAGGCGCATCTCAACAAACTTGGGTAAATCGGCTGCGGCTGCTCTAAGCCCTGAAGTGGATTTGAACGGTGATTCGCGAATGGACACAGCCGCAGCAGCCGTCGGGGCAGAGCAAACAAGGATGACCGCCGACGAGTTGGTGGCTGCCTTCAGAGCATCGCGTGTCTCACGCTCTCAGCGGCGTCCGCGTGTAGCTAATCATCCCACTACTCGATCGACGTACCGACAGTTTAGATAACTACTTGATCGGCCCACACAGAGCGTTCCCGTTGACACTTTCGCTAATGGAAATAAACTCTGTTTCACGTTGAGAGGGGGAGTGGATTTGCATCTTCTTCCAGGACCCACTGCTGCTAGACATGAGATTAGAGTTTGAAATTTACAAGCCATGTCTTGAGATGGACAAAACGTCCTATATGGGCAGTTAAACGCTTAGCTCGTGTCTTGCAGCAGTGGGTCAGCGAGGAACATGCAAATGCATTCTCCTTCTTGACGTGAAATGGAGTTTAGAGTGGATTTAACGTCGGATGGTTGGTGACAGGCGAGTAGGAAAGAGTTTAGCATAAAATCAAACGGTATGTGTATTATTGTTACTTTCTTAGCGACAGCCAATGAGAAATGTTTATTTACCTGCTGATAAAAGTGTCGTGAGAGGGTATAAAAGGATGGCGAAAAACTGGGCGACGAAAATTTATTTTTTGGGCAAATTTAAATACGTTTTTTGCTTTTATGTTAATTTCACCATGCTTGGCTAGAGGACCAATTTTGTAGCCTGAATGTTTGGGTATTATGTCCTTACGAGGCATCTTGGCATTTGATGGCTAAAAACAACCAAAACGCGCAGATTTTCATCCATTTTCGGCCTCCAATTACTACATCTTTTTAGTCGATAAACTATAGAACGGAATCATGATTTTGGTGCACTAAGGGCCGGTTATGCAAGTGCCTCAACCCAGAGTTAAAGTAGGAGTTAAGTTATTGTCATGCAACCGCCAATGCCGTGGAATTCATTTGTTCCTGAGGGCTAGACAATATGCAATATGTAAAAATTTTCTGTAAAACAGTCGTAAAAATCATATATTGAGAGATTTGATTGTGACATAGGTTCAATTAATGAGGTAAATATGTATGAAACTAAAGAATGAAGTAAGTACTTGGTGATCGCTGGGCTCGTATTCTCGAGTTTGAAGTCAACTTTTAGTCAAAGTGACAAACGCATTTTAAACTTTCCTGAAAGACTTAAAGCCAGCGACAATAACCGATGTATACTCGGACCTGACACATGACTTGGGAGAAGCAGCTTCTTCCAAAAATGACCTGGGGTCGCCACACTACGACCTTTAAATACAGTGACTAAGGCTAAGTCTGTTTAATGAGCTCCGAAGTCGAGCCGTTTCCTTCACCTCGTAAGGTATACACTTTCCAGGCCACACCTTTCGTCGGATCGCGACGAAACCTATATTTTCGGAATCTTCACACTTCGGACAACCAATTGAACCATTTTCATTTCGCAAGATTCACTCATTAATTACTTACAAGAGTTTTAAAATAACCATGATTCGACGGTATATTGAAAGATGTACTTAAGGGTAAATTCCAGCTAAGAATTTACCTCTCACCGTATACACTTTCCAGGCCACACCCGTTATCCGATCGCTACGAAACAAATATCTACGGAAACCTCACACTTTTGACAACCAATTAAATATTTCAGAACCTCGAAATATCCCTTGGAAATCCATAAAAAGTTGCATTCAATTAACCTCAACAACCGTCAATGAATGGCCTTAAACTCGCGAATTGGGATCCTGGTGCTTTGCTCAAAGTCCCGCGGGCCAGGGGTTGCGCACGCCAGTTATACAGGGAACAAAGTCTACACAGATCAGGCTGACCATTTTCCCGTTATAGCTCGTTCACACTACACGAGTTGATCATGGTCAAGTCCTCAACTCGATCAAATATGGCGTTGATTGGGTTTCAAAAATCAGTTGGTGTTCACACTTGTTTCCTTACTTGATCATGATCAAGTCATTCGGGCAAGTTCGGAATATGCTCGGGATACGAACACAACCGGAAATCGCAACGAATCTAACCTCACTTTATCACCGAGCTCAAAGCACACGGAACACGCTCCCAGGTTAATGTTGTAACGTTTCCGGTGGCGGATTTTGAAATAATCACGAACTCTTCCGAGCGTTCACGACGATTCCCGAATGATTTCATCACGAATTACTAGATAACTGAGTTGTGGAAACCCAATCAACGCCATATTTGATGGCGTAGAGAGTTGCTCTTGATCAAGTCTGTAGTGTGAACGCTGTACAAGGAAACTTAGTGTATAGAGGAAGCAATACACACAAAATATGTTAATCGATCAAAGTGAACAGGGAGTGGTTCTACAAAGATAATAAATAGCGATGAAATTATTCTGATATTTCCGAGAAATCTGAAACCACAACTTCGATGATCCCATAAAAAAGCCACGTACATAATATGGAAATGGTTGGAGGTGATTATAATTGACAGCCTGTAGAATTGATTCACAAAGACCCTGGGTTTTAACCTCTTGGAGATAAATATTTGTTAGAGGTGTACCGTATAGAAAGATTCAACTAGCTATCCTGACAAAATGATCAATCACATTAAACATTTTCGTTTACTTAACGGTTCGTTATGAAAGTGTTAAATTATTAAAGGTCAGTTACAATCGTTCTATATTATGTTAGCCTTTTTGGTGTTTTGTTTGATGATGTATCAATGATATTATAATGATATCAGTCATATTTAACCCTAAGAGGTTTGAAGGTAACGCCTATAAAAATGTACCTAGGTAATGTTTAACAAAGGCAAGACTTTTACTCAACCCCATGTAATATTTTAACGCTGTACTACGCCATTTTACTAAGTCGGCACGGGGAGACTACACCGACGAAATATTTTTTTAAGCCACACTTAAATGTCGAAACCTTAAATTTTTGTGATATTTAGCCACGCAAAAAGACTAATATTCGGATTCCACTCATTACTAGTCTAGGCCGTGAGAGACGATGCCACAGGAAGGACTGTAGGTACCACAAACTAAACGAAAACAAAATACTATTTCGGTTACCAACAAAAAATGAAAACATTAATCGTATTTCGTATAATTAAGGTACAAAAATTAAAAACACTAGCTTTGGTAATATTAGAAGGTATTAGAAACCAATATGACGGAATAAAGATGATGACAGGACTTCAGTTGGTTCAGGTTGGCGCTCATGCAGCTACAGTGACTACCAGCGCTCCTACCGGAAAATCAACATCTTAAATCAAATAAACAATTAATATTTTAATAATTACACATGAAGAGTGCAAGAACTTTTCGTCGTAATTTGAGCTTAGAAATGCACCGTAGTTGAAGACAAAAATTGATCTACAAAATGCGACGGTGTGCGCTCCTTTGCGGGGCGCGAAACAGCCCGTGATTTAGGCTCCTCGTGTGTATAGAGAATAGCAAAGAAGGTCCCCCTTGAGGGTGATCCCGAGGGTGCCGCGACTGATGCGATTTACTTCAAAGGACGACGGGCAAAGTAGGACGACGCCGACAAGAAGAGTCATGTGTTACATTCGGAAGTGCATCAAAGGGTGGCGCGAGACGCAAGACGCGGGAACAAGTTTCAGTGTTCTTCTCTGATGCTGAAAATGTGGCCGCGGTTTCATAACTTCGAAGTTAATGATAACGATGAAAATGAAATTGCAGCTGATTTTCAATAATTTGCATCGACAAAGTGTTTGAAAGTAGGGAGAAAAGGCGCCGTGCGGACAAAATGAATACTACAAGGCCGGGATTGATAAAGAAGAACGGAAATGATCAAAGAGGATATAATAATCATTGGAAGTATTGGATGTTCGATATTGATTGACTTATTGCCATGCACAACTGGGCATTTACAGGGTTTTATGTCAAGGTTAATCAAGGTCAATGATGTGGATTGTGCAGGGACATATAGTAAAATATTACTTTAAAAGGACGATCTTGGTCTTATAAGCCATGTTCATTTGCTGGCAGTTTTGACCTTGGATAGGCACAGCGCCAATGGTAGCGGCGACCTTGGCAGTTGCTTTTCGCTAGCTGCGCTGACCTTGAGCAGACAACGCACCAATCGGAAGACGAAGTCTAAGACAATGGAGTATTTTATAGTAGTAGATGGAAGTTTTCGCTGCTGTTTTGGCTAGAACCGACGTGCAATTTCAATAATACCTGCTATTTGGAACAGAATTCTTTGTCACTAAAAAGATTAACGACATTTTTACTCATAATGTTGTAGTTTATTATTTCCAATTGAATTTTTAAGAATATTTTTTTGTCGAATTGGCGTTTATTTTACGTTTGAATATAGGTTCAAGTATGTTTGGCCTATCGAACATTGCGAATATATAATATGTGTTAATCAGTTTGAATCCAAATGCGATTTAGTATAATCTACATATTATCTCTACACATAGTTTAAGTTTGCACCAATATGTTTTATCCTTATTATGTTCATCTTATTATTAATTATTATTACAATCAAATTTCAATACTTTAGATAAGGTTTATATAGTCTGTACGTTCCGTTGTACATGTACAACATTGGGACTCCCAAGACTTTAATAATAAATAAATAAATAAATAAATAAATCAATCAATCAATCAATAAATAAATAAATAAATAAATAAATAAATAAATAAATAAATAAATAAATAAATAAATAAATAAATAAATAAATAAATAAATAAATAAATAAATAAATAAATAAATAATTAATTAAACAAATAAATAAAAATCAGCTGTCGAAAACGAGACCATCTATATTAAAAATCAATGGTACCGTTGGTGTGTGAGTGTTGTGGAGCCGTAATGATCATGGGCACGGAGTGTAAATAGTGTCGTCGAAAAGCGAATCTCGGAAATGGAATGCAGTTATTGAAACCGAGCGGATCGGAATGTCATCTCGAAGCAATCTCTTTGATGCTGTGTGTTTGTTATGAGTGTTGACTCGTTCAAGGTGTAGTGGGAAGGGGTGCTTTGCGTGAAAGTGATACATTCCCCTCCAATAACTATAGCAATTATTGTTCTGGAAGCTTTTCATACACGGTACATTATTACTTTGGTCAGCCTGTAGGTGATTTAAATGTCGTAGCACGAGGACAGCAGTTATAAGTCATCGTTCCGGAATCATCGTGAACTCCCGATGTTTCTCAGAAATGCCATCCGAGCGTAGCGAGCGAAGCGAAACTTTCAATTTCACTAAGTGGTAATAAAAACACTTGTGTGTGTTAGTTTGTTTGTATGTGTGTTTGCGCGCGCTCTACAGACCAAACGTCTGCTTCAATGGCGATGAATTTTTCAGGATGTTTACTTTTGTTCTCAACGTAGACCCCATGCGTTTTTCAAAAAAATCCTCTATACCCATACCCTTCAAATCAGAATTATCTGCAACAATCTAAAATTCTAATTAGATAGCTACGCGTAGATAGCTACGCTCATCTTCAACGCGAACGCTTTGGCAGCGTTTCCTAGCAACACTTTATAAACAGCCGCGGACATAACGTCCATGTTTTTATTAAAAAGTGAGTGCAAAATGTCGATACTTTTTTCAGATTCGCATTTGAGCTTCGTGCACAAGATGAAAACGCACTGGTTGAAGGAAGGAAACCCTTTACGTACACGGAATCAAAGGCACGGAATCGAGAATTTACATGCAAACACTGAAGTAGCACGTGTTTAATATTTAAATCGCAGCGCGTCCCCATCAATTGATTCTCATCGAATGACCACGCGCTGGCCTCGCCGGAAACGACCAGCTGGGTCGGATTACCCTTTCAATCGACGCCCGAACCCCCCCCCCCCCCCCCGAATGACAATTCCAATCTGTCCGAAGGCACACAAAACTACAACGCGCCCTACAATTGTCAACCACCCGAACCGCCTCATTACGACGAAAAGATAAACCCACGCTATTATAAATTCGTAGAAAAAAGGGCTACATATTACTGTGTGTTCTACGAGTGGGGGGGCGGGGGGGGGGGGGGGGGGGGGGTGCGCCATACTTATAGAAATCGTGAGCGGAGCGTCCACATCGGGGGCAGATGCATTACATGGTATATTGGTTTGTGTATTCTGTGGGACCTGTAGGATGTTCCTCGATGGGGTTGCATAATATATCTGGCCGTGTAGCGAAGGGGTGGGGTGGGGTAAAATGCCCCAGTATTATGTCACTGGCAGGAGGTTCCTTTGAAGTCTTGCCCAGGGGCGACTCGGTGACGGGCGCTAGGGCGAGGGACGGGGGTTAAATAGATAGAGTCGGATCTCCGGGCAGGGGGGTGGGGGTGGGGGGGGGGGGGCGATATCCAAACACAGACCAAGAGACGGGCCTGCGACGGCTGGGGTTGATCACAAAGGGATGTCGCTTTTGACGGGCTCGAGTTGGACGAAATGCTGACAGGAATCCGTGCTCGTGTTCGTTTTACTGCGTGGTTATAATTCATAATTATCGTTTTGGATATAAATCGTGTAGGTAATTTGTGGTCAGGTAATTGGTTAGTGAATGTGTTTGGTTTCGATTAGTTTCGATAATTTGTTTGATTGATGCGTTTTAACGTCGGTGTCAGGGAATTTGGTATCGGATCCACATGTGATTTTATATTGTGGTTTATATACACATAGAAATAAAAATATACAGTATGGGTACGTAATTTTTGAGTTGCGATAACACAAATTGCACCAATGCTTAAAAAAAAATGTTACGCCAAAATCTAGAATATCGATTGGGTCAATTATACAATAAACAAACAATTCGAATACTACAGACATTCGACCGACATATAATATACGATCATTGTATATAAACGTCTTTATAAAAAACCAGTAGATGAAATGTCTATTCGATAACATGCCTAGTGTGGTATCAAGCGAATTGAAACTCGTCAGCAAAAAATAAAATAAAATAAAGAGGAACAATATTCTTTCATTAAATTTCCTCTCTGCCGTCCACGCGCGCGTTACTTCCACAACGGCGCACACTTCCCTCTCGCTCCACACACAAGTAAACAAATCAAAAAACGGAAATCTTTCCTTCGGCCTCTTATCTTCATATTTCGCATATAATACCAGCGACTCTGCTTCGAAACGGCCCCCGAAACCTCTCGAGCGACGCGAAATTCCTTTCCCCTGACCGGCTCCCATTTCTCTACGCTGAATTCTCAAACTCAAAGCGGAAATAAAATACAAGAAAAAAACACAACGAGAACGGGCAGCGCTCGGCCATTGGGCCGACAAGGCGAGGAATTTTGTTCATTTTAATGGTGGGCCTTAAGGCTACCCCACCCCACCGCCTACGCAATTCTCGAATGCGAGGGTCAAAGATCACGCTTGACCAAACGGGGGGTTTGGAAATTTGAATCGAATGGAAATTCTCAAGACGCACGGCACAAACGCTGGATATATAGGAAGGACTTTCCCGGGAAAGTGGAAATTGCGTGCATTGCTCGAATTTTCGCGGGCGACTTGAGCTAAACTATTTGCCTTATTGCTTCGGACGGACGAATTACTACCGCGACTCGTAGAGCGAGCTTCTGCGAAGTGGCTCTGTTTTGAGAGTCGCAAGGCTTGGATGCGATGAGCGGTGCAGTACATTCACGAATTACTGGTCAAAACCACTTGAGATTTTGGGGTAGGAAGACGCGTGCCGACCCTTGTAAGCTCCGCTAAGCTCCATTGTGTTCTCTTCGAGAGTGACAACTGACGGATCTCCTTGCGAATAGCTGCGTTGTCACTTTCGTCCCTCTTGTGTGCTTACCTACCTGATGATTGGCAATGAAGGGGTTTCCCCGAAAATTGGCAACACAGGGCCGTGAAAGGGACAGAGTTGGTGCAAACTCTTGACACATGTCAAGATACATATTTGTTAACAATGGAATCGTTCAATGCCAACAAAACGCAGTTCTAAGTTCGAGCAACTGCCAAAATAAGCTCACCAACAAAACGAAATTTAGCAAATCACAATCACTCCATCCTCATAAAACGTAACGACCTCTCAAAACCCGACTGCCGAAGCTAAAGCACCCAGTAGGTATACAGGTATACAATTCGTATTTTTTCAGCCGGTCGCATTCGCTGTAGACCTTAAAGCAATCGCACGTGTTTATCGTAGCGTGACCCCGCCCCCTTGACCACCCAGCCCCACGTGTACACAGCAGTCACCGGCTGAAGAGCCCCAGCGCTTGCTTTGCACCCCCGTTGACCACTATACCCCGTTGCCCAGCTCAAAGGCCGAACGCGAACCCCTGGCGTTCCTCCACTCGTGCCTCGGCGAGGGTTCGCGATGCTGGCACGGCCGGCGCCACACGCACATCTATGAATGGACCCGTCGTGACTTGTTACCCCATTTTGTAAATACATAATGTACTTTCGTCTCAATAGCAGCCTGCGATGTTTGTTGTTTCGATGACTTGATTAACCTGCATGTCGGTTGCCGGCTGCATGAAGTATTCCACCCTTAGTCAAGCTTATTTTGGGTTCACCAATTCGTTGACATTTCCACTCGTGTCAAAAAAGCCGTTGTAAAAAACAACGAAATGTTAACCACCAAAAATGAATTCATCACCAAAATTTGCTTAGCACTATGCTGTCGAGATCGATTCTAGGTCGTCATTGCACAAAGCATCTGATTGGCTGCATATAATGACCTAACGGACAGTTAGTTAACTAACGCACCGATGGTTCAATGAGCAAAATGGCGCTGCTCGACGCCATTTTATGCAGTGCACGAGGCACCACGTTTAAACATCAACTCCAAACAAACCCACATACTACAACTCGTAAAGTTCACCATAAAAAAAGAATATATATGCCTATTTACAAGCACACAATAAACTGACCAAAAAAGTCGAGAATCCTCTCCGTATTATTCATAACACATGTGACATGCTTGACGATACACAGAAGAGATACATTAACTCTCAACACATATATACATCAATAGGTCGATGGGATTAAATTTGTCGTTTTTGACAAAATTATACCACTGCATGTGGAAGGATTTCAAAATCCTCGGAGTCGCCTCGACCTATTGTCACGTACTTGTATCCGACATACAATAACAGATATAAAATATCGGACGTTCCGACACAACATCCGAATACGAAACCCCAGGAAAGAAGACGAGCTTATATAAAACACATAGACCGTCAAGAGAAAAGTCTCCGTAAATCTGCGACTCTGCGTGAACTCCGAGTGCCAACAAAGCCTCGAGCAAAATAATCCACGTTCGCGTGTGAAAAGACACGTCTGCATACAACGGTTTCCGTTCAGTGCACAACCCCTTATAAGAATACCGCGAATTTGTTATGTCCATTTCCCCCAATCGAACGGTCTAGAGTAGCATCTTCAACAAGTGTAGCTACAATGATCTCTATGTCCCAACGTGGAAAACTGGTCAAAGTTGACTTGAAGCCAAATTTCTGCCATGTGATAAGAGGTAAACACCATTTAAGGTTAGGAAGAATAGTGAATTTGCATCTTTATTGAGGACTCGCTGCTGCTAGACACGAGCTAGGAGTTTCAAAACTTACAAGCCATGCCTTGAGCCGGACAAAAGGCCGTATGTGCAATTTTGGGGCTCTTCACACATATCGAGCAGCAGTGGGTCCTCAAGGAAGCTGCAAAAGCACTCTCCTTCCTAACGTTAAATGGAGTATACATTGTACCAATCCCTATATCGAACAAAGTTTGAATAGCTGCAATAATATGATATGAATATGATATGCAATAATATCAAATGATTTGAGCTTGCATTCTAGGCTAAGGCTGGCATATCCAGTTAAATTGCTTGCAGCCACCATGACCACCCACAAATGCATCCACAACTTGTCTCTTTAGTCTTTACCCATCTAAAATGGCCTAGATTCACAAAACGATCACAAAGTTGTTATCACCATAGTGATAACCCGAAAAATCTATTGGCTGAAAGAAAAATAGCCCCAGTTCCAACCCCAATTTTTATTTAACCCTGCTTTGTGAATCCAGGTAACACGGCAAAAGGCACATAGCAAAATATGTTCTCTTCGGGTTGTCATTACCCGTAACACCTTGTCCCCTTTTTTTTATGTGGGAAAACGACAATTTCCCCTGTCAATCTCATCCAAACTTCCTAATCTGAAGTTCAAATAAACGCCACATCGAAGGCGTCACCCCAACAAGTAATGTCCGTGCAGGGACCAGAGATCCAGCTTGTCCACGCAGACATGCACACATCAACGCACGGTCTATACGCACTGACCACTCGGCCAATCGTGCGTGTAAGGTGCGTGCACACAGTCGAGCAGATCGTGCGTGACATCGGGTCACTTCGGCGCGACCGAAGAAAGGACCGAGCGAACCGGAAGGAAGCGACGATTTGCTTCGGTCTACGACCGGTGGAATGCGGTGGAGTGCGTGAGCTCTGCCGGTTGTTGGGGCGTGATTTGGGGTGGACACACGAAGAATGGCTGGGGTGATGGCACAGATATAAGGTTACCCAGAAGTTGCACTCTCATAATAAAGTAGCTACGCGAAAGCCCTCCGCCCGCAATAATAGTTTCGCCGGCTGTCAAGGGTTGGAGCCACCGTTTGTTGTTTTATCTCCTGTAACTAAGGTAACTGTAACCACCTGCATAAAATTGGGTCCTTTTGATTATATTAACCTTGTACCATGGCCTGGTAGATGAAGCCATAACTTTAACTACCAGAGGAACATTGGGTCCCTTGATTATAATTGACCTTGTGCCATGGCCTGGTAGATGCTGTTATAACTGGCTGCCAACGCACCCCAGCGATTGCCGGCCCAACTACTAGCATCAAGTGTGTCGTAGCCATAGCTAGGTATGGTATGGTATGGTAGAAAGACTGGGTAACCTTGTATCTGTGGCGATGGGGCGATCGGAGCTGAACGAGCGGGCGAAAAAGACCCGTTATTCTGTTGACGGTGGAGGAGCCGTGATCGGACGTGGCACCTCCACGTTCAGACGTGGCACCTCCACGTTCAGACGTGGCACCTCCACGTTCAGACGTGGCACCTCCACGTTCAGACGTGGCACCTCCACGTTCAGACTTGGCACCTCCACAGGGAAATTGCTCAAGCGCTGTACGACATGCCCAGAAGGGAGCCGAGGGTAAACCCGACGCCGATCAGTATCCAAGGGCAGGCCACGCGGGTCAATTTCCAGGGATTTGAATCAAACTGGAAAAGTTTGCGCCCTCGATAATTTAAAAATCTTGGCTACTTTTCCGAAAACGATGTTTGAGGATGATGCGAGGATGTTTGAGGAGATTACGCCCAAATGAACCACTGCTTAGCCTGGTCCCTTTGACACACACTGTGTTGGTGCTGTGCCTGTGGCACTGGTCTATTGGCTGTCGGTGAATGACAGGCTGATGATGATGCTAACACGTTGCTGGGAAATAACCTAATCCTGTAGCGCCAAAACTAGTTCGGAACATTGTGGAGCGCTCCACAACTAAACCATGCTGAAAAGCATGTAAATAGAGAAAAATAAATTACTCTTTTGAGGGCAATACATTTTAAACATTTTAATTGATTAAAACAGCAAATAACGTCACACTCATTGAAGATAATTACTCAAACTTATTAAGCACACATATTAATATCGACCAAACATAATTATCGCAAATGACATCAACGACATTAGTCTATTTATATGATTCGCGTTCGTACGACAGTCTTTGACATACAAATGGGAGTAAATTGGTTATATAATAATCCCCTTCTGCGTGCCTATATATACATATATATCTCTCTCTCTCTCTGCATCCACCTAGAACCCTGCGGGCACACTTAGGATCAGTCTCCTCACATCTCCTTATCTCCTTGTCTTCACTTCCCAGTTATCCCGACTCATCCCATATTCCAGGTCTGACTCCCCTAATCATTGTCTTGTCTGTGCTGGAGCTAATCGTAAGTATGCAGCTCCTCTGTCCTCTGTAAAGGAGGAAGACTACCCTCTGGTCCGAGCCATTTCGATAGTTTCTGAGAGGCACATCTCCTCCAGTACTGTATTAGTACTGTGTTAACACGCAAGCACGTATTTCGACGAACAAACATAGTTAATATCGAGGAATTTGTGACAATGCAGAACAATTTAAGCTGTTCCGGGCAGTGATCAATTTTTTTTTAATAGCGAGTGAAGCAAAAGTCGATAATTTGAAGAGCCAAAAACGATTTTTCCAATGCATATAAATATTTAAATCGTGTCAATAGCCTTCATGAAGTTCCAACAGGTTAGTCTGAATGGTTTTCTCCTGTTCGCATGCTTAGCAGGATTTGGGGGGAGGGGGCCAGAAACTTTTCACCATTCACGAGACGTAAAAACCACGTGAAATGGAACAAAATTAAGAGTGGCAACAGCTGTTACTGAAGGTATTGAGATGGTGACAAATATTGCAGAGAGATGATAGAGGTAAATATCCGAGACGCACAACGTCAATGAATGCCCACTAAATACGCATGCGTCTGATTTCAACCTTATTTGCCTGAAGAACAAAGAGCGCTGTAGGTACGCTATGTCAAAGTTATCCCCCCCCCCCCCCCCCGTTATTTGAGGCCGAAGATATAGCTAGGGGATCAAAGAAACAATGTCGAGGTAAGACCTGCTGTGACTTCATTAATGGGCGTAATCTCACCACAAAGCCATACAACGGCATGTGGAGGTCGACTTCTTTGAGAGCAGGGGCAGACATGTTAGGGAGAGATGGAACAATCTTTTTCACATCGATCGTAACAAAAAGATGTATCAGTCTAACGAATATGAGTGAGTGTATATACAAACAAGCATGCATGACTCAATTAATATTCAATACAGATTGGCACCTCACTTCACTGTCTGTACGAATCACAATAAAATAGCCATATAATTATTAATAACTTCTTTTGTTGGATTAGCAGCTTAAGATTGGCACACGCGAACTGTTCAAGGGGCAAATAAAGAAAATTAAGCGTCTCTGTTGCTTACAACTAAGAGAAGCAGCTTTACTCTGATAAATCTGATAAAATATGCAATTCCAGTGACCTGTTAGAATGGCTAAACGAGCAGTCTTCCAACAGACAACGAGAAATGTCGGTCGACACCGGAACTTTTTAACTATTAATTCACCTGTATGTAACATTGTCATGGAATATTCGAGCGTTACATTATTAGCACATGTCTGTGTTTTTAGCTTATTAGCCAGGAAATAGTACGCAAAATTGGAAAACCATGGTCACACTGCAGCTGTGCAAATTCAATGCTCAGTTTTAAAAGAGTTGACCGTTTCGACAAGACGTGAATTCAAACTGAACTGTCAAATTAAAATTAAAACTGTATCGGACAGTCTTAGATAAATTTGACATGATCTTAAGCTCTTTGACCTTGATACTCTGTGACCACATGGATAAAATTAATATATTTTATAGCCACGGCTTCAAAATTTAATGGATTGACACTCGGCGCCCCTGACGGCAAAACTCATAACATATTTAAAAAACTATGCACATCTTGTGCAAGTTATTTATGTCGTATAGCGAAAGCAATCCACAGTGCCTATTCGTCATTGAATTGCGGATTGCAGCCGCCGAAGACAACGAGCAAAGAGACGCTTCACTTGCCAATTTGAAGAACGAACCAATTACAGAGGACAAGCACTAATTAGTTAATTAATGTACAGACTCTCCGCACAAGTACACGAAGCATTACTGATGACTCGAGAACGACATCGCAGCTACGTTGTAATTAGGACTCAGGAGGTGGGTATCTCATTTTGTTTTTAGCTTTATGATAAGTGATAACAATATACTAGCGAGTATTGTTGTCCTGAACAGAACGGGCAAGAAATTTCAATGGTTGCAGAGCTTTACACACTTACACATACATACAGCACGTTCGTTAAAAATTAAACGTTATAAGGATCGCGACAGCCTCGCCGTGAATTCGGCAGTGACCCAACATTCAATCGATTGGATTTATTCTCGGAAAGCAGTGTGCTCTGACGTACAAACATGGTCCAAACTTTTAATGCAAATTGAGGGAACATTTTGTATGAACCAAATGCAGACACCGATTGAGTTGGGCTCCGCTTTGAATGTGGCCACGCGAAAACTTGCGATGCTTCGCTAAAGTCCTCGCCACATACAAGAATGATAGACCCGACAGCCGTTAGATGGAGTCACTGGCAATTACACGTTCTGTTTCACTCGCTCTGCCCATCGTCGCCGTACAGTTATCGCCGTCTTGTCTGGCGGGAAAACCTATCGCGATGCCACCGCACTCCTGTGGCCGTCGGGACAACTACTAGATTCAAACTTTTCCCGTAAGCCGTTTTTAGGTGTCTGGGTATAATTTAACGTTGGTAATACTTAAACCACACGAATAAGTCAAGGTTTCCTGATTTAACTGCTGACTTCTGTATGACCTAGACAAGGTAATTTCTAAGAGAAGTACTATAGAGGACTCGCCTCAAAGATATCCAGCACGGCGGCTTATTTGTCTTAGCCCCAGTAAGCAGGGAAATAAAATCTAATAAAAACTCTCCCTGAAGTTTCGCCCCAATACCACCTTTACACATCCATGTCTTATAGCTGGACCCTTATTCTGTAACTTTTATGGCGTGAGATGGAACGAAATGAGGTTGATACCCTTTATTGTTCCGTATTTTAACATAGGCGACCTTGGAGTTGTCACCCTCATTCCTCTCATCGCACTAGGAAAAGTTACAGAATAGCAGTCCTGCGATCATTTCTCTCTGGCGCCTTGCAAATCGTTACGCCGCAATTCCATCTCAGAGAAATTCAGGCCGCCCGGCCAACACTCACAATGAAAAGAAAATAACATCAGCGAAAAACGCACTATAATTTCTTTTATCGGTGCAATCTCGTCGGCGTCACGTCAGATGTTGCAAGATGCAACCGAGATGCAACCGAGATGCAACCGAGATGCAACCGGGTCAAGTGAGCGGTGTAGGACGGGGTAGCGACATGTATAGACATATCGCTCAAGTGCAGGCGTACGGCATGTGCAGGACGTGCAATCTGCCGAGTACCGTGCATGCCCTTGTGCTGGCGGGATGGGGGTGCTAAGTAGCCGGGTACTAAGTAGCCCTGTGCTAAGTAGCCCTGTGCTAAGTAGCCCGAGAGGACTGCGAGAAGAGTATGTTATGTGAGAGTGCACCTCTCTGGATGTCGCGAATCTATCCTCCGTGCACTGCGCGGTTTTAGCGGAATTGTCGAAATTGCAACAGGGAACCGTTGGTATGCTGAACTGTGAACTGGAACCCGAAACAGTCGATTATCGACGGAATATGCGTGCGCGGAAATGTTCGCACACTGGGATATTTGAAATGCGAGGTATGAATGCGTGAATGCGAAGCTTAGTCGGGAATTTATGCAAACATGCCAGTGATTTTCCAAATGGAAACGGTTAACCCAACGAGCCCCGAAACGAAATGTTACCAGAATTTACTTCTATGAGCCTGCCAGACATGGGAATTTGGTAAGTGGCTGACTTTGAAGTATCAAAATATGGGATGACGGAAATTCGAGCTTCGGTACCTCAATAATAATATAATGTGTAAAATCTGTACAGGAATCTTCGATTGTATGCAAGCGAAAATTAGGCAAGCATTCGATTAGGCACAAAAAATTGTGGGGAATAGTCGCTTTTACATGATTCGTCCCATCTCAAACCGCTATGAAATAAACTCGAAACTTTCGGCAATAACAAAGGGACGAGCTCCATCCCACGTCTCTTTTCACAACGCGAAGATCTACAAGATCGCTAGACACCGCATCTCAACCTCCAGCTGACTCTAGCAGAGTGGAGAGGAAGCGTATTACTTGAGCAAGAAGACGAGAGGGCCAATGAAGCCGCTCACGTGGGAGGATATCGTCTCAAGTTGGGGGGGGGGGGGGAGGGGGGGGGGGCTAAGCCTGCGTCCTCGAGGACCTCGCGGTGCAAGGTGCACCAAGGGGTGGCCAAAGTGGCTAAGTTAATTAGCGAGCACCCGCATAGTTGGGCAGGGTCGGTGAGAGTGATGTGTGAGTCTGCAATAAACTGACCGTGACGACGTGTTTTTATTTCAAGGCATGGTTTTCCTTTTCAATATCGGCACTTTATTTGATACACAATTACAATAATGACGTCGATACTGCGTGTATAGTTACTAGTTCGATGCATTTTTTTAAATTCTGCATCTAGTTTTATCAATACACCGGTTCTAAAGCGGTGTTATCGGCTTTGGAGGTAACAGTCCTCCATCACAAAATCAAATGTATAGTATAGTCTACAAACCAGTCCGCACAGATCGGTGAAGATTTCAGAGATGTCATTTTTGCTTACCTGGAAACAAAGAAAAAAAACAGCGTTAGTTATTCTACTTTCAAAGAAAATCGACTTTTCGCGAAGCTGTACCTCAAGGTTATTGTTTAACAGCGATTGGTCAAGCAATTGGAGTCATAGCAACAATAAACAGTGCATGGCATGGAATTGAAACTGCAAGTTATGAAAGGCAGTTGCTGTTAAATTGGAGAAGGGATTTTAACTTTTAAACAATGTGCTTAGGTCTCTGAGCGTAAAGAGAGAGAGAGAGATTTTAGTTAGCCCCTCGAGACAAATTCTTGTAAACACAAAACGAAGTAAATGGCAACGAAACGAAAAGCATCATGTGCTGAAAGAAAAAGAGCGAGTTTATAACAAGCCGTATTTTTTTATGACCACGTGTTCCGTAACGTGCGTTTGGTCACGTACAGTCAACAGGGAAAAACGACTCTGTTTTTGCACAGCCGCTGAACTACATTGAGTCACATTTCCGAGGGCATTTAATGGGTTTTTAATATTTTGTAGTTTTTATATTTTTTTAATGATACCATTACCTTTGCGTTGGATCTAATATTTTCTCTACATAACATATTTGTTGTTTGTTTAGTATTTTAGTTATTAACCAATAGACATTGGTAATACCTGCCTTCAAATCTTGTAAATTGATCATTGTCAATAAATTGATTTGAATTTATGTGCAGCCCGCATTTTATTTTATTTCTGGAGTCGATCGGGAGTGTGGGCAAATAAACACCGTAAGAAAAGCATTGAAATTATTTCCCACACTCGTGATTGACTCTCGAACTGTAGTCGTCCAATTATCTAATTTAGGGCCGGTTTTACAAGTGCCTCAACTCAGGGTTGAAGTTGGAGTGAAGTTAGTTGTCATGGCAACCGCCAATAGGATGCCGTGGAATTCATCTGTTTCTGGGGGCTAGCCGCTTAACCCATAGTTGAAGTAGGAGTTAAGTTATTTGTCATGGCAACCGCCAATAGGATGCCGTGGAATTCATCTGTTTCTGGGGGCTAGCCGCTTAACCCAGAGTTGAAGTAGGAGTGAAGTTAGTTGTCATGGCAACCGCCAATAGGATGCCGTGGAATTCATCTGTTTCTGGGGGCTAGCCGCTTAGCCCAGAGTTGAAGTAGGAGTGAAGTTAGTTGTCATGGCAACCGCCAATAGGATGCCGTGGAATTCATCTGTTTCTGGGGGCTAGCCGCTTAGCCCAGAGTTGAAGTAGGAGTGAAGTTAGTTGTCATGGCAAACGCCAATGGGATGCAGTGGAATTCATCTGTTTCTGGGGGCTAGCCGCTTAGCCCAGAGTTGAAGTAGGAGTGAAGTTAGTTGTCATGGCAAACGCCAATGGGATGCAGTGGAATTCATCTGTTTCTGGGGGCTAGCCGCTTAACCCCGAGTTGACAAATATTGTAAAACTGGCCCTTAAAGTAACTGCATGAAGTATTGAGCTGAAGGGCGTGGGGAACAGTTAAATGATTTACAGAAAATCTTTGAAAGAAAAGTCGCCAAGGTTGTGTTCAACGTGCATAAGCGCGATTGTAACGTGTTGGTATTGAGATGGAGAAATTGAGTGAATCTTCATTCTTGCAAAGAGACTTGCAAATAATTGCTCAGTAATAGCTCAAACATGAGCCGATATAATTGCAATTATTATTATTATTATTATCAGAGAAGAAAACCACAAGTTTGCCGCATAAAATAAAAGTGTTGCCACTTTGTCCATGCTGAAATGGACCACTAAGCTTAAAATAGTTTCATTTTTAATTTGCATTTATTTAATCCAGATTGAACAAATACGTGTTATAATGGAATGTCAGTGATGAATAAAATTAAAACTAAACTACTTATTTACAAAAACCTTAACACTATAAATACGTTTTTCTAGCAGCCATGCTCTTTTCCTGTCATTTATTGCTATCAACTATTTTATTTCATTTCTTGTAATTAACTTTTAATTAGCTAAAATACTTGCTTCAACAAGTTCTCCTCCACACAGACATGAGCTCGTTTCCTTTCCAAGCTAAATTCCATTTCACGTAAAGAAAGAGAGTGGATTTGCAGCCTCCTCAAAGACCCACTGCCGCTAGAAATGAGTTAAGAATTTCAAAACTGCCTATATATAGCATTTTGTCCAGCTCAAGACATGGCTTGTAGGTTTTGAAACTCTTAGCTCGAGTCTAGCAGCAGTGGGTCCTCGAGGAAGATGCAAATCCACTCTCCTTGTTAACATGAAATGGAGTTTAGTTCCAATCCCCTTACGGGAGAGCCGTTCTCGTTTTGGGAGCTTGTTTGGCTTCCCGCGAGATGAACAAAGCGTGCGGTGCTTGGTCCAGCGAGTCTGTGCGCTCTGCACGTGACTGTACTCGAATTTCGTTGACAAGTTGTGTCGAATCGCCTGGGTAACACATGATGTAAACCTTCTACCCACATTTTAATAGGTCTGAAGACCGGTTCACACGCGCTAGTGCAAACTGTGCACACACTTTTTTACACGTTGATTCTAGAGCAGTGGTACTCAGTCTGAGGCCCGACGCTCATTTTTGCGGCCCTCCTAACATTTAATTGCCTAAAAATAGCCTTAAATATGAAATGCCAACTCAACATGTAAATCCCTAGAAAATAAATTGATTTTAAAAATCCACAACCACATATTAACAAGTGCTTAGTTTAAAAACCCCGTGGCACGTAAAGATTTGCACCTTAAAAATGATCTAAATCAAAATTTCTTGGGGATTGAACCCCCAAACCCCCCAATGTGGCGTAAGTAACGTCAATTTTCATTAAATCAAGAACAAGCAGGTACAAGTTACGAGAATGCGTTCAATCAATACCCACAATGTTACACAACGCTATGTCTTGTAATTCGCAAGTTTTATGTCAAATTTCCCTTTGCAGCCCACAGAGGTCACAAATCTTTTTTTATTTGGCCGTGAGCAAAAACAAATATTGATTAGCACTGTTCCAGAGTCTATAGATTTGAGTTTAGATTTCCGACCCAAGAGAAGAACAATGGACGACAACAGTTCCAGAGTCAATCACTGATTTGCACACATAAGTGCAATGTTATTCTTACGGCAATTATTTGCCCGCATCATTTTGACTCTGGAACTGTAGTCGTCCATTGCCCTAGACGTTACCAACAAATATCTCCATCCAGCACGCAGCCAAAAGGCCGGGAGTTCGTTGGCGATTTAAAATGTGCAAGGAAATTAGCAAGCGCGACAATCTAATATAACCGATGCCCAAACACCTGTTGGCGCTAACTCACTATTGGAATTGTTCTCCTTGGGTTGAGACGTACTGTAAACTCAATTTAACGTTAAGAATGAGAGTGGATTTGCATCATCCTCGAGGACCCACCGCTGCTAGACACGAGCTATGAGTGAAAAAACTAACAAGCCACGTCTTGAGCCGGACAATAGGCTCTACGGGCAGTTTTGAATCACTTTAACACATTTCTAGCGGCAGTGGGTCTTTGAGAAAGCAGCAAATCACTCCCATTCTTAGCGTGAAATGGAGTATAGATGCACTGTGTTTGTTAACGCACGGCAAGACAACGAACAATGAACCGATGGACGGCGCGCGTGAACCGGCCTCGGCGTCCCTCGTCTCAAAACCACCATCCGACGAGTATATAATTTGAGCCAATTATGCTTGCATCGTTGTAATAATCATTATCGCTCGTCATGTTTTACAAGCCGGCCGAGGAAGGAAAAGGCCCGGCCACAAGTGGCTGCTCGCCTCGCAAGTAGGTACCAAAAGTGGTCGGGGCCGAACTGCCAAAGTGTGTATGTAGTTTGTCCGACTGGAGGATATCGGAAGGGAGCTGAAGCTGGAAAAACGTGCAACCGAAGCGGGCTACGGACTCGGGACCTTCTGGTTGCCGGTCAGGTGCTCTACCAGCTGAGCTATTCCCGTACGGGTCGGTCCGCCTCTCGTCTACCTTGGTGATACCCCTTATCCATACCAGCGAATCAGTAGAGTACGCTCCCGGTTTGCTGAGATGGTAGAGCACCTGAACGGCAATCGGGAGGTCCTGCGTTCGAATACCGGTTCGGCTGCACGTTTTTATTGTAGCTACGCAACCCTTCGAACCAGTGCGTACTGGTTCATCTGCTAAAACCATTAAGCCCCGATTATGTGGGAGTATATTGTTGACAAAAGTCTGCCACAGCATTTTCATGATGTCAGAATAGCGTGACTTTATTTCATATTGATGAATAATAGCACATGCATCACATTTAAATTGTAAATAATTTACAAATATAACATGAAATTTCGATAAACTGTTTAATTAGTCAATACAACATTAATTAGAGTCATGTTATTTTGACAGAATACAACTTTTGTGGCGGACTTTTGTGAAAATTTCGCATATCTAAACGGGGCTTTAGCATTGACTAGACTTTAATATTCAGTATACAGGAGAATACTTTGTAAAAAAAAAAACACTAAAGCACGTTTAGTATATATAATAAGCTTGTTGTTACCAATTTCAGTATTTTGCTATAGCTACATTTTTCGATAGTTTTGGGGTGCATTTTTACCAAAAGGTCTCCTGTCCAGCGATTTTGTAACTTTAACGTTATGCCGTTATCGGTTCTGACTTCTGATGGATAAAATCCCTATTGTTGTCCATGTCAATTTTTTAACTTTGTAACCGAGAACGGCCAAGTCAGAGTTACGGAATCGCAGTGCAGTTATAATAAATTTTCGCCAAAATTAAATGTTATCTTAATTAAATGGCTACTATACAATTCATGAGCCCACCACCACTCTGGATTCGGCAGCTTCGGACGAATTGGAACAATTGTTCAGAAGATGCGACCCATTTGAAGCAACCAAAACTACTGCAATCCACGAGTGTGTGCATTCAACCAGTGACCTTTTTGCGGGGATACTCCCAAAATCCGGCTAAGTAAGTGATTTAGGCGGACACTAAATCACGCTCATTTATTCCTCGCGATATATATACAGCTAATAATACCTCGTAAATTCAGTCGCAGGTGTGGTGGTGGACAAAAACATGAATGAACACGAGCAAAAGAATGAATGGATATTGCACACATATACTGTATGGACATATACTGAGAAAATAAAGAAGTGTGTAGGATCATGTAATTATCTCAGGGGCCTACCGAAGGATACCGATCCACACTGCCCACTGCCGTCGCTAGATTTCAAACCAAAACACCTTTTCTCTGCTTCCTTCGGTATTATTAGTATTTTCTTAAGCTAGGGTTACACGGTTAAATGTTTCATTCACTTTATTGAATTCAAGGTTGAATTCAAGGCATTGAATGACACATTGAATGCTTTTTGACAGGAGTCGTTTTCACGGCTTGTTTTTAAATTAATTGAAAATGTTGGCACAGCCTTACAAAAGCGGTTTGTTTCTAGAAGGCAGTGACACACCCTTCCTTCTCTTGAAAGGAAACTTGAAAGATATTAGGAACACGTCCTAAATAAGATAACATTGAATTTAACCTCGAGTTCAAGCTTGAATAATTGAATTGAAGCTTGAATTGAATTGAAGCTTGAATTCAATGCATTGTACGAAACATTGAAACGTGTGAACCCTGTTTTTAGTTTCATCCAGTACTCATTCTATTTCTATCACCCTCCCGGTAAAATCCAGTAATCCATCCAATACGAGACTATACATATAATCACTGTGATACGAACAGAACTTGAAAAAATCGATTTCAAACTGCGGCTTTTGAATGCTAACTAAAAACCTCACTGTTTTAGTGTGTACCCGACGTCTTGTTTCATCTAGTTGTCTTGTTTACATATGCTAGATATACTTCTTCATCGGTGATAGCTCCACTGCCGTCAAAAACATGAACAAAACAATGTTATTGTTTATTAACCTAGGCTACTTAAAGTCTAATGATCCTACCAGAATATAAGGCGACCTTCTTAAATTAGAATGAAACCCGCACTACATTTAAAACACTCGTCACAAAAGCCTAGCAGTAAAACACGACTCTAAGAAATTTACCAACATAACTGATTGTATGGATGGCGGTTACCGCTCCAATATTCGTATCGCCGCAGTGCTGCTTAACTTAGTTACCAAAAGCTCGTAAAAAAAACGTCTCGCATAAACCTCCCGCCCAATTGGTTTACGATGGGATAATGGATTCCATTCCATCCCGGGTTTTTCAATGAATTCGTCCGCCCATTGGTCGGCGGTTGATGAAATTGCCCCGCGGACACCGGGGCATATGCACGAGGGGGGGGGTGGGGGTGGAATTGCGAGGATCGCGTGGGCCCCGACGTTGTTTGAATACCAACGCCGGCAATTAATTTTCGGACGCGGCTTCGGGGGGCATCGATCTCCGGGTGTGCATCACTGGGTGGGAAACGGCGTAGATAGAGACCAGCACTATTTTAAACAGGGATGTTTATTGCCATTGTATTTAATGCCACTACTAAGGGCCGGTATTACAAATGGCTCAACCGAAATATTGTTACGAGCTAAATTTAGGATCTTATGTTTGCCGAAAACCTCGCTTGGTTATGTGAAAGTTTGTTACAATTCCGGATCTGATAATTTTGAACAAGTCGAAAAGGTACTATAAAATAATGCAGTTCACCGAATACAAAGTACACCTTGCTGGACCGCTGCGCCTCGTTGTTGGTTCCTCTCAGATACTCTTCCTGACCGTGCACGAGTCCACCTGGGCCGTTCGGTTATTGCTGATGCGGACACTGCCAAAACACGCTGACAGCTCCAGCTCACCTAATGCCTCGTTTAGTGCTAGGAAACATTGTGTTCGCTCACTCTTTGGGCACGGACGGCAGAGCCAATAAAAAATGGCCGACCAAGAACAGTTGATTATCTGTACCATTTTAGTGCATGATTTCCAAGCTACACGTTGTATTTCGATCAGAAAATAGTATGTCATTGTGTTGATACTTAAAACACTTTACTTCCTGTCTACAAACCAGACAAACAAAACTGAAAATACGAAATCATGACCTTCAACATAACCCCCACTTTTCAATTGTGAGCGCCGAACTTTGCTCGCCGCAGCAAAAAGTTCAACACGGTTCAAGTCTGAAACGTTCGCGCAGAAGTTGAGCAGCAGTCTGTCACGTGACTAAATCGCGGGCCGTGATTGGCTGATCGCAAGCTAGACTTGTGAGCGAACACAATGTTTCCTAGCACTAAACGAGGCATAAGACGCCAAGTGTAAACGAGCAATTCGCAACAATATAAAGTAAGCAAATAGAAGATATTTTAATAAAATAGGAGCTAAGATATTTGTCAAGGCCACCATAGGGGTAGGTACCGTGAAAATCATCTGGTTTCTTGGGGCTAGACTCTTAACGCAGAGAACTACGCCCGTGTCTGAATTGGGATGATGCATGCGGTCTGACGTCACAAGTCCTGTCCGAATTGCAAACCTTCCGAGATCAAGACCGCATGGCAGAGCGAGTACGCGAGACTTGGACGTTGGTGCACTCCGTATCTTTATCAAGTAATACGCCATCCAAACTCACAAATAACACGAACTGAGATTGGTAATCAGAGTAATCATATCACCGCCCGCGCTAAAGCCCCTGATCAAAAGGTCTGAAGCCAGGAAGTGGAACAAAACTTGCCACTTTTCCGTTTTGTTTTTGATGTCGTCACTTAGCTTTGACAGGCTTTGGCTTGTGGCAGCAGTGTAGTACTCGTGTGAAGCTAGCTACTTCAAAGGGAGAGACGCGGGACTTGAAAGTGACGTCTTTTGAAGATGGAACGACACATCTTTGGGGAAATTTGCTGTACCTTTACATTTGTATGTTGTAGCCTGAAAAGAGATTTTCGCTTCTGAGCAGGTCAACTACTTGTTGAATAACACAGTCAAAAAAACGAAATTTTAAAACCTGATGCTAAAAAATGTTTTGATATTCTGTGATTCTGTATATCTTTTATCACGGGCTGGAAGGTAATAGGGTTTAATGCCTAGAATTCATTGTTATCTCATCTCCTGACAAGCCGTGCTCAGATTAAAGATTATTACTTTTTATAACCAATGGCAGAGGCAAAGAAATATTTTAAAAAATGTTGAGGCCGCCAACAGCATTTATGTGGAGCCCTCTATGACGTCATCGTGGGCTTTGGGAATAGTTTTTTGGCCGTAATTACCTTCCCGAAGCACCGATTCGATTCAAACTTTCGGTATTGACTTTTGAAAGCGATCACCTCGCAATATAAAAGATTGGAATTGATATTACAATTTTGAAATTTTATTTGGAAATTGGAAAGATTAGGAAAAATGTCAATTTGGTGGACTAATATTTTTTTTCAACTTTAATTGCTTCTGCGTTGGTTATAAAAGGCAACATCTTAATCTGAGCACAACTTATGTGAAGGTGAGAGAATTCCTTTAAGGAGACGGCCGTGCCCCTTTTGTCAGAGGAACAACCCTGCCACATAACAAAAGTAGATGCGCAAAAAATCCCTAAAATTATCCAAAAGAAAATATAGATGAAGACACACAATATTACAAAGAAATGAAAAACGTGCACGACTGTCTATAAACACGGAAAGTGAATTCTCGAATCCCAACAAATCACAAATAGCGTTGGCAACACGACGTAACAGGTAAGTCGAATTCCGGACGTCCGTATTCCATTTCCGGTCCGTTTAACCGGCCAGCCATCCCCATGGACAAACCTCGGCCACGATTGACAAGACGCATAGGGCGACCTGACAGGGGGGGATGGGGGTATGGGGGTATGGGGGGGGGGGGGGGGGCAAGCGAATTGGGGCGTAATTCTCCGCTAACTTTTCTGATCGAGTTGGCGAGCTAATCGGATTGTGCCGTCGTCGAGATTGTCTTCAGGCAATCACGCGGTCGATTCCGCTCCGGATGGCTCAGTGCCCCCCGCGGGCCGCCGCTCGGAAAAGCTCTGCGGGAAATTTCGCCCGGGAAACCCAGCCGGGCGGGGGAAAACCAGCGGGCGGCGGACGGACGGACGAAGATGCCCGTGTGCTACGACTGGTAATTGGCATGTTACCGCTCGATTACGCAGGCGATTGCGGAGCGGACTCTCGTGGATTGGCGAAGAGATTTGGTACACGGATCCACTGCAATGCGATCGGGGATGGAATCACGATAATTACTTTGCAAGTAATGGAGCTTAATGGCTCATTACTGCTGCTTCTTTAAAAAAGATTTAATTAATGACATGCATTGTTGTAACTTGATCAATATCTAGGAGAAAAATACGAGCAAAAATATATTAGGGATGGGCATTTTGTTTTTGCGCTTAACATGGCTACACCAATCATCTTCGTTCAGAGCAGAAGACCGAGGAATCCTCACCATAAAATCTGTCGGAACTTTTTACATATTCTGTTTCACACGAACTTCGTATCCTGACAATATCGCATGCGCAAACCACCCACCATTCGTCGATAGCTCGAAGCATTGTTGCTTACACGACAAGAAAAGAACCAAATTTCGATTCTTATTTTTTTTTATGTACTATCACACAATTCCATTTTTTAATCACTCTCAAAAGAGCGAGAATTTCGAATCCCAGCGATTCACATTGCGCCCCTTTAGACTGAAATATTCCGTGCGAAATGAGAGGGAATCAGCTTCTATACTTAGTCGTTTTCGAACGAAAATTTAGTCTTTCTGACTGGTTTTTCGCTCTTTTTTTTTTTTAGCGCGAATGCAAAGGAAAACGGATGTAGAATAAATAAAGAGGTGGCGCACGCCAGAACTGTGCAATGTAAGTGACAAAATAAGTGACTGTATTGAAGAAAATTACTAGTAAATGACGAACCAATACAATGTACACATGATCAATCTGGAAATAAACATATTATTAATAAAATTGTATTTTCTCATTTATTTTCATTTACTTACGTTCAAGATAAAGGAAATAAGATCATTTTTGCAGATCATTCACGCAAGTTTGCTGATAGACAATTTCATCAAGATCATGCCAATGCCAGCATGCCATATCATGAATATGATCAAATGGACAAATACATCAAAATTCATTATTATTACTTATCATTATGCCCTATCCAATGGCAAGCTTTACAATCAGCGCACCGGCGTTTGTGAATGGGGCGAGAGACCCCGGGTCCGAAATCCACGTCAACGTGGGTGGGTCCACGGCACACCAAGTAATGCTCGACGCGATACCTGGACGATTGGCTGTCAGCAATCGCTGCATACCAATCGAGGCTGAGCCAAACATGAACGCCAAGCCGGACGCGAATCATAAGGCATCGCCGACGCTTCGGACGCTTATCGCCATTTCAACGACCTATTACGACCAACCAACGCTTTGATGGCGTGTCATCAGCCGGTTATTGGCACTTGTCTAGGTGATATGGCCAGTGGTGTATGGCCAGTGGTGTATGGCCAGTGGTGTATGGCCAGTGGTGTATGGCCAGTGGTGTATGGCCAGTGGTGTATGGCCAGTGGTGTATGGCCAGTGGTGTATGGCCAGTGGTGTATGGCCAGTGGTGTATGGCCAGTGGTGTATGGCCAGTGGTGTATGGCCAGTGGTGTATGGCCAGTGGTGTATGGCCAGTGGTGTATGGCCAGTGGTGTATGGCCAGTGGTGTATGGCCAGTGATGTATGGCCAGTGGTGTATGGCCAGGGTGTACGCAGGTATACGGCGTATGCTCATATTTATTTCCAGCGCCACGCCACTGGGTATGGCATGGTTTAAACTGGCCCAGCAGTGGCGAACGGTCTGAACGTCTGGGTCTGGATTCACGAAACGGGGTTAAAAATTTTTGAGCTATTTATATTCGATGTTTGGTGCATTGTAGTGCCTGTACTTTTACTGGATACACTTTCAAGGTCACACCCGTTATCCGATCGCAACGAAACAAATATCTACGGAATCCTCACACTTTGGACAACCAATTGAATATTTCAGAGCCTCGAAATATCTCCCAGAAATCCAAAAAAGCGTAATTCAATCGACCTCAACAACCATCAATGAACGGCCTTGAAGCTCTTTAACTCTCTTCGTTGAAACCCCAGCTTTGGAGTTACGACTTGATTCACTGATAGCGATCGGCTGAATTCAGTTGTAACTCCTTAGTTGGGATCTCAACAAGGTGGTGCAAAACTCCGTAAAACCAGGCAGATCGAGCATCACGCAGGCGCGGGCAGAATGTTTATAGATTCGCAAGTAAATTGCACGTGTTAGTGATGCACCTGCAAAGAAACCATTGTTGATGGTTTCGCAATTTTCAAGTTTATGTATCAGATCTCCAAATTAACCATGGCATGCCTCAGGCACATCGATGGCAACCATGACAAATCATACCACAGATATACGGTTACCCAGATGTTCCACTCCCATACTTAAGCAGCTACCGACAGCCCTCCGCCCGCAATAATAGTTTCGCCGGCAGTCAAGGGATGAAGCCACTGTTTGTTGTTATGATTAACCGAAACCAAGGTAACTGTAACCACATTTGGATCATTGGATGCCTTGATTATAATTGACCTAGCGCCATGGCCTGGTAGATGATGTTAAAACAGGTTGCCAACGCACCCCAGCGATTGCCGGCGAAATTACCAACATCAAATTCTGTCCGTAGCCATGGTTAGGTATGGTAGAATGTCTGGGTATAACCTTATATATGTGATGAAACACGATGTACAAAAATCCTGTGGAAAAAAGCGACTGCTCTTTTACTCTGCGCCACTGCCCAAAGATGTCGTTGCGTGACGCCACTGCTCGGAACACAGGATTGGTAAATGCGTAACGCATCGTCGCAAGCCGCGTCCACGTTGCAAGAATGATGCCAATAAATTCGTGAGAATCGGCTAATCTCGGGTGATTCTCACCTGGAAGTGATTTCAATTATATTAATTCGCAATAGGTGCTGGTGAGCCTTTAGAGTTCAGATTAACATTAACGCATCAATTACTTTGTCGTATAATGACACAAAATATAAAATACTATTTACTCCTCTTATGCATGATACAGGTGATGGCTTTAAATAAGACAAAAGCACGCATTCATATCTTTGACAAGCTTTGCTTGTTTGGTTTTGATGCAAATTGCACTGCGTTTGCAATTATAAATGCAGTATGCACATCTATTTTCAAGTTGATATCATCTAAAATACATCTAGCTTTATAGGTATAGACTATAGTGTACACAACTAAACGTTTAAGATCCCGTCGAAACTTTCAAGCTGTACAAGAATGACATTCATTAAAAATTAATATACGCTTACAATTCGGTATTCAACCAAAAGTTCATATTGAGCGACTTTTCTAGACGCTAAATATGAACTTTTGGAAGAAAAACCCCATTTCATTTCTCCCCCAGAACTGACAACGGGTTTTGCAATTTACTAAAGAACCCGCAGCATTTCGCTGCTACTCGTAGCAATCCGCCATTCGCAAATCACTCGGGCACTTCCGGCTGCACAGACAAAACGAAAAGCGACCGCGATCCATCCAGATTTCGCTAGCGGCTTGCAAGAATGATTGCGAGAGATTGCGGTCTCATTTCGTTCGATGCTAGAGATACGAAGTTGCCTCCTTTTGATTGCTACACAGCTGTTTGCATGCGATGAAAAATGCATGTGCACTTCGCATTATGGTGTGTCATTTGTTATTCTCATCGTTTTCTGCATCGCGCCATACACGTTGATTAAGGGTGCATTAATACGTAATGTGCTGGTGATAAGTTTGCTCCTCAACACAATGTTGTGCGGGAAATTGCTGAAAAGTGTCTGATCGAAGACATGTTTACTAAAAGTAGAGACTTTTGAAAACCTTTTAGGTTTTCAGCACCTTGATTTTCATGGCGATGGTTTTAGTTTTCCGGTAGAGTTAGGTAACTTTTAGGCGGGGTGAAATCTGTGTTAGAGGTGCACGTAAGTAAGTTGTAATGGGGCTTTTAGAACCTTTGCATATTTTATGTTTGCTGTGGGCGAAGATGCTTTGTTATTCTCTGCATTAGAGCTGGTGCCGAATACGATTATCGAGAATAATTCACTGCTTTCAAAGCTGTCTTATATTTGTATATAGGTATATGAAAAGAACGAATCGAGATATGCTGAATTGTTATTGTTGATTGCAGACTAATTATCTTTGTATCCCAACACAACCAGCTAGGTGATTTTGGAAGAAAAGATAGGTATACGAAATAGACGTCATAGACATATTCCATAATTTGTGTAAGTACCTAAACCCGTATCAATCGAGCTAAAATCACAGCAGGGTTTATGAGTTGTTAATTGTTTAAATACCTCTTTGCGAGGGTGAAAGGTTTTTTCCTTATTAGTTTCACTTCTACAGGCGAGCGCTACCCCATGCTAACTAAGAAATTTATTAAGAAAAAAATAGAAAACATGTGAAAACGTGAAATTGTGTAAGTTATATTTCGATATTGCATAAGAAAAAAGAACAAGCAGTTGCAGAAAATACGTTAGGTACAGTACGTAAGCTAAATTTATAATACGGTAGTGTAAAGACAAAAAGGATCTGCATATAAAATAAAAGCACACAAGTCACCGAATAAGCAATTTTGTCGCCACTGAAAACCTTTCAGAGACTTTCCACCTTCCAGCCGCCAGCTGATCAGGACGTGAATAAAAAATCTCGGGCTAAACGATTTGTCGGTTAGGGATTAATAAATTATTCAACCCCTGATTTTCCATCCCTGCTCGATCACTTAAGGTGGTTCACCCCCGGATGGCGAACGGGGGTGCACGGAGTCGCCGAGCATTGTGAGCTTAGCGCTAGCATCAGCACTGCGTCGAAGAGGGTGAAGAGTCACCTGCACAGCACAATATGTTTGACAAAAAAATTACATCTGACGCATACCACGATAGAGGCTCCCAAAAAATGCTGTGGGTTTGGGATTGTTTCGGTGGTAAATATCGATTTCCTGAAGCAAAAATCAAGAAAGAAAATCTTTTGCAGCAACAATCATGTTTTTTTATTTTATCGGACAGTTTACCTAAAAAAATATTTATATACACTAGAATTAATTTGAGTTTGCCACATTTTGGGGATCTCCTCTCATAGAGTAGGTACCATACCATAGAATCAAATGATTAAGTTTTTTTCGTTACCATTAAAAATTGAATTAATCATTACCATTATTTACCATTTTACTACTACAGATAGTAAAGAGTCAAATGATATTTAACTTCGAATTCCACCAGGCTGTGGTTCAGTAAGGCTAACACGGCTGTATGTATATGATAAGTTTTTTGAAAGCTATAATGCTAAAGATAGGGTATAGCAGACACTAGTCGAAGAAATAAAATACGGGCACCAATAGGGTTTGCAAAATCGCCCTCTGCAAATGAATACTGAAGAACACACACGTAAATCATAATGGCCAATAGCTCTCCGCAGCCTATACACCATTCCAAACATCGGAATCATTATTTTGCTCCATTAAAAATGCTCAATATGGATGTGCATTTAAACGCCATCCCCCCAAGTTCAACAGACGATAAGTATTTTAACGACTCCATCATAACAATCATCAACGAGATGCTGTTAACGACGTCGTTGTTAAGAGTCTCATCTGCCAGTCGAGACGTCTCGGCGCTTAAAGGGCCAGCGGGGAAACAACTGCGAAAATATAATGACGCTGGGAGACAATGATCTCGAGTGCCAAGGCACCACCAATTTCTGTCAGGAGCCACTTGGGCCTAAAACTTCGTGTCACAGTCTTAAAGCCTCTCACTCATAACTCGAAGTTCAAGAAAAAAATCTCAAAATCTGTCATTTTTTGTTGGAAATGTGATGCCGCATCCAACGGTGTAATAATATTGGGGGTCACCGGCCTAATTACAGAGATATTAGCGTTTGAAAACTCGAAATTTAACATGGGCGGCATAGGAAATGCGGTCAAAACCGGCACATAACACAGGATAGCTCCAAATATAACCATAACATTTAAACAAATTTCTATATACTTGAAAGATAATTCGCTGCTGAACATTCTCAGCAAAAGAAAAACTGGGGTCACCGAACTCACTTTTGAGATAACGGAATATCAAAATTTGGAGGGTGGCGTTTTTGACACGTTTTTTTGCAAAATGTTTCACGAAATTGTTGCTATCTTTAATGACACAAAAACAACGTTAGGTATAATTTAAATAGATGTTATCATATTAAATTAAACATGTTTTTCCAAGCGCGCACACTTTTTCGCACGGAATTTCTTTGAAAAATTGGCGTTGCCATGGATACGCAGACCAAACGTAAGAGAGACTTTAAGGCCATATTCCACTAGGATTGCAACCTGCTGATCCTAGGCCTTCTTACCGCACATTTATGCCATCACCACCAATGGAACAAAACCATTTAGAGGGCCATGAATCGGCAGGTTGCAATCCTGGTGGAATATGGCCTTTACTAGAGCTGTGCAGGAAACAATGGGACACGGAGGTTTTAAGATAATGTTTGACTAGGGCTTCGCGGACGCTATTTGTGTTCCGTTGAAGATGAGCGTAGCGGTTTGGGCACACACAAATGTCACACACAAAAACTCAGTAAATGTTTAGGAAAATTGGAAAAAAATACGCACTTTTTGATCAATTCTCACATTTTTCAAAATCTTACCATTTCGAATATTGCTATATTTTCTGATTTGAAGGAGAGGGGTATGGAGGATATTCTTGAAAACCGCAGGCGGTCCAAGTTTAGAACAAAAGTAGACACCCTGAAAATTTCATCGCAATCGACGCAGGCGTTTGGTCTGTATAGAGCGCGCACTAATACATACATACAAACAAACAAACAAATACACCAAAAGTGTTTTTTTAAACCACTAGTGAAATTAAAGATTTCGCTTCGCTCGCTACGCTCATCAATTATATTTTTAACTATGTGCTTTTTAAAATGGAAGTTTCCAGCAACGCATCACATTGACTCTATAAACCAATGCGTAGCTGGACAAACTGAAGACTAGTATGTACACCTTAACTCAATTTCACGTTAAGAAGGAGAGTGGATTTGCATCCTACTCGAGGACCCACTGATACAACCCGCTTTTTTCGAAAGTCATTCCATAAAAACATTTAAAAAAAAAAATACGTCACCCGCTTTTTTCCGAAAGTCATTCCTTAAAAACCCTAAAAAAACACGTCACCCGATTTTCGAAAGTCATTCCATAAAAACCTAAAAAAAAAAACACGTCACCCGCTTTTTTCCGAAAGTCATTCCTTAAAAACCTAAAAAAAAGACGTCACCCGATTTTCGAAAGTCATTCCATAAAAACCTAAAACAAACACGTCACCCACTTTTTTCCGAAAGTCATTCAATAAAAACCTAAAAAAACACGTCACCCGCTTTTAACCTATACTGTCCCTTCAGGCCCCCCGCCCCCCCCCCCCCCCCCCCGACCCGGTCGCCTAATGGGCCTATCCAACCCCGCAGATAACACACACAGCAGTCTCGGAATGTGCCAGCACTTCGTCTTATCCTCGGGACCTGCCTGGCCCCTCGATTGCGCCTTCGGTAGCGTGCTCCCGTCGCGATCGCCAGCGACAAGCCGACACTTGGGCAAACGCCCTCGGGGTATTTGCTCGGCCAGCACGCCTCCTGAGCCCACATCGACGGCCGATCCCGAGTCAATATTGACCGACAACGCCTTGACCAGGCTCTGAGCACTGCAGTCCTGAACGCTCCTCAGGACGCCACCAATCAGTCATCCTTAGGAGAATTTTTTGAAAACTATCTCTCTTATTGGAATTTTGATTAGTTAACAAAACTATCACGTCGATTTTGCTGAAAATAGCCAGGGGTCTAAGTTAAATTCATAGGTCCAATCATCATTATCGTCATAATCAAACATCAATGAAAACTATCTCTCTTATTGGAATTTTGATTAGTTAAAAAACTATCACGTCGATTTTGCTGAAAATAGCCAGGGGTCTAAGTTAAATTCATAGGTCTAATCATCATTATCGTCATAATCAAACATCAATGAAAACTATCTCTCTTATTGGAATTTTGATTAGTTAAAAAACTATCACGTCGATTTTGCTGAAAATAGCCAGGGGTCTAAGTTAAATTCATAGGTCCAATCATCATTATCGTCATAATCAAACATCAATGAAAACTATCTCTCTTATTGGAATTTTGATTAGTTAAAAAACTATCACGTCGATTTTGCTGAAAATAGCCAGGGGTCTAAGTTAAATTCATAGGTCTAATCATCATTATCGTCATAATCAAACATCAATGAAAACTATCTCTCTTATTGGAATTTTGATTAGTTAAAAAACTATCACGTCGATTTTGCTGAAAATAGCCAGGGGTCTAAGTTAAATTCATAGGTCCAATCACCATTATCGTCATAATCAAACATCAATGAAAACTATCTCTCTTATTGGAATTTTGATTAGTTAAAAAACTATCACGTCGATTTTGCTGAAAATAGCCAGGGGTCTAAGTTAAATTCATAGGTCCAATCATCATTATCGTCATAATCAAACATCAATGAAAACTATCTCTCTTATTGGAATTTTGATTAGTTAAAAAACTATCACGTCGATTTTGCTGAAAATAGCCAGGGGTCTAAGTTAAATTCATAGGTCCAATCATCATTATCGTCATAATCAAACATCAATGAAAACTATCTCTCTTATTGGAATTTTGATTAGTTAAAAAACTATCACGTCGATTTTGCTGAAAATAGCCAGGAGTCCAAGTTAAATTCTTGGTCCAATCATCATTATCGTCATAATCAAACATCAATGAAAACTATCTCTCTTATTGGAATTTTGATTAGTTAAAAAACTATCACGTCGATTTTGCTGAAAATAGCCAGGGGTCTAAGTTAAATTCATAGGTCCAATCATCATTATCGTCATAATCAAACATCAATGAAAACTATCTCTCTTATTGGAATTTTGATTAGTTAAAAAACTATCACGTCGATTTTGCTGAAAATAGCCAGGAGTCTAAGTTAAATTCATATGTCCAATCATCATTATCGTCATAATCAAACATCAATGAAAGGCCTTAGTTGTTGCTTCGATCATTGCTAGCCGGGATTTGCAACTAGCTAGCATATCGTTATCTTCGGTCAGATCAACTCTAGAACGAAGATTATTTGGTTAGTATTGCCATGGCATACTGTTATATTGCACCAGGCCGTAGCAATCGCGAGTCTGGCTGTTTAGTTTGTAGTTTCCCCGCTAGATATTAGGCATTATATTAGTAAAATTTTGTGATTTTGAATCAAAACTCAGTCATATTAGGTTTGTAATAAGATTTCTTTTACCCTTTACTATCGAAAAAGTCATTGCACACATAGGCCGTTAGGAAGTGTTTTTACGTTTGGGACGCCATGCCTTCACTATTTTACCCACAACAAACTGCTACGCTCATCTTCAACGCAACACATATCGCGTAAGCACAGCCCCACACCATTCGACTGCCCACGTTGATACTATTTAGCCCACAGACCTTGACATATACTCTACAAACGAAGTCGGTACGCAAGTCGAAACATCCAATCGTCAGTGTTAAGTAGTTGGACAATCGGACGTTCGGTAGACCTTTCGGACACCTTGCTCTCGTGCAGACGTTGAATTAGGAAGCGTGACTGGACCAAAACGTGAACACTATGCTCCCGAGTCGCGGACAGCTCGTCTCCTCTCTGTCGCTCCAGCGCACACGACGCATCTTCCCACTCGCTCTAACACCTCCACGCTACGATACAATATAGTGGTTCGGAGTGTTTTTTTATGTGTTTTTTTCTTGTACATGACAAATATCTACAGTGCGAGGTATACAAGAGATGCATTGCGATGTTGCCAGTCAGTCAGGTCACATCGTGAGCCTTCAGTCAATTGTTGTCAATTTTCGAATTGCTAAACCCACTGGGAATAGCAAAATCTTTTTCAAACTGGGGTTTGAATGCTAAATAAAAGTCTCACTGGTTTCCCGATGTTTCGTAATATATGCTAGTTACGGTCTTCAAGGTTATCACCCTTGAAGAGGTAACTAGCATAATATGAAACGAAACGTCGGGAAACCAGTGAGACTTTTATTGAACACTAAAAAACCAGTTTGAAAATTGTTTGTTTCAAAACTAGTGCTAAAGATAAGACAAGTAGACATGAATATAAGAAAATTAAATGTGATATTGGGTGTAATGAACCAAATGTAAATAAGAAAAATATCCACATTTATAACAGAAAGTACAATTGAATTTACTTTTTCCTATAAATAAATGTGTATTTTAGATGTACTACATCGAGAATAGAATGTCGCTAACAAAAATCGATTCTAAAGAGACAATCAAACCAGGCATTACGCCCCAAGAGTTTCCAGGGTTCATCCCTTTACGCGTGTCATCAGAATCAAATATTCCAACCCCCCCCCCCCCCCCCCCCACCGTCCCATGGGCATAGCTATGACGCAGTGAAATTATATTATTTCTGATAGCACCCTTAACACGGTATAACAACAATAATTTGTAGAAAATTGTTAAGTACTCTCTTTGTGGTAGAAATCATATACTAGGTACTGGATTTAGATGTCAACGCTTTTTAGAGAAAATATACGGCGTTTTTGTATTTGTATTTGTATTTTATTCTCTTCCATGATTGCACGATAACATTTGGAAAGTCGGGTACATGAAAGCAAATAAAAATACATAAATATTCATAAAATTCCTGTTTAAATGCCTATTTCACTATTATATTCTTTACGATATAAAAAGGCGTTGACAACAGAATCAGGCCCCTTGTCTGTAGACTGTACGGATTGATTATTTGCATCATATTGACTACGCATTACAAATTACTACAAAAAACAATTACACTTACAACTAAAATATTACCCCTCTACACAAGACATGTTACAAAATTCGCTGTAACTCTTTAGCAATTCGTTCAATTAAAAATGAACAGGTACACAGCAAAATATCATTTAGTCAAAATGAATATAAAAAGATGACACATTGTGAATGAATAGCCTGTGCAGTTCATACATATAGCTTATCCAACGTAAGCTATTGGGGAGTATTACTAATTCACACTGACATAGCCCGTGCCACTAATAGACCCTGCTGGTTATAGCTTCGGAGAGCATCCATGTGCCCTATTTATATAATACAGTACCTATATGTACACTATACATCACAAAGTACACATTATACACGCGTATAGTACAACGTTATTCATATTTCATATCGCTTGGGAAATTTTCCTTTTTTGATGCGGCCCTGGTCGAGATACAAGTCAAAAGGAATAGCTAACGAGATGGGGTAGTGTACAGGCTTACATGGGTAGTACGTGAGGGCGATGGGGGGGGGGTTGTTTTATCCAGGGAATGGGACGAGAAATCCACCCACGCCCCCAACCCCATTCCATTTCCACCCCGTCGGTCGCGGTACAGTATATATCCGGGCAGTGCCGGTGTCGTTTGTGAAAAAATGTGCCGACTTGATATTGGAATTTAATTTTTAATTACGCTCGAGAATTGGCCTGTATTATTGTGCGCCGTGCAGTGCAGGTTTTAGCTAAAGATTACAAAGCGTTTTACAATTAGGGGCAAAAAAGTGCTTTAACTGTGCGCGTTTATTCAAACTACATATCCACAAAAATTAAAGACGACGTCCCGTTTTCAAGCTATATATACTGATTATAAAATGAAATGGACTGAAAGTTTTTTTGTGGTGCTTTAAAAACCTAACATACCCTAGGTTATACTATCTATGTAACAGACTGTCAGCATGCTATTTACTTTTAGCAAAATACAATCAGCTAGTATTATTGTTTCCCACTAAACAAACATAACTAATATACATACACATTCCTAAATAAAAATACGCCACGAACTCAAAATTTGATTTAGGTAATACCTACATACCTAAACTTCATTTCACATTTTTTCGAATTTCAGAGTGGATTTGCATCTTCCTCGAGGACCCACTGCTGCTAGACACGAGCTAAGACTTTCAAAACTGTCCATAGAGCCTTTTGTCCGGCTCAAGATATGGCTTTTGAGTTTTGAAACTCATAGCTCGTGTCTAGCAGCAGTGGATCCTCGAGGTAGATGCAAATCCACTCTACTTCAAAAAACGTGAAATGGAGTATAGTCATTATTTCCCCAATAATTCAATTGTTGTATAGGTAAATACATTTGGTGCATATCTAAAACTGTCATTCGCTAAGTCATTGGATGACATAAACGTCGTACGCCACGCGAGATTGGACGCTTTACGACGCAGCTGTCGTCGTTTTACGACGCATTCACGACGCCATACATCGGGAAAAACTGGCTGCACCCGACTAAACTCTGTACGCGAGCATGCATGCATTACTTCCCATCCCGACAATCCGGCGGAAATTTACATTCGAATTGGTTAAGTGCATGTTCAACATGAATATACTTTAGAATATGCATGTCGCTAGACCAAATCTGTGAAACGTAGAGACCGAATTTACGACTCTCGTTCAAAAAACGGTAGTCATATAATTTAGTTGTGAAGGAAATGCGAATACTTTTCCAGCTGCAATGCAAAACGAGCTGTGCACGGAAACGAAGCATTTTCATCTGCCCGGAAAACCGTGCAGGCCAGCTCAATATTCACTTAGGAAAATGCCAGCAAGAAAGAAATACGTTGCGAGAGGAAGGGAGCCAATGAAAAATTATTATAAGAAATCGTGCGCTAAAGTGTGTAAATGTTGATGAAGATATGAAAAATAAATATCCCGATTCGTTTATAAGTCGTAGGTTACCCAGACATTATACCATACCTAGCTATGGCAACGGCAAAATTTTTTTATGGTAGTAGTTTCGCCGGCAATCGCTGGGGTGCGTTGGCAACCTGTTTTAACACCAGGCCATGGCACAAAGTCAATTATAATCAAGGGACCCAATGTTTCTCAGATGGTAACAGTTACCTTGGTTACAAACAGTGGCTCCATCCCTCGACAGCGGGCGAAACTATTATTGCGGGTGGAGGGTTTTCGCGTAGCAGCTTTAGTACCGGAGTGGAATAGCTGGTGGTCGTATTATAAATGTCTAAGACCTCGAGTTCTGCATGCATTTCGCCCGGGCTTAGGGCCGCCATCTTTTTTATGGATGGCTTGCGAAAGCGATACTAGCGCTGCAGTGGTACGTATCCGCACGTGGGACAGCAGAGTGCGTGCGCACGTGCACGCCAGCGCTTCCTGCGGCCGCGGATGGCATCACGTGGTGGCCGAGACGTTACAGACACGAACCATCGAACAGTGCCACGCATAACGAGTGCACACTAAGAGTGTGTACAGTGTGCCTCAGCTCAGTGCGGTGTCCGCATCTCGTACAGTCTGTCCCAGGTTCTTTTGTCAGCGTCTTGGGCCATTTGGCATCTACTACAGCATAGTATAATACCCGTTTGACATGTGACATCCGAATGTGAGACGTATCCTATGTGTCAAACGAACACATGGATGAATTTTTAAAGTTTATGGTAAATTTAAACACTATCTGCCATAGTTCTACCTAATAGACTAACGGTCGGTTTGACAATTACCAGAACAGTGTTACCTGTCAGTTAAAGTGAAAATAGAGGTATCTGAGTGGCTGTGACCTTGGAGACAATAAACTTAACTGACTGTTAACACTTAACTAGACATTGTTAAACCAGCCCTAAGTGAGTAAAGAGGTTCAACACCTTCTGTCATAGGTGGCGTTATGTACTTATGAAAAAATAATGTTTCTTTCTTTCTTTCTTTTCAATATTACAGGTTTCCCAAAAATCCATTCGCAAAAAAAAACGTTATTGGCTTATTCTTTTCTTTTCATTCCCTAAAAATACGTCTTCGCCTCATTTTTCCACTCAAACCTGAAAAATACCTTTCCCCAAAAAAGGTAATCGCCTATTTTCGTTCATCGCAACAAAACAGAAATTGGGGGCCCCTTGACCACCGGGGCCCCTCGACCACCGGGGCCCCTCGACCACCGAGGCCCCTCGACCACCGGGGCCCCTCGACCACCGGGGCCCCTCGACCACCGAGGCCCCTCGACCACCGGGGCCCCTCGACCACCGGGGCCCCTCGACCACCGGGGCCCTCGACCACCGGGGCCCTCGACCACCGGGGCCCTCGACCACCGGGGCCCCTCGAGGGCCTGGTGCGCCACTTGTCCTAAACGAGCCACTGGACGACGGACCTCATTCATTGATGGTTGTTGAGGTTAATTGGATTCAACTTTTTATGGATTTCCAAGAGATATTTCGAGGTTCTCAAATATTCAATTGGTTGTCAAAAGTGTGAGGATTCCGTAGATATTTGTTTCGTTGCGATCAGATAACGGATGTGGCCTGGAAAGTGTATACGGTAAGAGGTAAATTCTTAGCTGGAATTAACCCTTAAGTACATCTTTCAATATACCGGCTAAACAAGGTTATTTTAAAACTCTTGTAAGTAATTAACGAATAAATCTTGCGAAATGAAAATGGTTCAATTGGTTGTCCGAAGCGTGAAGATTCCGAAAATATAGGTTTTGTCGCGATCCGACGAAAGGTGTGGCATGGAAAGTGTATCCAGTGCGAGGTGAAGGAAACGGCTCGACTTCGGAGCTCATTGAACAGACAACGCCAAGCGACGACAACCGATCGACGACGATGAGGACGACGACGACGTGTTCGTTAATTAATTAAACATCGCACGCCCAAAGGACGAGAACAACAGGCGGCCGCAACTGGTTTCAATTAAAATTGTGTCACCAATCGCAGGTTGTTTCGCATAGGTTCGTCTCCCAGCCAAAACTCAATTTCGCGTTGAGAAAGAGAGTGGATTGGCATCATCCTCGAGGCCCCACTGCTGCTAGACACGAGCTAAGAGTCTCAAACCTCACAAGCCAGGTCTTGAGCATGACATACGGCTATACAACCAGTTTTGGAACTCTTAGCTCGTGTCTAGCAGCAGTGGGTCCTCGAGGAAGATGCAAATCCATTCCTCTTCTTAACGTGATATTTAGTTTGGCGACTAAATAACTTTGACGTTGTCGTTATCGGTTCGGACACAAAATCCCTATTTTTGTCAAGGTTCATTTTGTAACTTTGTAACCGAGAACGGCGAAATCAGAGTTGTGTAACCCTGCAGACGTTACAGTTGGGTTACAGTTACCAATGTCAGTGACACGATGTCATCGACATTAGCTCTGGATCAATCAGAGACTCTGGATGTGCATGACGTCATGTTCGCGACTCTGTGATTGAGTCTCTGATTGGTGGCGGAGCCAATGTTGACGACAACATATCACTGACATTGCTAGCTGTAAACCCAGCTTTATTCCTTGTAAAAAAAATCCCCCCTACCAAATATTACAATAGCTATATTTGAATTAGTTTACGGCTGTGTTTATGATCAGATTGTCAATTTGGTATAAATTTAGTTGGTTTTTAATTACCCCGGCAAATATGCACGATAATTTCATGGAATCTCTACAATCTCTACAATCCCTACAATCTCGGAAAAGACAGTCTAAACTGACACTCACCCTTAGGAAGGTAGCAAGTGCACTTGAAGGACTTGTTGACTTACCTAGAGAAAAACAGAAAAAAACACAACAAAATTAGTGACAGTTTAAATCAAATACATTATTATAATGAGGTGATTGAACTTTTTTTCTAAAATATGATTTAAAAAAATTAAGGGCATATACACTAATCTCATATGTTTTGTAAACATGGCATTACTTTCACTTTTGAATCCATCATCAGTCACTCATTAGATACTCGGCAAGAACCTCAAAAGAAATTAATTTAATAACTAAGAAGTGCGCTGAAAAGAAATTGGTAGTTACTTTGACAAACTCTGCCCACGAATCCATGTTATCCGCTGATTGGCATGCATTCATGCCAACCACATCTGTACATGGCGTACAGCAATAAGTCGAATTTTGAGAAAGACCAGCGAAATTCGATCACAAGAGCAAGATTTAGAAGCACAAACTTCTCCAAGTGACAACACCTAACTCTAAGACATGTCAAAATAGTACAGAGTCCCTATTATGGCATAATATATTAGCTCCTGTGATTGAACGAACCATTCCGATCAAAAGCATTATCTCGATTTCTATAGAAGAGCCTTATTCACATTACAACGTCGTGATGAAATAACGACTTTAAGCAAATCAAAGCATTAGCAGTTATTTCAAAATAATGACCAGTGCTGGCAGTGGCAGTTTCAATTGAAAAATTTTTTACCAAAATCGTGCCAAAACCGTATTGTTTACTTGGACAATGCACACATTAATTACTTTTTGCAAAAAACTCAAGTCAGCCTTAGCACAGTTCATTGACGCTCATCCCTCATTTACAAGAACCAAAGCGAAAATAGCAACAAAAAAACCGGTCCCCGATCCCATAAGACTTTCGAAAAACGTTAATATTTGTTTTTCGAATCACATACCAAAAAAAAAACGTGCCCACGTCCGCTGCAGACGGTGTTTAAAATGCCACTCCTACCAATTTCCCCCGTGTTAACATCGGTTACCTCCATTAGGTACAGACGTCCAGAGATGTCTGCCAATAGGTATTATGCGCTCTGGCCGTGCCGAGCATGATTACAGCAGGTACGGCCAGGTAGACCGGGCCCATCACCCGTAAGTCTGGCATCCTGGCTCGGCCAGTGGTGGCATTCCACAGACACCTTCTCTATCACATCTCAGCTCGTGGTTACGAAGAGGGCTGGGACGGCGATGATTACAGGGGTGTACAAACTCGTCGAGATGTCACTTTGGGTGTGCGACGGTGTTTTGACTGGCATGTATGTATTGGAAACTATCTCGCGAGTTTTGATTTCATTAGAAGTTTAAGTGTTACTCTCTGCGATTTATGACCACGATTTTCATATTGTTGTTAGTGTTGAGAAAGTGGCATAGTGCGCTTGGTCAATATGTTACGCTGAACTTCCAAGTTTGGTCAAAATGAAAACTTGCTTTATTAAATAAGTTAGAACTACAACCACCAACAACTATTTTAACAACTCCATCTCACTTTGAGGCGACAGGTTTTCCCTGCTCGAAACTGGCCGCGAACCGAACTATGAACGAAACTATTTCTAACCTAAAACTAATATCATGAGCGCTTAAAAGTAATAAAACTTTTAATTCAATTCCCCTTTATTTGCACTGCTCATCAGAATTTTCAGCAACACACACAAGCAAGTTACAAATAGTCAATGTAATAGTTGTAACAAAATGTTCGAGAGAATTACACAAACAAGCAAATGGTCAAATTTCAATTCTACGTTTCAAGCGCTGCAAGAAAAAAAGTATTTTTCGCTAGGCAAGAAAGTTGAGATAACATGTAACACTAAACTAGATATCATACAACGGAGCCAAAACGGCTCCAGCACTGCCATTTCGTAACAACGACGTTAAACCGTCCTCCGTTACAAAGTTAAAAAATTAACACGGACATTACGGATTTTATCCATCGGCCTAGCGATTTTTTAACTTTTAACTTTTATCGGGTTTGATGAGTAAAATCCCTACTGTTGACCATGTTATTTTTTTAACTTAGTAACCGAGAACGGCGAAGTCAGAGTTACGAAATCGCAGTACTGAGGTGCGATTGTGTAACTTTATTTCGTTCGATTTGGCACGAAATCACTCGATTTCAAATCACTGCCCGTGTTAAAACATAGGCAGTGATATTGAAATCGAATGGTTTTGAAACCACAAAGTTACACAATCGCCCCCCAGAACCGATAACGGCATAACGTAAAACTTACAAAATCGCTAGGATAATCCATTAAAAAAATCACTCAACTGTCTCATCAGCCGGCCAGCAAGGCAACCCCTGAAACCAAACTCACTTACCTGCAATCCGGTCAGTTAGCCTACAGTCGTGTTAGCCTAAGATTACCACAGCCTGGTGGACACTGGCGTAGGAACAGGGGGGGGGGGGGGGGGGGGCAAGGGGGCAATTCCCCCCCCCCCCCCCCCCCGACTTTTAGGCATAGGGGGGCAACTGGGGGGCAAATTTTATAGTTGAAATCATTAATTTTGTCTGCTGCTCAGAGTTGAGTACAACCTAGTGTTTCTGCTTAGCTGATGTTGAACGAAATCTTTTGACTCGTAAAAACAAATTACTCCCAGCAATATGACTATAGCAGTAGCAGAAATGCAGACTTAGACCCGATTTTTCTGTGGCACGTTAAATACCTTGCGGTCTGTTAACTTGTTATTTGCTTAGCAACGTCCAATCAGAGCTCTTAATTTTCTTGCTAATGGACCGCTAAATCTTAACAGGCCACTGAAAAACCGGCACTAACACTGTTTATGTTATAGTCTGAGTCATACATGCACCCAGACTGGGAGAGGGAGAGGAAGAATTTTGTATTGCTTGTGTACCTAGAGCTGGAATTCGCCACGGCAAGACGCTCTGCTGTATTCGATGCGCGATATTTACAGGCATCACAGAAAACGTGATAGTAATTTTCGTAATGCATTAATTTGATATCTTTAGATTAAGTATTCTAAATGTATATTTCTTACCCCCATGTTCCCAGGCTGCAATTTTATCTCAAACCCTCAGATTTGCTTTAAAAAATATTGCCCCCCCCCCCCCCCCACAGTCCGGGTTTCACCACTGTCTGTATTGCAGCTTGCCCCCCCCCCCCCCCCCCCCCAACTTGAACAGCGTTCCTACGCGCCTGGTGGCGGACTTCGAAGTAAAGTATCATTCGACTCTTCACCATTTGTAAAGAGTGAAATGGTAAATAAAGGTAATGATAACAATTTTTAATGGTTATGATAAAAACCTAATCATTTGATTCTATGGTATGGTACTCTACGACATGAGATCCCCAAAGAGTGGCAAACTGAACTGAATTCTAGTGTAGCCACGTGCGTGGCAGTCGGGCGTTGTTTGGACACCCCTGCGAGGTGTTATCTAACGCATAGCGGGGAGTTTGGTGGCCAGGTACCCGCCTGGCGGGCACTGTGGACTTAGGGGCCTTGTCTGGTGTCCAACAATTAACTGTCTAATCCGACGGGTGACAGCTGAAGGTCACTCACGGCCCCGGCTCTCCGCGGTCGCTCGACGGCAGCGCTCCCGAGACGGCGCGGGATTCGGACGCACGACGTTGGCTTTGTGTTGTTTGACGACGCACTAAGTTGGCGTTGTGTTGTTTGACGACGCACTACGTTGGCTTTGTGTTGTTTGACGACGCACTAAGTTGGCTTTGTGTTGTTTGACGACGCACTAAGTTGGCGTTGTGTTGTTTGACGACGCACTAAGTTGGCGTTGTGTTGTTTGACGACGCACTAAGTTGGTTTTGTGTTGTTTGACGACGCACTAAGTTGGCTTTGTGTTGTTTGACGACGCACTAAGTTGGCGTTGTGTTGTTTGACGACGCACTAAGTTGGCGTTGTGTTGTTTGACGACGCACTAAGTTGGCTTTGTGTTGTTTGACGACGCACTAAGTTGGCGTTGTGTTGTTTGACGACGCACTAAGTTGGCGTTGTGTTGTTTGACGACGCACTAAGTTGGCTTTGTGTTGTTAGACGACGCACGCGTTTTGACGACGCAGTTTTGTCTGTCGTGTCTGCTTATCCTGTCCTTCGCATATACTCCATTTCACGTCAATAATGAGAGCGGATTTGCATCTTCCGCGAGGGCCCACTGCTGCTAGACAGGAGCTTAAGCCCGTTTTAAACGGTCACATTTTTCGTCACACTCTTGCATCCAACCCTTGCATGCAACCACCTTGTACCGTGTGAACAGAAACTTTGACGAAAATCCGTCACATCACAGACTTGTGTTCAATGGTTGCATCAAACTTTTTCATTTAGGACACGTCCTAATTTCATCACATTTGATCACATCTTGGACGGAAACCAGCCAATCACAGCCTAGAGTTACTGTGATGTCACAAAATGGCGCTCGCAAAGAAGGCTCAAGCCTGGAACGCTCATCGTTGACATAACCTAAAAGCACTTGACACTATAATCAGCTGCTTTGTCCCCGCCTTCTATGTGTCATCTACCGCCCAATTCCGTCAAATTATTATTGGATCGTGTAAATGGTTCAACCAAGCCCTTCACATTTTCATTGGAGCAACGGAATTGCATGCAAGAGTTGGATGCAAGAGTGTGACGAAAAATGTGACCGTGTAAAACGGGCTTTAGAGTTTCAAAACCTATATGGGCCATGTCTTGAGTCGAACAAAAGTCTCAACGGGCAGTTTTGGGACTCTTAATGTATTTCTAGCAACAGTGGGTCGTCGCCCCTCGGGGAAGCTGCACATCCACTCCCCTTCTTAACGTGAAATAGAGTGTAGTTCACCATAACCGGCACGCCTCCCGTAATTAATGATTTACACAAGTTCCAATGATATTGTTGCAACGCGCTTAGCGAAAGCCTACCGACGTTGTTATCGCGCCGTCCGAAACGTTTGAACTTTGAACAATGAACAAAAACACCACGAAATACCTGTGCGTAATTAAATCGATTCATATTTGTACGCAGTTTCAGCATAGATTTAATCAAGTTAGCACTAATGAAATCAAATAACCACCACACACATCGGTAACCCAAAATTGACAATAATTTCCTGATAAATATGTAACAAACTAATTATTGACACAGAGCATTCACGCATAGGGAGAAATGTTTGTTTTTATTTTGTAAAAACATGTGATTTCTGATTTTAAACAACTACACCTCAATCTCGTTTGTTACGGTGACTAACTATATGCATGTAACTAAGCCGGTATTATAACACATAGATGAGCCGCCGTTATCCCACAGAATAATCCTATATGGTTAGAAAATAGCATGAAAATTCCAGATGCCTGCATGCACATAATAGGATCATACTAATTAGTTGAAGTGAATACTAATAAATTGCCAGGCACTATACTCCATTTGACGTCGAGAAGGAGAGTGGTTCTGCATCTTCCTCGAGGACCCACTGCTGCTAGACACGCGCGAAGAGTTTCAAAACTGCCCACAGAGTCTTTTGTCCGACTCAAGACATGGCTGGTGAGTTTTGAAACTCTTAGCTCGTGTCTAGCAGCAGTGCAGTCCTCGAGGAAGATGCAAATCCACTCTCCTTCTCGACGTGAAATGGAGTTCAGAGAGTAGAAAGTAGAGAGTATAGAGTAGAGAGTAGAGAGTAGAGAGTAGAGAGTAGAGAGTAGAGAGTAGAGAGTAGAGAGTAGAGAGTAGAGAGTAGAGAGTAGAGAGTAGAGAGTAGAGAGTAGAGAGTAGAGAGCAGAGAGTAGAGAGCAGAGCAGAGAGTAGAGAGTAGAGAGTAGAGAGCAGAGAGTAGAGAGCAGAGAGTAGAGAGTAGAGAGAGTAGAGAGTAGAGAGTAGAGAGTAGAGAGTAGAGAGTAGAGAGTAGAGAGTAGAGAGTAGAGAGTAGAGAGTAGAGAGTAGAGAGTAGAGAGTAGAGAGTAGAGAGTAGAGAGTAGAGAGTAGAGAGTAGAGAGTAGAGAGTAGAGAGTAGAGAGTAGAGAGTAGAGAGTAGAGAGTAGAGAGTAGAGAGTAGAGAGTAGAGAGCAGAGAGTAGAGAGCAGAGTAGAGAGTAGAGAGTAGAGAGTAGAGAGTAGAGAGTAGAGAGTAGAGAGTAGAGAGAGTAGAGAGAGTAGAGAGTAGAGAGTAGAGAGTAGAGAGTAGAGAGAGTAGAGAGAGTAGAGAGTAGAGAGTAGAGAGTAGAGAGTAGAGAGTAGAGAGTAGAGAGTAGAGAGTAGAGAGTAGAGAGTAGAGAGTAGAGAGTAGAGAGTAGAGAGTAGAGAGTAGAGAGTAGAGAGTAGAGAGCAGAGAGTAGAGAGCAGAGCAGAGAGTAGAGAGTAGAGAGCAGAGAGTAGAGAGTAGAGAGCAGAGAGTAGAGAGTAGAGAGCAGAGAGTAGAGAGTAGAGAGAGTAGAGAGAGTAGAGAGTAGAGAGTAGAGAGTAGAGAGTAGAGAGTAGAGAGAGTAGAGAGTAGAGAGTAGAGAGTAGAGAGTAGAGAGTAGAGAGTAGAGAGTAGAGAGTAGGGGAAAATGTCCTACCATCCCGAGAACTCCTGATTGCCGGTCAGGTGCTCTACCATCTGAGCTATTCGGACACGCATTCTCCCTCTGGGATCAGAGGACCTTAATGTATCACCAAATTATAATAAATACCTCATTTACCTATTATAATTGTCATAATTCACCAAGTGCATAGCCATTTTCATTCACAGTGGTTGCATACTGATTATTGGGACAGAGAAATCATGACATTGCTCAGGGGAACCAACATCCGAAACAAGATACACGACAGCGTTTTTCGAAGTGAACGCAATTGGCATTGCTTTAGGATGCCATTCACGAAATGACCAGCGCGAAAACTGAAATGGCATAACATTTACGGTAGCAGGAATACCAAGTCGAATGCAAAGATCCGCCGACAAAAGGTATTTGATACACAGATTTTGCATATTGATGTGTCTCTCAAATCGGCTGCATATCTCTACGAGATTCAAGCATGCTTTAGCTTGCCATAGAGCACCTGCAACACCAGCCTTCTTTAAACTCACTGGTGGACAACCTCAATGTTAATTCCCATTCAAAAACAAATGCCAGCACACTGTCCACCGGTGAGATAGCATGTATTGCAGGTCTGCCTATTTAGCATACAGTGTTCTGCTACCGGCTTCTACACAATCGGACGCTGGCTCCAATGCAAAGCAGCTTGGGCACATCTGGCAAGTGCTGCCGCTGCCATGTCCTTTCCGAACTCCATATTTGGTGTCCCGGCCCATCGCGTCCTCGAGTCCAGCAGCTTTTGTCTCGGCTAAGATGCCTAGACTGTCACCAGATAGGCGCGTCGTACATGATCGACCCTGCCCCAAGAGAAAATGCATAATACAACGACCCGAACAGCGCTAGCAGTCACTTGCTTTTCGTCTTGAAGATGGCATGTTCTTATACGATGTTGAATGTATATAGTATATGTCTCGGGTTTGGAAGTCCACAGAGCGTTTATTTTTAATATTTCCGCGAGAACCCTCGTTTTGCATACCCCTTACTCTCCCCTTGTGTAGAGTTGGCCGATGTCGGTCTGGATAAATTGTTTTCCCATCAGTACTCGGTTCGGTGCGGTTTATAACTGCAAAATATATGCACAGCACAGAACACATCTGATTTCGTTTGTAGCCGAAAAACATGACAATAAAACTTCAGAACTGAGCAACGTTTTTTTTCAGGTCTAGGCATCCTTTTCCAACCAAAAACTAAACACTGAAAACAGATGAACACCGGCCTACCAGTGACTATTCCGAAAACCTCACAAGACGCCGTACGAAACCACAAATCGTCCCGTGCTAGATTGTCCCCCGACCGTCTCAAGTCCTCAGCAGGGGGTGCGGGGGTGCGGGGGTGCGGGGGTGCGGGGACGGGGGCAGAGGACAAAGCTCAATTTCGGTCTCGGCATAAACACGGGGCCAAATTTGTGTCCCCACGCTATTTACAAAACACGCTGTGTTTCTAGGAAATCTGACTCCCGCAAGAAAGATTAGTTCCCGCCTAAAATGCAGCAGCCTCCTTTACCGAAATCCCAACAGGGGTTCGTTCGTGCTCTTTACAGCTAAGGGTTTGTGTGTGTGCCACTATTCAATTCTATTAGTGAGCTGTCGGGGCCACGCTACTTTTCTCTTCAGTCTCTTCAATTGACAGTTTGGCAATTTGACCCCGCCTCGTCTTGCTGGCTGGATTTGTTGCTGGACCACTTAGGTGAATGAGTTAACAAGCAGCTAATTTTGAGCGGTGCTAAAATTGCTGCGTTCCAGAGAGTTAAGGCCATTCATTGATGGTTGTTGAGGTTAATTGAATTCAACATTTTATGGATTTCCAAGAGATATTTCGAGGTTCTGAAATATTCAATTGGTTGTCCAAAGTGTGAGGATTCCGTAGATATTTGTTTCGTTGCGATCGGATAACGGGTGTGGCCTGGAAAGTGTATACGGTAAGAGGTAAATTCTTAGCTGGAATTTACACTTAAGTACATCTTTCAAAGTACCGGCTAAACATGGTTATTTTAAAACTCTTGTAAGTACTTGACGAGTGAATCTTGCGAAATGAAAATGGTTCAATTGGTTGCCCGAAGTGTGAAGATTCCGAAAATATAGGTTTCGTCGTGATCCGACGAAAGGTGTGGCCTGGAAAGTGTATACCTTACGAGGTGAAGGAAACGGCTCGACTTCGGAGCTCATTGAACGCTCTTAAGACCGTTGTAGACAAGGCCCATTGAACCAATAACTAGGAATCTAAGGGAAAACATGTTTCTTTGGCAATCAACCCGGAAAGTAAATATAATTTTAAACAACATTATATTTTTAAAAATTCCAAGAAACCAAGATCTCACTCAGATAAACGCAGTTAAAGTTGGAAGGGAGGCGACGCTGGAAAAATGTGCACCCGACCCGGGATACGAACCCGGGACCTCCTGCTTGCCGTAATACTGGTATATACTGGTGCCGTTGCATATACTGGTAACTGCTTAAACCAGTAACATTTTCCTCGCAGTTAAAGTTATGTATCGAGGGGCAATTAGATGAGGATAATGGCTGAAGATGGGGAAACCAAAATTCAACACCACCTCGCTGGAACCTTGCTCTTTGTCACTGTACAAAAAATATTAATTTTGAGCTAAGGGCTGTGTCCTGGAATTATTTTGGGCACCCCTGCATTTTCTTTGGGACAAATAACATGCCTTAGAAACAACGCAGGAGAATTTTGATTGCAGCTCGAATTGTCAAATGTACTCTTTTCAATCGACACAACTTGTCTGTTTCTAGTGTTGAAGACAAACGACTTGATTATTGTAAATTATGCTAATTATTTTTTAAATAATGTCCCGCAACCGAACATATTTTTGCTTGTTAGTTTTAGGTGCCCTTTCACGAAGAAAATGACAAATTGATATTATTAGCATACAGCTCACCGATAGCAAAATGCATGTACGAAAATAAAATATTTTTGGAGAACAAAATTGAAAACCAGCCACAAAAAAGCACTAAATAGCTACAAATAAGGGAAAATTCTCCTCGGCTGAAACTTTCGATTTTACTCCGGTATTTTCAGTAATTATTTATACATTCGTGTTAACCATACCTTACCTCCTATTATTATTAATGATTATTTTATTTGTTATTGTCATGATGATTAAATTCGTTATTATATTATCTTTAGCTGCCGAGCTCTTACAAAAATTGTATTTTGCCAAAGTGCACCAACAAACAAACAAACAAACAAACAAACAAACAAACAAACAAACAGTCTGGTGGACTCTGATGTATAGTAATGATATGAGATCTCCAAAAAGTGGCAACCTCAAATGAATTCCAGAGTACCACATCGCAGCATTTGAAAACTCGCGTCACACAAAACTAGCGTGTCGTCAACACGAGAAACCCCCGAGGTCCCCGATCCGCTGACGACTGCGCACTGCGCACTGCGCAACGCCGGAAGCTCAATTGTGCCAAGAATCAACGCCACGTGCTTCCGGCGAACATGACACTTCTCGGCTGCGAGAGGAAGCGGCGCAGAGAGAGAGCGAGACAGGACGAGACGGAAGCGAGACGGAGCGCCATGGAGGAGGCCGCTGATGTGAGGAAGCTCGCCCGGCGACAAATTGATGAGAAATATCGCGCATTGGGCTGCAAGCAAGAGGTTGCCTGTCAAAAGTGACGTTTTGGCTTGGCGCGCTCATTCATCAGCCATGTCCGAACGAGCGCCGAACAACGTGTCACTGCCGTCTTGTTGGAACAATCGCCGAGTATTGAAACGAGAGACAGTGTTTCAAATTGGCGCCGTCTTTTTTCTGCGCATTTTTGCAACACTTTTTTTGGCCCCCGCGGGCAGATTTCTGCAGAGATATGACGATAATCTGCGCCAATGTCGCTGTCGCCAACGGAAAGCAATGGAACAGTCCTGAAGATGTCGCCGCCATCGCCGACGAAACGTCGACCACGGTCCTTTTTAGGACCAAAAGTCACTCGAACCAGAGCAAAACCGCACTACACTACACCATCTAACCACGGCTCTGAACCACTTCGCCATTCCAATGGAACTCTATTTCTCTGCTCCATAGTTTTGCTGCAAATTGAATAGCACACGTTTAGGTTGATGCTTTTCACGCAATGGCCATTCTAGATCATTTATAAAACGTGCGTGGGTGTTTCAAAAACCGCGAAAACGGCAATAGCATTTATTGATTCTGATCACCTTACCCATAATTCACGTTGAAAAACTGACAATTGCCCAGCCAGTCTCAGTCAGACGTGCAAACGCGAGCCTAAAGTTGGGTTTACACGATTCAACGTTTCGTTCAATGCATTGAACAGTCTTAACAACAATTGAAATCAATGATTCATTGAATGAAAGCTTGAATTCAAGATTTCAATGATTTCTCTTTTAGGACGTGTTCTAAATATCGTTCAAGTTTCCTTTCAAGAGAAGAAAGAGCATATCACTGCCTTCTAGAAACAACGCTTTTGGATGGCTGTGCCACCATTTTCAATGAATTTAAAACATCGAGTCGTGTAAACGGCTCTTGAAGAGCATTGAACGTTGAATTCAATCCATTGAACGAAACATTGAACCGTGCAAACCAAACTTTACATTAATATTGCAAGTTAGTTTTGATTTAGATTTGTCGCTAGCGAGCAGGCGCTTCGTCGCATTGCCGCCTTCGGGGCACCACCGCCTGCCTACCCGTACAGAGGCCGCCGGCACGACCGCATGCGACCAGCTAACTAGTCCGACCTAGAGAGCCTATATATACAGGGTTAGAGAGTGGCCAACATGATGACACTTTTCTATTGGCTGTTCAAATCCCATGCTAAACGGACGACATGTTTTTACCAAGTTGATCACGAAGCACGTGGCAGTTGTCTATATGAGTTTCTCACATTACTTTGCACATCTACGTATTATGTACATGGTGAAGTAACTTCGTAACGTATCAACTACTGCCGCAAGGGCTGTTGAATAAATCAATTCGGTACAAACATGGCGCACATACGCAGAGACGGCCACTCTCTAACCCTATATAGGCTCACTAGTCCGACCTACCACGAGTGCGAGCCGCCACTGGAGGCCTTGTGCCCGACGACACCACGCCGCTCTGAGCGCCACACGGCGGCGGCGGGCACGAACAAAAAAACCGGGCGACACGTAACCAGACAGACGGCCATCGTTGACATGATCACGATCCGACTACTGGTTTTCACCCGTTACCCATTTGGGGGGGGGGGGGGGGGGGGGGGGGCAGAGCCCGCCCGGCCGGTGTGGCCTTTGCTGATCGGCGACCCGCATGTGTATGTGTGTGTGTGTGTGTGTGCATAATGTCAATTTAGCACGAGAATATTTTACTACTGCTAACTAGAGTTATGCATAGCATTATTAGCATCGGTGTTTTTTTGTTCAGCTCACGCGCTTGTCTTAATGTATTAATTTATCGCGCCCGACGAAGATGTCTGGCGAGTGATTGTGCGTCGTGTGTAGTTTCGTCCAGGTAATTTGCATATAATTCGGTTAATTGCGTGTGCTGCACACGTGCTCGGGTCTAGAAGCATGGCGCAAGGATGTGTTACACGCTACACTTGAGCGTCCCTGTGTGATACGACTTTGTTGTATAGTTCGTCTCAGGTTCCGATGACAGCAACAAACCGGTTTTATACAATGTTATAGTATACGCTGGTATACGCTGGTACCTACTGAGTTTCTAGCTTTTATATGTCTAATTTTTGCGAGTTTTCCATAATAGTTCCATATGTTTCACGCTTTATATACCCATTCACCTTATCTTACCCATTTCCCACCCACCCATAGCACACCCATTTACCCACTACCCATTTATCCATTTACCTTTGAGGCGCAAATCGAGATATGTGGACGTGTTTTAGTGAAACCCAAGCGAAAATAGTCGTAAGCGCCAAACAACAATGTTCGACATGTAAAAATAGGGTGTGTTGTAATGACGAAAATGTGCAAATAAGAATTCAATTTCATTTTTACTGCCCTTCCCCCCCCCCCCCCCCCCCCCACCATTCAGAGGTTGACGAAAAATCAGCGTATACCCGCCATTATTTCCAGCACTACGCCACTGGTACCAACCCACCACCAGCGCGGGGCACATGACAATAAATCTTTGCCAAGTTGGCAGCCACAGCGGTGCGAGCTAAAATATCGATTTGCTAGAAACTTAATCCATGTGTAGGTTGGCTAAACTGTGTTGATTTCCTGGAAAGACCGCATGACAGACAACGAACTTCCATAGCCTATTACTTGCGTGTGCCAAATTGAGGAACTTGATATTGTAGAGCTATAGAAACTCATGGCCATTGGTGCGGTTGTTGGTGATTATTTCATCAAGCTTTATTTTAACTTTCTATTGGTATTTGGTGGTTATAAATCACACAATTTGTTGCTAAAAGTGTGAGGATTCCGTTGATCCTGGTTTCGTTGCAATCGGACAAACGGTGTGGCCACAAGTTAGTATCCAGTAGGAGGTAAATTCTGCGCGGGAAGCGGCCCGAGGATACGCTCAATATTTCGACGAAACAGACTTGTTTTACAACGCTTGAAAATACTAGATGAGTGAATATGTTTTGAGATTGGCAGACATACAATTTGTTGCCAAAAGTGTGAGGATTCCGTAGACATGGGTTTCGTTACGATCGGACAAAAGGTGTGGCCACAAGTTGGTATCCAGTAGGAGGTAAAACTCGAGCGGGAAGTGGCCCGAGTAAGCACTCACTCCAATAGTCTTAAAGATTCCGTAACGTTTCTGCCCTTTTTTATTTAATTCTTGGAGACTTTATCTCACCGAAAGAAAATTGATGGCTATTACCTCAAGTACTTAGTCACAGCGCGATTGGTTTAATTTTAATGAGGAGATGGTAGTGCAAGGTCCTCTAAATTATCTGTGTACATGGTTAGATTTAGTTGAAACTTGAATGCAAACACAACCGATGGCCCAAAGGTGTATACAATTGATGTATACAACGTGGTTATGTTTCACTAGCACATAGCCAAAGTCGACATTACATATTGACCCTAGGGCGCGTAAATGTAAACAAAGCGTATGGAATTGGCAACTTTGCGAAAACAAACTTACAGAACAAATAACAACGCATAATAAATAATATTATTCAACTACGCTCGCTCGCAAAATTCAAACCCAGAAATCTAAAAACGTGAACGCTCAGTTACAAAAGTCACCACGACATCTCAACCAAAAGCATCGGTTAGCAACATCGTACCAAAATGTAAACATCATACACAAACACCGCGTCCGACACACGTCTATTTCGAATTTCTAAAAAAACGGTGGGCCATTAATAGTAATGTACAGTCGGCGCGCACATTAGAAGCAAGCACCGCGCATAAATTCGGCGTGCAAGTAGAGGCACGCCACGAGATCGGAACACGATACCGAAGACTCGGGTGACATTTGAAATCGTGACATGGAGCCGACGCGATGGCGGCACCAATAGCCATTTACAAACGCGTTACCATAAAGCTGTCGCGGTACCCGTTCGAGCGAAGCTAGACGTTCGGCACGCACTGATCTCAAATAGCCTGGATAGCTGATGCCACAGTGCGGTTTCGAAGTCAACAATCAACAAGTAGGAGTCCCAAATTTTGAGTCTCCCCATAAGATCCCATTGTTATTTTAGTGATTTTGCTAACCATTTTCGTAGCTTTTAATCAGATATCTACATTAAATTGAAGTGTGTAGCATTCAGAGAGGCTTTATATATGCATGTTTGATCCCTGCTTGATGCTAAGGCTCGAAATATGTGCGTGAATAGCACATAATGTATACACGCTGTGAAACAGTGTGAAAAGTCAATGCCAAAAACAGGCTCCAATAAACTAAAGAAAAACTCGCTAAGTAGTGAATTTAGAGCAGTGCTGCTTCCCGAAATCAAATTGAATCATTTAACCAGGCATTATTTTAGTGCCATTTCCTGCAACTTTGATGTATAGTAATTTTTCTGGAAACATGATTTAAAAACTCTCAAATTAGCATTGAAATCATAGGGAGTCCACAGATTTTGGGACCCCTAGCTGTTGCAAACAATGACTACTTGCTGACTACTTGCTGTCATCTGACTACATTTTTTGGCTACTAGCTGGGTACTATGCTCCATCCAGGCTATTAGAGATCAGTGCTGCTAGCTGGATAATATGCTCCATCCAGGCTATTAGAGATCAGTGCTGCTAGCTGGATAATATGCTCCATCCAGGCTATTAGAGATCAGTGCTGCTAGCTGGATAATATGCTCCATCCAAGCTATTAGAGATCAGTGCTGCTAGCTGGATAATATGCTCCATCCAGGCTATTAGAGATCAGTGCTGCTAGCTGGATAATATGCTCCATCCAGGCTATTAGAGATCAGTGCTGCTATCTGCATACTATGCTCCATCCAGGCTATTAGAGATCAGTGCTGCTAGCTGGATAATATGCTCCATCCAGGCTATTAGAGATCAGTGCTGCTAGCTGGATAATATGCTCCATCCAGGCTATTAGAGATCAGTGCTGCTAGCTGGATAATATGCTCCATCCAGGCTATTAGAGATCAGTGCTGCTAGCTGGATAATATGCTCCATCCAGGCTATTAGAGATCAGTGCTGCTAGCTGGATACTATGCTCCATCCAAGCTATTAGAGATCAGTGCTGCTAGCTGGATACTATGCTCCATCCAGGCTATTAGAGATCAGTGCTGCTAGCTGGATAATATGCTCCATCCAGGCTATTAGAGATCAGTGCTGCTAGCTGGATAATATGCTCCATCCAGGCTATTAGAGATCAGTGCTGCTAGCTGGATACTATGCTCCATCCAGACTATTAGAGATCAGTGCTGCTAGCTGGATACTATGCTCCACCCAGGCTATTAGAGATCAGTGCTGCTAGCTGGATACTATGCTCCACCCAGGCTATTAGAGATCAGTGCTGCTAGCTGGATACTATGCTCCGTCCAGGCTATTAGAGATCAGTGCTGCTAGCTGGATACTATGCTCCATCCAGGCTATTAGAGATCAGTGCTGCTAGCTGGATACTATGCTCCACCCAGGCTATTAGAGATCAGTGCTGCTAGCTGGATACTATGCTCCATCCAGGCTATTAGAGATCAGTGCTGCTAGCTGGATACTATGCTCCATCCAGGCTATTAGAGATCAGTGCTGCTAGCTGGATACTATGCTCCATCCAGGCTATTAGAGATCAGTGCTGCTAGCTGGATACTATGCTCCATCCAGGCTATTAGAGATCAGTGCTGCTAGCTGGACACTATGCTCCGTCCAGGCTATTAGAGATCAGTGCTGCTAGCTGGATACTATGCTCCATCCAGGCTATTAGAGATCAGTGCTGCTAGCTGGATACTATGCTCCATCCAGACTATTAGAGATCAGTGCTGCAAGCTGGATAATATGCTCCATCCAGGCTATTTGAGATCAGTGGGTTCGGTACGCCCCAGAAAACACACATTAAGATGTATCACGGTGTGGTGTTTACAGTGGCGCAGTGCTGGAAATAAAGGTGGGTATACGCTAATTTTTCGTCAACCGGTAAGGGGGGAGGGGGCGAAAAAATGAAACTTACCCCTTATTTCCACATTTTCTCGTATAAGGCAAAGAGATCTCGCGTCTCTTTAGGGGCTGGTTGGGATGAAGCACAATTTCTGTTTGCAGTATTCTATTGCTTTAACAACTCGCTTCATTAGCCATTTACAACGGCCATTCCAGATGAAATAAAACACAGTTACGTTGGCGGCCTAATAATGAAAAATTCACACTGTCAAGTCTTAATATTTTTAGGTTGGGGAATGACAATTTTCCTGTCATAAAGTTATTTCAGAGTGTTTTCAGCCAAGAATGTATTGTAATCAAGAGACGTTTTCTTTTTTTGAAGTTATTTCAAAGTGTTTTCAGCCAAGAATATATTGTAAACAAGAGTCGTTTTCCAGTTTTCACGTTATTTTCAACTGTATACCTTTTTATATCTATAAAAGATATGCCTGGAGACGCACAACATCGAGTGTTTACATAAAAGCACTATGCAAATTGTGATACTTTACCAAAAGTACGCGTATATAAATAGCGAAAATCTGTCAGCCACACGAGAGGGTTTAACAGTTTTACCACCGATCGGTTTTACCCCGTGTCAACGCGCTTATGCATCCGAGGTCCACCGAGCGCACGAAGATCAAAGAGAGCGCGGCAATGAAAGCGTTATAAAATCAAGTCGTCGAGCGGGGTGGGGGGGGGGGGGGGGGGGCGAACCACGACTGTGTCACCGATCAAAACAAATTGACTGGCTGGCCGGACACGCGGAATTTGTGTTTGACAGGTAATTAGAAAATCCGCCGCGTTCACACTATTATTATTGCTGTGTGATTAATACGTAAATAACCATTTCTCAAGAGGAGGTTTTAATTTCAGCTCCGAAGTAATAGTTGTCTATAGCCAGAGATGAGCAAAGATAGGCGAAACAGTATCTAATATAGAAGATAGCCGTCATTTGAGAAATTTAGATCTAAGATAATCTTCTTTTAAGATTCTAATATAGACGATAGTCTGATTTTGAGTGTCTTAGAGCTGGTTTTTCAGTGGCACGTTAAATATCTAACGGTCTGTTAACTTGTTATCTGCTTAGCAACGTCCAATCAGAGCCCTTAATTGTCTTGTTAATGGACCGTTAGTATCTTAACGGATCACTGAAAACCGGCACTAAGATAGATTATAGATGTTTTTACGATATTTGAAAATGGAAGCTAAAAGATGATCCAAATATTGGCAGATTGAAGATAGAAGATGCTTTTGATACCTTTTTATAGACTAGATATCTAGAACGATTAAAATAAACGATTAAATTAAATTAAGATTTAAAAAACCTATGGGTACCTACCTAACTATGTACCTACAGTAACCAGAAAGGTTGGTTACAAATTTGACACTTCTAATATGTTAGGTAATGCGAGCAAATATGGGAAATATTATGTTTCCTAAACCAGTGACAAGACATTTTGTATGTTTTCAAAGCAAGCTGGTCCATTTAGGTTCAAATTACAACTCCAGGACTTTTTTTGAATACTATAAATAAACTTCAAAGTGACGAATACATTTAAAAAAAAATCGAAATTCACTTGCCATGGTCCGCCCCCGAAAACGCAAGATTTCGCTTCCATTTACAAAGGATTTACTGGAAATCCTTCTTGAATTGAACGGGTAATCCTGAATCCAGCAGGATCCCGAGCAGGGAATTTACATCCACAAGCAAACATGTGATTTTCTTCACATATGATCCGGTCCATCACACAAAAGAAAAAAGGGATTCATGTGGACCAGTGTATTTTCCCATGGCTCATACTAAAACCTGCGCCAAAATGATAAACATTGAAAGAAGAACCGTACGCTCTTTATTCATTTTCCCATACACAGGCTACAAATGCATCCGAAATATAATTCCTTCTTTTTGAGATTTAAATTCCCTCATTGTCCAGAATAGCGTGGGCCTCCGTGTCAGTTTCCGAAGGGAATGGTAGGTCAAAGAAATAAGCACGCTGCAGTTCTTTGCGTATACAGGAACTGGCCAATGAAAAATTGTCCGAAACCAATTTGAACGGATATATGTAGGCATAGCAAACGTTATATAAATAGCAGACACAAATCATTTCATGAAACAATATCAATATGAACTGCAACATCGAATTGTGCTGAAATGAGTTGTCTTCACGACTACCAACTTTGCAGAATATAGGCCTTCAGCAAATCAAATACACGAATAAAATATATATAAATAAAAATAAAGTATACCTACATTAATTTTTCGACAAAATGTTTCGTGGATTATGTTAGTCGGTCGAGCTATCACCTTTGAATAAGTAACTATAGTATGTCACGAAACATCGAAATCGGCGATACTTTTAATTAGAGCATTCAAAACCAAGTTCGAATCTCTAGGTATGTACACGGTATGTGACACGGGTACAAGATATTTGTGACCTTCACTTCACGATGCAAAGAAAAGAAAGATATCGGGTTTACATGCGAGTCATTGGTTAGGTAGGTTTATTAGGGGGTATGCGCTCCGCCACTGAAAAATAGTAACCAGTCGTTATCAAAACATGCGTCCGCGGCCACTAAATTAAAAGCACCACATGCGAGCACGGGTAATTGGTTTATTTTAGATCGGCGCCATTTTATTGATTACAGGGTAATTAGACAAAAAGTATAAAAAATGTACATATGCAAATCGTTCGAAATCATTTCGGAACAAGAGTAAATAAAACGGAATACGTATATCAACGAGATGCGACTTTTTTGTGTGTTTAATGTGTAGCAATTAAATTGGCTCTTCGTGCATCATGTAAAATGTGGAATGTGTTAATTAATTGAGTAGGAATGCTGCGAATATTACAAAAATGAGACTGGGAATTTGGAGAAATAACTGCAATGAGCATGATGTATAGAATGTACTCGATTTTCAATCGAGTATTGAATCGAATATTGAAACAAAGCGTTCAGTGAAAAAAGTGCCGCGAGTGCAAGCATCCACATACGGGGAAATACAAACTCGGCGTATTGTGGTATTCTCAAGCGGGAGCCAAGTATAGTAGCACAGATAAAAGGTTACCCAGATGTTCCATACTAAAGCAGCTACTTGAAAGCCCTCCGCCCGCAAAAATAGTTTCACCGGCAGTCAAAAAATGGATCCACTATTTGTTGTTATTGCACCTGTAAATACGGTAACTGTAACCACCTGAGGATCATTGGGTCCCTTGATTATTATTGACCTTGTGCCATGGCCTGGCAGATGATGTTAAAACAGGTTGCCAACGCACCCCAGCGTTTGCCGGCCAAACTACCAGCATCAACGTTTTGCCGTGGCCCTAGCTGGGTACGGTAGAATATCTGGGTAACCTCATGTCTGTGAAAGTAGTAGAACTGATCTCTGGTCAAATTACCTCCGCTTACTCAGTGAATATACAACTTTACTTCTTGTTCAAACAGAATCCGCATGCAATATTTACGTTACGAGTACTTTAAAAATCACCCGTGCCCGGACCATTGATAGAAATAAACATGCATATATAAATCCAAATATGTATTCAACTAAATCATCCCCTGCAGAACACGATACACAGCCACCACACATGCGCTCAAAAGACCACCAGATAAACGCACCCCACTTAACTGGTACGCACCCCTCATACGGGCCTATAGAAATATGATTATTAAATATCCATAAATATAATCCATCCCCTACTCAATTCACATGCTGAAATCCCATACGAAGCGTGAAATAGCTCGAACATGATCCACCCTTAACAATGAAGGTACCTACTACATGGGACCTGTTATAACAGTTTCCAGCCCTTATAGCAACGAACCGATATGGTATGTATTATATGAGAGATATGTAATATGCTCAACATCTCACCCCTGTTATTAAGCTTCCCTTTGAAATGGTCGAGCACGATTATTAATATCATAATCGCAAGCACTTAAGGGGTGGTGGTTGTCGCTATTACGTAGCCCACGGCTGACTGACCCAATTTGGGCGCTGGTCCCCACTCCAATTATAGGAGCAAGTGCCACGAGCCCCTCGCGTTTGGGGTGTGAAAGAAATTGAACGATTGTGGCTTTTTTTCGGAGGGGGGGGGGGGGGGGTTTATAGTGTTTTAAACTTAGGCCCGAGTCTGTGAGGATCGAAACTTGTGTCTATGCGGCAAAAGTTAAGCAACAGAGCGCCGATTTCAGTGTTGGATGGGTGAGCTAGTTTCCGAAATGTTGAAACTTTCTTCAGAGGTACCTTTGAAAGTTTCAAAAAAACATTAAATGTTGATTATTTACTATGGAAATGAATCTTATTGTGCTTGTATAAAGGTACCATTTTTCGGTGGTTTTTCTGGAGTGTTTGATTTCGGTATGGGAATCTGTGGTGGTCTGTGGCGTGTGGTAGGATTAATATGATTAATTAAAGACGTATGTGCCACTTTTAATTAGCCCTACACATTCAAAAGGATCACATCCCATGGCTTGAAATAGATTGATATTCGCATGAGCGAAAAGTGAACTTGTACATCAATACCTGCATGGATCGCAGAAATTAATAAGGGCATAAAGGCATACCTAAACAACTCAAGCCGGCTTCACACACAATAGCGACAGTACACGCTACTGCAATACCAAATACCAAATACAAAGTACCATATACCATATACCATATACCAACCAGCTTCAGAACATATAGGTGGGTGCCCACATTTTTTTTAAAATGAATACCGGAAATGTTCGTAAAATTTTATTTTTTACCTGTTTGTATCATCACAAAATTTCTCTTAGTATGAAGTTTCTTTGAAACTTTCAATGGTTGTGATTCGCTGATTGTATAGCGTACATCATATTATCTCCACCGTCATTTTGACGAACGCTTTCAACATAAACCTAGGGCGGAAAACAGCAGGACACGAATGGTTTGTTCCTAGTTCTTACGCATTTAGAGCAACTTTGGTTCTTACCAGAAAATCACCGCCCTCCCGCCACAAAGGAAACTCACAACACTCGACAAACTTACCTAAAACAAAAGAAAATCGAAAGGTTAGGTACAAGTTTAGAAACTGCAACTGGCATGAAAATAATAACATGTTGTTTGCAGAATTAATTTCTCCCATTTACAGGCAATTTCCCCCAATAGTAGAATTCGACTTTTGCTGTTAGCGAAGCTTCAAGGGCGGACAGTTGCTAAAAACTAAAACGACTGGCATTTCCCTGAAAGTGACACAATCATTTCCACTGCTTTTCAGGCGGGGAAACTCCTATGTCTGCGAATTTCTCAAACATATTTATTTTTTCAGACACACTATATTAGTGAAAGCTCATAACAAAACAGCAATCTATTTGTAAAATAAGCGGCTTTCGGATCAAGAATTATGTTTTGTGTTATGATACGATTTGCTATAAAATTTTTTGATTACTTTTTGACACTTGGGAACAATTTTCACCAAACCTAATCATGACACAAAAATGATTCTAAACTCCATTCCACGTTCAGAAAGAGAGTGGATTTGCATCTTCTTCGAGGACCCACTGCTGCATAGCTACAAGTTAAAAGTTTCAAAACTGCCCATAAATAAAGCCTTTTGTCCGGCTCAAGACATGGCTTGTGAGTTTTGAATCTCTTAGCTCGTGTCTAGCAGCAGTGGGTCCTCGGGGAAGATGCAAATCCACTCTCCGTCTTGACGTGAAACGGAGTTTGGCTTTATTTGAAAGCCTCTTATCTATAAGGTCATACACTATTTTATTTTCGGCAATCAATAATAGTTTGACAGTACAAGAAATATGTATATAAATTCGCAGGCCCGTCTTAAATCAGTGTGTGCAATGAACAAGAACACCACAGGACACACAGCGCCATCGCCAGCAGACAAAAAAGCAGCTACAGCTGCGCTTAACATAATTTGCGGTAACAAAATGCAATTGAAACCCACTGCCCACTAGAGGCGTCAATGCGGAACCGTGAAATGGAACCGATCAGCTCCAGAAAGCACCGTGGCAAAGGTGCCAACACGGAGGCGTTGTGACGGCTCTAGGTGTGTTCCCAGCCTCCAATGTCGCGATCGCAACTGATTTATCGATCATTGTTCACGGTTTATTACGAAAAATAATGTGTGATGTTTGATTTAGTTCGTTTTGTATAGGCTACGTCGAACAACGGTTTCGAATAATTGAATTACTAGAAGTGTATTGGCGTGCATGAGTAATTGAACCTGTCTATATCTGATATCGAATTAATTTTGTGTGAATTAATTTTGTTGGGGAATTATTGTGTGGGCTACGAAATTGATACCGGTGGCACAACGAAATCAAAGTGGTTAGAAAAATGTACATGACCTTTATAGCTATATACACAAAACTATACTCGATTTCATGTTGTTATGGAAAACTGCGAATCTATCCGCATTTATTCAGAGTGAGATAATTAGACAGTTCCATTGAATCGCATACAGTGTGGCTCCTACTCCGCCCAGCCTTTTGCAGACTCTAAACAAAGACGTCTCTAAACCGCAATCATAATTCCAAACATCCTTCGAACAAAGATACAACGTAATCGCACAGATGGAAGGTTATAATAGGGCATAAACATATCCACACGAGCATGCAACCAGAAAAACTCGCGTCTAATTGGAAACTAAAGTAGTCGAGCGGATAATTACTCTGAACAACAAAGCGGTGTTTAGTTTTCACACTCAATTGAGTTGAAGAATCGAACGCCAACGTTTAAATCAAGCGTCAGCCATCCAGCAACATTGTAAACATTTTATTATTATGTACACAAATTAGCCTCCCAAAAGTGTTGTCCATTCCGGGATTTGAACCCGGGTCCCCAACTTTCGCGGCTGGTGCTCTAACCGCTGAGCTAAATGGCCATTAAATTTGGGAGAAGTAATTTGCATACAGGGTGAGAATTGAATGTCCCCAGGGGGGTATGGTCCAGAGTCTACGAATACTCATATTGGCTCTGGTACCGCGTGATGCTATACTGCAACCACATTTTACATTCAACCTCGAGTAACTCCAATTTGTTTACAATTTCCAGTTTACAATTCCAGTTTCCAGTTTACAATTTGTGTACATAATAATAAAATGAATAGCCAATTACGAGCTTTCGTAATTTAAATAAGATTAAAAGAAAATTGTAAACATTGTTTACAGAACCAGAATTACTGCCAAATTTGTCAAAACGCTCGAATTGATCGCCTGACTATTTTGGCAAGCGCCCGCTAGTCCACGCGATACGGTAATACTCTGTGGGGGCAATCCATCTTGCCGGCCCCCAGAGAGCGTTTCTGTCTTCGAGAGAGGGCAGCCAGCCAACATTGCTGTGACTAAGGAAAAACGCCGCGCGGCCAGAGAAAATAACACAGAAAAACTGAGACAATTACCAGGTGGAAAAATGCAGATGGGCGGCGTGGGGGGTGTTTTTGGGCAGCTGGCCCAAACGGTGAACGCTGAAGACAGCTATCGGTAAGTGTTGATTCAAAGACGAAAGGGGACTTCAGGATTTTAAGCTTACTGGCAGTAAATAACAGTAAAAGCATTTGCTGTATCGTATAATTGTATAAATTAATTGCGGTGGTCAGTCTCCATGTAAAATTTCATTCATTTAGCAGACTTGCTTTGCCATATCTAGAGCCCAGATCACATATTCTTCGCATACATTCCAGTCTCAATTAGTGTAGATTCTTTGCAATGTACAAGTGCTGAATACTTTGCCAGGTACTAGAACTTAGCTGTACAGAACCAAATTCGTCGGATTATGTTTCTAAAAGAAAGCGGGTGTGTGCAAACTCGTGACAAAACGCAATTCACGGCCAACAGCCAATGTTCAGCTGAACAAGAACGAAGAAGAATCATAAGACTACCATTCCTACTTGGAGCATTACTGTACAAATATCACTACACGTTCAGGTGACGAGGCCTGAACACGGAACACACGCGAAATCACCGCCCACTAAATAAAACCACAAATAAATAACTACTCTCACCATGTATGTATGAACAAATTAATATACCACCAGTCAACCCACAGCCTTACCCAAAAGTGCACCGAGTTCAATCAGAGAATAGAGTTCACCTGCAACAGCAGCCTTCTTTAAACTCACTGGTGGACAACCTCTATGTTAATTCCCATTTAAAAACAAATGCAAGTATGCTGCCCACCAGTAAGATAACATGTATCGCAGGAGGTCTAGTATAAAATGAGTAAAATGGCAAGTATTTGGGCCATTTAGGGCCTTGTTTGGGCCATGTTTGGGCCATGTTTGGGCCATATTTGGGCCATGTTTAAGCCATGTTCGGGCCATGTTTGGGCCATGTTCGGGCCATGTTTGGGCCATGTTTGCGCCATGTTTAGGCCATGTTTAGGCCATGTTTAGGCCATGTTTAGGTCATGTTTGGGCCATGTTTAGGTTATGTTTGGACCATGTTTGGACCATGTTTGGTGGTTGCCATTGAACGTAACGCCCATCAAAACGCCGTCTATCTACAACACAGTAAACAACATCGTGTCTAGCGACCTGGACCCCTATTCTGTAACTGTTTCCAAGTGAGAAGACAAGAAATGAGAGTGACCACTCCAAGGTCGCCTATGCTATCATATGGAACAAATGAAGGTGCACACTCTCAATTCATTTCATCTCACATCTGAAAAGTTACAGAATAGGGGCCCCCGCCCAGCCATTCATGAAAACGACGTCGATTCGTGTAGTTCGTCTGGCGCGGGCTGTACCTCGAACCGCGCGGTGTAAATAGGTATAGGTGTGCTGCACACCAGCGAGTTATTTCTGGCGCGATCTCTGCCGCCAAACAGAACGAACTCTGTGCGCAGTCCGACGTGGACCGAGTGTGCTTCGCCTCACTCTTTCGGGGTAGGGGGGGAGGGCGGGCATGAGGCTTCACACTTGCGACCGGAAATACAGATATAAACAGGAGCTTGCTCGGCTCGGCCTTAGCTGTTAGGCGAGTCGTAAACTGGCTGTACAGTTTTTCTGCTTTTTACTCGGATGGTGTGCATGTATATGCCGCACATTTTCGTCTGGGCTTCGACGAAGTGAGAGAACGGTCGGGTTGAGGCGTGGCGAATCGTTGTGGGTTACTTTTGGAGTCTTTTGCCTCCGCTTTGGTCGGGAAACTTTTCGTGCGACGAGTTATGTCAAACTTTGTTTGTGACCAAAAGGCGTGATCCTTGTCTAAGATTTTAAAAGCAATTTTACACCGTTTTTCAGGTTTTTCTAATGCCGTCCTCGTAAGTTATTTCAAAACATTATTGCAAAAAATTTATTTATTGTCAAGAATACAAGCTTAATCAATTATTTGGGGACTGATCACATGAACAGATTAGTTTGCATTCATTTGCCACCATGGACATCTCCAAGACAAGAAATCATTTGCATGCGAATGAACCTTGCCACTTGCCAGCGCCCTCTGTATGGATTTGTTTCGATTTTCTCTATGGAAAAAATGTCTCTAGATGACTGTGATCTTTTTTGGCTCTGCCATTCCCACAGCCTCCTAGCAACATTCACGTCTTTAGACCAACGGAAAAAATTTCCATGTAGAAGGCGCTGGTTGTGTGCTGGAATAGGTCCAACCAAAATAAAGGTGGACAATATCTAGAACGAAGAGATTTCATTTTGAAATCGCCAGAACGTACCGCGGTCTACTTCTATATTATCCAACTAATTACATAATTCCTCTAGATGTTGACATCAAGGGCATGGAGCGAAAGAGCGGCGTGTCAAATGTCAATGACCCATGCTTTTAGTTGTCAACTCAAATTTCAAGGTTTCACTAAAATCGACCGATACTGCACCAGGGCTCATGTGCAGTGCGAATTCAAGCACGACACCACACTGCCGAATCCTGCTGAAACGCTGACCGCCGCCTCATCCCTTCAACTGTTTCAAAAACAAATAACTATAACATGTTCCCAATCCCGAACTAAGGCACGAAAGAAACACACTTCCAGTCTAAGCTATGAAATTCTTGATTCCCTGTTGTTTTTATTCAATATACGAAGTTTTTCATTGAACTTATAATCAAAAAACACATTTTAGCTAGCGGCGTGGATAACTTTTAAGAATAATTTACAGATTTTAGATTGCACTATTTTTATTAATATTTAGAACTGACGTTCCTTGTTTATAATGTACCTTTATCAACAGGAAATAAACTTTAATTTTGTTTAATTTCATTTAATATAAATCACTAAATCCACGCCAGTTCACGATAGCTGTACTCCATTTCACGTTGAGAAGGGTAGTGGAATTGCATCTTCCTCGCGGACCCACCGCTGCTAGAAATGATTTAAGACTCCCAAAACTGCCAATAGAGCCCTTTGTTCGGCTCAAGATATGGCTCGAAAGTTTTGCACCTCTTAGCTCGTGTCTACACTAGAATTAATTTGAGTTTGCAACTTTCTGGGGATCTCATATCATAGAGTACCATAACATAAAATCAAATGATTACGTTCTTATCATTATACCATTGGAAATGGTTTTCATCATTACCATTATTTACAATGTTACTCTTTACAAATCGTAAAGAGTCAAATGATACCTTTCTTCGAAGTCCACCACCAATGCGATTTCGTAACTCTGACTATACCGTCCTCGGTTACAAAGTTAAAAAATTAACATGGACAACAATAGGGATTTTAACCATCAGAACCGATAACGGCATAACGTAAGTTACAAAATCGCTAGGCAGGCCGTGGTAAGGCCAACACGACAGTAGCAGCAGAAGGTGCAAAACCACTCTCCATTCTCGACGTGAAATGGAGTTCAGACGCAGAGATAACTCCGGCGGGATGCTGCAGTCGCATCCGCTCGTGAGTGGCGTTGCACAAATTGACGCAAAGAGACGCAAACGTGGGTGATCCCGATAGCGAGAGATCGCGAACTTGACACCAGTCCGACAATCAGCTGACACCGGAGAATTGCAGCGTGCGGCGTGTCACCAGCCAGCTCGCTCGCTGATTACGAAATGCCGGTTCTCGATTGTGATTATGTTTGACGGAGGGTAGCCGAAAGCAGCAAGCAAGGAACTAATGCCACGTTCAGGGCTTTTGGTGCGGTTGTTGGTGATAGTTGCATGAAGCTTTATTTGAACTTTCATCTGGTGTTGTTAGTGATTTTAAATCACACAATTTGTTGCTAAAAGTGTGAGGATTCCGTAGACCCTGGTTTCGTCGCAATCGGACAAACGGTGTGGCCACAAGTTAGTATCCAGTAGGAGGTGAATTCTGCGCAGGAAGCGGCCCGAGGATACGCTCAATAATGCAACATTACAGGGTTGTTATAGAATGCTTGAAAATACTAGATTTGCGATTATTTTCGAGATTTGCAAACACACAATTTGTTGCCAAAAGTGTGAGGATTCCGTAGACATGGGTTTCGTTACGATCGGACAAACGGTGTGGCCACAAGTTGGTATCCAGTAGGAGGTAAAATTACAGAGGTATACACTCACACCAATAGTCTTATTAGAGCTAGAATACAAAGTTTTCGCCCAATCTTTGGGCTCGAAATGTTGGGTTCAAAACTGCCCATAGAGCCTTTCTCTGGTTTAAGACGTGGCAGTTGTGAAACTCTTAGCTCGTGTCTAGCAGCAGTGCAGGCCTCGACGAAGATGCAAATCCACTTCACTATATACTTAACGTGAAATGGAGGAAATCATCTACCAAGAATTGCCCAGCGAACGCGGGCAACTGCAACAGATGCCATATTATGTTTGCCATGCTCAACCAAATGTGCACTGGATGCAGCAAGCTACGAAATGTGTGTGGTCGGGAAGGGGTGGGGGTGGGGCGGGGGGCAGTCGTTGACCCTCCAGACAAACACTCTTGACCCCTGACCCAATTGCCCGCGAGACGGACGACGACGTCGGCCTACTGGATCTCGTTGGTCGCGATTGCTACGATCGCTCGTCGACGCGAAAACAAAACCTTATTTATTTATTTATTTATTTATTTATTTATTTAAGAGACGGTATAACAATATTTTTCAACTCTGGGCTAAGCGTCTAACCCTCAGAAACAAATGAATTCCACGGCGTCCTAGTTGTGGTTGCCATGACGAATAACGTAACTCTCACTTTAGCTCTGGATTGAGGCACTTGTAAACTGGCCCTAAGTCTAAGAATTCTAATACATGCCCAAGCGGCACAAAATCCGTTATCACGGACGTTTGGTGGACGTCGAATTTGGGTAGAACCAAATCGAAAGTTTGGCGAATGTGAACGTTGAACGCGAGTTATCCCACGTTGGCTTTTTTAGCCTTTTTAGCCTATACATTTAGTCTAGCTCATTTGCCCGGTTACTTTTTGACAGCGGTGACGCCATTTCTTGTCCATTTGACGCTCTCTGTCAAACAAAGCCTCCTAGAAGCGAATAGAGAGGCTGTATTCGGCACAGAGCGGCCATGCTTGAAACCCTTAGGCACGCCATTAATTGTCCAAATAAAATGAATTCATATACTTCAGACGAGAAAATCATTATCCTAGCTCATTTGCCCGGTGACTTTTTGACAGCGGTGACGCCATTTCTTGTCCATTTGACGCTCTCTGTCAAACAAAGCATCTCCAGAAGCGATGCGGGGATCGAGCAGGCTGTCCGCGACCAAACGCGGTCCCGTCTCACGCCCGACCGCGTGACAATTGGCGTGAATGACTGGAGTCACGCCACCGAGACACGCCACCGAGTCACGCCATCGAAGTGCGTGAGCGCCAACGCGTGCTGCGTGAACGGAGTGCATTCTTGCGTTCGCGTCGCTTGAAAATGCCAACACTTTGGGGTGTCTTCGGTAGAATTTGAGTGGCAATCACTTAGATGAGTGAGACGACCAGGGTTGCGATTTTCCAACCTTTTACCTGTCTAGAGATCTACACTCCATTTCACGTTAAGAAGGAGAGTGGATTTGCATCTTCCTCGAGGACCCACTGCTGCTAGACACGAGCCAAGAGTTCCAAAACTGCTCATTGAGCCTTTTGTCCGGCTCAAGACGTGGCTTGTTAGTTTTGAACCTCGTCGCTCGTGTCTAGCAGCAGTGGGTCCTCGAGGAAGATGCAAATCCACTCTCCTTCTTAACGTGAAATGGAGTTCAGGGATAACAATCGGTAGCTGTGGGCATTTGAAATGTTCAAGCCTTTTAGGTTTCGTGTAGGGCTTCCATTTAAACGACCAAGAAAGCAGTGCGTATAAAATTGAATTTAAAAAAAAAATCGTAATAAAATTTGGTCGAGATATAGAACATTTTTAATCCTGCCACGCTGTCTTTCACCCACCCTCTTTATCACCCACCCTATTTATCACCCACACTATTTATCACCCACCCTATTTATCACCCACCCTCTTTATCACCCACCCTATTTATCACCCACCCTATTTATCACCCACCCTCTTTATCACCCACCCTATTTATCACCCACCCTATTTATCACCCACCCTATTTATCACCCATCCTATTTATCACCCACCCTATTTATCACCCACCCTATTTATCACCCACCCTATTTATCACCCACCCTATTTATCACCCACCCTATTTATCACCCACCATATTTATCACCCACCCTATTTATCACCCACCCTTTTTATCACCCACCCTATTTATCACCTACTCTTTTTATCGCCCATCCTATTTATCACCCACCCTATTTATCACCCACCCTATTTATCACCCACCCTATTTATCACCCACCCTATTTATCACCCACCCTATTTATCACCCACCCCAGTGTGAGTGGTGGGTCCATTTAGAAAATATTCTTCTCTTTCCGAACACTATTGCCGTTTTTAACATAATGAACACGTTTTGCTAAAATTTACAATCACTGTAATACACAGGCTGAGCAATCAGCTGTAACGAGGCGTGTTACGTTTCAATAACAATAATTATTGAATTGAGCGCAATTAGTTGCAAGCCTTCAGCTATTGACTATAGGTACTTTTAAGCTTCGTAAAAAAATTCAGTCACGCATTTCAAATTTCAACTGAGAACGCAAAACGAAATTATAAAAACATAAAATAAGTATCTCAAAGCATGCAGGCTAGGAATGGTGGATCTATTTCGAGAACGCTGCAGTTTTGTAAATGTTGTGTGTAATTGCTTGTCGGATTGGGGGGGTTTACGATTGAAATGTACGGACCAGGCGCAGCATAGAAGTCAGATTAAGTCTGTTAGGGGCTGGACCGGGGTTGGGGCGGCCATTGTGCTGCATGGACACAGAATGCAACAATAAATTGCAAAGGGCCAGCCAACTACAATGCTGCTTGTTGGTTTTCCACACAGTTTAACGTGCGCCCACGAATGTCCCCCCCCCCCCCCCCCCCTAGCGGAACGGTGGAAATACCTGCTACGGATCACAATGATAACTTTACCTCTTGACCAAAAAGCAAACCCAATTTGGGGTGAAAAGAAAGTGTAGAGATTTCTACCCCCCCCCCCCCCCCCCCACCCACCCCCCACGATATGGTAAGAGCCTGACCGACGTAAATCTCAGACAAAGCCCCGAAATGGGTGCACAAAAAGGAGGCATTTCTAAAGGCGTTGGTTTCGTTCTTTTGCCGTTATGACAAATCTTGAGGCCCGTGCTAAATTCGTACCATAATGTTTTCAAAACACAAATAAAAATGATGAACTCGGTTGGGCCAAGACTCGAAAAATGTAAACGCCGCAGAATCCAAGGACTCAAATTTGAGCTATTTTAACGGAAATTTCACGGTAGAACTCATGGCTAACCTACACATTACGTATTTTTCAGACATTATACCTTCAAATATACTCAGCAGCCCAAAGCCCAAGAGTACTAGTGTACGAGTACTAGTACTAAGTACTAGTATCGGATAGGAACCTCACAAGTCACAATCAAGTTATTTACAGATCGAACGGCCAGAATTGAATGTTAATTTTAATTTTAATTACAAAATTTGTCTGCTCCTAGTTGAGATCCCAGGTAATTTAGCCAATCACATGACGAGAATTCAGTTATAACTCCTCGTCAACTTAAGCCCGATTTAGCCAAGTTTTTTTTAGCCCCTAGTTCGGATTCTAACTAGGAGTTAGCAGTAGAGCATAGTCAAGCCAACTGAACAAGGCTGTCAAAACGCCTCGCATGACCACGGAACCTGCTACCAAGAAGGAGCAAGCCCCAAATCGTGTCAGGAAACCGGAAGTGCCAGACAAAGCCACAATCGTCAGGACTCGCTTCGGCATCCTGCGAACGTCGAGCAGCAAAAGCCACACCTTCAATCGAAGCTATGAAATCAACACTCTGTGCTGGACATTCCGTGACAGGGTGCTTGTTTCGCTCCCCGCAAAGGAGCGGACACTCGCCGTCGCCTCTGTGCTGGACATTCCGTGACAGGGTGCTTGTTTCGCTCCCCGCAAAGGAGCGGACACTCGCCGTCGCCTCTGTGCTGGACATTCCGTGACAGGGTGCTTGTTTCGCTCCCCGAAAAGGAGCGGACACTCGCCGTCGCCTCTGTGCTGGACATTCCCTGACAGGGTGCTTGTTTCGCTCCCCGCAAAGGAGCGGACACTCGCCGTCGCCTCTGTGCTGGACATTCCGTGACAGGGTGCTTGTTTCGCTCCCCGCAAAGGAGCGGACACTCGCCGTCGCCTGTTATTTACATTCCTTGTTGACATAATTCAGCCGAATACTCAGTAATAACGCTATAATAACGTAACAGAAACGATGCGAATGATTTCCACAAATATCGACGAAATTAGTCACGGGGATTTCTTCGAGCATCCGTACCTCATCGGCGATCGAAGCCAGGCGATCCGGCGATCCACCCAAGTCGGCAACTGACTCACGAGACCGCGTTCCGACTCCCCGTTTCATTGTCCATCGGGCACCAACACGTCGGGCAGCGCTGTCTTCGGGCGACGGCCGATCTGACAACCTCGCGCTCGCGGCTGACGACGCCATTAGGCTCGAACGCACGTAGCGCGGCGACGGAGACCGAGACGGAGACCGAGACGGAGATTACGAGCGCGATCATGCCGATCTCGTCTCGGGAAGGAGAGGCTGACTGGTGTGGAGAGTCGTTTGTTGTTTATAACCTTTTTTCTTGCGTCTCACGTGGTCAGCAGATCGTGATTGTCCTAATCTTGCAAAGTGTTGGACCAAGCTGGTTTTGGCTCTCCGTGTTGGTGCGTCTAGTGGGAAAATGCTCTCTTCTCTGGTGGTTCAAGGTCTGTGTTGATGTGGGTGGTGCCATAAGGGCGGAGGAGGGGGGCGGCGGGGGGGGGGGTCCTTAGGGATGCTGCAAGATAGCAAATTACGCAGGGATTGGTTGTTGTGAATCTGGCACTTTTGAAAGAGCGAAATTATATTTGTCCTGAAAGTCTGGGGAATTACCGAGAAACCAGGGGGGGGGGTCCTACCCCTGATGGCATCTGGGTTATTTATCAATCTGATATTTCAGTCAGGGGTGAAACATGCTTGACATAATAAACGTAACATTGGGAAAACAATACGAAGTTAATAAATATGCAATGTACACAGTTCCCAATATAATATATTATTTTAATTTAAGTCAGCTTAAACAAGAAAAGTGTCTAAAAAATGTCGCATCTGTTCTTTCTTTGGACTTAGGCTGATCGATTTGTCGACGGCAATGTCATGTTTGCAGGATGTTCGAATAACACATAATAACCGTGAAATCGGAATGCAATTTACTAATTAATTAACCCAAACGGATATCACAAATCGAGATGATCCCACAGGGGGACTGTGTTTCGACAAAGGTCTCACTGCGTACACTTATTATCACCGTTGAAGAGGCTAGGAAGCTTGTCCAGCTCCATTTTGTAATTGCACGTACTTATACTAGATTTCACAGCATGGGCATCAATATGATTGGAACCGAATCCCAAATGGACGATAATTGCAAGTGTACTTGACATTGCTAAATGCGATTTCGTATCGACCTCGATCACGCCAATCCAATCTGTTGTCTTTGTTTGTTGGCAATAATGGCAATGCTGAGCAGTTGGCACCGCTCTGAGATATGGCTTCGCGCACGACGCAATTCGTGCGTGCAGTATACTGTCGATCGTCGTGCGAATAGCGTCTGCAATTTGCGTGAATTATCTTCTAGTTGGGTGTGAACGCAGCGCGTATTAGCAATTTACAAAAGTGTGTGTGTGCATTGTTTTTTTGGTTTTTGTGTGTAACGTTCGTTGAAAGGAAGTGGTTTTGAAATGGCTGAAGATGCGGGGTAAAAAAGCAAAGTGGCGAGATGCCTGCGGCGATTGCAGGTTGTGGTTTTAATAAATAAAGAAATCTCATTCGTGGACGTATAGATAGACAATAACGATTGTAGTTTTCTTTTTATCGCGTCTGATAATTAGATAATTTTTTAATTCCCCATTTAATTGCCTTGTTCAGCGTTAGTGGTAGTAAAGATGAGAAAAATATTTTATATGTAATTGCAATATGACATGATTGTATATTGTGGCATGTTTAAAAGGGAATTGTCGTAATAATTTGATAAGTCGGCTACGTGATGTTTTGAAACAGAGCTCAAATTAAAAAAATTATGAAATTCGAACCACGTATTTTGCTTGTTAAAATTTTTGAATTACATCAAATTTTTACAATGACAAAACAGCCAGATGAATTAGGTACCTAGGTACCAGATTTTCACAGTGAATCTCTGCGAAAAATCACGTTGTCTGTGATATTATATACCTTTATTTGTCAGTGACATTGAATCAGGATGGAAGGAGTAATTCATCGGCATGATATGATACCCTCGAGAGTTAGCACTTGCGGTACTGGCCCATTATCGTTCCATTCCCTATAAGCTGAATGACAACTTTAAGTAATTGTTGGGAAACAATGTGGTTTTAATTTTCAAATATAAATGAAAAATATTAGAGCTCTGCAGGAGCACAGTAATTACAAATCAATACCCTAAATGCAAAATCTCGTATCTGCATTTCTGAAAAAAATACACCTCACCAAACAATAAAAAATAAAAACAAATCCCGTCTGCATACCCTCGAACATTATAAAAAGAATACATTCCATTGCATTCTAAAAGCATACCTACAAGTAATTTTTAAAAATCTCCACAAGTAATATTTTGAAAGCGTATTTTTTGTTATCGGTCTACTTAAAATTTAACATTTTGCAGATCCGAGTTTTTGCAATTAGGGTATCGAAGTGCAGCAGGCTTTCAGTCGTTCGACGCCTAGCGCAGCCGAGTGCTGACTTCTCATTGGAGGCGATGTAATATGTAAGTGCATCTCCTTTGTTTGGGTGCAGTTTTAATTGCGAAGGCGTGCAGAAATGTGCGTGCGGAGATAATGAGGCTCCACGAAGCTATCTTCACAATTGGTTGGTAGCGCGACGAAAAACGTCGTAGCGTTTTGTGTTTAGACACCAATTTTGTCCTTTTGTCGCAAAATTCTGTTATTTGAATAATATCTGCGCAAAAGGGTGGCGAAACTAGATTGCATGTACTAGCTGACTGGACTATGGCAACTGCAAACACTTGTAACTACTGGTAGAAACTCAATTATGCGTGTGTTGGTTGGTTTGTGTCTTTGTTTGTTTGTTTGTGTGTGCGCGTGTGTGTGTTTGCGCGCGCTCTACAGACCAAACGCCTGCGTCGATTGCGATGCAATTTTCAGGGTGTCCACCTTTGTTCTCAACGTAGTACCGCTGCGACCATACGCTCATCTTCAACGCGAACACTTTGGCAGCGTTTCCTATAGTGTTACGAAACATCGGAAAATCAGAGAGAATTTTCTTTGGCGTTCAAACTCCAGTTCGAAATAGCTTTTTTAACCACTGCTAACGCCCCGTTTCCGTCGGGAGCAATTTTTGCCCAAATTCAGCCACAAAAGTGTTATGCTGCAAAAATAGCATGCCTCTAATTAATGTTGTATTGACAAATTACACAGTTTATCACTATTTCATGGTATACTTATGAAGTATTTATAATATAAATATGATGTACGATAAAAATAATACGTGCCAACGTAACATTAAACAAAGCCATGTTATTTTTATTTCGACTGCATAAAAATGATGTGGCAAGCTTTTGTCAAAAACAAAAAGACACGAGTCGAAGAAATTTATCCAAAATCCCTTGACGAAGTAACTTTTGTATTATCTTACAAGTCGGGAAACGTTGGGCATTCAAAACCCAGTTAGAAATGTGAATTCTTTAAAACTATATTGCTAAAGGCAGGACAAGCAAACACGAGTAAATGTAATTTAATGAATTTAATAACCAATCAATCATGGCACCTCGCTACATCGAACCAAGTGCGAGCATCGTCCCAATCGCGTTGCATTTGTGCTTGAAAACAGGTGGGGGGGGGGGGGGGGCACGTAGATTATCGCCCGATCGCGTGCAAGTAGAGGGCGCTTTGCACCCCGTATCGGCGTACGACCGCCGATAAAATACGGCACACCATAAATACGGCGCGTGCAAGACCATGATTATACCTTGCGACCCTTTAGAGACCCTTACGGCTTACAATTGGAGACCTTAGATTAAATACCGGTGCTCAAGTATGACCGGGGCAGCCGACTTACTTGTCGCATAATAAAGAATTTCGCAAAAGATTTTTGCAATTTCTACTAATTGCAATTGCAGATACAATTGCAAGCACGTATTATGTTTATAAATCAATAACGTGCATAGATAAATTTTATAATATTCTGTTAGTTACAATTTATAACCGATCTTCCGACCTGAAAATCAAATGAAAATACTTTCCCTCCCCCGAAATCTCGAATTCGGATAGATTAAATAACATATGAAAATTAGGAATTCTTAAACCAAAGTGCCAAACATGCCCCATCCGCTGCAATTATAGCGATTACAGATTGCCACAAACTATTACAGTAAAGCGAATGCATGAAGCACGACTGAGATGCTCAATGCTCAAAGCGAAAAGCATAAATAGAAATAAAGACAATAAAATTCTACGAGCAGAAAAATCACAAAGCTAAACGCGACGCGACGAAAAACAAAAACACCTCGTCGTCTGCGACAATTAGTCGAAATTTCCCGCCACATTATTCGAAACCACAATCGAGACGACTCGTCCCCCCCCCCCCCCCCCCCCCCCCGCCCCCACCCAAAAACTCGTTCAATCCAACAGTCTCCGATTTCAATGGTATTACGCGATCGCAGCGCACGGAACACAGCCACAGACGGGAATCCAAATCATTAACGTAAAAGTTTGCCCCCCCCCCCCCCCAAAAAACCCCATACCCTTGAGCACGTCGCATCCCACACCGCCATCCCGAGCCGCCTTTGTGCGAGCTACATCGAAATCCCACCGCGCGTCGCCACCAGCCCGAGTAATTATCATCTCGAAAACACATTACTGGTGTGTCCCCACGTAATAACTCCGCCGGCGCGAGCGGAATGTTTCAGCTCTTTTGACAACGCCGTGTTGACAAGGCGACGGGGGCGGGGGGGGGCCGGGGGGGCCGGGGGAGAGTAGAGGGAAGATCGTTTTTCGAGTATATATGAAAAACGTACAAATATATATATATATATTCGATATGCGCGTCGGAATTATATGAAAGAGCTGGAAATTCTCGCGCGAAAAGTTATTAGTCGGGACTTTAAAGAGTGGTGCGTGAAACAAGACTGGAAACAAAAACCCGAGACCGCGAGACGAGAATGAAAATTGAAGTGTTTTTCCCGCACGCGTCGCGGACGGATCTTTTGTCCCTCTGCATTAGGCGCGCTCTCTTGAGAACGACGGCGCGGACCGGCGTGTGTCCCACGCGTTGAATGCAATGCGAATTGCGATTCCGTCGCGCCAATGCCAGGCGCTGTCGCACAAAAGAGGGTAATTTTCGGCAAGACAAAAGCCAGCCATGTCTGTTGTATTTTAAATTGCGCGAAGTGTACGAATGCACGCATTGGTCAGGCATATGCGCGTGGTATAGGGATTGGACCAATATTGATACCATGAGGCATACCATAATAATATTGTCCCGAAACCGCTGGGTTACGGTAGCCACTCGCGCCTTGTTGGCAAAGCAGCGTTTCATGGGTACATGAGAGATGGCTCGTGGTACGTGGAACTTCTTTTAGCTCTGGTCGCATGGGTTCCATTTTTCGAAGGAACAAAACAGTTTAAAAAATCAGGAATGTTGTTCGAAACTGAGACAATCTGGAAGAAAATACAGATAATGTGCAAATAGCTAGTGCATGTCCCACACATTGCATATTTTTCATTTCATAGGAAATTCTATAGAGAATGTGATTTTATCTTTAATATGTCAAATGCCACGAGAGATCCAGGCACAACTGTCAGCCGCGGCCAATGACTGCAAACTGGTATAGCTTTGTCTCTATGCTAAAGTCGATGCAGATTTGTTAGCGAGACCCATGCGACAATGCGTCTACAGTACTTTTCACGTTAAGAAGGAAAGTATTGTTCTGTAGATTCCAGACGTGGCGTTGTCAATCATGCGATGCTCAGACCGTTCAACCCTTTAGCGGAACAACGGGACGACCTGCGAATGTTGACACCTTTGGCTCTTCTAACTGCAGGGGCAGCCTCTGTTAGAGTGAAACATTCTAAACATGAAATGCTATAGGTAGCCAAGTCTCCGGGAACAAAGCCACGAAGTCTGCAGAGCAACGAAAAGCCGTGCGCCAGGTTTGAAAAATACGTTTTCTCTCTGGAGTCAAGTAGGGGCGGTGGTGTCACGCACCCGGCGGGATTCGAACACGCGATCCGATCTTTATGTGCCACACCCGAAACACGCGTCACCGCCACCGCGCTACTGTATACGTGACGGTGTCGGCGTCGGCGTCGGCGTCGCGGAGAGAATTAGTGCGTCTGCATAACGGGCGTCCCCCCCGCATTATGGGCATGCCGGCGAAATGATTTTAGAGCATCGCGAATGAGGGCTGTACATACGAACATGAATCGTTGCCAGCCGGGATATGCAACTGCAACTAGCGGGTCCGTAACATGAAATGAAGTATAGTTTGTTTGTATTCATGAATGCAGGACCGTATAACAATTGCGCATTGATGGGCTTTCTGTCGAAAATATAATGCAATCTTATTCGTGGAACCGATCAGTTTGAATCGTTTTCATTTGCTGCAGACGCGAGTACCAATGTTGGTGACACTCTCCGGTTCGCGATTTCTGTGCGTCGGGTAGACGCCAATTTTAACACTACCGTAGAACTTCGACGATCTGCCTAGCGAATGTGTAACTTTTACGTCATGCCGTTATCGGTTCTGATGGATAAAATCCCTACTGTTGCCCATGTTAATTTTTTAACTTTGTAACCGAGAACGGCAAAGTCAGAGTAACGAAAACGCAGAGCCAGGTCTGAAGCATGCAGTGACAGATTTCCCAATAATTATCACAGTTTTTTTAATGTTGCTGTAGAAAATGTCATATTACGGCCAATCGTGGGTCCACGAATTTTCAGCCTGGCCCTCGGTCGGTAAAAGGTTGCCCACGCCTGAACTAAACTCCATTTCACGTTAGGAAGGAGAGTGAATTTGCATCGTGAAATAAACTAGAAACACTAATTTTCGGATGAGCAATATCAAACCGATATCGATGCACGAAAAAAGTGAATCCACAGCTGCCACAATATCTGAAAATCAGTGGCGTAACTAGAGGGGAGTAGGCATACCAGTGCTCTGGGCCCTCGGGCTCAGGGGGCCTCGCAAAAATAGACGACCCTTCTTTATAGGGAATGGATTATTAGAAATATCTAGTACGTCTTCCCGAGCACTAGATCAGTACTAGATTTTTTTTTAAAGTGCATTTCCTAAATTAAAGGGCGCTGCCTTTTTTTCGGTTAGACGTTTACAAAATTGCAACACTGGTGGGGGGCAGGGGGGTCTCAGTTCTTTATTATTTTGCTTCCGGGCCTCCCGATTCCCAGTGACGCGACTGCTGGAAATGCAGTTACGAAAAGTGCCCGTCGCTGGAATGCAGATCGCTCGCGTCCCAGAATCCGATGACGTCACACGCGCAGAGAGTGCAACGTGCATGCCGGTCACGTGACGCTCGTAGAAAGTGCGTGGCACAGTTCGTGCGCACGGCGCATGCGCACTCGCGGCCGCCATTTTCCTACGCGCAGCTGTCAATCACGCAATCCGATTTGTGCTCGAACTGCCAAGTGGCTTTTAATCAATCGGCTGACTAGTTTTTAATTTCCCATATACATTTTCATGTTTTATGCTGCCTTTCAAAGTTTTGCTTTTGTAAGTTTATTTATATTAAAAATAATCGAATATTATTATATTATAATCTTAGTATTTATTGTTATAAATTAACAATATCAAATTTGTAATGTATTTGTTTATTGTTTATTGTTTACATTGTTAATTATTTGTCTGTTGCCTTGTTCGTTTATAACTTTTCTATGCACGTACACTTCTCGTAGAAGGGTGTGAGACTGATCACTAAATGTAATTTGCAATAAATTACGATCACCATTAAAAAAATACATCAAATTATCATTGTTTCAACGACGATTTTAAAAAGAAAATTTTGCACAGAAACATTTTCATAGCAACAAAACAATGATCCAGAGCCGATTCAACAGAACCTTGTCAGAGTCGATAAAAAAACCCGAATAGGTCAGAGTGTGTGAAAGTTAACGATAACAGGAATACAAACGGTTGATCACTGAGTTGACACATCTATATCACAACTTCAAACAATTTAGAAAAAATCACCGACCAAGAAAAAAGATAGCGATATTATGAAGACCTCATAATCTAACAGAAATATACCATCGAATGGATGAAATATTTAATCCAAAGGCTTAGAGAACATACCATCGATAAAGGTTGATTAATAAGGGTTGATGCACTAACTTTTTCTACAATGCAATCCTCTCAAATACCGAGACAAATCGTATGATTATCAGAGTCCCTTCAAACAAAACTCGCAAGTGTTATTGTCTTTGAAATCTTCAAGCGAACGAATCGCAAGTGCAAAACTACAAACAAAGGACTCGGAATCATTCCCGTTCCCCAAATCAGGATTTGCCCACAAAGAAGAGCACTCTGCAGGAGATGAGCTGTAACTAGAATCAGCTGCATATTATGCATTTCATGAATGGGTCTGAGCGAACAGCGACAATGGCGCAGGAATGTCAGGTATGTATATATGTGTTCTGTGCTTATGAAAACCAAGCGGAGAAACGTATAAATAGGCAGAGAGAGAGAGAGAGAGAGAGAGAGAGAGAGAGAGGAGACGGCGAGATATTTGGCAACGTAGAAGGTAGAGACGCTGTGGTGTGTAGTTATCCTTCTCACTGTAAGACAAAACCTACTCGATCGCTGCTAGTGTATCTTGCTGCCGACCGGCCCATCATTGAATGAAACGTTGTATTCAAAATTGTATTCAAAATTATTTTTAAAATTATTTTTAAAATATATCTAAATTTATAGATAATGAGATAGACAATCAATTTAGATAGAGATAGACGTAAATTTCGATTTATAGATAATAAGAAATGGCAGCTCTTGGTGTGTGATGTATGCCTGAAAGTTAATTTCTACCTGTCAGGAATTGATAGAGGAAAAAATAAACAATATGAAAAAAATATATCTAAATTTGTCCAATTTTAAAAATTTATCTAATTTTATATCTAAAATTTAAATTGTAAAATTTATATTGTATTGAAACAAAGTATTGATTGAATCGACCGCTCTGGGCTGCACTATGGTTTGATTAACAAAATTTGAATGTCAATACCGAGTCAAACTTGGTAACGTCGGTATGGCATAAGGTTTGGGCTCATAAACTTTGCAGTTTGCATGAAAACCAAGTATCAAAGTGTAATCATTATCAAACAAACAACTTTTTCTAAAGAAATTTGCAAATTTCCCCGCATACCTAGTTATTTTGTGACCCAAAATTAACCAAATCAAATCAATCAGAAGAACCAATGGACATTTATTTCAAGCAATACGTCTGCGGCTTAATTATATTATATATTATCTCGTTTAAAATGGACAAGATTCGGAGCAAGATATTGAGAGAAATGGTTGTAGTAGAGAGGTTAAACTTTAAGATGGGAAGAGACAAATTGAAATTTTATGGTAGAATAATGCGAATGGAAGAGGCAAGATTACCAACGAAATCAATGGAAATGAATCATCTAAAACGGGTAGTTGGAAGACCAAGAGAGAGATGGATTGATGAAGTGAGGAGAGACGTCGAAGTAAGAGATATTGAGGGTGATATTGATTGATAACTTGGGAATTGAAGTAAATAATACTTGAAAATGGTGGAATAATAAGCAGTGAATGGAGTTGGCAAATAGAGAAGTATATGAAGAAATAAGTATAGAAAGTATTATTAAAAAATGTAAAAATTTGTGTTAATTATTTAAAAATAAAAACGTTTGTAAAATAGCTCAATTACACATTATGATGAGGAGAGCGAATATATCAATGTTTTTTGCACCTCCTTAACCGTTATATTGGTAATGGAAAAGGAATAAGGTGTAAAAAATGTTTTTTAATTAAATTAATCCAACCCGGGAAGAAAATTTTGATGTGTTCGCCCAATCTACACTCTCAGATTTATTCACATGGCCTGTATGTGAATGCATTATCTTGAGCGACTCGATGTGATCTTTAGTAATTGGCATGTTCAATCCATTTTAAAATCGCCATCCACGCCGCCATGGCAATGATTCCCATGAGCGCATGCCATGTGGCCCATTGAACACGAATGTTTAGGGTATATAGGCACTATGCGGCGAGACGTATCGGGCAGTGATATCGGTAACTAGAGCAATCCAGTGGAAACTCTACATAATCGGCTCCCAAACTTGCTAACCATCCCAATGAAAGGTCTAAAACCTCCTCGGGGCATCCTAACCTCAAATTCCCGTAGGTGGCAGGCTCCTGCAATGGCAGCCGAGAACCAAGTGAATCATTCCCAGGAAGCCATGGGAAGCTACCACGACATATTTGATTACAATCATTGCCATGATTTCATGTCACTATCACATAGGTCCATGGGAAGTTTTTTGAGAGTGTATCGAAAGCTGCTGAACAGAGCGAGAGGCGAGCCCAAACTACGAATAGGCCGCGCCAAAAATTGCACGCGAAACTCACTCGAGCAAAAAACATCGTACCGGCCGGCCGGACTAGCGCTCGTGGGTTGTAAAACGGGTACATGCACGCTTTATGGCGAGCATAATTGGCGCCAAAATGGCACGACACGCGGAGTCGTTTAGCAAAGTGATTTATGACACGCGAAAATTATGCGAATAACCTTTTTTCTTTTTGCTTGCGTCAAACGGCAAGATGTTGAAGTTGAAATTTTGTTGGGGTCCGTTTTCTGCCTGGCGTCTGGTTACATTCTTACACGGCAAAACTAGACTATAAGAACATCGTGATTACATTAAAAATTCAATTTCATTGCGTATAATTAACCTCTGTACAGTCGTGTTAGTCTAAGATTACCACAGCCTGGTGGACTTCGAAGTAAAGTATCAAACTCTTTTACGATTAGTAAAGAGTAAAATGGTAAATAATTGTAATGATAAATACCCTTTTTAATGGTAATGACAAAAACCTATCAATTGATTTTATGGTATGGTACTCTATGATATGAGATCCCCAAAGAACGGCAAACTCAAATAAATTCTAGTGTACGCTAAAGTAAAAATATTTCGAGCATATTTGTAAATTGTAATACTTCAATTGCATATGTGTCGTCATATTTACCAATGTCTGTAAATTGATCGATGTGGTAAAAAAAACCATTACAATAGAATCGAATACTAGTTTCCAAGTTCTTCAGTAGGCAAGCAATAGAACGTCAAAAAGTGACCAGAGGGATTCGAGTAGATAGCGTTAAAATTCAATTTCAATCAAGGAACCCCTCCCAGCCTCACAGTGACCAATTAAAATGATTAAAACCACAGGTTGTTTTTATATTTAAAACGTTCGAACAACGAAATGGCTTCGCTCCCCCGAGGCACTTGCAAAAAACCCGACCACGGCAACAAATGAATGGGTTTGTTTGCTTGTTCATTGTCCAATTCGTAACAAGATACTACGTGGTTACCACCAAGCAGATATGTACTGTACTATACTAGGTAGGTAATAGGTAGCAGAAAGGTAGCTAGGCAGATATGTACTGTACTATACTAGGTAGGTAATAGCTAGCAGAAAGGTAGCTAGGCAGATATGTACTGTACTATACTAGCTAGGTAATAGCTAGCAGAAAGGTAGCTAGGCAGATATGTACTGTACTATACTAGCTAGGTAATAGGTAGCAGAAAGGTAGCTAGGCAGATATGTACTGTACTATACTAGGTAGGTAATAGGTAGCAGAAAGGTAGCTAGGCAGATATGTACTGTACTATACTAGCTAGGTAATAGCTAGCAGAAAGGTAGCTAGGCAGATATGTACTGTACTATACTAGCTAGGTAATAGGTAGCAGAAAGGTAGCTAGGCAGATATGTACTGTACTATACTAGGTAGGTAATAGCTAGCAGAAAGGTAGCTAGGCAGATATGTACTGTACTATACTAGGTAGGTAATAGCTAGCAGAAAGGTAGCTAGGCAGATATGTACTGTGCTATACTAGCTAGGTAATAGCTAGCAGAAAGGTAGCTAGGCAGATATGTACTGTACTATACTAGCTAGGTAATAGCTAGCAGAAAGGTAGCTAGGCAGATATGTACTGTACTATACTAGCTAGGTAATAGCTAGCAGAAAGGTAGCTAGGCAGATATGTACTGTACTATACTAGGTATGTAATAGGTAGCAGAAAGGTAGCTAGGCAGATATGTACTGTACTATACTAGGTAGGTAATAGCTAGCAGAAAGGTAGCTAGGCAGATATGTACTGTACTATACTAGCTAGGTAATAGCTAGCAGAAAGGTAGCTAGGCAGATATGTACTGTACTATACTAGGTATGTAATAGGTAGCAGAAAGGTAGCTAGGCAGATATGTACTGTACTATACTAGCTAGGTAATAGCTAGCAGAAAGGTAGCTAGGCAGATATGTAGCGAACGAAATCTAGCCTGGACAAACGCAAGAAATCTAGTTACCCTTTGGCATTTAGATATCGTGGACAACGAGACACACCGATTAAAATCTTTGAGTATCAAAAATCGCGCATACACTAGAATTAATTTGAGTTTGCAACTTTCTGGGGATCTCATATCATAGAGTACCATACCAATGAGTCGAATGATTAAGTTTTTATCTTGACCAGTAAAAGTGGTATTTATTATTACCATTATTTACCATTTTACTCTTTACAAATGATAAAGAGTTAAATAATACATGACTTCGAAGTCCACCAGGCTGTGGTAACGTAAGGCTAACACGACTGTAGCGTCCGCCTGGACCAACAAACGCAAGATATCTAGTAAAACCAATCGTCTTATACATTTCGTGGACACCAAACACACACCTATTGCAACCATAGCCCATCACAAATCGCGCAGCACAGTGATGTCTCCGACGCGTTCGGACTGGAATCTAATGGCAGCGTTGTCGCTCACCTTGGGCGCCCGGGACCCACTGGGTTACGCCGCGTGCCAAATTGCCAGCTCGTGTAATCCGCGTGTGTCCCGTGCAAATACGAACAAGTCACGGACGTCGTCGAGGAGGTGGCGGGCGGCGGTACCTAGCCCTAGTCAGCCTATGTAGGGTTAGAGAGTGGCCATCTCTGCGTATGGGCGCCATGTTTTTACCAACGTCAACTATTCAACAGCCCTTTCAGCAGTAGTTACGAACTTACTTCACCGTGGGAAAGGAATACGAAAAACTCATATAGACAACTGCCACGTGCTTCGTGATGAACTTGGTAAAAACATGTCGTCCGTTTAGCATGGGATTTGAACAGCCAATAGAAAAGTGTTATCGTGTTGGCCACTCTCTAGCCCTACATAGGCTCACTACCTAGCTCTAGCTGCTGCTGCTGTTACATCAACAGTGCGGACATAAGAACGTCCCGTCTGCGTCTCTTTGGACAAGAAATTAGTGAGAGTGTGGCGGCAGACAGTGAATGCTGCTGTGGCTGTGGTCAGTGGCGTAGTGCCGGACCTAAAGGTGGGTGTATGCAAATTTTTTGTCAACCAGTAAAAATGCAGTAAAAATGAAACTGAATTCTTATTTCCACATTTTCGTCATGCCAACACACATTATTTTCGCAATCAAACATTGTTGTTTGGCGCTTACGACTATTTTCGCTTGGGTTTCACTAAAACACGTCCACATATCTCGATTTGCGCCTCAAAGGCAAGTAGATAAATAGGTAGTGGGTAAATGGGTGTGATTTGGGTGGGTGGGAAATGGGTCAGGTAAGGTGAATGTGTAAATAAAGTGTGAATCATAGAACAAGTATTGAAAACTCGCAAAAGTTTGTCGTTAAAAAGCTGGAAATTTGCTTACCAGCATATACCAGAGTATTTCTTTACAATAAAGGTGAGTATACGCTAATTTCAAAAATAAATTATGAGTATACGCCGTATACATGCGTATACCTTGGACTACACCACTGGCTGTGATCATGAGAGAAGTTTGATTGGCAACCCTGACTGTGAGATGTGACAGATTTTATTTGTATTATGCAAATAATGACGTCAAGTATTCACTTCACTGCTTTATTATCAGTAACATTTGTTAGAATTCGTAGCTTTGCGATGGGTTTTTTCCTTGCACATGGGCCATGGCATAATTAATCAAATTTAACATTGAAAAAAGACGTTTATAAGAATCTAACTATCGTGCATTTTTTTATTTTATTCAATAACACCAAACTTTTAGTGTCTGCTTAGAATTCAAAATATACTACCATGGGTCAGCTTTGTTTGCTGTGCCCTGATACATTTTTAGAAGGACGCACTTCGCGAACACAACAAACAACTCACTCTGTTTCTCACGTTAAATTAGAGTTGATCGGGTGTTCTATAAATAAAATACAACATGAAAGTTATTATATTGATAAAAAAGCGAACTCGGTTTTCCAGCAATTCTATCTCTACCAGATAGCTTCCATTCAGTGCGATACTATATATAAGCGAGGAAAAGGAAGTGTGACCGTAATGACAGAAGACAAGAGTCACTTTGAACTGATAACTTTGTCGGTATAAGAAGCTTTGCATTTGCCGAGCTATTCACCGATAAAGTCGATAGCATACCTCTCGTATCAAACACAGTGATACACTTCTTAGTACACAACATACTAATCGCCAATTAACTAGTCATTTCTCTATACGATAGCATTCAATAAATCTGTATTTCATATTAATTTAATGTTGTAGATTTAAATTGTCAGATTTAAAAAAACTATTTGCAACTGAGATATGAATGCTAAATAAAAGTCTCCCTGGTTTCCCGACGTATCGTAACATATGCTTGTTTCTTTTTCAAGGGTGATGGCTGAAATACTAATGATCCGGTCAAAATCCAAAAAATTATAAAAAATTATGGATTTTTCCTAAATTTCAAACGTAGGGTAACCAGTGAGACTTTAGAAATTGTATTTTTTTTCAAAACTGGTGCTAAAGACATGAGTCTAAGAAATTTAATAAATTATCAGTTATTAAATCGATCGTTTTTAGCGGTATTCGGTCAACTAAAACTTCTGTCTCATTACAATCCCTCAACATATTTCTGAAAATGATTAGTTTTAGTTATAACATTTCCTATGCCATAAATAAGAGTAGTTATTTTCGGCGACTACAAACTCGATTTCGGGTAACAATTCGGTTTCTTACTCGCTATCAAGCGCATAGGTCCAGAAAATCAAACGCAATCAATCAACAAAAATGACAACGAGCGCAATCATTCCTATAAAAACCGCTAATCAAGCAAGTCATTATCAATTATTAGAGTGTCATATTATGGCTAATCTCCGCTGAGATCACAGCACTGGCGCGAAAACAAAGAAACCAAAACCTATACGTGCGCAAAAAAAATCTTTTCCAGTTCCCTCTTTATACAGTCAGATGAACCCAAGATGACGACCCGAATGCAGAGTCGACACTGAGTGCACACTCACACCGAGTCCGCACTCAGTGCGCACTGAGGGGACAATTTATCGTTGCAAATGCCAACTAAGTGCGCACTCAGTACGCCGGCTCTGCATTCGGGCCTTCAACATATAGGGCCGAAGCCTTCAACATATAGGGCCGAAGCCTTCATCATATAGGGCCGAAGCCTTCAACATATAGGGCCGAAGCCTTCAACATATTGGGCCGAAGCCTTCAACATATTGGGCCGAAGCCTTCAACATCTAGGGCCGAATGCAGAGTCGACACTGAGTGCGCACTCACACTTAGTCCTCGCTCAGTGCACACTAAGTTGGCATTTGCAATGATAAATTGTCCCCAAAGTGCGCACTGAGTGCGGACTCAGTGTGAGTGTGCACTCAGTGTCGACTCTGCATTCGGCTCCTAAACTCGTTATATAAGCGCAGAGATGTGGTTACCGTCGACAAGTTCAGTTCCCTGTTTGGAGACAGGCCTACTACTCGGGCACTACTTCGACCGAACAAACAAACCCATGCCACCGTCACCGACACCGCGGATAGAGTACACAGACGACATTTCTAGAATTCCTCTGTCATGTATTCGGTAGTCGCTGCGATAAGAGTCCCTGTGTTTACGAAGGGGGGGCCACACATCGTTCAGAACGCGCTGGCCAGTTTTCGGGGTTGTACAAACTACGCCGGGATTGACGACTCTGTCTGTTTTATGGCGTCCGTTGATTTGAGTGCGATGCTGGTGGATAATGATGTTAAATGCGGCACCTTAGTTTAGCCTGCTGATGGCATCTCCAAGAAACGGTGCAAAGAAACCCTCTCGCGCCATCTTCGATCTCGCGCGAACACAGAAGAGAATGTGGTCGAAGATGTAGATGATAATGTAGGTGTTCGCGGATGTGCAGTTCATATCAATCACCACGGTCAATCTCGTTTCCACAACGAACAACAACAAAAAACCATCAAATGGGGTTGTCATTGTTTCCCTCGGGCCTTAAAGATATCCCAAAGAGCGCTAGTAGAAGCTACTAGCTAAGAGTCGACTAGGACTGACCCAAGCGTCAACCATAAACCCGGCCACTAGCGCTCTAGCAAGGAACTAAACCGATTGATGACGACTATTTTGTATATTATATCCTGCCGTAAGTTCTAGCAGTTATCGACTGTTTGTACCTTCTTGCGACCACTAACATTGCACTTAACTTGAACTAAATCGTTTGCGTCAACTGCGTCGATTTTTTGAGTACACACATTTTTATAACTGCCTGAGATCAAAACCAACGATGCACACAATCCTGGAAAGGAACTTCTCACAAAATGGCTGGAACCCCTTAATGTCACCGAAACCACACGTGCAACGATGGACGTCCTGGTTTTCTATGTTTGTATACTCCATACTACCTCAGTAAGGGCCGCCAGCCCCCTTGATGCTAGAAAATGCATGACAAGAGCATGCTAAAGTGACTGCTAGCGCTTCAGCGGTAAGTACATTTTCCCCTGAGATAGAGTGTACCAATTATGAGTCCCGTATTCTGGATTGCTAACGTGAGGGCCGCCGGCTTGAAAATGCAAGACAAAAGCGTGCACAAGCGACTGCTAGCGCTGCAGCGGATAATGTATTCTCCGATAAGACGGCCGTTCCAGTTCTCCAGCGTTCCTGTTCTGGTCTCTGGATGCTGTGTAACTCCTCGTAGCACAGACATAAGGTTACCCAGACATTCTACCGTACCTAGCTATGACTACGGCAAAAAATTTGATGCTAGTAGTTTGGCCGGCAATCGCTGGGGTGCGTTGGCAACCTGTTTTAACATCATCTACCAGGCCATGGCACAAGGTCAATTATAATCAAGGGACCCAATGTTCCTCATGTGGTTACAGTTATGGCTTTATCTACCAGGCCATGGCGCAAGGTCAATTATAATCAAGGGACCCAATGTTCCTCATGTGGATACAGTTATGGCTTCATCTACCAGGCCATGGCACAAGGTCAGTTATAATCAAGGGACCCAATGTTCCACAGGTGGTTACAGTTACCTAGGTTACATGTGATAAAACAACAAACAGTGGCTCCATCCCTTGACTGCCGGCGAAACTATTATTGAGGGCGGAGGGCTTTCGCGTAGATGCTTCAGTACGGGAGTGGAACATCTGGGTAGCCTTCTTTCTGTGCTCGTAGGTAATGCAAATGTCTGGCTACTCACCATTGAAACGGGTATGGGGCCGGCAGTGCCGTTGTGGTAGGGATACGGCGACACCAGGTAGCCCATGTTGAACGACGAGGTGTGCGGCGTGGGGTCCACCTTGCCTGCAAGTCAACACAGTGCGTCGTTAGGCAAGCCATCACAAAGAATTGCAGATTATAGGACAATTATTTATATAATAATTTCGCTTTGCCTATTAATATATATTATTATTTGCAATTATTATTTATAACTAGGAAACGCTGCCAGAGTGTTCGCGTTGAAGATGAGCGTATGGATGCAGCGGTTCTAAGATGAGAATCAAGTTAGACACCCTGAACATTTCTTCGCAATCGACGCAGAGGTTTGGTCTGTAGAGCGCGCGCAAACACACATACATACAAACAAACAAACACACACAAGAGTTTTTTTTACCAGTAGTGAAATTGAAGATTTCGCTTTGCGTAAGTATAGGTGTTAGAGTAATTTTGTGTAAATCCAATCAGCTTGGCGGCCATTGAAAACCCAAAATGGTAGCCTATTCGGTGATCTAGACTGCAGTGGTGCACTGGCTAACTATGAATTAAGACTTTTGGCTGAAAAAATGCAGATCAAAATAAGTATATTTAAAGTACTGCGTGCCCGGTCCTTTTGTCAACGTCTCGGGCCATAGGACACATACTATATAACTTGTTAGAATGCAGGTTTGCTGTTGTCATCCGCCCCTGAGCCGTACCATAGGTAAAGTTTAAACCATGCCATTTAATGCACATCCAAATAAAATAAAGCTTACGTAAATGAAGTGACTTTGATCCATTTGCCGACTTGATGATATGATTTCATTTTATCTCAGAGTTATCTCCGCTTTTCTTATCTTAATTGCTCGCATGTTTATGCCACGAAAGGTGTAATTATAAAATGCTTTACGAAAATTGTACTGCACTTCTGTCTGTGCTCATTTCAGGTAGACTAGAATATCGCAGTTTGATTCGAACTTCCTGCATTCCAATATCAATGACACTATGCACTTTGCAAAACGTGTTTCTGTTTTGAAAATATAAAATAAATTCACATTACAGCTAAGATAGCATGATATAATTTTGTTTTTCATCTGCATATAATATATATTCTAATCTAATTGCAAAAATATATGAGGGGATTAGAATAATAAAAAAAATTAAATGCACTTTGGTCAATTCTTGAAATTAATGAACACTGTTTGAGATATAAAGATACATTTTTAACTGTACGTTTAACTCAGTTTGAGAAGGATAGGTGAATGATTGCATTTCGATATCACTTGAACATTGAAAAGTGTCATCTTGCAACCTAATTTTTAAACTTGGAGATAGCCAGTTTTGATTCCAAAACGTGGATTAACTGCTTTATTTTCATAATATCATATTATAACAATGCATGGGATATGGGGCAAAATTCGGGGGCGTAACTAGACGGGATCAGGCTCGGGGGTATTGGGCCCAGGGGGGGCCTCCTAAGAAATTTTTGGGGCCCGCAGAGGCCAAAGTAAATCCGAAAACAAGGCGACGACCTTTTTAGGGAATGGTTTGATTGCAGCGAGACTGGAAACTGGTGACGGGGGGCCACAGATATTTTTTTTGCTCTGGGGCCTCCGATCTGAAGAAACGCCACTGGAAAAATGTTACCACCCACACGAACCCAATCGAACGTGCATTCGAATTATAACGAATAGTGAAATTGCAAGGATCGCAAGAGAATAAAGTAAAACTTTTATTACGAATCATCGCTATTTCATCTGATGTGTCTGTCAATTGTCCCACAGCATCATTTTCAAGTGATGTTCGTGCTATTGACTGTACGCAGTAATCGAATTCGCACGTCTTTTGATACCACGACTTAATTGCTCGGATAAGTGTGTGTAGATTTAATCGAAATAATTAGTTGGTATTAATGACAACACGTGTGGCTGGCTACTTATTGCGTAATTGGGTAATTGGGTAATTGGTCTCCGCCATATTACGAAGTCGCCCGCATCTCTGTCGTGGCTGGCTCGAACACAGATCGATCTGGTCAATTAGGTATATTACTATCTCTTAGGTGGGTACCTTACTACAAAATGCTTCCAAAATCAATTGATCACAATTCGCGTGGTAATTATTTATCAATAGTTTGCTAATGGCCAGTTGCACCAATATCTTAATCAGAGATTACCACCTCGATCGTTGATTATAAGTTGGTAGGTATTGTGTTTTACTATTGAAATCGTCAAATTAAAATGGACTTAATCTCAAATTTCATTTCTATTTCATTTACGATTATTTTAATTAATATAATATTACATTATTTGATTAATTTAATTTAATGATTTCAATGGTATAACACAATACCAAATTATAATCATCGATCAAGGAGGTAATCTCAGATTAGAACGTTGGTGCAACCGGGCATTATAAGTAAATAATAGGTATGGGATACTCTGATTTTATTGTATACATAAAATAGGCCTCGAAGAATATTTTGCAAATGCGTAACTTTGCAATAGATGCTCACTTAGCATATTATACAAATTACAATTGGTAAACTCTAGATTTATGTTGTCAAAATTAGGCAGATGTTTTACGAATATGCATCCGAAATGACATTTTTGACAAGCGGCACCTAGAGTTCGATTCTATAAAATCTAAAATAACGTTCACAAAATTATTGTCATTTAAAAAACTTTTTTTTTCTTGCCCTTTTCTGTTATTACAAAATAGGTTTGAAGACTGGATACATAGTATTTGTTACACGAGTATTTGTATCCCTGTTCCTGAAAAATTATGGCTAAAGTCTTTGGCCAATTTTATTAACAACCAATTAAACGTGAATACATGTCAGGGTAACGCAAAACTCTTTGCTCAATTATGCCCAGCCTTCAAAATAATCGCAACACAGCAAAGGTGCCTCTCCCAAAAAAGACCAAAAAAAACGCCTCCTCCCATGCAGCACTGAATCCCAGAATAACCAGCAAAACCAGCGTGGCCCAACGGGCCAACACCACTCACAGAGACCACTCCACATCCATATTCCAGCAAGGCAAAACGACCTGTCAAACTCGGTTAGAATTTACGAGCAGCCAAAGAAAGAATGACCCTTTGGAATCGGTGGGACCCGGGCCACTACGGCGGGGGCCATTATGCTCTAGCTGCAGGTGGGTGGTTGCCCGATTTGGGGGGGGGGGGGGGGGGCACGACATTCCGACGAGACGCGCACAAGAGATTTTTCGGGGGGCGTCAGGGGTGACGAAACTGGCTCGCGCTCTGCTAGAGATGTTTTTTGTTTGATCGTTTGTCTTTTGGTCTCGATTTGAAATTGGTTCCAGAGTTTTTGAGGTTGATTCGACCGTTTCTTTTCAGTTTCAAAATGGTTAATGTCAGATTTGAATTAGGTTAATTGTGTCCCCGAGCTGTTATACTCTGGCCTACCACGTCGTTGCATTAGATTTTTGTCAAACCAAAAACACACCAGTCAAAACTTATTTAGGTAATGTGTAAAAAATTATTGCTACAGCGAAATTAATCGCAATTTTATCAGAAGCAATGCGTGTGATATGTTGAGATAGGCACTTCCCAGGAATCAAATTTGATATACATTTGAATTATCCAGAAGAAAATAATAGTGAATTGCCTTAATCTACAAGCACATAAGCAAAAGTAATGTCCAATTTCTGATCCATTCCCAATTGAATCCGCAAAAAACAGCTCCAACAAGCTAAGAATCGAAAATAATGTCCAAATTCTTTCCCATTCCAAATAGCATTCACAAAAAACCAGCACCAAAGGCAAAACACAAACTAAAGCGCTTCCCACTTCCCGGAATCGCGTCGACCAAAGATGGTAGACGGTCAAGATCCCCCCCAGTCACCCGGAGAAGATTTATTTTCTCAGCAAGGTGTTTACTCTAGCAGCTATCTGGTCGGTCGCTTCGGTTCGAGACCTCGGCCCACCCCGGCCTCAGCCTCAGCCTCCCAGGCTCCTTGTTTGTTATACAGTCGAGTTCTCCCGAACCAAGTCCACCAAACGAAGGTTTGACATCTTCCTACGCCGGTCCCAGGGTGATTTTCACGTTAGAATTGAGCCCTACCTCTTCCGGCTGTTCTCTCTGCTGAGAACCAAACAAAAATCCGTTAATTATCGTAAGAAAGTCGATTTTTTTAAATTTATGATCAATAATTCGGCAATTCCAATTCCGTTGTCCTATGTGCAGTGATCACATCACACACCCACGCATTCTGATTCTAGCTAGAAGCAGAACTTGACATAGGAACTTTCTTAATATGCGTATGTCGTGTGGGCCAAATTTACCTCCAAACAGCCTATTTACTCTTAGAATATAGGAAATTTACGAAATTTGAGTACTGTACTTTGTGATTCATAACGTTTTGGACCCCCGAGAATAAACCTAAATAAATGTTGACAAAAACGCCTGCTTTTTACGTGAGATCTACAACGATCTACGTCGAATCTACAACGTTCTACGTCGGATCTACATTGAAATTGTATCAAGAACTTCAAAGTTGCCAGCGTTACTCGTCTCAGTTGACAGTTTGATAGGCCAATGTTTTGACATAAAAGATCCAGTGTTCCCATTTGTCCCTCGCGCTATTGCCGTCAATAAACTACAAGATATTCCATTCATCGAACATAAATATATTCCAGTTTAGGCGGGTTAAGGCATGAAGTTTTACAGCCGTTGGGTATTTCGTGTCTTATCGCTGGAATCGGTCAAAAGAGGCCATCTCCCAATATATTTATTACACCGAGAGGGCAGCAATAAATAAATATCAATATCCTAGAGTGGCATCAAGCTTAGGTATAAACTATAAATAATAAAATACCAGGCACTAAAATAAAATCACTGAAATGCTGCAGGTATTTTAATTTTATGATACCATACCACTACAGCTATAGTGCTAGCCTATAGCTCATTATACATTTGTTTATTGAGGTGTTTATTGCCTCTTGTTAATTATTTTTATGTAAGTGAGTCTTTGTTTCTTATTTTTTCAGACTCAACTACTTTTGTTCTGGATCAGGAAAATAAATTTTGACACTTCCAGATGTTGCTAATTCCTTACCGATGTCTTTTGGGCATCAGTGTAAAAAGAATAGGAACACTTTGTTCGACCACGTACATATATATAGAGGACCACAAAGTTATTTAAAACTTATGCACATTATTAAAATTGTTGAAATATAATTAAGTCATAAAGCCAACGCAAATATAACCAAGTCGGATAATTCGACAGTATTTTCTCCTTGTAATTAAAGGGTAGGCTTGGCCACACCATTGTTATAATAATAGGTGCGGCCGAAATATAATGCGAGGCATGCAATTTGTTCGGTCGAGGTTCTAAATACACCGAAAATAGAACACATGTTGGATTTAAATTGTAAGTAATCGCTTGAATAAATGAGAGATCCACATTTAGGAATAAACAAACATAACAAATTGTGTATTTTCATTATTTTGTTCGACAAGGTGTATTAGTATTGTGTTTTTACTTTTAGATTGTCAGGCATAATGTAATAATAATTAGGCGCTACTATAACATATAATCAAAAGACATTCTCAATTAAAAGAAAAATACGAAACAGATTCGAAGTCCAATTATACCAAAACAATATAGGCGTCAATCGTAACATAATTAAAGATGTACTAATTGGAAGGCAATTAATTAAAAAACAGAAGTCATTTAAATGACTACGAAAACTGAAGAACAAGTGTTTTTCCACGAAAATAAATAAATGGAACAGTTAGAGCCTCCCTATTCATACAGTCCCATCATTATTATACCTGGCTCAAATAAATCTATTGCTAACAATATAACAATTTTATAATGACACGTTTAAACAGCCACTATATAACGAAAAAAAACGTTGACGCTAATTTATGCTTAATAAGCAAGCATATTTATTTGATAATTATGTATTACATCCCAGATAGGCGTGATATTGGTCTACGTCTTGTCAGATGGACTAGGGGCAGGGGCAGCGGTGTCGGCGGAGGTAGTGGTGGTGGTGTTTTTGAACCAGTACCGCCCGCGGCTACATGGGGATTATAACCAGCGAGCACGATGCTAGATTGGAAGTCATGAAAACACTGACGCTATCGAAGGACCGCTGGCAACACTGGGGCCTGCCACAGGCACGGATTACACTGTGTGCGCAAACGCACGCAAGCTATCGACAAGTATCGGTAATTATTTTAGATCATTTGTTCGGGGCGGTGTTGACTTTGATGCCGCGTGGGGTGGGTCGGTTTCGTTGAAGTTGAAAGGGAATTTGATGGCCGCGGTATTTATTTTATAGGCGAGTTCAAGGAACCTTCTTCGTATTAATACGATGAATGAATGCGTCAATTTCGAAACTGAACAAATACTACGTAGTTCTAGTTTATATAAAACATTTTTACGGAATCTGGTGGATCAAAAATACCACTTGAATCGTGCAATCTTTCAAATATGAAACAAGGTAAACTCATAAAAAATGTGTTTGCCAAATTTCTGAAATGTTGCGAAGCGGATTCGATGTCGTTACATGTTTCACCGATTTTAAAAACCGCGGCATCAACTCCGCCAACAAAGCTCAGAGCAAGTTATGAACACTTTCGTTGTAATTAGAATTTCAGGATCGTCTATTAATCCGTATACTTAATTTCACGTTAAGAAGAGTAGTGTATTTGCATCTTCCTGCATCTTATTTGCATCACCTGCTGCTAGAAATTAGTTAGAAGTATCAAAACTACTCGTAGAGCCTTTAGTCCGGCTCAAAACATGGCTTGAACGTTTATTAACTCTTAACTCGTGTCTATACTTCGTTTTATTTAAGAAGAAACCATTCCGCTGGGAGCGCTAGTAGTCACTGTAGCTTACATAACCGCCAATTTGACAAAACTGAAATCCTGACATAATTTTTATACCTTCTTATATTAACAAAGCTTATGTTTTTTTCTCTAAACTATTTATTCGTTGATATTTTTACTCATAATTATGAAATAGATTCATGTTGTAATTTTTTTATTGGCAGCCAAAATAGTGTTTTGTTTTCCCGCCATTAAAATTTAAATTCACGAGTTGGCAGTACAAAAGGGGGCAGTCCCTGCAGTGGTATCTTCTCTCACGGGCTAGACTATAGCAGCAGTGAGTCCTCGAGGAAGATGCAAATCCACTACCAGTCTTAACATGAAATTGAGTTTAGATCCTCTAAAACGACGCGACATTAAAACGACTCCGCCGCGATCGTTCATGTGACGTGAGTACGAAAGTGAATGCGCCTACAGTCAACATCATGCGAAGTAATCGTCGGATTATAAGCTGCAATTAGTGACGGCCGCTAGTTAGAACGGTTAGAGCGGCTACGGGAGTAGAAAAACCCGCTCGGGGGCTGCCGAGTGCCGACTAACTACCTTACAATTCATTCGCCAGGCTGGTTAGAAGCTGCTTAGCGCGGGCACTTGAGAATCTTTGCAAGAGCGGATGCGACGGGGGCGATTGAAATATGCGCAAAATGTTTCTTTGATTAAACGTGAGTGTGCGCGTCTCTCGCAATGTTTTCAACAGGAGCTGAAGTAAATTCGCGACGTGGTGCGTACTCTTTTGCATGGATGTGTCTACGCAGTGGCGTAGTGCTGGAAATAAAGGCGAGTATACGCCAAATTTTCGTCGACCGAGGGGTTAATTCTTATTTCCACATTTTCGTCATTACCAACACATTCTATTTGCACATATCAAACATTGTTGTGTGGCGCTTGCGACTATTTTCGCTTGGGTTTCACTAAAACACGTCCACATATCTCGATTTGCGCCTCAAAGGTAAATGGATAAATGGGTACTGGGTAAATGGTTGTGCTATGGGTGGGTGGAAATTGGTTAAGGGAAGGTGAATGGGTATATTAAATGTGAAATATAGATCAAGTATGGAAAACTCGCAAAAGTTAGACATTTAAAAGCTAGAACTTCGCGTAGGTTCCAGCGTATACCAGGGAATTTCTTTGAAATCAAGGTGAGTACAGTCGGGTTAGCCAAAGATTACCACCGCCTGGTGGACTTCGAAGTAAAGTATCATTTGACTCTTTTACGATTTGTAATTAGTAAAATGGTTAATAATTGTAATGATAAATACCTTTTTTAATGAGATCCCCAAAAATAGGCAAACTCAAATTAATTCTAGTGTATACGCTAATTTTGAAAATAAAATGTGAATATACGCCGTATGACTTCGTATACCCTGGACTACACCACTGTTTCCACGGAAGGGGCGTGTTTTGAATGCATATTGCTGCCGAAAGTTTCCAATTTGCCCGTTGTATCTCGAACTAAAACTTCAAAGCTAGCAGCGACTAGCCCGTAAGTTGTTGGCGGCATGATTCAATACATCGTATGAGTTGAATGTTTGGTGTTGAGTATTGCTGACAAGGTTATAGAAAGCATCGCAAAATGTGTACCTATAGTATGACCGTAGTTGTTTACATCTATGAAAACATCAAATACGGCCAGACCTAGCATATTATACGGTTCAATCAGATCAATGATGGATGGTAGATCCAATGGTAGATCCAATGGTAGATCTGGGAAGCGATCATGTAACTTTTTTCATTCGATTTGGCTCGAAATCACTCGATTTCAAATCACTGCCCTATGTTTAAGCATAGGCAGTGATATTGAAAACGAATCGTTTTGAAACCACAAAGTTACATGATAGCCTCCCATGATATAGTTACAAAATATATATCCAAAGTTCCATCATGTAACTGTATAAAAGCATTCGTTTTGAATACCACTGTCTCATGGTTTAACACGGGCAGGGATTTGAAATAGTGTGATTTTGAGCCGAATCAAATGAAAAAAGTTACATGGGTCCTGATCACGGTCCGAGCTTCGGGGCTAAAATATGTGTTAAATGTTTCTTCAGTCAATCAGATTCTAGGGAATTCCTGTGGTTATCAAATTTAGCCCCGGGGGTTACAATAACCCCGTTACGGGAATCCAGTGCCAAAAGTCCTATCTTCATGGTGGCGTCATTCATCCTCAAAACTCAGCATAGCCCTCGAGCCGCCATACAGTCGCCTCTACACTAGAATTAATTTGAGTTTGCCACTTTTTGGGGATCTCTTATCATAGAGTACCATACCATAGAATCTATTGATAAGTTTTTGTCACTACCATTAAATAAGGTATGTATGATTACAATTATTTACCATTTTACTCTTTACAAATGGTAAAGAGTCAAATGATGCTTTACTTCGAAGTCCACCAGGCTGTGGTAATCTTAGGCTAACACGCCTGTAGAGGGTCATGCTTGCGACATTTGTCTGCTAGCGCTCTGACGGGCATGTTCAATAAACAAATGGGTGAAACGACGAAAATAGCTGTCCTTTCGTACGGGGGTGGGACGAGTATTTAAATCAGTTTCCTTCGAAACCCTACGAGAACACGAGAAATGTCATCAATCCTATCAATAGTCATAACAAATAAGCTATCACAGAATGAGGCGCTGGCATTGGAAAATCGCAACTTATCCGCGACGTTGTAATATGACAACATCGACACCCGAATTGATAAACCTAGTATCTGTATAGTGGAAAAAATACAGTTCATCATACAATTTGAAAAAAATTCCTTTTCCCGCCTGCAAACCCCAGAACTTGAATGAGTAGTCAAAAGAAGACATGTAATTGAATTCTAAAAGGATACAAATAATTTTTAAAAACCTCCACAAGTGATATTTTTCCAGCGTTTTATTTTTTTTCGGTCCACTTAAAAAATTGCGTTTTGCAGATCCGGTTTCGCGATTCGCCTATCGATATGGCAAAGGTGTATCACTCGCGAGCTCCTGTCGAGTAGGTGGGGGGGGGGGGGGGGTGGCAACAACGTCGCCGTCACCGCACAACTTTTGACGACAACTATTTCCCTCGAAACGTCAAGCGCCGAGAACGTTTCCCCAATCAAAAACGCATCACATCAATTTTAATCGACCACGGCAACGCAAACTAACCAACCGTCGGTCATATACGTAAAAAAAAGCCCCATCGTCTCAACACATGCATCCTGGGTTCGCCTAGTGTAATCCGTGCTGCGCTGTGGCTGGCTTTCACCAGCGCTCGTTCGGCAGGCAGCCAAGATGCTTTGTCGGACTCGGCACTGGCTTGTGCAACGACCTTCAAAAAGCGACGGAACCTCGGCCGTCTCCACCGCACACCGCTAACCAGCAGCCTCCGAGCTCAGAGAGACAACGAAAATCCCCCAGCAGCATCCTTCTCCCTCGCCCGCACCATTCTTATCCCCTCGCTCACTCCCCCGCCGGCCGCTACACCTCCAACCATTCACCTGTTTCGGCTGTTAACACCTTGGAGCCGCTAACCAACAATAAGCAGCCAACGATTGTCAAAAGCTGGGCATGCAATAAACGTGAGACATGGTTAATTGGAGAGATAATGGCAGGTCGTCAGTCCGGCTTCGCGGCAAACGGATGTCAGGGTCCAGTGCGAATTAATTGTCTTTTGATCGCGACGTTTGGTGCCATTTTGTGCGGTAGGTACAGAATTTAGAGTTGATTTTGTGTGGTTAATCGCTTGAAACGTGGTCAGATCGTTTTCGGCTGCTTATGAATTGCGTGTCTCAATTATTATGATACCTGCATCATTTGTATACGCTTGATGATGGCGATAATTAGAGGATGAACCGCGGTAAATTCTGTTTCAACGAGCCATTAGCCTTGCTCGTCCATAATATATAAGAGTGGTTAAAACATGCCTCCAGGCAGTTTGACACTGAACTTAATTTCATCTCTAGTTAAATCGGCTCTTGGCCCATTGTGCAGCGATATAATTGATTGTGAATGCTAAGTTGAAGCACTGTCAGTGGCTGTCAAAACATGGCCGTGACATGCAAAGGAGGCGCCTGAGTGACAGGTGCTTCCAGAGCACCTTGCCACGGCAGTTCACGTGAAGGGGTGTCGGCGATGGGGTTTCGAATTATGTTCCGAATTCACGGGCACCGTTTCGGTAGCCGATATAACAGGTGTGCAGCTAGGAAAACTTGTATTGGCGGGAGACAAATTTTAAGCTCAATACACTAGAATTAATTTGAGATTGTCACTTTCTGGGAATCTCATATCATAAGAGTTCCATACCAACGAGTCAAAAGATTACGTTTTTATCATTACCTATAAAAATGGTATTTATTATTACCATTAATTGCCATTTAACTCTTCACAAATTGTAACAGAGTCAAATGATGGTTTACTTCGAAGTCCACCAGGCTGTGGTAAAGTAAGACTAACAAGACTCTTTCTGACTAATCGTAAGCAATTGTGTCGTGGAATTTCATGTACCCAAATGTATTAAGTCAGCAATTCTACGAAATTAATATTATAGTTTCGGGTTTGTGAACAGATTCGGACATAACACGGTTTCAAATATTCTGTTCGCAGAAACATAACTTTCATAGTGAATAAATACATTAGCCATTCGAGTAAAGCTGGAAGAATGTGGATGCATAAAAAAGTCGTAGGATGTAGAATGTATAACAATTTTTTTTTTGTAACAAGTCTGGCTCCAGGTTAGAAATATGAATCGCTTTGTAAAGCAGAAAATCATGTTCATGTTGTTATCTCATCTGCTCTAATCCTCTATAATCCTCTTATCTCTGACAGTATCGCCAATAGATTACAACATAGTGCTCAGATAGAGGAATGATTGAAGTGTTTCCATGCACACTCACGCACACTTACCGTAGACGGGACTGTGATCGCTTCTCGATGCATTTTTGCTCGAAGAGTAACTTTGACCGGGTAAGGATCCACTGCCCTTTTCCTGCAAAACAAAAACACGAACACATTTTTTTTTCTTCAACGAATGTGCATTTTGACGAACGCGTCGTAGGTAAATAAAGCCCGCAAAAAGAAACGTCGCGACGAAACGCAAAAACTAAATCAAGACACTAGAAACGTGCGAATAAAAACAGAACACTCAAACTGATAACTTTAGAAAAAAAAGCTCAAAATACGCACAAAATAATAAAACTAGTGCGTAGCGAGACACATTATTGGGGAAATAACGTCTGAACGCAGCGTTATGACTAGCGGGAGCAATGTGGTAAACACACTGAACAACTGGCCGACGTATTTGCAGACCACTCCCACAATGGTTAATCACTTGCTCATCGTGTCATTACCCCACGGTCGTATCTCTACCACCGCCAGAACGGCATGCCATCGAAATGAAAGCATCGCATTATTATAAACTGAGACACACTGAGGCACACTGAGGCACAAACACACACACACACACACACACACACACACACACACACACACACACACACACACACACCAAATAACATCGGTCACCACATACACACATGTGCACTAAAAAGACGAAAAAGAGCCACCGATTTCAAAATAATAACAACAACGATGCCCGTCGTCGCTGGCGAAATAAATTTACCTCGGATTCAGTCAAGTCAATTAAACTACTTTTCTCCTCGGTAAGATTCTCAGATGAACGCTTCTCGTCCTCGCCTTCGTCTTTGAACACTTTGATCTCATCGGTGCTGCCCAAATCGTCACCACCCCCACTCGAAACATGAGGCATAGTTGATAATCGTCCACAGAAGTCACCGAACGAGCTACACCGCACACGTTATTACAATCATTTCGCCCAAACTCGAAACATTGTCAAGTAGCACCTAAAAACACACGACGCCATTCACAAATCACCCGACAATCGCCGTTAATTTAAAAAAAAATACAGAAAAAAAAACACACAGCCGCTTGGATTCAAATCACTGTCCCTATCGCGATCAAGTCGACATATCTCGGCGCAGTGCGATCTTGAAAAGCCATGCGGTGGCCTTTCATCGTGAGCGGCTACCGCCAGACAACTCGCGACTGAACTGAACTCGCCGCGCTACGTGCGACGCCGTCGAGCCGACGAGGGGAAATATATATATTCCTAGCCGGCGACGCGACGGCACGAGCACATGACCGAACACCGGCGAGCGCTGCGGCAGGCGGCGGCTCTCAGCCAATGGAAGGCCGCTTTGATCTGATAGCGGCCACCCCTCCGACGGTTGCAAGAGCAAAGGCGCTCTCCGGTCGGCGAACGGACTCTCGCACAGCACACGCTACACTCTGGTGAGGATGCCGTCCGCCGCGGTCCCCGTAGAGCTGCTGACGCCGACGCCGCGGCTAGTGGTGCCGATAGTCCCGCGTGTCGGCAACGCCGGTTAGTCGGCACACAAAGGCCGCGGCACTGTGCCGGCTCGCACGCCCTCTGTGGACTCCGCCGGTGTTTGAATTGCGATTGTGGAGCCATCTAGCGATGTCGCGGTGACTTATGGAGTTATAGTGATCTGCTGAGCTTTGCAGTGATAATACCTATGCAGACGTGTTAGCCTTACTTTACCACGGCCTGGTGGACTTTGAAGTAATGTATCATTTGACTCTTTACCCTTTGTAAAGAGTAAAATGGCAAATAATGTTAATAATAAATACCTCTATGATATGGATCCCCAGAAAGTGGCAAACTCAAATTATGTAATTATATTGTAATGTTTGTTTTTCGTTTTGAAGTTCGAAACGAGGGGTTTGTTGACTTTTTTGCATTCTAATGAATTGACCTTTTGAATTTCCAGTGATTTTCCTCTGAGATAATACGAAATATCGAAATATGAATCAAATTTCGAATCTGGGTAATTTATTTCATTGCCTACCTTATCCATAAGGATAAGAGCCAAAGAGAAATATCGTCAATTGGGAAAATAAAATATCTATGCCGCAAATTTAACTTATAACGCGAGTCCACGATTTGAAAGCAGTGTATTTTTGTCGAATGTCTAACTGAAAACGTCAGTTACATTGGTCTTGCTGCGTACACTCTGTGAATGGAATTGCCGGCCCCTGATTCACAACAGCCCGTCCATCACCGAATACAACTCCCAACTTCCAAGGCAATCCGGACTTCAGGCGGCGCTCACCAAAATGGAAAAAAAAACGAAGCGATGAAACCGTGAAAACACACAATGGTGCTGTGTGCTCATGCTTCTTAGCTAAGATCCAGTCGGCCAAGGCATGGAAACCAATCATTAAAAGTAAATCAAGAGTTGTTAGATTTTTGACAGACAGACTGTGATGAGCATTAAAAGAACAGCACATTATAGCACCGTCGTGTGTCAGTTTTAATTTTAAAATCTACTTTACTTTTGTCAGTGTGTACTAGAAAAGTAATTAATTCGTTTGCCTGCTGTTAGGAAAGCAATTGGTATGGGGAGTAGCTGAATTTTGAAGCGAGAAGGAATGATAAATCATGACATCGCAGCCGTGAGAGCAATCTCATTACAGATCGTTATTTACCTATTTGTAGCGGTTCTACAGTCCATGACTGTTTACTTGAAAAGGGAAAATGATGAAGTGTGTACGTCAAAGATCTCTAATTATTCTATGGGCTTCAGTTATCACTAAGTACATATGATTCGATTCAAATTCGTTGCTTACCAATTAGTTATGCCTAAAAGTGAACAGCTATTCAAAAGGATTAAACAATAAGAGACTTGTTAATTTGTTGGCTAATAATTTAATAAAAATGTAATCATTTTTACCTTGATCTAAAAAAAATCAGGGAGTTTGTAAAGTGAAGTTTTACTCGAATTCCTCAATGACAATGAAACGCAAACAAATTTAATAAATAACGTCAATTTGATCAAATCGCAATCACGATCACTTTTAAGTTTGAAATTAAAAGAGACAAAGTGTTTGTTTGATGGAAAGTACGTAACAGATGCATAATTATTTCAGAGCAATACACCTTTCATCATTCGATCAAAGTTGGCTACGGAAAGTGAATGAAAGGATTAAGACATTTAGAGAATAGTTAATTTGTTATTTAATTATTTAATAAACAAGTAATCACTTCCTCGTTGATCTATAAAATTCGGTGTGTATGTACAAGGTGAAGCAGCTCGAAAACAAAGTTAACCAAACGAAAAAGTTCAGTGAAATGGTGATTTAATCTGCATTGGGGATTGGAGATTGATTGGTTGTGTCCAGCGATAGGCCTTTCGACGGCTGGAAATGTTTTCGTACCATACATTTGCAATTAAACCCGAACACACCAGTGGTCGCCCCCCCCCCCCCCCCTTTACACCAGCATCTCGAGAATGTTACAGAAAGAACTCCTGCCGTTCATAAAATTATTGCAAAAATGGATCAGACTCCAATTTAGCCAGAAACTATACCGACTGCCTACGTCGTAAAATTAATCTATTCCTAATTATTCCTGAGTAATTCCTTATTCCAACGCCTTATTCTTTTTTCATACAATTCCAACCGAATCTATTTCAATTGTGCATTGAATTCTTTTCGTCAACTGAGTGTAACTGAGCCGTTGGGTAAACCCGACTTCTGCATTCCATACGCAGTTTGAAAGTTGTTGCAGCGTCTCCAGGAAAATGGAATTACAGCTTTGCGTCAAGGATGGTATTAGGAGGGGGAGGAGTTGAGGGTACCTAGACATAAATACCAGGTTCGTCTCCAATACTGTTGGCAACGGTTTCTCTTCGTTCTTAGTTTCAGATAATCTGCATTGAGCCCGATATAGCCATCCAATATCCTGGCTGCAAATCTTCCGTTAATGCTCTCGACAATTCCAGGCGATTTACGATATAATTCCAACTTCCAATATAGAAAATTAGCATGAATGCATTCTGGGGCGGGGGAGGCAATTGCGAATTCCTATGTCATGCCTCCGATCAAAGCCTTCGATCACAATGGTCGAAGGTTATGCTGTCCCCTAAATCTTGTATGAAAATCAACTTCGAAGCTCTAACTACGTCTTTGCCCAATCTATGGCTCGAATGCAGAGACGTCACTGAGGGCGCACTAACACTCAGTGCGCACTCAGTGCACACTTTAGTCGGCATTTGCAATGATGAATTGCCCCCAAAGTGCGCACTGAGTGCGGACTCAGTGTGAGTGTGCACTCAGTGTCGACTCTGCACTCGGGTCTAGATCTCGACGATATTTTTCCAGTATAGCAAAACGAAATATTTATTGAGCATCGTCCAGCTAACATGTGTAACGGCACAAGGTGTACAAAATATGCCCTAAAATAGTGAGAGAATAACTGTTTTCCGCCGGTCTCCATCTCTCAGTGGAACGGTGAAAAAACAGCCTCCAAGTTTATTTTGTCCGTTTCAACTAATCCCTGCTGGCAGCGGGGATATTTTGACAGCCGGGTGACAGCTACACACCTTTTCCCCAACTATAATGCGAACTTGTCCGTGATGTGTCAGGTGATTCGGGGGCTTAAAAAAGTGGCACAAGATTTGATTCAAATTTCAAGTGCACATACTAATTGGTTTCACTACAATTTGCAAATATGTATTTGTGAATTGTGTGTAACATTAACATCATTGACAAGCATAACATTTTCTTTTATGACTATCGAATTTTTAAATTGATATTGAATAGAACGACTACAGACTACAGTGGTTTTGTTATAATCATTGCAATTGAATTCATTATATGTCTATACTCAGACTTTATAACAGAAATGTCAAGATTGATTTATAATCTTGATCTAAAATACAACATAAAATTATATTATCTGAAATAAATAATTATTAAATCGATGGAAAACATATTTTAATATAGGAGTGATTTAAAATCCTACGTTCTAACAATGCAGCGGTTGACTTGGTTGCAGGCTGTACCTGGAAGATTGTGCACATGGCCAACTGATTGCCTCGCAAAGTGCCATCCGTGTCTTTATGGGTCTTGAGGGTCCAGCCATTAAGTGGTCGATGGCCAGGACATCTAGAGACAAAGCACTCAGTCTGACAAGGCTCAACTATTTTGACAAGGGACGCCAACTCCACCGTTTTACCTCCGCAGTCAATGGCTGACACCCTGGACAGCAGCAATGAGTTACGTACTCGGCCCTGTGTGGAAAATAGTATTGAAAATTACCCAATCTCCAATTTATAAAGCTAGTTTTTACCTTCGATCACTGCTCCGGTACGGGATAGGCAACTAGTAATACTAGTATGCCGTGCCAGCTCTTAATGCACTCAACATGTATGTTGCCGTTTTTCCGTCATCTTAAAACTGAATAAACATTAAAACAAACAAACAAGGGGATTATTTAGCTACTTCAAAAATTCAATTTACTTATTTAGAATGTACTAGTAAATATTTAATCTTTTAAATAGCAATACATAACAACAGAATCATGGTTATAGAGTTGATCTGAACGAAGAGGACATCTGGTAAGGCCTATACTTTAACGTTGCATGGGATACATACAGCGTTGAGCTAGTTGCGTATCCCGGCTAGCAATGGTCGAAGGTTTTTACAGCTGGCAATGTCAGCGACACGATACCATGAACATTGGCTCTGCACCAATCAGAGACTCCAAGGCAGAGTCAAGAACATGACGTCATATACATCCTGAGTCTCAGATTGGTCCAGAACCAATGATCATGACATCGTGTCACTGACATTCCTTACTGTAAACCCAGCTTATCGCAACAATAGGCTAATAAAATCTGAAAAGCTGTATCGTTCTCGAAAAATAGTAAAATGGTAAATATGGTAATAATAAATACAATTTTTAAAGGTGATGATAAAAACTTAATCATTCGACTCTTTGGTATGGTACTCTATGATATGAGATCCCCAGAAAGTGGCAAACTCATAGTAATTGTAGTGTACCTGCACAGTGCATGGACATATTATCAATCACGCGCTTTTTTGTAACCACTACACAGGGTCTTTTTCTGTCTAGAGCAGTGGTACTCAGCCTTTTTTTGCACAGGGCCAAATAAATTAAATGTGTTACCTTATACCTCTGCGGTCCGCAAAGGGTAGTTTGACGTAAGACTTGCGAATTGCAAGACAAAGCGTTGTGTAACATTGTGGGTGTTGGTTGAACGCATTCTCGTTACTTGCAATTGCTTGTACTTGATGAATGAAAATTGACATTGCTTACGACACAATGGGGGTTTTGGGATTAATCCTCAAGAAAAATTAGATTAAGAGCATTTTTATGTTGAAAATCCATGCGTTTCAGGGAGTTTTGACCTTACACATACCTTGAAATGACGCTTTTGTTCAAAGGAGCTTGTGGAAATTTCAAATCAATATATTTTCCACGGAGAATTGCATGTTCAGCTGGCATTTCAAATTTAATGAAAATGTTGAGGCGATCTGCAAAAATGTGAACGTCAGGCCTGAGGCTGAGTGCTACTGCAGGCTAGACTAATCTAGGCCGAGATGCTGTCGTTCACAGACGGCCATTAGCAGGATCTTACAAGGTAAGGTGATGCATCGGGTAAATCCACGGTAGAATAATATTTTGCGCGATTTGGTTTGGCTCGAGGTTTCGTGAAATCGTATGCGACTGTACGACGAAAGATCATATTGATGAAGTTTATACCCAGATAACTCAATGATATATCATATCATTTGAAAACAATTGTGTAAAGTTATCGACGAGTTGTCAAAGGTTATCGGTAGCACGGCCTATTAGAATAAGCAGGCAACTTTCAGCTATCGATCGGTTTCTCTTAGCTACCGATCGATATATTTTTACACAATCGCCTGTGATTTACACAATTGACTGGTCAATAAAAGCCCGTAAGTGCCATAACAACTCGCCATTTCAGTTATTAACAATGCATTACAATTCATATAAAACACTCCAGCGTTCTTATAAGACAACATTTTCTCAGTCCAAGTCCTTTTTTAGCTCTGATAACACATACCCATTATTTTTTGTTGGTTCTGACAATTTATTCATCACTTGCAATATTTATTTTTTAACTTTTACGTTATGCCGTTATCGGTTCTGATGGATAAAATCCCTATTGTTGCCCATGTTAAGTTTTTAACTTTGTAACCGAGAACGGCAAAATCAGAGTTACAAAATCGCAGTGCAGGTTTCCCGAAAACATCAACAACGGAAGTTGTGTGAAGTAATTTACCTGCGTTTATAACCTCTCCCATGTAAAAATGATGACGCTGCATAATATTGCTCAAATGATATGTATATTTTTAAGAATTTCCAATTTGAATTTCCAATTTGATTTCTTTCATCAAAAGCTTGGCGTAATCCCATTATAATAGGAGCTTTTATAATTATTTCACGAAATCGAGACGCTTCAAATTTCTATTGTAAACATTACTATTGTACTTGACCTTCAGTTTTTAACGTAGTATAACCACTGCATATCGTCTGGAGAAGCAACACGCAGAGCAGTTTGACAATTGGTACATGCTAGAAATGTTGGTCATCCACAGACAAAATAAACCTGACAGTAAATACTCTACGAAATCTTACAGGAGAGGCTAACCTAACTAGCAACTTAACTAAAGTACGTCCCAACGTGGGAAGAACAATTCCGTTTCATGCCCTCCAACATTTCGGTCCCAGCACGCAGCCAAAAGGCGAAGGGTTCAGTGGTGATTCTAGGACTGGCATGCGAATGGAACCAAGCTGTCTAAATTGATTGAATTGCTGAAAGCCGATGCCCAAATGACATGGTAGAGAGTAGTGTAACTGATTGTTCTTCTCAGGCTGGAACGTACTATAGCAAAAATGTTTTTCGCGTAGCTGTTACGCCATAAGATATTACAATCTCTATAAATATCTAGGTATAGAGTACCATTTGGGCATTGTAGGTATAACTTTAAAAAGCAAATTTCTCATTCGTCAATTCCATAGGCACTGATCAGGCAAATTGTACCCATATTATAATCTACACCCTGCCCCCTGCCCCCTTTCCAGGGAACCTCTTTTGGAAAGCTATCTACTAAAAAAAAAAACGAGAATTTCGGTTGCGACACCAAAATATTGAGAATGTGTGATAAATTACACTATACATTCATATTGTTATTATTAATGTAAATTTATTTTCTATTTATGTTATGTTACCACTAAAGAAGGAAAAAGGTACGCATCCACGTTCTCAAACCGAAATGTGGAATAGTTTCTCAAGGCTATTTCCTAAGGAATACTAATTGTTGTCAGGTACCGCGACCAACGCGTGAAATCATTTGTAATTGCACGCGGCCATTTGTTATGGGGGCACTACCATTTTGTCGAGTGGACAAATTATGTTGTCTGCATTACCGAGCGAATCTCTTAATTCCGCACTTCCGGTGCCTGTCGTGTCGTGTGTCCTCACGGAACTCATTGGTGTGGCGCTGCTGCTGGCACTTTATAAAAGACACCACAAAAAGTAGACACTGAGCATTGCACATGTGTCGTTAGGTAGTTGGTATACCTACTCTCTGAGATATTTGAACCTCAAACGCTTAGAAATGAAGCTACTCATCCTGACAGTGTTTGGTGAGTGTGTTGATTTACGTTTACTGTCAACGGATTTCTGGATTCTGATTTAATTTTGACAAAATTTATAGTTACTTGGACAAAACTTTAAAGCCCTATCTAATCTCCTGACAAGTTGAGCTCAGATGAAAGATTTTTACTTCTTTTATATAGCACATGGCAGAAGCAAAAATTATATATTTTATTATTTGATGTCGCAAACGGCATTTATGTGGAGCCCTCTATGACGTCATCGTGGGCTTTGGGATTAGTTTTTTGGCCGTAATTACCTTCCCGAAGCACCGATTCGCTCCAAACTTTCGGTATTGACTTCTGACAGCGATCACTTTGCAATATTAAAATTAGGAATCGATGTAACAATTTTGTTTGATGTAACGCAACGGCAATTGGTGGATTGCTTGTGTATTGTTATAAAAGCCAAACACTTTCGTCTGAGCACAACTTGTATCCAGGCGAGAGAATCACTTTCAAAATTAAAAGTATTCTTAGCCAACATTTCGGTACCAATTTCGGGTGTGCAGCAGTGATTCTGGCGACGGCGTCGGCGTCGACGTCGTTCCTGGAGTCCACCTGTCCCCAGCTGTGCACGTCGGACGACGGAAGGACCCTCTGTGCCGTCCGCTACAACCCCTTCAAGTCGGGACCGGCGCCCACCACCAAGTTCGCCAACACCTGCGACCTGGTCGTCTACAACTGCAGGAATCCCACCGCACGTACGTAGCTCAACTGCATTTCACGTCGAGAAGGAGAGTGGATTTACATCAATCTCGCGGTCCCACTGCTGCTAGACACGAGACAAGAGTTTCAAAACTGCTATTAGCACCTTTTGTGCGGCTCAAGACATGGATTGTAAGTTTTGAAACTCTTAGCTCGTGTCTAGCAGCAGAAAGTCCTCGAGGAAGATGCAAATCCACTCTTTTTCTTAAGAGTCCTGGGTCACTGTCATAATAGATAACCTAATAAAGAGAGCGAGGGAGTAATAGATAAAGAGTCAAACTGGGTCGGTAACGGAGTCGTTTTTCAATATTTTGGGTCTAAAAGGGCCAAAACTGCTTCTTAAAATGTTGTATTTTGCTCTTTTGGCGCTTTTTCGTGAATCGATTAAGAGACGAAGGAGATTAAAATTACGAAAAAGCCTCCGTTGCAGACACAGATTTATTCTTTATATACAACTCCCTCTCTTACTTTATTAGCTTATCTCTTACGGTTAAGTAAAAAACGCATAATAGCGAAGGTCGCATCTGTGACGGCAGAGGAGGCATCCAGGAACCGCCGAAGGAGAGTGGATTTGCATTTTCCTCGGGGACCCACTGCTGCACGAGACAAGAGTTTCAAAACGGCCCATAGAGCCTTTTGTCCGGCTCAAGTCATGGCTTGTGAGTTTTGAAACTCTTAGCTCGTGTCTAGCAGCAGTGGGTCCTCGAGGTAGACCACTCCTCCTTCTCTTCTTCTTCTCCACTCTCCTTCTTAACGTTGATTTTTGTTTGGTTATTTTGTTCGTAGTCTACTGGCCAAACGGCCGATACGATTTTGATAAAATTTGCAGAGGTCCTTTCACTAGTTTCTTACTTGATCATTTGCATTTTTTAGCAAAATCGACCTGGGAGTTTTTAGACTGTTTAAAATTCTCTAATTGGTCCGAAAATGTTATCGAAAACCGGAATCGTTTCTCAAATCCGGAATATTTTACACGTGGGAACACCGACTCTTCCTAGACTTGAAATAAGTTTCTCGGAAGCTGTCGATGCAGTTCAAATCACACGTTTGATTTTTGTTCCCAGCTTTGGTTCTGCTCAACTACGGCGAATGCAGATGAAACACCAATTGCGAAACAGAAACCGAACCGAACTGAGATATCTCACTGGACTTTATAATTGTTCGTCAAATAAAATGTCAAATATGGGAAATGGAAAATAAACTGGTATCTGGACCAAATTAGTACATACTTTGAAGCGTTAACGATTTATATTTCCCCTACCCAACCTCTTCTGATTATTACCAATTACCATCCATTCATGATCACATAGGTACAGTCGTGTTAGCCTAAGATTACCACAGCCTGGTGGACTTTGAAGTAAAGTATCATTTGACTCTTTTACGATTTGTAAAGAGTAAAATGGGACATAAAGTTAATGATAAATACCATTTTTAATGGTAATGACAAAAACTTATCATTTGATTCTATGGTATGGTACTCTGTGATAAGAGATCCCCAAAAAGTGGAAAACTAAAATTAATTTTAGTATACCTACGGATTAACACAACTTACTAAATTCCTGCTATCGAGACCTACAGAATAAAAAAAGCGCAAATTTAAGATTGTGTAAGAGAGGGGAATACAGAGGACCCAATAACGAGAGATGCTAAATTTGTTGCGTTTTCCTTCATTACCGTTCCCCTCCACCCCCCCCCCCCTCCCCCCTCCCCGCGAGATTCATCATGGAGCAAGCACGGGCCCAGCAGGCTTGTTAGCGAGATCCCAGACTATAGTGACTGTTGCGAAAACATTTTCGGTAATCGCCTCTCAGTGGTGTCATATCGTCCGATTTATGAGAAAAGGTTCCAAGTCGGACTGGCTACCCAAGGGCCCCGGCGGCAGGGATGTCGTAAGGGCCCCAAAGCAAGAAAAAAGGATGCTCTGATTCAGATTTTGTCGTCGCTATATTTTTCGGTTCAATATAAAACTCAAAAAGTCAATTTCCTAATAAAAGGTAATCGCCTTTCTTTGGGGGCCCCTGCGGTTGGAAAACCGAGGGCCCCCGCGGTCAAATAGCTCGGGGCCCCGGGCGACAATCGCCGCCTAGCCGCCCTGGCCAGTCCAACACTGAGAAAAATGATTACTATTTTTTTATTAACTATTAGACTATGTATAGGGATAAGGACTTATAGCAACTTTATGACCTTTAACAACGTATTGGAATATTGGCCACGACTGCAAATATCCTTTTTATGTAGATGCACCCTTTTTTAAAGCATGTTTTGTTGCCATATTGCTATATGTCATATTTTCTCCGATTGATATACAATTAATACCCCATTACTTACTCTAAGCCCATAGCCAACAAAAGTAGACTGAAATTGAAATTCTACATACCTAGAGACACGTTTTGACTTTTCAATAAAGAAACTAAGTAAGTACCTTTACAAAAATTATTCTTGTGCCGTGAACTTAACCAGAACTTAACATTAGTGAAATTATTTTGTGATCATTGTTTTTTTTTTAATGTCAACCAAAATAATTCAATGTTGGGTTACATACTTTCATACCTTTCAGTTGAACTCAATGGAATGATATTAACAATTCAAAGAAATGATAATTGCTTTTAATCGCAGAATTATACGTACCAGGAAAGCAAATGAATTGATATAAATAATTTTCAATGCTCCGACAAGTAAAAATATATTCATAATTTGCAACAATGCTCGTTTCAACAATGATATCCGGCTATACATTCCCATTTGTTTGTTTCCATCCTTTCCAGTACCATAAAATCACCATCATAAACATTCACCAATCCATATCTACAATTTATGTAACCATGCCATACAATTTTCTCACACCAATCTATATCAAAACCACAACATACATTTCCAATTTTCCAACAATTTCCCACAATTTCCCACCCGCAAAACTTCATTTTAATTTCATAACGACCCACACATCCCACAAACACACACGCACACACACACACACACACCCTAACACACACACACACACACGCACAAGTTCGCATCAAATTTGCACAAGTCGACCAATGTGTTTGCCAAAGTTGATACAGTTTCCATCATCGCTTATGCATTCCATCCTCTCCGCCTTGTTTTCCATATAAGGATCGTCAAAGGAAAGCGGCAACTCGAACATCAAAGGGAATGCCGCTATTTAAATTGCAGAACGTTGCCCCCCCCCCCTCCCCCCCTCCCCCCCCCCCCACCAACGTTATCCCCGTTATGCTCGGAAATAAAGTGGGTGGGGTGGGTGGGAGAAATAGGGGGGATTTTTTAATCCCGATGTTAAAATATTGACCAGAATTAAATAGATTCCCCTTCCAGTTGAGTTACCGTACGATCTCCTCCCTCGCTTTTTTCCCTTTCTCCTTTCCCCTGGTTTATCGGCCTATGTCTTAGTCTACTGTTGAAGATAACGAGAAGGATGAGTAATGACAGGGGCTATACAATGTAAATGCTTGTCGACTTTTATAGCTTCAATGTGTGTGTGTGTAGTAGTGAGCGTGCGTGATAAATAATTTGAGATAAATGCATGTTAGAAACGCATGAAATTATGTAATGTGTAATGGGAACAAAAATGTTTAAAGAGTAATGGTTTTTTTTAACTGTTTGTTTTTTGCATTTCCTGTTTATGCTTTGCTATCTGCTTCTGTTGCGTGTATTTTTGTTTACAGGACAACAAACAATAAGATGGCTTTAACCAGTGCTGCTCTACCTGCAGAGGCTCGGTGCTCATAATTTTGCGGCCCCCATCAAAATTTTGATTATAATTAAAATGCCATATAAACCCTTTAAGAACCAGCTTCCTATTTACATAACAGTCAAAAACTGATTTTTTTCTACTCTAAAATATCGAAAAAAAATGTTTACCTCTATTTTTTTTAAATGATCAAAAAATGTACTATCAAATACACAATTTCACCGTTGGTTCAATTTTTATTTGCATATTTTGTGCAAAAAAATTTTGTGTTGTAAAAAATATATATTAACACCTCAAGAAAAATTATTTTGGGGCTTAGCGGGTAATTCCATAACTATACCGAATAATTTCAAATATGTACTTCTTACAGCAGTATTTATTTTCATTGCATTGTCAGTATAAAACTAACCCCATCAAAAAACTTGAAAACGAAGGAGAACACATCAAAATAAATGCACGTTTTTATGATTTATGAAAACCATTATTTTCGCATCGCTTTGCTCATCTTTAAATTTTAATGGCAGCTTCACAATTAATTTACTTGAGCGGCATCTTTTCACTTTGTCGGTTCGTTTTGATTTTTGGCCACGTGACCGGACTCTTGGATTTGTCATGCGCCACTGGAGATGAAGACCAAGATATAGTGACTGAAACATTTATTGGTTTTTAATAACTTGCATAATCCTTCGACTAGCTGTGTTGGCCATGAATTATTTCCAAGCAACGCAAAAAAAAAACACTAATCTTATAACACCAAGCCCAGCATGCTCAATGGCTGGTTAAGGATTTAACAGTTCGTTTACTTGACTTCAATGCATTTGATGTGCTGTAGAACACCTTGACGAACTGTTTTATCCTTAACCAGCTACCTAAATAGTAAGTTAACTAATTTTAACCAGCTTTAGACCAAGCTGGACTCAGTTCCGCTTGTTCAAAAACTATAAGGTTAAAGAATTAGGTAACCGTCCGTTAAGTCGTTCTACAGGCAATCAGATGTCTATGACGTCAAGTAAACGAACTGTTAAATCTTTAACCAGCCATTGAGCAAGTGGGGATAAATGAATTAATTATTTTTCTACGTATAAATGGCATGACAATTACTTCTTGTATAAGTACACAAAATTGTATATTGCAATGTAATGAAACAGAATTTCCAAAAATCACTCTCTAAAAACATATTATTCAAAAGAGCAACTATCAACATCCACAAATGATACGACCATACTGTAATGTGTTTTTGTAAAAAAATCCCTGTATTTTTTTCTCCACTTAATAACGAACACAAATTTGCAAGCTCATTAACAGGTTCGGCGAGTACCACATGTGACCATGTATTCAAACAATCTGCTCCTGTTCAGGCTTTCGACCCATTCCTGAAATAGCAGCAACATTTCAGTGATCGCCAGTCTTCAAGTCTCTTTAAAATGCCAATGGATTCGAGATACGATCGCTATTTTCGTTGATTTCATCGTAAAAAAATGCGTAACGACTAAAGTCAACCGCAAACACATTCTTCTCGGGCCCTGAATGAATAAGTAGAAACCAAAGAGAGATACGACTGCGGCGGTGGTATCATTTATCCAAACTCTGTCTTTCATCCAAACTCCTTCACCAGCGAATGCCAAATCTTGTTGTATTTTTAATCAAATTGCCTATCGACGAGTTAGCGATGTTTATCGGTAGCACGGCCTATTGAAATAGGCAGGGATTTTAAGCTATCGATCGGTTACCCTTGGATACCGATCCGTATGTTTTTACACAATCACTTAACCCGACTCAACACAATTGTTGATGAGCGTAGCGAGCGAGCTACATATATGTAATCCTATGTATATGTCTATTTACATGCACATTGCTCAATGACCTCAAAATAAGCATATTTCCGCTACCCGACAGCTCGGACAGAAACAAAGAAAGGTCAGAATCGCGTACATTTTCAAGTGATCAGAATTTTTGAGAAAGCAATGGTCCGGCTTGCTGCTTCATGATTTGCATAGGCTTTTGCCTCCATCTTTTCATGCGCTACATACAAACCGCTACGCTCATCTTCAACGCAACACAAATTGTGTTCGCGAAGTCCTAGTTATTATATGTGCCAATATTTTGTTCCTGGGAAGGTGGTAGAACTGATGTGATCAAGTGAATTTGTCAAACTTTTGATTTCAGTTTTGCAGTAATAGACACTTTTTTCAAAATCTAATTCCGATTGAAAATTGAGGAATAACCCTAACCTTCGTTGTTACAGTTTTTCAATCGCTCCCCGCTAAGGCGAGATCATTGGCCGTCGCCTCTGTGCTGGACATTCCGTGACAGGGAGCTTGTTTCGCTCCCCGCAAAGGAGCGGACACTCGCCGTCGCCTCTGTGCTGGACATTCCGTGACAGGGTGCTTGTTTCGCTCCCCGCAAAGGAGCGGACACTCGCCGTCGTCTCTGTGCTGGACATTCCGTGACAGGGTGCTTGTTTCGCTCCCCGCAAAGGAGCGGACACTCGCCGTCGCCTCTGTGCTGGACATTCCGTGACAGGACGTGCTTGTTTCGCTCCCCGCAAAGGAGCAGACACTCGCCGTCGCCTCTGTGCTGGACATTCCGTGACAGGGTGCTTGTTTCGCTCCCCGCAAAGGAGCGGACACTCGTCGTCGCCTCTGTGCTGGACATTCCGTGACAGGGTGCTTGTTTCGCTCCCCGCAAAGGAGCGGACACTCGCCGTCGCCTCTGTGCTGGACATTCCGTGACAGGGTGCTTGTTTCGCTCCTCGCAAAGGAGCGGACACTTTTTTTCATCAAGTCTTTAAAACCATTACATTTTCAATCGATTTTCGTCATTAAACATGCAACGACCCACTTGTTCTTTGCATGTACTTACATAGATTTTATTAGATAATATGAGAGTAGAGTTTTGAAATCATATACATATATTTGGCACAGCAGAATTTTGAAGGGCCATTTCTAAAATTCTAAAAATTATGCGCTTCTTTTGATCGACCATACAAAAAGAAATGACATTGCAATTCCAAATACAATTGATTGCCAGATTTATTGATTTCAACGGACGGTTTTAAAATGAAGAAAGTACGAATGCATGCGTCCACGTCTAGTCCATAAAAATGCCAATGCGTATGGGTGCTTTATGGGGACAAAAACCATGCTGCATTCAAAGGCGACCGCATTGCTGACGGACAGTAATTGGATTGGAAAGAAGTTGTGCCAAAATAGTACGGGCATGGGAAAATAAGTATTGTAATAAACATTCGTTGTAACGACAAGAGTAATTAGAGCTATCAGGGTAAATAATTGTTACGAGTTCTTTACACGACGTATACAATCTGATCGGTTGATTTGCCATTTTTAATGATAATGAATGACGAATTGGTTGAACGAAAAGGAAACTGGGATTTTCAATTTTAATCCTTAGATTGTTTTTTTAAATCCGAGCAGGCTGAAAATGTACGTTTTTAATGCAATTCAAAACAATTAGCATTCTTCGTATACAGTCATACAAATTCAAAAACCTGAGAACAACCTTACTAAAGTAAAATATCACAAAATAAGATCATCTAGCGTTATTTCCACAAAAGCTGCTTCTAAAATTAACCATGGAAACAAAGTTCAAACATCATCACAACATGCCTGCAACTGTTTCTCCAACTGTAGATGGTACAGCAGATGGAAAAGATCGTGGCATCATCCCTCTCGACTCAACTCCAAGCATATACATTGACTTGGCCGTCTAAATATTAACACAGCAGCCACCCCACGCACCAGCCTCGCGAAAGTGCGTGCTGCGAAAGTGCGTATACACAGCCTGCGTCTACTCTTGGCGCATTGCGCTTGCGCTAGAATTGGTCCAGTCAGATGTGAGAGCCTATCAAGTAGCATCCTCTGAACCCTAGTTGATCCATATGGGCCTGCGCACTTGAGAAATATCGACGTTTCCGAAGAATGTTTGGTCAAGTGTACGTCAGAGTGGTGGGCAAAGCTGGGAGACGGATCCTTTGGCCTGGAGTGCTGTGGACGAGGAGACGTGGGAATCTTTGGCGGAAATTGGATCATAGAAAGAGGACTGAAAACTTCTGGGAGTCGATTTAGATGTGTTTGGATGTGCTGTATTTGGATTTTAATTGACTGGACCAAAATGTGATACGCAAACAATTGTACTTATAGGTTATTTGTAAAGTAGGTTTACTAATACTATATGTTTTGTTTCACGTTGTTTGTATACACAATAAAAATATTAGAACCACAACTTCATGTTATGAATATTCCTTCGTAATAACAATGCAAAAAAGATGCAAGAAAATTACTTCGTATTAGTTCGTATAAGATTATTTAAGAAAAGTAGTTCGCGTAATGTGATTCTCTATAACGTTTTTGAGCAGTTTTATTTTATAGTCTTTGTGCCAAATCACATAGGATATCTCCTGTGTTATTGTACTCTGGGTTTGAGCAAGAATATGCTCCGGAATAATATGGTCATTTTTCAGCTTATTACATTTAGCATTGAATTGGTGCCAAAAGTTTTATTTTAAAGATTAAATTGATTGTAACAAGAATTGCTGTTATCAACTGGAGACCGATCACGTAACTTTGTGATTTCAAAACGATTCGTTTTCAATATCACTGCCTATGGTTTAACACGGGCAGTGATTTGAAATCGAGTGATTTCGAGCCAAATCGAATGAAAAAAAGTTACATGATCGCTTTTGTAAATGGGAGTAGAAATGTGTTCCTCGCAGATCGCTGGTAGCGCCCACAGGCTCGCAACATCGCCTCCAAAGGCAAGCAGTGTACCGAAAAGTTCGATTTTAAAGTTTAACGATAGTTTTTTTAAAGATTACTTCGGACTTTTACCGTACGTTTTCGGTTCGTGTACCCAGGGTAATTTTTTAAGGACATCTCAGTACTCGAAACTGTACGTACCTACTCGGTTCGTGTGTTATGTCAGATTGAAATATATATGCCGTTCGTTTGGTTCATATTTATATATTATTTATATTATATTCATAGTATATTCTTATTATTATTATATATTATTATTATATTATGTATATTAAATTATATTATTATTATTATTATTATTATTATTATTATTATTATTATTATTATTATTATTATTATTATTATTATTATTATTATTATTATTATTATTATTATTATTATTATTATTATTATTATTATTATTATTATTATTATTATTATTATTATTATTATTATTATTATTATTATTATTATTATTATTATTATTATTATTATTATTATTACTAGTTTTGTTATATTATTGCTATTAACAAATAGATATTTGTAATTTTACATTGTAAATACATGATTATTATATTCTTGAGGTTCGTGTTTCGGACTTCGATCTACGGTACTGTGATGGTAGTAATATATTTTCCAGCTTCAGTATCCTTCCACGATCCTTTGTTTTTATATTATTTATATTATATTCATAGTATATTCTTATTATTATTATATATTATTATTATATTATGTATATTAAATTATATTATTATTATTATTATTATTATTATTATTATTATTATTATTATTATTATTATTATTATTATTATTATTATTATTATTATTATTATTATTATTATTATTACTAGTTTTGTTATATTATTGCTATTAACAAATAGATATTTGTAATTTTACATTGTAAATACATGATTATTATATTCTTGAGGTTCGTGTTTCGGACTTCGATCTACGGTACTGTGATGGTAGTAATATATTTTCCAGCTTCAGTATCCTTCCACGATCCAGGGAAACCAAAATTTTGTAACTAAAGGACACCTTTAAACAATGTGACCAAAAGTCGGGATATCAGTGAGACTTTATTAGCATTAAAAACTCAGTTTGAAATTGTTTGGAGTCCCAGAGAATCTATATGTTTGAATTAAATTGTTATCTAATTGGTTACTGCCATAGTAAATGACTCTTAAAATATTGCAAACAAGCATGAAGCATGTCAAAATGGAAAAGCCAACGAAAGGTTGATTTAAGTAGAGGGATATTATCAGCGGTAAAAATGTCTTCTAAAAAATAAACACAACAGGAACTGGATATGCAGCCAAAATATTTGCATCGATTCTTCGCCTGTCGCATTGAAAAACCACAAAGCGATTCCTTTCCGCCGCCAGGTTATGCAACCAAACCTTCTTCCATGTAAGTCACGGAAGTATAAACTGACTGCATGCTGTTAGTAAACACTTTGTCACATTGAACCCTGTGAGCTAGGCTGCCGTCGATACATTTAAGTATTGTATGTATCGTAAGTATGTTTTTATTGTTTTAGGCACATTTAGTTACCTGGTTACAATGTAATTAGATATTAGATATGAATATTAGACAATATAAATACTGGGGAACTGATTACCTTACATATATTTTATTTTTAAAACAGCACATTATTATTATTTTTTTGCGCCCGAAAAACTATACATTTCAGTTATAATTCTTAAAAAATTAAAAAAAGTTTTATAATAAAAACTCCAACAAAGTAGGTGCTGTTTAATTCCATTACATTAATCTTGTAAACAAGGGATCAACCCAAGAAATGCACCGCTAGCATTCGGGCAGAGAAAGGTGATATTATTTTACGCATAACAATCCACCTCGTATTATTCAAACCATACAACCACCTCGATCAGCAATTTCATTGTCACTTCACTTATCACGAGTCTTCTCTCTGACGCTGACCCGTTCCAAACCGACGACGACAACGCAGGCCCTCGAATGTGTTACCACAAAGCTTGGCTTCCCCTCTCCACACCACCTCCGCCTCCCCACCACTCCCACTTCGAGCACCTAATAAGCAGGAGAACCGGATAAGGACAAGCACACCCGACGTTTATTACCACATTCATACCGAAGAGGTCGTGCACGGTGCTAGCAGCTACATTCCGTGTTGTTGAATTTGTCTGCGGAGAGGACTGGATTTCGTCGACCAAGATGGTGAACTGTCCGAAATGTGACAAGGCGGTCTACTTTGGTAAGTACCTCAAGGGTTTTAGCACCAAAACTTTGGTTTCTATGTGGCGGGGATTAAGTTGGCATTTGACTTTGAGAATATCAGAATAATATTTCGGAAATAGATGATATAAATTGGAAAGATTCCTACCGATCTAAATAAGTGGACTAAATTGTTTGCATAAAATGGTGGCCGTTGATATTAGGATTATACGCAGAGAGATTACTAATACTTATTGCGCATGCCCAATTCAATTTCCAAAATACAAGTGTCAGATAGAGGTTTGGCTTCAGAACTTTGTTTTGGTTATTGTGAGTATAAGCATATTTCGTATGTAATGGGCAGTGTGTAGTCCTGGGTATACGCAGGTATTCGCGGCGTATACTCACATTTCATTTTCGAAATTAGCGTATACTCAGTCACCATTATTTTAAAGAAATACGCATGGTATACGCTGGTACCAACGCGAAGTTCTAGCTTTTAAATGTCTAACTTTTGCCAGTTTTTCATACTTGTTCTACGTTTCACACTTTTGTATACCCATTCACCTTATCTTACCCATTTCCCACCCACCCATAGCACACCCATTTGCCCACTACCCATTTATCCATTTACCTTTGAGGCGCAAATCGAGATATGTGGACGTGTTTTAGTGAAACCCAAGCGAAAATAGTCGTAAGCGCCAAACAACAATTGTTTAATATTTGAAAATAGGGTGTGTTGGTAATGACGAAAATGTGGAAAGAAGAATTTTCTCCCCCCCCCCCCCCCCCCGGTTGACGAAAAATTTGCGTGTACCCACCTATATTTTCAGCACTACACCACTGGTAGTAGTAATAGGCCATGATCTGCTATATTCTCCATGTGCGTTCGCTCATAAGTCTTCGAATCATCACCGAATCCTCGTTGTTGGCTGCATTAATGTTCTCGGGAATGTACTGTAGCCATACCCAACAGCCAACCAAAAATATGAGTATACATTTTTTGTTTAAAAAAAAATTAAGCAAGAAGCAAAATCAATAAACGAATCTTTTGAATGAATAGTGGCGCGGCAACCTTTGGATCATTTTGCGCCAAACGAATCTTTTGCTGTTGGGAAAAGTGTAACGGCTATAGGTACTATACCACAGATAGTACTACTACCTACTATCTATATAATTCAAGATTCTTATGCCATGACTTCAAAACGAGGTGTCTGTACAGTGTTAGTACGGTGTCAGTATTCTTCGCTTCAGAAGTTCAAAATGCCTTGTGGTGACACTGACTATACATAATATATAAGTAACTGACCAGCGATATAAATAGCTGACTAGCTCTGTAAGTAACTGACCAGATATAGAATAGAAGTAACTGACCAGATATATAAGTAATTGACCATATATATAAGTAACTGACCAGATATATACGTAATTGACCATATATATAAGTAACTGACCAGCTATATGAGGAACTGACCAGCTAAATGAGGAACTGACCAGCCATATTATCCATTTATTCTTCGCAGTTGCTTTCTTGAAATTCTCTTTCTCTCTAATGAACGAGGCTACTTACGAATGCAGACAGACAGGTGATAATATTACCGATGACGCAATTCAAGTTCGTTAATGCTTATGTCATCGCGACAGCTCTAAAAACCGACCAATCGGATGAGCGAATTCTTCGCGCCAGAATGCGCAAGGAATTTTTACTGTCGTTAATTTTTACTGGATCGTATTAAAACAGCAAAAATTCTTTGAAATCACAGAAAATAATATCATGCAGATTGTGACGACTTCAATATATATTTTTTCTTGAATTATGTCAATGTATTTGGGAACAGCACATTACTGCTAATTTTTTGTTTGTATTTACATGTTACAATTAATTTAGAATATACTGTAATCCTGATAGTAGGAGTTATTGGAGTTATTGGAGTTATTGGAGTTATTGGAGTTATTGGAGTTATTGGAGTTATTGGAGTTATTGGAGTTATTGGAGTTATTGGAGTTATTGGAGTTATTGGAGATATGGAGATATGGACATGTTAATTGGATTTTGGAGCTGAATAATTTTTTACCGAAAGCGAAAGCACAATTACAATACGTTTACTTGCTCATAGAGGGGCAATGAATAATTGAACCAACGAATATACGTGCAAGAGAGGCTTGTTTGGTTTGCTTTTGTAAATTAATAAGCTAAAATGACGTGTTACATGTTGATGGATTAGTCACCATTGCAAATTATTAGGTCATCTTCCTAATAAGGCAGTGCTTTCATAGTGAGTGGCCTTGACATACCCAGCGACGAACAGATGGTTTTGTCCGCTAGGAACGGAAATAGCTGAACTGAGGGCGTTTTTGTTGTTTTTTTATATGCTGGCACACTGCTGCGAAATAGTTGTTGGTTGTGCCTTATCAGCTTTTAGATAGGCAGCAATTACCGCCAAATTGCTTTTAAGAGTAGAGCGATTGAAATATAAAAGTGATAACAGTTTATGATGTACAGTGCTTGACTTAAATGCACACACGTGCAATACAAGTTTGTTTTTAAAATCACCTGCGTATAGAAATAGAAATCGGAATAACAATCAAAATTTGTCACGAACATAATAATACGGTGCTTTGCAAAAAATGTACAGTACCTGCAGGTTTTAACCTATGCGAAAATAGGCCAAACCACATCCAAAAGCCATAATTTAATATCCTCTCTTGATTAATTGTGAAATTTACCCTCATATTGCTTTGGCGATTACTTAGCTGAATTTGGAATCTAAAATGTGTCCAGTCAGAGATGTTTACCGATGCACTTATGAATTCTGAATTCATGATAGCAGATGAGCAGCGTGATAACCCAAGGTTGTGTTGGTATACAATGGGTTATTTTCACTTATCTTTTGTAGTAATCTAGATGTTTATTTAAACCAAATGATTAAATTTTGTTATACGTTATCAGCACACTTCAATAACGCGCTGTGTCTTATTTCATCTTGAGAAGGAGATGGGTTAAACACGTTCCAAAATACGGTGCTGCTTCAAGCTAGCTTTACAATTTTATTCATATAATTAAAATTTTGATGGAAGTAGCTATTTCCCACGTTAGCATGATTGGGTATCTCGGATATATAGCGGCGTACGCAGGGTAAATGGCTAGATTACTGCCCAGAACGGGGGAACAAAAATGAATGGTCAAAAATAGGCACACCGTTTTCTATGCCCGTGACCGCGAAAGCAAGTGTTGTGACAAGGCATGGCAGCCATCGACAGCACACATTGAATTTCTATCCGAGCACACAACCAGGGCCTTCTGGGTGGAAAGCAAGTGTTGTGACAAGGCATGGCAGCCATCGACAGCACACATTGCATTTCTATCCGAGCACACAACCAGGGCCTTCTGGGTGGAAAGCAAGTGTTGTGACAAGGCATGGCAGCCATCGACAGCACACATTGGATTTCTATCCGAGCACACAACCAGGGCCTTCTGGGTGGAAAGCAAGTGTTGTGACAAGGCATGGCAGCCATCGACAGCACACATTGAATTTCTATCCGAGCACACAACCAGGGCCTTCTTCATGAAAATGTTTTCCATCGCTTTTATGACGTGAATGTTGCTAGGAGGCTGTGGAAAATGTCAGAGTCAAATACTTCTAACGCAAGAATCTCGATCAAGGTCAAAGCCACATAGAGACATTTTTGTAATGCGAGCAAATCGAAACAAATTCATTCAGAGGGCGCTGGCAAGTGGCAAGGTTCCTTCTTCTGAAGCCAAATAATTTATATTTTCATTGCGATGTGATGTTAAATAATGAAACTTGATAGTTACTAGAAAAATCTAAAAACTTTATAATGCTGTCAAAACTTAGATATGCCGTGCCAGCCATTCGCTCGGTCAATCGGTATAATTGCTGTTGTACCACGTATTAATAGGTATGGTAGTACCACGTATATATAGGTACCACTACCAGCCGGGTACACCCAGGGAGAAACAGTTAATAGCACATTAGCATTCATGATTCAAAACATATATTGATTTTTTTTTTAGTATCTCCACAAGTGTCTCTGAGAAAGGTTCGGAAAAACGTATCGAGTCTCATGATCATCTTGGTCGTTTGTAGTACGCAAACGCGCGTGGGTATGAGAGAATGCGTTTCCGGTTGCGCACGCATATCCCCCTCCCCCCCCCCCCTCACAAACCACTACCCGTTTGCCACGATCGCTCCGTCCCATTGTTAACCGAGCAAATATTCCACGCGCAGTAAATTTGTTTCCTATTTCGGTGTATGTGCTGCCGAAATGGTTCGAACACTCAGCGATTGGCATTCTACCGGGTCTCCTGGGGTTGTTGACATTGTGCCGAGGTCCATGAGCCATCAACTGGTGACTTCATATTCTAAAAAAAAATTGTCTCCAAATTACTGTTTGTTTATTATATCTAATTAAAAAATCTACAATTTGTAACATCGAATCCAAATATGTTTATATTGCGAAGTGAACGCAGTAAAATTCGCTGCCGAATGTTCAGACTTTAGTGCAAATTTCAGAACAACAAAACCCAGCGCCCACGATGACGTCATCCTCTATAAAAAGCTGTAAGGTGCTGGAAAAAAATTTTAGATGATACTTTTTTGCTTCAGCCATGTGTTAATAAAAAGTAAAAATCCCTAGTGTAATCCTGCAGAGAGCAGTAGCGCAAGCGCAATAGGGTCGTTCGTTCCGGCAGTCCCTACTAGAGCGCTCTGTTCACCACAATACTTTTGCAAGCTTCTAATATTAACACTCGAAGCAGTTATTTCCAAAGGCACCGAACGTTGTGCGTGAAAGTGCAGCAGTTCTTATCGCTTCTCGGCTCAATGAGCTAAGATCAATGTGTAGTATCTGTTCTTATCAGTCTAAACCCTGATACAGTCCACATTGTGGACTATCGTTTAGTGGATTTTTGGAAAACGATGGAGTGACAAGAGCTTGCTCTTCCTCTGTTCTGGGTCGTCCTGACATTGCAGTTCTGTCAAGTTCGGCCCATCATAAACAAACCATGGTCACTACTCTATAGAATACTGTTATCTTTAAAAGACAGTTCGTTGAAAGCCCAGTAGTGTGGATCTTAGACCCACGTGTCTCTGATTGCTAGCCGGTGTGTTCACCGATCGACTTTGGGGTGCGGCCGAGGGTGGACTGGAAATATTGAGATAACTCGAAGGGAGGACCAGGGCCGGACTTGGACAATATGCGCCAGTAGGCATTTTTTTTCGTGGCGCTCCGAAAGCTGCCAAAGTTATTCATAACTTGCTTATGATTCATTAGAGTAAGGAACCAATTTTTAAAGATGCGTCGATTTCGCAAGTGAAATTATGCAACGGTACGGACATGGTATAGTTTAGGTAAACTAAGACTATGATATCAGAAGTATTGTTGCTTATGATGCGATGTTAACTGAACACATGACATCGCAATTCACAATGGTTATAAAAGAAAAAACAATAACAGTTTGGGTATTGGCGGCCCAAAAACCTCAGCGCCCCTAGGCGATAGCCTACTATGCCTACTGGTCATAGTGGTCATAGTGGTCATACTGGTCATAGGGAGGACGCTCAGGACGATACGACCAAGGAGCAGGTTGCGACGTTGGACGGGAGGATGCGAGTCGCCACAGATCATCGTAGTGCAAAAAGATTGGCTTGGCATCTTTTGTACTCTGATATCCTTATGGGCCTGGACCCAAGAAGCAGAGTTGGGGGAAAAACAGGGGTAATAATGTTTGTAATCACCAATTCACCATGGTTACTACCCCCAAAATCTGCAAGCGCCGTCTGTGATAGGTTGTTCATCATTTTACCCCCAGGGCTAAGTGGCATCGTTGTCACATTTCGGGATCTCTCCAGCTCCAGCCCTTTTTTGAAAGAAACACGTGATATCTCGATGCCCTTAAAGCCTAGCCCGACATAAGAGCAGTTTGGACGCTCAAATATTTTGTAAAATTTCACTAATCCCGATAATTGAAATCAAGTTTCAAGTTTTCAACAAGATCAATATTGATTTTATGCCACAGTATTATCTTCTTACTGTTAACAGATGGTCAAACAGATTATAAACTACAGCTGAGACTTACGCTTGATCCAAGGCATATATAGGGTATCAGTTTTCATATAAACCCTCTATAGCACCAAGGATTAAATACCCTCTATTATATCATGTATAATTTCGCCCGAAACACATACGATGAAAAGGAAAGTAAACGAGATATAGATCCAACAATAAAACATGCATCACAGTCAGTGGCGTAGTCCAGGGTGTACGCAGGTACACGGCGCAAATTCACATTTTACTTTAAAAATTAGCGGATACTCACCTTTATTTTAAAGAAATACGCTTGTATACGCGAATTTCTAGCTTTTAAATGTCTAACTTTTTCTATATTTCACACTTTATATACCCATTCACCTCATCTTACCCATTTCCCACCCACCCATAGCACACCCATTTACCCACCACCCATTTATCCATTTACCTTTGAGGCGCAAATCGAGATAATGTGGACGTGTTTTAGTGAAACCCAGGCGAAAATAGTCGTAAGCGCCAAAAAACATTGTTTGGTATGTGAAAATAGGGTGTGTTGGTATTGACAAAAATGTAAAAATAAGAATTAATTTTCATTTCTACTGCCCCCCCCCCCCCCCCCCCCCCCCCGCCCCTGTTGACGAAAAACTAGCGAATACCCACCTTTACTTCCAGCACTACACCACTGATCACGGTGTCAACTTCGTCAACTTCACGGTGTCAGTCTTAAATCTTAATTGCAATGATTTATCAAAGACACTTAAACTGTAAACATACCACGGTAAGTGTAGCAATCACACCGGTAATTGGTGCTAAATGCTCATAATTATGCAGTGCTTATTAGTAATTACATACCATTTTAACGAGATTTGTAGTATATAGCTCATCATACAGCCATTCTCATTACCCAAAGTGTCTTATTTTTACAATGGGTTGATACCGTGTTGTGTGTGCTAACAAGTAAACACATATCTCAAGGCACGTGCGATCGAGCACAAACGTTACGTTGAATGGAGATGCAATATGCAGTCGGTGCATGAGCACCGCTGCACTTTTTGTGTGCAGCTGGGACATAAATGCAATGCTTGCATCCGTAACGATATTCTGCATCATGGTTTGGGGTTGCTGAAAAAACGCCTTGCATTTAGCTCAAACTATAGGCTTTTTTTATTAGCGCAGCGAGCGAAGTGAAATCTTCAATTTCACCGTTGGTAAAAAAAAAAACACGCGTGCGTGTGTTTGTTTTGTGTCATGATTAGGCGTGCAGAGAATTTCGAAAACCCTTCAAAGCATTTTAAAATAGATTTTTGCAGTTAGGTAATCTGATTTTTCAGTAAGACTAAACATGTAACAGAAAATGAATTCTTATACGCTACTTGAATGTCTGATAATTACCTAGGGCAGTAGCTATTTTGTTTTGGGTTGTTTTGGGCTATAAAAATGCCAGTAACAAAATATTTGATGGATTTTCTAACGACAGTGGGTGCCCCCCACCTAAAGTTGCAAAACGTCGCAAAACAATAAATATTATTTCACCTACTAGTTACAACTTCTTTAATAAATACATTTTTACTGTTTAAAAAACCTAATTTCATAAATTGGGATCTTCGCCTTCCACGAGCAATTTAAAAGAAACGAACCTATAATGGTCTATTCGCCCGCATCAATTTTGCATCGCTGCTTGCGTACTCTGGAGAATATGAGCCAGCTTCTGCCAGTGAGCTAAGGATGCGCGACTTATCTAAGGGTGCGTCGGTGCACACCACTGCTCGATGCAATTCGGCTAATGACCTTCCACTTTGTTGGCTTCTGCAGATTAATCTCCCTCTGTGTCGTCTGTGCTTTTGGTACAGCTCGACTTGACTGTACGAAAGACAATCGGGAATGAAATGTGCGATTGTTAATTCTCCAGTTATAGGTCATTCGTATAATTGATGGTTGTACTTGTTGAGGTAAATTTAATTAAACATTTTATGGATTTTCAAGAGTTATTTCGAGGTTCTGAGATATTCAATTAGTTGTGAAAAGTGTGAGGATTTCATAGAAATTTGTTTCGTCGCGATCGGATAACGGGTGTGGCCTGGAAAGTGTATACGGTAAGAGGTAAATTCTAAGCTGTTTCAATGAACCTGCTAAACATGGTTATTTTAAAACTCCGAGTGACTCTTGCGAAATGAAAATGGTTCAATTGGTTGCCAGAAGTGTGAAGACTCCAAAATTGGGTCCGTCGCGATTTGACCAAAGGTGAGGCCTGGAAAGTGTATACCTTACGAGGTGAAGGAAACTGCTCGACATCAGAGCTCAATGAACAGTCCAAGACTGTTTTTTTTTCATTTGATTTGAAAATGGTATCATACAAATAAGCATTCAGATATAGATTACTGCACCGAGCACATTTCTACTTTCTGTTTTATTTAAAATTCTTATCTGTGAAACCGTTTCTCTACCCGGAGCCAGATATAGATACCATTGTTGCTGACTACAGTTATTTAGTAATAATTATGAGTTGTTGATGTACCCGCACAACGGACTTTATTTTATAGACACTGTAGAAAGTGATGAAGTAAATTATACGTTACCAAAACAGCACAATGTTTCCCCTCAAAATGGCATAATAGTCGGAGCAAACGTTTTAAAATCTGAAGATCGTAGACAAACACTAAAAAGCAAAAGAAAACAAAAAGCTCTACAAGTTTGATATATATATATTTTTTTTTTTTGGTGTTGTGAAATTGAAGATTTTGATCCACTCGCTTCGGGCTGGTTATCAATTTTAAATGAAGAATTCTGTCAAAAAGCATCGTTTAACACCACGCAATTCTTTGTTACAATAAACTTCTTTGTTTGTTTGTCGTTGATAGGTAGGTATTTTTGGAATTGAAGAGTGGTTCAGAGCTTTCTATTGGATGATGGTTTATAGACCTTTGTTGACGTAGCGTAGGTATTGTTATTTGAAATGGCTGCAATGCTGAGTGGAAATATTAGACATAGGAAGGACGAGTGGTAAAAATGACTGTGAAACAAGTGTATATTTTCATACTTTTTTTTTCACAGAGATACAACTCGTTACAAACATTAGATTATAATTACAAACAACAAAATTCCACCTTGTCAATCCTACTTTCTCATTTAACCTTTGCACCTTTATCTTAAACCTATCTTCTTTCAAATATCACTGAATCCAAGCGCGGGCGGATTTAAGACTAGTATAACGTGGTCCATAGTCTGAGCCCCAGCATCAAAAATACTGTCTAAAACAGCAAAACATTTAAAAACATTTTTATCTACTCCTTAAATCACATCATATCAATATAAAATTTAACCTTTTCTAAAATCATTCTAAAATCAACCGTAATCAACACGTTCTTCATTTATATTTTCATCCCATATAGTTCACTTTTCAATAAGGCCAAGAATATTTACATTTCCGGATAAAAAAATTTTTTTTTACTGAACGAATGCAGCCCATGTGGATTTCTTTTCAAGTAGGCTACGTTTTTCAAAAATGTGCACATTTTACAAGCTAGAAGGCTATGAAATGGGCATTGGATATACAAAGCGAGGGTTAATGTTTTAAATTTCCAATAATGTTATGTCTGTATACATCTATCCGCTACCCTATAAATATAATATATGATATAATGCTAGACATGAGCTAAGAGTTTTAAAACTTGTGAGTCATGCCATGAGATAAACTGCCATATGGACAATTTTGAAACTTTTAGTTGACGCCTAGAAGCTGTCGGGCTTTTAGAGTTTACAAATCCACTCGCATTTTTATCGTGAAATGAAGTGTAGGCCAAAATGTGGTATACATAGGTATACCTTACTGCTGTATGACGCAGAAATAGAATATGCACTTCAAAAGTGCGAATTTTCACAGAATTTGTATTCTGTGACGCAAGTTTACTTATTTTGAGATGATATTGAGACCACTTTGTTAGAAAATCAGTCTCTCAATCGCTCCCTGTTATATTCATAACCAAATAATAAATCTGGAATATTTTTGAGGCGGTCCTTTAAAAATGAAGTATATGTTAATAAATATGTTGCATTCCCTAAACTGGTTTTTTCACAATTAACATCAAACACCGAGTGAATACAATAATACCTTCTAGCTCCACTTTTTTGAAAATTTTCTTCCTTATTCTTCAATATTTGATTCTTATCTTCTATTTCTAGAGTTTAACGGATAAAACATATGATATATCATAACTATGTCATGTATATATGTATAGATATTATTATAGATATGTGAAAATAGGTGACGTAACACAATCTATTCGGAAATGGATTAAAATGATATACAATAATAAATTGATGTAGTATATATATATATATATAGACTAGCGTATATTCCATGTGAAGCTCAGAAATTGCTGATTTCCTGTTCTAACAACTTAAAGTTGTGAAGATGGAGCTAGAAGATGTGATGCACTAAACATGTTTCAGTAAGATTATCATTTATGCCACACATTTTTTGGACCAATGTAAAAAATAAAGACGCTTAGCTGAAATAACAATTAATAATAAAATCAAATACTTAACGTTTTGAGCAAGATGAGTTTCAGTTAAAAAAACACAAATTTGGGAATTGAATGCTACACGAGTTGAAAGTAAATATCAGACACAAGCAAAATACAGTGTGTTTGAGGGAGCCGGAGAGAGGTGTTGTGTCAGGTACAACGTTAGATACAACGTATATACAACGTAAATACAACGTAGGATACAATAGATCCGTCGTCGATACAACGTAGATACGACGGTCAGTACAACGTAGATACAACGCGAATAAAACGTTTACCTATATCTAGTACATAAAGCAAGCAATTTTTTTGCCGTTGTTGGAAAGATGTAGTTCTTTTCTTAGGCTACTGTAGCTAAACGTCGAAGGGAATACCTAGTAATATAACCATTACAATACTTATAATATGCCATGTCATAAATCTGCCAGGTCTTGGTCTTGGTCTTGGTCTTGGTCTTGGTCTTGGTCTTGGTCTTGGTCATGTGATGCAATGCTTAGTTCAGTCCCGTGCGTTGTTGACATAAAGTAACTTGTAATTAAGATCTAGCAACAGCACACAAATATTCTACCATACCTGACTATGGCCGCGGCAACAATTTGATACTAGTAATTTCGCCGGCAATCGCTGGGGTGCGTTGGCAACCTGTTTTAATATCATCTACCAGGCCATGGCACAAGGTCAATTATAATCAAGGGACCCAATGTTCCTCAGGTGGTAACAGTTATGGCTTCATCTACCAGGCCATGGCACAAGGTCAATTATATACACGGGACCCAATGTTCCTCAGGTGGTTACAGTTACCAAACCAAGGGGTTGCAGGTGATACCCACAAACATTCCTTGATAGTTGATTGCAGGCGAAACTATTATTGCGGGCGAAGGGCTTTCGAGTAGCTGCTTCAGTATAGGAGTGGAAAATCTGGGTAAACTTATGCATCTGTGGCAATAGTACAACTTCCAGGTCTTGTTGAATTTGATTGTTTTGGTCTTGAAAGTTGAAACGATGAAAATGTAATTTTATTGTTAGTTCCTTAGTAATACCGTAATACGTGGATGGAAAGGCTTCCATAAGAATTGTGTGATGAAAGTACGACCTAGACCAAGACCTAGACCAAGACCTAGACCAAGACCTAGACCAAGACCTAGACCAAGTGAATTCAGACTCGCAGCCTTAGTACTAGTAGTAGGTAAGTCTGCCTCTGGTTATAGGCCCACATCAACACATTATACATAATATTTTTGATTTTTGATTTTATTTATTATTTTAGTCTTGGAAGTTCCTAATACTGTGCGGGACAGTGGAATAGTTTTCCATCGCTGTTACAATTAATTGTATAAACGCACAATAACAACCAGTATTTGAATAAATATGCATCAATAAATATGATAGGGTTGTTCAGCCGTTTTTAATCAACGCTTGCCCAGTTTTTTCTTAAAACATTTTCCATTGAACACAAAATTAAGCCTTAATTGTCATCTTTTGGCATGAGCACACGTTATAAATTGTGTTATCCTTACTACCTAATATCAACCTTTGAATAGGACAATTCCATCGCGGAGGAATAATTAAATGTATTACCTACAAAGTTTTAGATCCATTCATCCATTATATTCCATTATGTCCGTCGAGTCCATTACATTGAACACAATATGTTTATAGTTTATACTAACATTTCACAGGTCTGTGTAATTTCTGTGGTCCTGTTACAAAACACAGTTAATATAATATTTGTATTTTTTTTTTTACTTTTATATAATTTAATATAATATATATTTAATTGCCATGTGTTATTTTAAGAAGTTGCTGTCTTTACTGATACTTTCTCTGAAACACAAACATTCAGAGCAACCAGTAATAAGAGGATACTAAACTCCATAATATTGTAGGTTCACTTGGTAACTTTACGGCATTTTTTGAGAAGTTCGGATAACTATTGGTTGCTTTACTTTTATACTGACAACATAAATTCGACATCAATTGGTTAACGTTAATATGACACAATAATACGAATCTTTAATATTGAACGACAATATTGAATTTTACATTCATATTTGTTACTGTACATGTGGAAGTTTCCACATGCAACAGCGGCACCGACCACTAGCCATCAGCAGCTGTTTAGACCGGCTCAAATCGCTTAAAAATTACAATGGTCATGAGCTGGGAATGATTAAGCATTTATAACATATTTTCAGATTCATTAATGATTGTTTCCTTGAACCAAAATGACACAATGGCTTTTAATGCCAGATTCTTTCTTAAAATGCAATTAACTTTATTATATGACACGGACCAATGCCACCCTGTTTTGTTTGCTTATTGCACAAATTTTGCAGTAAGTGAGCTTGCATTTTGGGCACGGCCCCAACATTTACATTTTACATTGATGCATGTCAATGGACGAGTATATTATTGAAAATAAAAACGAATGATAATACATAAAATGAATTCCTTATACTTTTTGCTTACCCTGATTTGTTTAAACCTATGAAAATCAACCATTTTATCAACATCTAAGGGTTCCTTTTCTTCTCTTGAACTCCCTTGAACTTGAGCGCCTCAATTCGTAGGAACCAATATCGAATTCACGCTTCAACGTCGCTCAAGCTTCAACCTTGAACCCCAACCTTGAACCCCAGCCTTGAAACTCAATTATGGGATCACATTATTTTTTGTTTGTTAATATGTTTACGTGATACAATGTTAATATCTAGTAGTATATAGTATTTTTTTTGTAGGATCGTATAGCACAGTAGAAGTGCAGTAATAGGTAGTTTTTATATCGTCTCTTTGGGATTGTTAATCACAAACTGTGGTATTTTATATAGTTACAACAACTGGCAGTTGACGTTTTGGTCATGGCAATTGAGAAACACGATCCCACAAACTAAGCCACGTTTTGACGTTAATTCGTCTATGACCCTAAGCTTTAGAAACCCTTCAACACGACATTCGACCTTGACGGCTCAATCAGTATAGCACCTACTGTACGGTTCCTAGAATCACTACCTTCAGCCTTTTGTATATAATTGAAACTTTCCACCCAATGAAATACATTGAAAAGTGAGCTGGAGATACTATTAGCTATTACAGTATTATTTTCTTTTATATCACATCGATTTTGACATCAATACCAGCGAAAATATTTTCATTGTCTTTGCACGAGTACATTATCTTGTCACCAATGTGCCTGTAGTAGGTATGTGGTACCTAATAGCCAAATATGCCGGATAGGATAAGTGGAGTATTTGACGCTTAAGAGATGAGGTGTTTACCCATTTACCTCCTATCTGCGAAGAGTTTGATGTATGTCGGCTGAAGCTGAGAGGAAGTTGAGGGCGGGGTACTTCACATCCGAAATCCTGCGAAAGAGAGGCAAATTGAATTAGAAAATGATTGTTAAATAAGAGGACTCTTTTTGTATCGTCGATTTTCGGGTTTACTGTCAAAAAAAGGACGCAAATTATTTAATTTTCCAATTTTATATGTGGTTAAATTCTCCCCCACACCCCCCTCTCTGTTGGAAATTATTTAAAAAACATTTTTTAAATGGTTTAAGAACCACCAGGTTCCTGAAAAGGCAACATTTCTCTAATGCTATAAAACCCACAGCGAAGGCACAGGCACAAACACAAACAAACAAACAAACAAACAAACAAACAAACAAACAAACAAACAAACAAACAAACAAACAAACAAACAAACAAACAAACAAACAAACAAACAAACAAACAAACAAACAAACAAACAAACAAACAAACAAACAAACAAACAAACAAACAAACAAACAAACAAACAAACAAACAAACAAACAAACAAACAAACAAACAAACAAACAAACAAACAAACAAACAAACAAACAAACAAACAAACAAACAAACAAACAAACAAACAAACAAACAAACAAACAAACAAACAAACAAACAAACAAACAAACAAACAAACAAACAAACAAACAAACAAACAAACAAACAAACAAACAAACAAACAAACAAACAAACAAACAAACAAACAAACAAACAAAAAAACAAACAAACAAACAAACAAACAAACAAACAAACAAACAAACAAACAAACAAACAAACAAACAAACAAACAAACAAACAAACAAACAAACAAACAAACAAACAAACAAACAAACAAACAAACAAACAAACAAACAAACAAACAAACAAACAAACAAACAAACAAACAAACAAACAAACAAACAAACAAACAAACAAACAAACAAACAAACAAACAAACAAACAAACAAACAAACAAACAAACAAACAAACAAACAAACAAACAAACAAACAAACAAACAAACAAACAAACAAACAAACAAACAAACAAACAAACAAACAAACAAACAAACAAACAAACAAACAAACAAACAAACAAACAAACAAACAAACAAACAAACAAACAAACAAACAAACAAACAAACAAACAAACAAACAAACAAACAAACAAACAAACAACCAAACAAACAAACAAACAAACAAACAAACAAACAAACAAACAAACAAACAAACAAACAAACAAACAAACAAACAAACAAACAAACAAACAAACAAACAAACAAACAAACAAACAAACAAACAAACAAACAAACAAACAAACAAACAAACAAACAAACAAACAAACAAACAAACAAACAAACAAACAAACAAACAAACAAACAAACAAACAAACAAACAAACAAACAAACAAACAAACAAACAAACAAACAAACAAACAAACAAACAAACAAACAAACAAACAAACAAACAAACAAACAAACAAACAAACAAACAAACAAACAAACAAACAAACAAACAAACAAACAAACAAACAAACAAACAAACAAACAAACAAACAAACAAACAAACAAACAAACAAACAAACAAACAAACAAACAAACAAACAAACAAACAAACAAACAAACAAACAAACAAACAAACAAACAAACAAACAAACAAACAAACAAACAAACAAACAAACAAACAAACAAACAAATTTTTACCAATGATTGTTTTGTTTGATAGACTATACTAGTTTGAAAGACGCTTGGTCCATTGCTGATTACTGAACCACTTAACCACTTATGCCAACAATTTTGAACTCCTAGTTGAGAACCCAACTAGGAGTTACAACTGGATTCAGCCAATCACACGAAGCGAATTCAGTTGTAACTCCAAGCTGGGATCTCAACTAGGAGTAGAAAATTTTGGTTAAACCGGACGCTAATCAACCCATGACCTGAGGGGAGATTGTGTAACTTTGTGGTTTCAAAACCTTTCGTTTTCAATATCACTGCCTATGAAGTAACACGGGCAGTGATTTGAAATCGAGTGATTTCGAGCCAAATCGAACGAAATTAGTTACACAATCGCACCCCAGTGATTTTGTAACTTTCACGTCAAGCCGATGGATAAAATCCCTATTGTTGTCCATGTTAATTATTAACTTTGTAACCGAGAACGGCAAAGTCAGAGTTACGAAACCGCTAGACTGATCAATCTTTTGCCGTGACCCGAAGATTTCGCTACGCTGATCAAAATGAATGCAATAATATACTGACCGATTCGTCGAAATCTTTACATCAGCGTCCGTCGCAACATACTTTTCTTCAGTGCGATTCTTTTCGGACACGGTTTCGTCGGCATCCCCGACGGAAGGGATTTAGCGGCCGGAAGCGCCACAACAACGGGAACAGGCGCCGGCCCTCTAGGATGCCGGCCAGCAGACCAAGTCGGGGGCGAAGTCTCGACGACATCTGACACTCCTATTTCTTTCGATACAGTGTCTTCATCTGTAGGACCGTCTTCATCTGTTATGCTTGCATCTTGCGGATCGCTTACCTCTTCTGATACCGTTGCTCTTGGCGCCTCTTCCTCGTCGGAAGATTCTTCAGAGTCAGTTTCCGAATCTAAATCACACGAAATTTGATGATTATAGGCCATATCTCATCTCCTGACAAGCTGTGCTCAGATTAAAGATTTTAATTTTTTATAATCCATGGCACAGGCAAAGAAAATCAGATTTTTTTGAGGCCGCAAACAGCATTTATGTGGATACCTCTATGACGTCATGTGGGCCATGTGAATAGTTTTTTGGCCGTAATCACCTTCCCGAAGCACCGATTCGTTTCAAACTTTCGGTATTGACTTTTGACAGCGATCACTTTGCAATATTAAAATTTGGAATTGATATTACAATTTTAAATTTTATTTTGAGATTTGATAGATTATACCAAACGGAAAGTGGTGGACTTCTTTTTTCTACTTGCTTCTGTATTGGTTATAAAAAGGCACAATCTTTCTGAGCACAGCTTGTGTGAAGGTGAGAGAATTCCTTCAACGAACCTGATAATACGGTGATGACTTCCGGCGCTTCGTTGGCGAGGACCCTGCACGTGCTGCAACCCTCCGAGAATGGATCACGAGCTTCTGGTCCACCGCAGATACAGATTAGTTCTGGCAGTCTTCTTCCAATCGCCAAGCGCGGCTCGAGTTGCGGCTGAGAGTCATTACAGTCTGGACCAGTTGAATTGGCTAAATTGTGGTCTTTGGGTTCGTTTATACTGGATGGGCCTGGTTGGGGCGGTTTTAAATACCCATTGAGTAAGTGACAATTTGTCTGTAAAAATCCGCATTTCCGAAGTTCAGGTCGACTAAATCGTTGATGGTAGGTGTTTATTAGGGGTCGAGAAGGGTTATGACAATGACCTTCATCCGCCGGAATCCCGGCTAGTTGAAATCCCTGCGGTTGGGGACCACGTTGTGGGGCTGCAATTGTGGCGGTGCTATTGTGGACTAGGGGGCTACTGGGTTTGGCAGACGTACACCTCTTTCGCGGCGTGCGTGGTCCAGGCTGAAATCGAGGCGTGAAGCGAATGTATGGATTATTACCGTGGATAAAACTGACACGGGGGCCTGTCACTTGGTTTGCAGGGGCAAGTTTCGGCCATCCTTCGTCCTTGCGTGTGTTAATTTCGTTTCCTATTGCAAACCCCGTTTCGGGAAGCAAGTGACCGTGTCCCGGAACGGGCATGAAAATTTCGTGAGCACAATTGACTCTGCAACGATCGGAAGGTCCAGGTTGGGGCTCTCTTTCATTGCCAGAGCGCGAACCCTCTTCTGTTGAACATGAGCCACCCCGTCGTTGCGGCTGAGGCCTCGGACGTTCGGGTTGCTGAGACTGAGGCCTAACACGTACTTGCTCGGTTATTTCGTGGGCAGTTTTACATTCGAAGCAAAAAGTTTTACGCTGAGGCCTCATACGTTCGGGCTGGGGAATTTCGTGGGCAATATTACATTTATCACAAAAAGGTAAATGCCGAGGCCTCATTCGTGTGGGACTATTGTCTCTGCGACCATTTGAAGATCCAGACTGGGACGCTCTTTCATGCCCAATGCTTGAATCATCCGAGTCTTCTGCCGATGAACATCCGCTGTCACGATACGGATGAGGCCGAGGCCTCATCCGCACCGGCCTGGCAACGGCGTGGGTAACATTGGTGTCGGGGACACTGGACTTGGCAGGCGAAGACTTCTTTCGCAGCCTCCGGACGCGTAGCTCAGGTCTAGGTTGAGGGCCATCCACTGCGCCCTGCGACGAATCCGTGGTAACTTTGGCTCGGGGGTCTGTCGGTTCGTGTGAAGCTACAGGTGGCCGAGATATATCGTCCTGAATTGGTGGGTAAATCAATTGTCCTGGTGGTACGTTAGATACCTCAAATTTTTGAGGGAGAGGAGCGTATTGAATGTGTGTTACAGTAGTTTTTCGGGTAACGATGTAATTTTTTGGTGTTGTTTTTTGGGTAAATTTGCTTTTTAATGGCGTTATATTTGTTTTTCGGGTAATGACTTTGGCTTTGTGATTCGTTGGAATACCGAGCGGGGCAGGATGAGACCTCGTGCGCAGATTGTAGGTCGGCTTTGCGTCTGGACGTTTCTTCACGGAACCTTTTCCTTGGGACTGTTTCCGGCCGACCATCTTCGTGACGTAGATAACCTGAAGAGGGAGAGATAGGTTAGAAGAGAAATATAAATATACACACACAGAAATCTTTTTTCCTGGACGAACTCTTCGTCCTCGGAAGATGCGGAATGGCCGAACTGCACGACAAAAATCAGGATGTAGGTATTTTCGTCTGTGAGATGAAGGAGCTACTATTTTGGCCCAATGAAATGGACCAAATGTGATGGAAAAGCAACGGGAAAAACCAGCGAACTCTTCCAATCCTATGGCCCAAGTGATCAATTTGGATCAGAATTTTGTAAAGCCACTTGAACAACCTACAAACAAAAATGCATAGATAAAACGTATTCTGCTCTGTTTTCTTACAATCCGGGTAATTTGCGTTGCATTGGACTCAAAATTAATTCCGCATTTTAGTGAAGCCAATTGTTGATTTTGCAGTAGCACGCACAGCCATAAAAATTCCAGTTGCTCGATGTTTTTCTGGGGAAAGCGAAATTGGTATGCAGGTATCCGCTTCAATTTATACTTTTACCACTTTATAGTAAAAATGTTTAGTAACATTTCTAGCAAAATGTTCGACCATGCCAAACTTTCCTTCGCCGCCATGTTGAACTAGATTCTCCCATGTTTAAGAAAAAGTAGGGTTATGTGCATCAAGATTTGTATTTGTATTTGTTTTTGTATTTATTTCGCTACGGACCGATACATAATATCTGATTGGCTTGCCGTAATGAATTGAAGTTGTCATTATGGACAGATAACGTAACGTACTAATAACTTAAGAAGTGAAGTTACTGGTAAGTTCGTTGTAAACCACTATTAGAATCACAACAAAGAGGGGCCAGTCCCATTCTCCTATTCAGCGACACCTGTGGCTATGTTTATAGAGCTTGTGGACAGCATGCTTACATTTGTTTTTAAATGGGAATAAACATTGAGGTTGTCCACCAGTGAGTTTCAAGAAGGCTGCTGTTGCAGGTGCTCTATTCTCTGATTGAACTCGTAGCACTTTAGGGACGGTTGTGATTTGTGGGTTGACTGGCGGAAAGAACTGGTCACCAAAAACCGTAGGAAAAGTGCGATAAATGCTATAGATAATTGCTCCAAATAGGTTTGAATATTAGGATCGCATTTACATTTAAAAACAACTAGGGAATAATCTACTGTGAGTTTCGTCTAAAGTAGAGTGTACCGACACAGGGCGGCCCAATTCGGTTGGACACTGCCCGAGAAAATCAATAACTTCAGCTCACGCGAGATGCGATGAGGTCCCGCGCTGTCTGCTGCTGCGGGCATGCGCACAGCGCGGGGATTTCCGCGAGGGACGGGACGATGCTAAACTTGATTGAGGTTATGTCCAACTTTCATACTGAGTGCTATTTAGATTTGATCGTTGTCTGCAGTGTTGCCTTTATATGGAGATCTTATGGGTACTGTTGTATATACGAAGAATAAAAGATCTCTAACCGTTTTTACATACGTTTCACAATCATTTCCCAAGTCAATTGGGGACCTAACAGTCTCTCCCCAAAACCCCCGCCCACACAATTGCTTCTGGGTCACGTTAACGACCGACTTACATACTATATCAAAACGTTGAGGGAGGTTTAGGTTCGAATAAAAATTTGATAGGGCAGATAACAACGCAACGTACCTTTTCGGGTATTGCGGTGTGGATATGGATGCGGATGCGGCTGCTAATTGTCTGGATGATTCCTGGCCGAGTGCCGGTCCAGGGATGCTGTCGAGAGGTGGCTCCAGACTAGACTGGGAAATTGGGTCGCCGGGCACAGGTGGTCGCAGAGCAGCGTCTTTCGCTCCATCCCTGTGCCCACCCACAGTCAGCGCCCCTGGCGGCGCCGATCGGAATGGCGGCTCGCTTGAAATGACGAGCTTCGAACAATGTGCTGGTTATGACGAAAGGATGCTAACTATTTCAGCAACTTAAGGCATTTTTGATATAGAGACCTACGGTGAATTATTCTGTAGTTTTTTTTAGCGATCACGAAAGGAATTTTTACGAATTAATAATCGTTTTCTTTTCAAAAAGCTTGGTATTCACGAATAGCCAATCACAGTAGGTGCTAAAAGCACGCAAAAATGCTTTTCTTTCTGTGTCGCATTGACTGCATAGCAGGAGCTATTGCCTCACTTCAAGGTCGAGTTAGATATTGTCAAGGCCGAGCGAGGCTTCAAGGTCAGGCGAGACTTCAAGGCTAAGAGACGGGCAGAGCGTCGGAATGACTTCGCTTGAAAAAGTTTGACGGATCTATCCATCTCACGTGATTGTACGTTTTGCACATTTTGAGCCTTCTGACGCTCGCTCATCTTATCGATGTTGTGTAATTTTGACAGCGAAAGGACACCAAGTACGATTTGTTTTAAACTCTTGGTATATCATGGATTTGTGAGTTCATTGTTCAGAAAACGCCAAACTTTCTAAAAGTCTATAAGAAGTAACTCGGCGACATCTGTACTGATAACTGCGCATCGTATTTCAAAGGCTGCACGATTACAGCACTGAGCACAGCTATATGACAGCTATTTGAAAACCAATTAAGCTAGGTGACATGCTTCCAAATGCGATAAAAAATCAGAAATTACTCCCGCAATGCGAGAAACTAACATACGTATCTATTATATTAGACAAAATGACACGAGTTTGCATTCTCGGTCGAGATCAGCTGCTATTGGCTGGATCTCTCGTGGCTCTCGTGTCTCTAGTGGTTCTATAATGCGACTGCTTGGTGTCGCATTTTTTCTTCTGGTCAATGGACGCCCATGTAAATGCTTTCACAACTTTTAGCCATTTACAATTGCCAATGTCCTCTTTTAACTGAGGGTGAGGACCATTGCCTATCATATCAGGTTCAGTTTTCTAGCCTGCCTCAGTCAAAAACGCCTACCCGGGTCTCGTATTACCACACAGACAATCTACCATACCTAGCTATGGCTACAGAAAAAAATGTGATGCTGATAGTTTGGCCGGCAATCGCTGGGGTGCGTTGGCAACCTGTTTTAACATCATCTACCAGGCCATGGCCCAAGGTCAATGTTAATCAAGGTTCCCAATGTTCCTCAGGCGGATAAAGCTACATTGATTACATGTGATATAACAACAAACAGTGGCTTCATCCCTTGACAGCCGGCGAAACTATTATTGCTAGCGGAGGGATTTCGTGTAGCTGCTTTAGAATGGGAGTGGAACATCTGTGTGGCATTATACACTTCCCACACCAACCGCTGAGTCCAGAGAGTCCAGACAAGCCCGACAAGAATGTCAAAGACGCTGAGGTCTGAGCCCGTGTTTTCTGTGTGTTTGCAGCCGAGAGGAAGACGTCGCTGGGCAAAGACTGGCACGCCGCCTGCTTGCGCTGCGAGAAGTGCAACAAGACGCTGACGCCGGGCAGTCACGCCGAGCACGAGGGCAAGCCGTACTGCAACAACCCCTGCTACTCGGCACTCTTCGGCCCTGGCGGTGAGCACGAAGAGGGTTGGATAGGGGGGAAATACCGGCCTGGGCATTTCAGAAAACAAGCCGGCCTACAAGAAAATCCATTTCCTAAACAAAATGTCCCGTGTCCGTGTCCTGTGTCTCGGACCACGAGGCCGGTTTACCGGCCCAGAACCTGCCGGCCGAAGGGGCATTTGCCCGGTCGCCTAACGGGCCTATCCAATCCTGACTGCACGAACATCGTGTTGTGGAAAATAACCATTTAAAACTCGATGGTGAATGCTAAATCAAATTCTCACTAATTTCGTGACATAATATTCTTAGCTGCCAGTTTGTATCAAGTTTTTCAACTCCATAGCCGAGATCCCAACCTGGAGTTACAATTGAATCGACTGCATCTGATTGGCTGAATTCGGTTGTAACTCCTAGTTGGAATCGCAACTCTAGGAGTTGAAAAACTTTGTTAAACTGGGAATCTCTCAAGGGTGAACAAAATAACGGAATTGTTTTTTTACTTATGCTTCCTAAATCATAATGATCCTGCCAATGTGCTTAGTGAATCACTTGTGTTACCACTTTTCCAACTGTGCATTGGGCAAGTCCCACAGAAACTGCATTTTCTAAAGGCCATATTCCACTAGGGTTGCAACCTGCTGATCCTAGGCCTTCTTACCGCACATTTACTGTCACCACCAATGGAACAAAACCATTTAGAGGACCATGGATCGGCAGTTTACAATCCTGGTGGAATATGGCCTTAACTCTTTTCTAACTCTAGCTCTATAAGCGCTAACTCTACATGGCCGTGGGATGAGCGTTGGGAGTGATGTTGGTTTTCTGTTGTTCAGGTTTCGGCCGAGGAGGAGCCGAGAGCTACGTCTACAAGAAGCCAACAGCGTAAAGAAAATTAATTTCCTCTCACCGGAGATTCCGTCGAAGCATCTTGACATTCCCTCCTTTTCACTGTATGTTATTAACAGCACGAAGATATTGCACCCTTTTCTGAAAGGATTTGGTCGTTTTATGATAGTGGAAGAAAATCGAGTTAATAATATATTTGTTTTCTTGGTTTAACCTTTGTGTGTTTTAATGCTGCTTGTTTTGTATAAGAATATCCGGAATAGCAGTAGAATATAACAATGACATTTTTCTAACTTTCAGTATTAAATCAACTTGTCCGTGTATAATTTGAATTTCTCTTCAATAAAACTGATGTTATATAGTTCAAAGCTGACACATTTTTTTCAGTAGACATGTTTGTTTTTAGAAATACCTACATAAATAAAATATTTGAGTCTCCCTATGAAATGGGCGCACGTTTTTATAATGTAGGTATTAACCCTCATTCACATTTTATTTTATTTTAATATCATTTTCCATTGACTTATTATTGTGGCTAAAAGTGGCTACAGATAAAGTTGAGAAACTAGCTCGTGTCCAATAGCAGCACTGAGCTTTTGAGGAAGATCCATTCCCTCGCTCTCCTTCTTAACATGAAATGGAGGCTAGCTAGGTATAATTAATCGTGTTTATATTTATTTGGTATCCCACAAAAAGATCTAATAAAAATTGGGGTTGTTATATTAAGGGGAAATCACTGCGTTTAAACAAAAATGATGAGAGAATTTTACGTCAAAGGCAAACATTTTGAAATTTTCAGAAACCAGAGAGCGCTAATTACTTGATCGAGTAGCAAGATGTTTTAATTACATCTTGGCAAAGAAGAAAAAAGTAAAACTGAGAAATATAAGAACTCTTTGAAGTCCCCTTTCTCCCCTTCCCACCCCCCAATCTCAATTGACGATGTATTTTTTACTTGAAGGGTATAATTTTGCACCAAAAAAGTGAAATGCAAGTTTGATTTTTAATTGGCACACTCGAACTTTTCATGTTTATGCAATAGAAGGCTGATGCTGCTAATTATGGCATCAGAATCGTGTTAAACATGCATATTCCAAATTATTAGCTCTGAGCAGTGGCGTACCGCAAAATGTCAGGCCCCCTACCTCCCCCACCACCAACCAAGTAAAAATTGTTTTTGGGAAATTGTTTTTGAAGTCCAAAATATGGCCTCTTTTCGCTAAAAAAAACCGCAATTTAAATTGCATTTTTCACGTGACCTTCGTCAAAGAACCTGCACCCCCGAGGGTTGCAGCTTATGAACTGACTGAGTTATGGAGATTTTGCCATTGCATCGAACAGTGATGTTTCACGAAAAATCATGTTTCTTTCGGATCGAAGAACGTGCCACCTCCAGTCTTGTACGGTGTACTTATACTTGTCCTCTCTATTGTCTTCGAAACTGAAGACCCGCATTCTGCAAAGTTGGTGGTCGTACAGAAAAACAGTACTTAAATAACTATTTCTAGCAAAATTTTATGTCGCAATTAACAATATAAGTCAAGGAGAGGCTTGAAGTCAGTCTTGAAATTATATTGCATTTTAAAAACAAACACTCCTTTCGGGCTTGGGTGCCCTCATTGGCGTAGGAACAGGGGGGAGGGCAAGGGGGGGCAATGCCCCCCCCCAACTTTTAGGCATAGGGGGGCAACTGGGGGGCAAATTTTATAGTTGAAATCATTCATTTTTCTGCTGCTCAGAGTTGAGTATACCTAGTGTTTCTGCTTTGCTGATGTTGAACGAAATCTTTTGACTCGTAAAAACAAATCACTTCCAGGAATATGACTATAGCAGTAGCAGAAATGCTGCAGACTAACACTGTTTATGTTATAGTCTGAGTCATACATGCACCCAGACTGGGAGAGGGAGAATTTTGTATTGATAGTGTAGAGCTGGAATTCGCCACGGCAAGACGCTATGTGCGATATTTACAGGCATCACAGAAAACGTGAAAGTAATTTTCGTAATGCGTTAATTTGATATCTTTAAATTAAGTATTCTAAATGTATATTTCTTACCCCCATGTTCCCAGGCTGCAATTTTATCTCAAACCCTCAGATTTGCTTTAAAAAATATAGCCCCCCCTCCCCCCCCCCCCCCCCCCAGTCCGGGTTTCACCACTGTCTGTCTTGCAGCTTGCCCCCCCCCCCCCCCCCAACTTGAAAAGCGTTCCTACGCGCCTGGCGTGCCCCCCAGACGGGGGAGCTTTGCGTGGCGGCTAGGGCCTCCGCTACGCCACTGGATCCGACATTTTTTGTTTGCAGAGCGATATTCAACTGTGGAAAGCTGCTGGTGTTTTATGCTATACGGTACAGGGATGGCCAAAGGACGAATCGCAGTCACAGTTAAGTAACTTATTTCCTAGAAAGATAATTTTATGAAGGTACGTGTTTTAAAATAAAAGTGCATACGAACTATAGGCGTGCGCAGGGTCCCCGATTAGATGGGGCAAAACCGAGGGGGCAAAACAGCAAAGGTTGTGTGCGGTGAAGGGGGGGGGGGGGCGATAATGCTAATTCCATAGAAATTAAGAGCGATGTAAAGAATATTTTGCGAGGAAACTAATTTCTTTCTGTTTATTATTATTATTTCTAATTATTATTTCTGGGTTAAAACTCGAATGAGCAGATTGAAGTTTCAAGAGTGACATTTCCCCGCGTTGGCAAGGCAATTGGCACGTTACAAAAAGCGGGTGGGCTGCTGGGATTCGAACCCGCTACCCCTTGGCTAGCACCGAGCCATGGAAACCAAGGGCAACGCCATAGAGCCAATTCAATCAGCATAACAATAATCCAGAAGAAACAGTTTTTCATTTGGTGAATGGGGGGGGGGGGGGGGGGTTGCATGGCTCACCTTGAACTGGCACCGGGGTACGAGTCTGGAGAACAGGGTGGGCCTTTAAGCAGAAGGGGGGGGGGGGGCGGGGGATCTCCCAGTAAAATTTTGAACAGTCATGGTTATTTGGTTATTAAAAGATAGTGCGTGATGTTACTCCTGTGTGACACACTGTGTTCTTGTGGAATAAAAACTTATTATTGTCATTAATTAACTTGGAAAACGTGGAATTTTGAAAAACATGACCCGATGAATCACTCTGAGCCTTCGCGTGAAGCACCCAAAGGTGGAACCGGTCAAATATTTCGCTTGAAACCGATTCTGGCGTTGCGATTGGCTGAAAACGGCGCGAAGCCTAGCCAGGTGTAACGACAAATTTGGATGTCAACAAATATGGATCCCAGACAGTAACTATGGCCATGACGTCGTCGTCATCTACGGGTATTCAGAAAGGAATAGCAGTGGATTATAATAAGCTTATAAAATAGGTTAGAGAACCAAGAGTTTAAACCAAGATGAAACTGATGACTGGGGCACAGGCTGAGGTACTTTATTTCCATACAGCCTAATACCATACGCCACTACGTCATAGAAAGCCAGATTTGTCGTCGTCCATATTTGTTTTTACACCGGCCTTCTAGCACTGAACGTAGCAGACATAATTGCTGCATAAATTGATGAGGGGTCGCCAATAATTAGTTTGAGGGTGGTGTATTTGCACTCTGAGGACAGCTACTGCTTTAGACATGGCACATTAATAATTGGCAAAATAAAAATGTGATCATCAATGGGTCAATTTACAGACCCAACTTTAATTCTCCACTTTAATCAGGTATTGCAAACACTTTTGGAAACACATTAATTTCTTATTCTAATGCAAATGCAATGTCAGAATTGTCTTAGTTATATAGATTGGTATTTTTCTTTTAACCACAAGTGCGTTATTACCTATACTGCATTAAAGCTCTCTATCCAGAGGGCAGTGACATGCCATTCCATATCACTTTCGTACCAACACGTTTAAGTATTTTATTTTGGCAAACTTTTCGACTTTGGAAATGTAGGTACTGTACACTACATTATAATAAATTACAAATCTGATTATAGTTTAATCAAAGAAAGGTATTGATGTGATAATGTAATAAGGTGCCATAAATATTTTCCAGTTGCGCCAATATACCTTTACTAAGCCAATAGGTAGGTTGGTACCTATGCCAATTTTATGACAGCTATTATATAATTAACCAATATTGTAAGGTTCCTATATTGTAAGGGAGACAGAATATTTTACAGCACAAAAACAGGTGAGTATATTATACCAAACATATTGGAATATTGGAACAGCCATGGACAAAATTATTTACAATTTAAAAATTAAAATAATTATTTTCTCAACATGATGAACAATAACATATTATGTTGATGCTAGTATATACTTACATCAGTTGGAAGATATGTGAAAAATTAAAAAATTTTGGCATTTTTAATTGGCATTTTTGAAATAATGTCATGAAATTTAAAAAAAAATTTACATTTGTCAGCAAATTTCAGTAATTTAATGCGAGGTTATACAAAAATTGGTTATACAAAAATTCACCAAGATGTGGTGTTAAAATTCTTTTCATGCGCTCTAAATTGTCGTGAAATTATAAGCATGACAGACTATAAGAGAAAATTTGTATCTATTAGATATAGGTACATCACGAAATCATTGGAGCAATGGGACATGAAACAATGAAGACAAGGTATGTACTCTTTTAATCTTATTTAAATTACGAAAGCTCGTAATTGGCTATTCATTTTATTATTATGTACACAAATTAGCCTCCCAAAAGTGTTGTCCATTCCGGGATTTGAACCCGGGTCCCCAACTTTCGCGGCTGGTGCTCTAACCGCTGAGCTAAATGGCCATTAAATTTGGGAGAAGTAATTTGCATACAGGGTGAGAATTGAATGTCCCCAGGGGGGTATGGTCCAGAGTCTACGAATACTCATAGTGGCTCTGGTACCGCGTGATGCTATACTGCAACCACATTTTACATTCAACCTCGAGTAACTCCAAATTAACGTTGGATGCGTTGAATTCTCTTTTAATCTTATTTAAATTACGAAAGCTCGTAATTGGCTATTCATTTTATTATTATGTACACAAATTAGCCTCCCATAAGTGTTGTCCATTCCGGGATTTGAACTTCAAATCCCGGAATGGACAACACTTTTGGGAGGCTAATTTGTGTACATAATAATAAAACAAGGTATGTACGTTTAAATAGCACGGTACACATACGTAAGTGTACCTACCACTTTACGGGGTTGGATTTAAGAAAATACATGTCCCGAACATTTCATTTAAAATCGGTCAAAGTACATTCCCCCCCCCCCCCCTCATTATACAGGGTGGCATGGTGGGGGAAACAAAAAAAATTGAAAAGAAACACGCAAAATGTATAGCGAGTTTTTATACCGAGTTTCCTAGAGTTGGCCATTTCTTTGGCACTGCAGGCAAAAATTTATTCAATTGTAAGTTCTCTAATGATGTAAGTTTGATCGGACCCATTGCATTTCCTACTCTGTATTCTTCACGTGTTTGCCAAATTCATCGGAATTGAATACTTTGCTAAGCCTTTCGTTCTTAAATTTTCGCCCGGGAGAAGCTCCACGTGGTAAAACAAGGCAGTAATTATTGCACATATCAAAAATCGGGCCAAGAAGGTATATTATATAATATATAAACCTACTTCATAATGGAGCAGTAAGTTTTCATCGTATTGGTGACTTCCATGGTTATGCAATAAGCTGCTGGTTCCTGGTCGACAATTACATATTATATTGAATATTGATGAATGTTTAGTACTTATTAGGTAATAGGTATGAAATACACCTAACATTTTTCCTTCTTCATGGAGGAAAAAATAGTTGGCGTATTTTTCCCATAAATAATTTTAGAAAATTGATTTTAGAAAATAAACATTTAGGTACCTAATATAAGACAAAATTCTACCGGCCCAAAACCATACTAAAAACCAACCGGAAATTCGTAAATTTTCCCACCCCGCCTCCTGCCACTTTGTTCACTGCAGGTGTACGAATTCTTGGCCAGTCTCCTGTATTATAAAATAAACATAAACATGTGTATATTAAACAAAATGTATTAAGTATTAACAGCAATTTGTATTGGTCTAAAGATGATATCTAAACACAAAGCCAGTCGTTCCCAAACAGTTAAAAAGAAAACAGGGCAACAATACATAGATTTGGCATAGAACAAGAACTTTAAAAAATAACTTCAAAAGTTATTATTTGTAGGCAAGATGGCCAGGCGGGTAGGAGTAATGGACTGACTGGAAAATCATCAGATTTTTTTCAATGAGCAGTGGAAGAATCGTGTGATATCTGTACGGAAGTTTTGTTTAGCTTACAATGGCTTCTCTATCCCTACTCACCACATTTAAAAACTGTATGATCAGACACAACTTTTTTGAACAAGGGAAATTAAAATTCATTATATTGCATATAACGCTATTAGAAAACCAAAATGGTTATCTGTGAAACATAAATAGGTACATAGAACTAACTTACCTACTATTTATCAGGTTAATTTACCGTCTTCACTTGCAAAATGCTTCATTACACTTTCATCACCTTAGAAAACGTATTGGCTAAATGCTACCATCGATTGGCTAAACATTAAAACACAGTTCACACTTAAATTAAACACCGATTGCCACTTTTGGCACACAGTCGATCCATTTACAAATCTCCGACCCAACACCAACGTCGCAGTCACGTTTTAAACAAATACCGTTCACGGTTTTATTCGAGTTCGCCGACTTTGGCAGTCGCAGTTTATTCTTCGTCGTGGCCGTTGTTTTCGTCCTCGTCGAAAGTCTCCAGTGCCATCTCCTCGCTGGACTGGTCGACGGCAACGAACGCAGCCGAGAACCCTTTGCTCACGATGGAATCGTCCGAACGGAATCGAACTAGCAGCGCCTCGTTCAGAGAGATGATGTCCGTCGGGTTCTGTGGATGGAAAAATACACGTGGTTCTTCAGGGTTGAAGCCTGAGGGTAAAATAAGAGTTAGCTTTTATTGTGAACTGAAATTATGTAGGAGTTTTAAATAGTCGACTTTGCCAATACTGCGCAAGTGACCCTTCAGTAGGGTTAGCGACCCTTAGTCTCAAAAACTGAGTTGTCGAAATTTAAATAAATAAGCCTATTAATTTTAGTTTACCATTTCTTAAAGCCTGCTAGCAACATTCAAGCCATACAAGAATTAGAATCAATTCGATTGGACTTCGATGTGCATCTTGATTAAAAATTATATTGACCATCACTGAACTAAATTTTAAAAGTAGGTACAAACAACTAATGTAGCCTTAATGACACATTTCAGTCAAAATTAATTGAAATAACTCATGCAAATGACTGTGCCAATGAATACCAATAACAGTATTCCATCTGTCATCCACAACCATCGTTAAAAAAATATATAGCAGCCGAAGAACTCACCGAGTTTCCGCAGAATCTGCCGAAAGGCATGCCGCTTGCGTCAAGTCCCGAGTACACTTCAACAAAGTCATAGCCGCAATCCTGCTCGTCCTGAATGTTGGCAACAACGGGAATTAGAGAACAGCGACGTCAAGGCAGCAAAACATTTCAATGTTATTTGGCCGATTACTTCTCGTTATCGCCACGTTAACATCGGAGTGTCCAGTCTGGGCTACTTTATTTATTTATTTATTATATGTGTGTTAACATTGTCACAAGGATACAAAAGGATACAATTCAGGATATGTTTCATGTAGGTTAAACAATGGTAGCACAACAAACTTAACGCAGAGTAACATCAAACCAGGCACCACAGATATACCTAGAAGGTTACCCAGATGTTCCACTCCCATATTAAAGCAGCTACGCGAAAGCCCTCCGCCCGCAATAATAGTTTCGCCGGCAGTCAAGGGATGGAGCCACCGTTTGTTGTGTAACCAAGGTAACTGTAACCATCTGTGGAACATTGGGTCCCTTGATTTTAATTGACCTTGTGCCATGGCCTGGTAGATGAAGCCATAACTGTAACCACCTGAGGAACATTGGGTCCCTTGATTATAATTGACCTTGTGCCATGGCCTGGTAGATAAAGCCATAACTGTAACCACCTGAGGAACATTGGGTCCCTTGATTATAATTGACCTTGTGCCATGGCCTGGTAGATGATGTTAAAACAGGTTGCCAACGCACCCCAGCGATTGCCGGCCAAACTACTAGCATCGATTTTTTGCCGTAGCCATAGCTAGGTATGGTAGAACGTCTGGGTAACCTTATACCTGTGACGTAGCCATAGCTAGGTATGGTAGAATGTCTGGGTAACCTTATACCTGTGACGTAGCCATAGCTATAGGTATGGTAGAAAGTCTGGGTAACCTTATACCTGTGACATAGCCATAGCTAGGTATGGTAGAAAGTCTGGGTAACCTTATACCTGTGACGTAGCCATAGCTAGGTATGGTAGAAAGTCTGGGTAACCTTATACCTGTGACGTAGCCATAGCTAGGTATGGTAGAATGTCTGGGTAACCTTATACCTGTGACGTAGCCATGGCCAGGTACGGTAGAAAGTCTGAGTAACCTTATACCTGTGACGTAGCCATTGCTAGGTATGGTAGAATGTCTGGGTAACCTTATATTTGTGACGTAGCCATAGCCAGGTATGGTAGAATGTCTGGGTAACCTTACGTCTGTGACTTAGCCATAGCCAGGTATGGTAGAATGTCTGGGTAACCTTATGTCTGTGACGTAGCCACATCTAGGTATGGTGGAATGTCTGGGTAACCTTATATCTGTGACGTAGCCATAGCCATGGTAAGGTAGAATATCTGGGTAACCTTATATTTGTGACGTGGCCATAGCTAAGTATGGTAGAATGTCTGGGTAACCTTATATCTGTGACGTAGCCATAGCTAGGTATGGTAGAATGTCTGGGTAACCTTATGTCTGTGACGTAGCCACATCTAGGTATGGTGGAATGTCTGGGTAACCTTATATCTGTGACGTAGCCATAGCCATGGTAAGGTAGAATATCTGGGTAACCTTATATCTGTGACGTAGCCACAGCTAGGTATGGTAGAATGTCTGGGTAACCTTATACCTGTGACGTAGCCATTGCTAGGTATGGTAGAAAGTCTGGGTAACCTTATACCTGTGACGTAGCCATAGCTAGGTATGGTAGAAAGTCTGGGTAACCTTATACCTGTGACGTAGCCATAGCTAGGTATGGTAGAATGTCTGGGTAACCTTATACCTGTGACGTAGCCATGGCCAGGTACGGTAGAAAGTCTGAGTAACCTTATACCTGTGACGTAGCCATTGCTAGGTATGGTAGAAAGTCTGGGTAACCTTATACCTGTGACGTAGCCATGGCCAGGTACGGTAGAAAGTCTGAGTAACCTTATACCTGTGACGTAGCCATGGCCAGGTACGGTAGAAAGTCTGAGTAACCTTATGTCTGTGACGTAGCCATAGCTAGGTATGGTAGAATGTCTGGGTAACCTTATATCTGTGACGTAGCCATAGCTAGGTATGGCAGAATGTCTGGGTAACCTTCTGTCCGTGCCGCCACGTTTTCGGATCCGGGCCCAGTGGGTATTCAGGTAACCCAATTTTTCCCACTCGATTCCACCCACCTCGACTTCGAAGGTGAGGAACGTGAGATGCACGCTCTTGCCGGGCGCGGCCTCGATGGCCCAATCGCAGTCGGCTCGGTTCTCGTAGTTGTGGTCGCCGTACTTGGCGTGCGAGTACAGGTGGCGCACCGAGGCGTCCGCCGTAAGGTGGCCGCCGCACGCTGCAAAGGACGGCGGAAACGTCAGCGCAATCACCTCGACGTTGGGGGTGTGCGCGGGGTGTGCGAACAGTGGTTTTCTTGGTTCGAATCGAATATCGAATATTTTAAAAATCATAATTCGAAGTCGAATCGAATATCGAACAAAAAGATTTTTAAAAAGTCGAATATCGAAGCGAATCGAATAATTCGTTTGGTTCGAATAATTCGCCAAAAGTTCGAATAATATACATTAAAATTGTGAATTTTTGCAGCAAAGTGCCTATCAGTGGTGCCAAATATTCAAACTATTCGAATATTTCGAGTTATTCGTTTTTCGAATAATAAAATTTCGATTTCGAATACGAATTCGAATAGTTTAAAAATCACTATTCGAAATTCGAATACAAAAAATTCGTCGAATAATTAGTCCATTTCGAATATTCGCACACCCCTAAAAAGAACCCATCGATTTTGAAAAAAAACTATTTCAACCTGGGATTTGAATGCTGCATTAAAGTCTCACTGGTTTCCCGACGTTTTGTTGCACATGTTGGTACTTGTTACTGTTTCAAGGGTGATAGCTCGACTGACGTTAAAAACCCTTGATAAAGTTACAAGTATAAGTTACAAAATGTCGGGAAACCAGTGAGACTTTTGATTTAGCATTCAAGTCCCAGTTTGAAAAAGGTTTTTTTCAAAACTAGTGCTAAAGATAGGACATAGTAGACATGAGCCCACTGATTTGCTTCTAGAATAGGCAATATTATGTTCTGAGAAATACCCATCAATGACACTCTCCATTTCCGGAAGAAATTTTTTAACATGTTGGGGCTGAAATATGTTGCACGTTTATAGTACGTCTCATGTTCGTTTACCAGCGCCTTGGGGCACTGGGCCTATACTATAACATTGTAGAAAACCGGTTTGCTGCTGTCATCGGAACCTGAGACGAACTGTACTAATTGGTGCGATGTCCAGGTGGAAGATTGAGTTCTGATGAGATCGTATCTTAAAATCTGATCCAATTTGTGTAAAAATCGCAGAGCCACTGTGAAGTTTGAACCAATGAAGTTTTAGCAAATAGAATTCTCTGAAATCCAAACAGTTGACATCGCTGAACTTGTCCGTGCTGTAGCGGCCGCAGATCCCCGCACTTCCAACGAGACTTTTATTTAGCCACGTGATTCTCAAACTTATTAAATCCATGACTCCCTTAACAAGGAAACGAATTTTCCCAGCTTGATGAAATTGTTTTTATGTTAGACATACCATATACCTACCTTGGTAACTAGGTCAATTGGTAAAATAAAGAATTATTATTATTATAATACCACGAGTTTTACAATGCAACCTATACATGTCTATTCGTGTTTTTGCAAGATGCCTGTGCAATTGGTAGGTACCTCTTATAAATGGTCGACTCAAAGGGTAAGAAAATAAATTCCTAGATGTCTGTCATTTGACAAACAAGGATTTTTGTAAATTGTAATGACAACTGTATATTTAGGGAATAAATATTATTTCTATGCAGTAAAATAGCGATGCGTGGAATCTTGTGAAAATTCCGCAACGCCCCAGACAGCCGTGAACGCACAGTTAGCGAACACCTGATTTAGCGAACCCAGTTTGAAAAAGGTTTTCCAAGACGCAAACCGTTCCATGCTCACAGGTGGCGTGCGCCGCGTAGAACCCCTTGCGCTGCACGGAAGAGTCCGACTTGAACACGACCAGCATCTGGTTGCCGGTGGCAAGGATCGGGTGCGGCAGCTTCGAGCCGCAGAACCGGCCGAGCGTGTGGGCGTCGGCCGTGGAGCCGTCGTAGATCGCCAGGTGGTCGTACGCGCACTCCTGGTGCGGCTCCAGCTCGAACTCGGAGAACATCTGGGACAAGCGGCGGCGTTTATTTGCGGGGCTTTTGAACGAGTTTTGCACCGGTCTCACATCTGGGACAAGCGGCGGCGTTTCTTTGCGGGGCTTTTAAACGAGTTTTGCACCGGTCTCACATCTGGGACAAGAGGCGGCGTTTCTTTGCGGGGCTTTTAAACGAGTTTTGCATCGGTCTCACATCTGGGACAAGAGGCGGCGTTTCTTTGCGGGGCTTTTAAACGAGTTTTGCATCGGTCTTTGATCTGGGACAAGCGGCGGCGTTTCTTTGCGCGGCTTTTAAACGAGTTTTGCATCGGTCTCACATCTGGGACAAGAGGCGGCGTTTCTTTGCGGGGCTTTTAAACGAGTTTTGCATCGGTCTTTGATCTGGGACAAGCGGCGGCGTTTCTTTGCGCGGCTTTTAAACGAGTTTTGCACCGGTCTCACATCTGGGACAAGCGGCGGCGTTTCTTCGCGCGGCTTTTAAACGAGTTTTGCACCGGTCTCACATCTGGGACAAGCGGCGGCGTTTCTTTGCGGGGCTTTTAAACGAGTTTTGCACCGGTCTCACATCTGGGACAAGCGGCGGCGTTTCTTTGCGGGGCTTTTAAACGAGTTTTGCATCGGTCTCACATCTGGGACAAGAGGCGGCGTTTCTTTGCGGGGCTTTTAAACGAGTTTTGCATCGGTCTTTGATCTGGGACAAGCGGCGGCGTTTCTTTGCGCGGCTTTTAAACGAGTTTTGCATCGGTCTCACATCTGGGACAATCGGAGACGTTTCTTTGCGCGGCTTTTAAACGAGTTTTGCACCGGTCTCACATCTGGGACAATCGGAGACGTTTCTTTGCGGGGCTTTTAAACGAGTTTTGCACCGGTCTCACATCTGGGACAAGCGGCGGCGTTTCTTTGCGGGGCTTTTAAACGAGTTTTGCACCGGTCTCACATCTGGGACAAGCGGCGGCGTTTCTTTGCGCGGCTTTTAAACGAGTTTTGCATCGGTCTCACATCTGGGACAAGCGGCGGCGTTTCTTTGCGCGGCTTTTAAACGAGTTTTGCATCGGTCTCACATCTGGGACAAGCGGCGGCGTTTCTTTGCGGGGCTTTTGAACGAGTTTTGCACCGGTCTCACATCTGGGACAAGCGGCGGCGTTTCTTTGCGGGGCTTTTGAACGAGTTTTGCACCGGTCTCACATCTGGGACAAGCGGCGGCGTTTCTTTGCGGGGCTTTTAAACGAGTTTTGCACCGGTCTCACATCTGGGACAAGCGGCGGCGTTTCTTTGCGGGGCTTTTAAACGAGTTTTGCACCGGTCTCACATCTGGGACAAGCGGCGGCGTTTCTTTGCGGGGCTTTTAAACGAGTTTTGCACCGGTCTCACATCTGGGACAAGCGGAGACGTTTCTTTGCGGGGCTTTTAAACGAGTTTTGCATCGGTCTCACATCTGGGACAAGCGGCGGCGTTTCTTTGCGGGGCTTTTAAACGAGTTTTGCATCGGTCTTTGATCTGGGACAAGCGGCGGCGTTTCTTTGCGCGGCTTTTAAACGAGTTTTGCATCGGTCTCACATCTGGGACAATCGGAGACGTTTCTTTGCGCGGCTTTTAAACGAGTTTTGCACCGGTCTCACATCTGGGACAATCGGAGACGTTTCTTTGCGGGGCTTTTAAACGAGTTTTGCACCGGTCTCACATCTGGGACAAGCGGCGGCGTTTCTTTGCGGGGCTTTTAAACGAGTTTTGCACCGGTCTCACATCTGGGACAAGCGGCGGCGTTTCTTTGCGCGGCTTTTAAACGAGTTTTGCATCGGTCTCACATCTGGGACAAGCGGCGGCGTTTCTTTGCGCGGCTTTTAAACGAGTTTTGCATCGGTCTCACATCTGGGACAAGCGGCGGCGTTTCTTTGCGCGGCTTTTAAACGAGTTTTGCATCGGTCTCACATCTGGGACAAGCGGCGGCGTTTCTTTGCGGGGCTTTTAAACGAGTTTTGCACCGGTCTCACATCTGGGACAAGCGGCGGCGTTTCTTTGCGGGGCTTTTGAACGAGTTTTGCACCGGTCTCACATCTGGGACAAGCGGCGGCGTTTCTTTGCGGGGCTTTTGAACGAGTTTTGCACCGGTCTCACATCTGGGACAAGCGGCGGCGTTTCTTTGCGGGGCTTTTAAACGAGTTTTGCACCGGTCTCACATCTGGGACAAGCGGCGGCGTTTCTTTGCGGGGCTTTTAAACGAGTTTTGCACCGGTCTCACATCTGGGACAAGCGGCGGCGTTTCTTTGCGGGGCTTTTAAACGAGTTTTGCATCGGTCTCACATCTGGGACAATCGGAGACGTTTCTTTGCGGGGCTTTTAAACGAGTTTTGCATCGGTCTCACATCTGGGACAAGCGGCGGCGTTTCTTTGCGGGGCTTTTAAACGAGTTTTGCATCGGTCTCACATCTGGGACAAGCGGCGGCGTTTCTTTGCGGGGCTTTTAAACGAGTTTTGCACCGGTCTCACATCTGGGACAAGCGGCGGCGTTTCTTTGCGGGGCTTTTAAACGAGTTTTGCACCGGTCTCACATCTGGGACAAGCGGCGGCGTTTCTTTGCGGGGCTTTTAAACGAGTTTTGCACCGGTCTCACATCTGGGACAAGCGGCGGCGTTTCTTTGCGGGGCTTTTAAACGAGTTTTGCATCGGTCTCACATCTGGGACAAGCGGCGGCGTTTCTTTGCGGGGCTTTTAAACGAGTTTTGCATCGGTCTCACATCTGGGACAATCGGAGACGTTTCTTTGCGGGGCTTTTAAACGAGTTTTGCATCGGTCTCACATCTGGGACAAGCGGCGGCGTTTCTTTGCGGGGCTTTTAAACGAGTTTTGCATCGGTCTCACATCTGGGACAAGCGGCGGCGTTTCTTTGCGGGGCTTTTAAACGAGTTTTGCACCGGTCTCACATCTGGGACAAGCGGCGGCGTTTCTTTGCGCGGCTTTTAAACGAGTTTTGCATCGGTCTTTGATCTGGGACAAGCGGCGGCGTTTCTTTACGCGGCTTTTAAACGAGTTTTGCACCGGTCTCACATCTGGGACAAGCGGCGGCGTTTCTTTGCGCGGCTTTTAAACGAGTTTTGCATCGGTCTTTGATCTGGGACAAGCGGCGGCGTTTCTTTGCGGGGCTTTTAAACGAGTTTTGCATCGGTCTCACATCTGGGACAAGAGGCGGCGTTTCTTTGCGGGGCTTTTAAACGAGTTTTGCATCGGTCTTTGATCTGGGACAATCGGAGACTTTTCCAGCGGACTTTTAAAGGACCATTTACCTCTTAAAATTAATTTTTCCCATAGATTCGTAACTATAATATGAATAGGAGTTGCCGTATTTTAAAGAATATTCTGAAAGGATGGATTTTTTATTCATTATCTAAGATTTCTGGCGTTCCGCGCGGCGCGATCTGCGAGACTAGTATAATTCTCTTGAACAGTGTCTCTATCCCCTCCCACCATTCCTAGCGCTGTCGCTGCCGCTACGGCTCGGTCCAGCACGCTCAGAGCGGCACTGCACGAGAAATATGCAGCACGCTAATTACATACTTTAGGTAATCCGCTTACCGCGACTAAACGGTTGGTCCCATCAAAGTGCCAAATTATTTCAACAAAGAGGAAGGATGGAGGACTATGCTCAAATTATTTGAATGATATTGGACCAGAGGTTTGTCTAGGTGCTAGGGGTCTAAAAAGCGCTACGGGTTAAAAAAACCTTATGGGAGTTGTTTTTCTAAGCACCTAGGCCGAAAAACGCAGACTTTGGTAACTTCTGCACGGATGGCAATAGACACAAGAAGTTTTGTTACGCTGCCCAAAGGCCTTTAATAAATCATCCTAATCGATGATAAAAACTAATTTCAAGAGGTAAATGGTCCTTTAAACGAGTTTTGCATCAGTCGATGGTATCGTGTTCTTACCATTGGGTTTACAGGTTTAGGCAGAGTCCCACCGCTAACGCTAATGCTAGGGTGCCACCCACAGACAAGTTTTCCCCCATTTAACCCCACAGCGCCGCTACGTCATAGCAATCGCCGCTTTCTAGCCGCGTTCGAAAGCAAGCGCCCCGAAGAGCTGCTGGCGCTATCTGGCGAGAGAAACCGACACTTCGGGTTGCGGCCTCGGTGGCTACGCAGACACCCTGGCATTAGCGGTGGGACTCTGTCTAACTATAAACCCAATGTTCTTAACATTCAATTTTATAGACATTTTGCTACTCTTTGGATAGGGTCAACATTTGCAGATGTACCTTATGTTTACCTAAGATGTAATTCATAAAGAATTTTTTTTTATGGTATAGGAAAGTGGAGAGATTTGGGCTTAAATTTGGAAAAGAAAGAATGAAGTTGTATGGAAGATTAAAGACAATGGAAGAAAACAGATTGCCAAGAAACATTTTTGATATTGAATCTGAAAAAAGAGGAAGAGGACCTAGAGATAGATGGTTAGCAAAGTAAAATGTGACATAGAAGAGAGAGAGGAGAAGAGTGGGAAGAAGATGAAGAGCAAGAAGTTCATGTTAAAAGTTCCTAAATACCTAGGTACTCTGGCCTTCACAGGTATGCATGGTAACTAAAACCGTCGCTCTCAAATCCTACTCACTGTAGTATGCGTGCCAAAAGTGACAAAAGACTGACAACATCACAGGCAAGAATTGAGACCTACTCAGAAGAACTGATATCAAATAAGAACACATACAACACCATAAGAAGACAAAAAGTTGTCGATTATTTGCGAACACATACCTGCAGCACCCTTAGGAAGGTAGTAGGTATACCTCAATTCAGTTGGCTCTTAATTGACTTTCTAAACTTATTTGGCTTTTAATTTCTTAGCCTACTTACTTGAATGACATGAGGTCAAATGCATAGTCGTGTTAGCCTTTACCACAGCCTGGTGGACTTTGAAGTAAAGTATCATTTGAATCTTTACCATTTGTATGGAGTTAAATGGTAAATAAAGGTAATGAATAATGATAAATAGTAAATACCATGCTTAATGGTAATGACAAAAACTTAATCATTTTACTCTTTGGAATGGCGAAGTGTTTCAGAGCCGCAAATTGATGGTTTTAGGACCGAAAGTCTTTTCAAACAGAGCAAAACCAAACCATTTTACTCTTTGTCTTTGGTATGGTACTCTATGATATGACATCCCCAGAAAGTGGCAAACTCAAATTAATTCTAGTGTAATACAGGTCCAGAGAGTACTCATCTGAGGGATAGATATCTAGTCACAGTATTTGCCCGACACATCGTCTAAACGCAAGCCGCCGCCGCCAACTCACCAGCTTGATGCGATGGCCGGGCGTGGCGGTGAAGTGCCAGACGCAGTCCTTGCGGCTCGGATAGTAGTCCGGGTAGTTGGGACTGGAGACGACGCCGTTGGGCGCGGCGATCTCGTACTTGCAGCCGCCCTCCTTGCAGTCGTGGCCGTTCTCGTGCAGCGTGAACCCGTTGTGGCACCAGCACGCGTACGAGCCGGCCGTGTTGCGGCACTCGTGCTGGCACCCGCCGTTGTTGGAGGCGCACTCGTCCATGTCTGCGCAAGAAGGCCGTTCGTCACCACTTTGCTAACCAATTTGTATTGTATTGCATTGTATTTATTGCGCTACGGACCGGTACGTAATGTCTGTATGAGCATAATTTTATTAAAATGGCAAGGAACCAAGTTGGAGGCGCACTCGTCCATGTCTGCGCAAGAGGGCCGTTCGTCACCACTTTGCTAACCAATTTGTATTGTATTGCATTGTATTTATTGTATTGTGGATTCTCTACAACTGGCCACGGTCTGTGAGTGAACTGAAGGAAAGGCTAAAAAAGTGAATTGTAATATTGAAATTGTATTTACTTATAGATAGTGGAATGTACTTATACTTGTGTATTTATGAAAATACATTGTACAAAGGCAAAAGAGCCATAAACAATAAAAGAACTGAAATTATAAAATTATTGCGCTACGGACCGATACATGAATATCTGTACGAGCATAATCCTATTAAAATGGTAAGGAACTCAGTTGGAGGACTTGTTTTGGTAATAAAATGGTAAGTACCTAATAATAGTAATAATAATAACATCATCAACACTGAGGGAAAACCAAGAATAACAGAAACACTAGGAGGTAAAACTTAGGAGTTGGTAAAAGCTTATTATATTTGAAACCTGTCTCCGTTTATTTTTGCATTAACATGGAGTTGGCCATGAAATATATTATGATGTGAACATATTAAAAATTTGCACTTTTAGTTGACATTTTTATTTGGTTGCTTCTGCCGAATGATGATGAAGGGCTATCCCCAAAATAGAAAAAAAAACCTGTATGAATAAGCATTAGTGTCCCAACACACTAGCAAACTTCTTGATTCTACCTACCTATTTGATACTTTTTAAGGTCAATTAACAATTAGTAATGATGCAGTGAGTGCAACAGTGATGTGATAGTGTTTTAGGTTCAATTATTCACTGTCAAATGCAGAAGTGGGTATAGGTACAGATGTTAAAAGTCAGTTAAGAATTTGCACCATCATTATAAATATAATAGTATAATATATCAAATAAGGCTCATACAAGGACTATGTAAAATGTCGGCAGCAATAAATAAATACAAATTGAAGTCCATGTGTTCCCTCGAACCTACCTACTCACGAGTTTGAACGAAGGACGACTGTATAAAGGAAGTGCTCTATTAGGCCCAAAAATTATTAGATACTCAGTTCTTAAAATTCCCCTCACCAGTGAGAAAGAAAGCCCCGAATCCCGACTTCTGCACGGAATTGTCGGAGCTGAAGACGATGCGCAGAGCCGAGCCTTCCGAAGTGATGAGCGGCGGCAACCGGGTCCCGCAGAAGCCGCCGTGTTTGCGCAGCGTGTCTTCGCCCATCTTGCTGTACACCGAAACGCTGTCGTACTCGCATTGCTGCTGGAATACCTGAAAGCCAGTTGGACCGTTGCAACTTTGAGGTTAGAAGCGCACATTGTGCTACTTGACAGATACTTTCTTTTTCATGTAGCTCCTAGTTAAGAGATTTAATTAACAGAAAACATAGGCATTGAAAGAACAGCTTTTTCCCATTTTATCAAGCACGGAAAATCCTTACTTTTCCATGGTTCTCAGGACTGAAATGAAATATATCTGGCCGCACCTAATTGACATTTACGTCGTAAAATATAGACTAGTAAACGTTGCCAAAGTATTCGCGTTGAAGATGAGCGTATGGGCGCAGCGGTTCTAAGTTGAGAACAAGTAGACACCCTGAAAATGCTTTTGGTCTGTAGAGCGCACACAAACACACATACAAACAAACAGACACACAAAAGTGTTTTTTTTACCAGTAGTGTAATTTATGATTTCGCTTAGCTTGCTACGCTCTTCAAAAACCCTTGGAGATTTATTTCTGTCGCGGATTTACTTTCAATAACTTGCATGCACAAAATTGAAAAAATTTCTGACAAACTTGAAGTCATCGAAGGTGGTGTGATGTTTCGATGTGGTTTCGAATAGCAATATTCGAAATTGGGAAAATTTGGAAAAAATACGCACTTTTAAATAAATTTCCGTACTTTTCCAAACTTTCCCAATATTCGAATATTGATATTTTTTCTGTATAACGACGAATATAGATGACGATAGATTATTATTTATTAATCGATACTCTATTTTGCTATTGCTACAGCAAGTCAGAGTATTCTTGAAGACTGTGATTGATCATAATTCTTCCATCCCAATCACTGATTGGGATGGAAGAATAATGATTCAAACCAAACATCAAAAATAATATGCATAAGAAATTGAAAACACCCAACATTCACATAGGAGTAGGTAAGGAAGGTAAGTACAGCCTTCAAATTCTATGGTAGTACTAGGTAGGTACTTAACCAAATGCAATGGTAGAAATTAGGTAGGTACAATAGCAATTCAATTACATATCTTAATTATTTAGAACACTGTACACCATTTTACACCATTTCCGACAACATCGTATACATATGCAAGAATCAATATGTTTAACACATACCTATTTGAACACAATTTTTTCATTTCATCTTCCCTACCTACCAAAATCTCCTCACATTCTTGCACCCAAATAAAATAAAAACAAAAAAACAGACAGAATATTTCGGTTAAGAACAAGTCTCCGCCCAGCATCAAGCTCCAGCCCAACGATGCCACCACCAAAACATCCAACAGAAATCACCACATCAAAGAGTCGGACGTTTGGGGTGTGAAGACGATACCTTGTCTATGCGGAGAATGCAGTCTTCTTCGTTGATGGCTCCGTCACAGCGCTAAGAAAGCAAAGCGGGGCTCAGCAAAATATTTGTTAAGCGTGTTGTAAAACAAAATGGAAGGAAGCTGTTAAAAATTGCTGTGCTGTGTATTGTTAATTAAAGAGGGAATTTTGTTCAGTGTGCTGATAAAATTTATATGAATAATTTGAAATAACAAACTTTTGTGTGCTGGTAAGTAGGTATTATTATAATAATCTGGTTGCATCACAAAACCCTGTGTATGACTGAAAAAATCAGTGTGCAGCAACTGCAAGCAGTAGTGTAGTGCTGGAAATAAACATGGGTAGGTACACGCTATGGGTAGGTAACGAAATCAGAGTTAAATTCAAGATACATATTGCATAGTTTTCTAAAATATATACCATCAGTAACTGGAAATTTAATGCTAAGAAGTCTAATTTTTCCCAATGTTTTGCAACTATGGAAATTGGTATTGAAATGTTGTGAAATCAGTTGTAATACTTCACGTGATTCAAGACGTGGAATGAAATCTAGTTTTCTAGAATCTTGGTATTGAAATGTTGTGAAATCAGTTGTAATACTTCACATGATTCAAGACGTGGAATGAAATCTAGTTTTCTAGAATCTTGGTATTGAAATGTTGTGAAATCAGTTGTAATACTTCACGTGATTCAAGACGTGGAATGAAATATAGTTTTCTAGAATCTTGGTATTGAAATGTTGTGAAATCAGTTGTAATACTTCACGTGATTCAAGACGTGGAATGAAATATAGTTTTCTAGAATCTTGGTATTGAAATGATGTGAAATCAGTTGTAATACTTCACATGATTCAAGACGTGGAATGAAATATAGTTTTCTAGAATCTTGGTATTGAAATGTTGTGAAATCAGTTGTAATACTTCACGTGATTCAAGACGTGGAATGAAATATAGTTTTCTAGAATCTTGGTATTGAAATGATGTGAAATCAGTTGTAATACTTCACATGATTCAAGACGTGGAATGAAATATAGTTTTCTAGAATCTTGGTATTGAAATGTTGTGAAATCAGTTGTAATACTTCACGTGATTCAAGACGTGGAATGAAATCTAGTTTTCTAGAATCTTGGTATTGAAATGTTGTGAAATCAGTTGTAATACTTCACATGATTCAAGACGTGGAATGAAATATAGTTTTCTAGAATCTTGGTATTGAAATGTTGTGAAATCAGTTGTAATACTTCACATGATTCAAGACGTGGAATGAAATCTAGTTTTCTAGAATCTACCTGTGGTACCCAGGTCTTTCGTACGCCGGTACCTGGCGTAGCGCGGGAGGCGCGCTAGCACGCGTTTGGGGCACTCACGTTGTTGCCTTCGAGGTCGAAATGCGTAAAGTTGAGCGTGATGCGGTACTGCGCCGGTGCCAAGATCTCCCACACGCAGAGCTTGTTGGCCGGGTAGATCTCGGGGAACGAAGGACTCGTGATCGTGCCGTTCGACGACTCAAACACGCCACCGCAAGCGTCTGCATCGCAAGGAGAACACGAACTTGGGTCCCGGGCAGCACGAAAACGTTCAGCGAACGTCATTTCCAGCCTGGGTAGGGGTACCTACCTACCCAGGCGCGCCTTTAGGGTTGGCGGGGCCCCTAGGCGGAGACGAATTTAAAAAGTCCATTCTCTAAAAAAAGGTCATCGCTTACTATTTTTCTACGCATTTCCGAAGAAAAAAAAACGTAATTTCTCTTAGCAACCGGTACTTTAAAAAAGTTGGTGGCCCCTCGACCACCGGGGCCCCTAGGCCTAAGGGCGTCACTGTACCTATACCTACTTTTAAAATGGTTTTTGAATACCTGCACACGCAGTTACATGTTATGGCTCAGGCTCAGTGTTCTATGTTTACAACAGGCAGCGTAACCCAAGTTTAGAACTCCGAACTTTCTTGGCTGGAACCCAATGAATCTGGGCCTGGCTGCCCCCGAGTAGAAATAAAACAACTGCCGACAGATATCAACATTTTTTTTGAATTTCTCCCTTCAACTGCCCGTCACTGTGAAGAGATCATTTCAATACTTTGAAACTTTTAAATAACAAGAGACTCGAAAAATTTACTTTAAAAAACTACCTACCAAATTAATTACTCTGTAAACAGCCAAAGTTCTATTTTCTCGCTTGTTATGCCAATTTCGCTACGTAGCAATTACAGAAAAAACAACAACAAGTGTTGAGCAAAAATGTTTCCATGTAGCAGAGGTACCCAAACACAAAATTAGCTTGTCATCCCTCCCTTACCTTGGACCCTGCACCTAACGGTTGCTTATCTTATTTACAAGTTTAATGTGCGAGGACCCCTGGATCCGAAAAAAAACTCATTTCAAACGGCGATGTGAAAGCAATGAAATGAAATGATATGATTGAAATTTAATTTAGCGCTCAAATCCAAGGTTGAAATAGTTGTGTTCCAAAACTAGTGCTAAAGATAGGACATAAGTAGACATGAGTCAAAGAAATTTGATACCCCTTGATAGGTACCTTCGCAGTGTTTCCCGTCCGAGTGCAGCTCGAATCCGATGCGGCACGAGCACTTGTAGCCTCCGAGCGTGTTGGTGCAGTTGTGCTCACAGCCGTGGTTCTGCAGGGCGCACTCGTCGAACTCTGAAACGACACAAAACCTTCGATCACTGCTCCGGTACGGGATGGGCAACTAGTATGCCGTGCCAGCTCTCACTGCTCCGGTACGGGATGGGCAACTAGTATGCCGTATCAGCTCTCACTGCTCCGGTACATGATAGGCAACTAGTTTGCCGTGCCAGCTCACACTGCTCCGGTACGGGATGGGCAACTAGTGTGCCATGCCAGCTCTCACTGCTCCGGTACACGATAGGCAACAAGTATGCCGTGTCAGCTCTCACTGCTCCGGTACGGGATGGGCAACTAGCATGCCGTGCAGGTCCCACTGCTCCGGTACGGGATAGGCAACTAGTATGCCGTGCCAGCTCTCACTGCTCCGGTACGGGATAGGCAACTAGTATGCCGTGCCAGCTCTCACTGCTCCGGTACGGGATAGGCAACTAGTATGCCGTGCCAGCTCTCACTGCTCCGGTACGGGATAGGCAACTAGCATGCCGTGCCAGCTCTCAGTGCTCCGATACGGGATAGGCAACTAGTATGCCGTGCCAGCTCTCACTGCTCCGGTACGGGATAGGCAACTAGCATGCCGTGCCAGCTCTCAGTGCTCCGGTACGGGATAGGCAACTAGCAGGCCGTGCCAGCTCTCACTGCTCCGGTACGAGATAGGCAACTGGTATGCCGTGCCAGCTCTTACTGCTCCGATACGGGATAGGCAACTAGTATGCCGTGCCAGCTCTTACTGCATTAACGATTTGTACGTTATCTTAAAAGTGGATAAACATTAAACAAACACACAAGGGGATTATTGAGCTACTTCTAAAATTCAATTTACTTATTTAAAATGGATAAGTAAATATTTAATCTTTTAAATAGCAATACATAATGACATAATGATGGTTATAGAGTTGATCTGACCAAAGATGACAGCTGGTAAGGCCTATACTTTAACGTTGCACGGGATGCATACAGCGCTGAGATAGGTGCGTATCCCGGCTAGCAATGGTCGAAGACAAAACGTTTCGAAATGACACGCCACACTATTATGTTGGCGTGGAAATCCATTCATTCACGCAGTGCACACTGCATAAATGTATGCTTTTATATAATTTATTATTACCATAAGAAATTACTTGCTGTAAGGCTGTAACAGAATTTGATTGCTGGGTGTTTATTGCTCGGGTACAATAATAGTACTTTTTGAAGGCAGATTTTTAAATTTTAAATGCAAGATCTGACACTTCCACATTGAAATTTCAATTAACGTTAATGGTTTCTGCTTTTGCACCCAGCACGTTCAGATTTACAAAATGGTAGCACCAATCTGCAGGTGTGTAGAAATGTTGAATTGAGGATTGTTTTGTGAACCATGGATTCTCATCAAAATAATCTTCGTGAATAATTTGTCATAAAGTGTAATGTTGTATTTTCATGGATTTTTCTAGCTACCTGATCATCAAAACATATCAGATCAAACTGTATTGAAATATAGAGTTCTGAATCTAACATAGACATAGACGTAGTCATAAAAATAAATGAAATGGAATAAAACATTAAATACATTATGAAGTTTTAGGGAAGGAGAGCGAAATATTATGCAACTAAAACGACTGTTATTTAGGAATGTAGTGTAGACTAGAGTTACTAGAACATATTATATCGCAGTATCACAGAAATAAAATTGCACTCTGTTTTATCCTGTTTATTCTAGATCGATTTTATAGCCAACAATTGATTTAGAGTAGATACAGAGCAATCAGTATACAAATTTGAAAATACAAATAAAAGAACAGACTAACTGTAGCATGCATATTATGTCGTAAACTTAACCAACATTGCCAGACAAAGGTGAACAAGGAACACATATTATAAGAGTTGTTTAACATTTCCATTTCGAGAGAAGAAAGAAATAGAAGTAGGTAACTACTAACATAAAATTGCAAGAAGTTTGAAATCATGATTAAATCACGCCTTTGACACAGCTAAATGCTTGCAGCACCGTGCCACCTACACAGCTATACTGCCTAAAGAAGAAAAACAAGGAACCAAAAAGTGATTTAATTTGTTCTGGTCTTTTTTGTCAGACTGGAGAATTAATTGACATATTTCTTTGATATATATTTATCATTCCTTTTTTCCGTACACGGTCAAGGGGTGGGGGCAATCCCACCTAATTTGGGTCTTAAATAAAACATCCGACTGGCTACCCCGGACGTTTCTTTCAACGGAATAAATTTATACACCTAATATAAAAGTAACACGGAGGGGAAAGAAGTATGCGAGTATGTGAATTTGACATTGACGTAATATCCAAGGAAGAAAACCGTAGTCACATGATTCATTGAGAAAAAAATTACCTTTTCTAGAAGTTCGTAGTATCTTTCGACGCTACAATAGAATAGAGATACACAGGTGGTTCAAGCTTTTGTTAATTCTCTAGGCGGCCAAAATTCTCAGGGAAAAAGCCATATAATTGCATTGGAATTCCTGGAACAGCATTCCCCTAGCCTACAAGCTAAGGACAATTGAATCTAATTCTAAGGGTCCAAGGATCTAATTCAATCTTGGGATCTTGGCTCTGTGAAAATATATCTGTTTCACTTGCTCTGCCAATAGCTTTACACAATTCTCCTTCCCATGAATCGGTATGTAAAAAAAATTGATAAGAACGTACCTATAGTATAGTATTATAGGTACCTGTCAATTTTTCTTACCTAAATGCCTTTGTTATTTATGATGGAACATCTACCTATGTAAAATATGTCTGCGATAGTATACATTACCTCCATAAAAGCCTGCCTGTGTCGGAAAACAGAAAAAAGTTTGTTCTAAAACGCATACTATCAAAAACATCCACCGTCAAATAATACCTATCTCAGCAAACATCAACGGAAAACTCGCGGAACAGAAAGGCAACAAAGAAGACACAAAGCTAAGAAAGTGTGCCGGCACTACATCGATAAATACTCATCTCCAGGAATGAGAGTAACCTTTCATGAAGGTAGCCGAGAAGCCCGCCTTCTGCACGGAGCCGTCGGACATGAACTTGACGAGGAGCTTGTTGCCCGTCGACTGGATGTCGGGCGGCAGTTTGTAGCCGCAGTAGACGCCGATGAGCGGGGAGTCGGCCGAGTGGCCGTCTCGGACTTCCACGTAGTCGTAGACGCAGTTGTCGTGGTTCTCGATCTGCAACCGGGCAAAATGTGTGCGTTGTTGACGGCCCCTTTGGGGAATCGTTCCCTCGTAATTGACCCTGCCCCGTTGATGGGACCAGTCTAGCGATTTTGTAACTTTTACGTTTTGCCGTCATCGATGCTGATGGATAAATATAATTCCTATTGTTGTCCGTGTGTTAATTTTTTAACTTTGTAACCGAGAACGGCAAAGTCAGAGTTGAAATCGCAGTGTTGGAGGCAGGACCCCTATTCTGTAACTTTTCAGATGTGAGATGAAATGCAATGAGAGTGAGAACCTTAATTTGTTCCATATGAAAAGATAGACAAACGTGGAGTTGTCTCTCTCATTTCTTGTCATCTCACTTGGAAAAAAAACTCGGCTCTCAGCCTTCGACTGAGACAACATCTACAATTGTACTCTGATAAAAACTTGCATCTAATTGTATTCTGAATAAATAAAATATCGCTTCAGCGTGAATTATCGTGGGTGCTTCACTAAAAGCATCAGCGCACTTCACAGCTCCGTTGGGTTTAATAGGTTTAAAACCCAATGAGAGGAGAAATCCTTTGACACACTCATGGCATGAAAGTTCTTGAAAAATTTGCCAAGCAAACAACAATTATCTCTGTTGAATTGGTATCCTTGAAATAGGTATGTCAAAAAAGGGTTCTTTACCTCCAGAAATGTACATTAGGTAAATACGCGGATTGCCGATTGTTATCACTGCAAATGAAACATGAATTTGACGGCATTTTTAAAAAATGGGAGAAAAATGGATGAAATAGGTACTACTTCTACTTTCAAGGAGTTATGAACGCCTACCAAACTATTATCTAAAACCAAACTTGTTTGCAGGTATGATATGTTGACATTATATTATTATCACACTCTAAAATGATTCACTAAACCAAATACAGTTGTTAAATATCCTGGATAATTAAAAAAGAGCGCATTCGAAAGTACAGGGTCACATGGGCATCGAAAATGCCTACACTTGGAAGTTTGATACCGTCACCCACGCCAGTCCACCAACCTCAAACGCTTGGAACTTGAGGGCCAGCTGGTAGTCGGCAGGGACGCTCAGTCGCCAGACGCACTCCTTGTTGGGTTGGTAGTCCTCGGGGTAGTTGGGCGACTCGAGGTGGCCACCCTTGCCCAGCTCGAGGTCGCCGCCGCAAACGGCTGCAACGACCGATAGAAAGCGACCACGGTTGGATGGGGGGAAAAACCGGCCCGGGCATTTCGGGAAACAAGTCGGCCCACAAGAAAACACATTCCCCAAAAGAAACGTCACCCGCTTTTTCCGAAAGCCTAAAAAAAACGTCGTTGAAGTCAAGAAAATTCATGCCCTAAAAAACCTCGCCTGCTTTTTCCGAAAGCCATTCCCTAAAGAAAACGTAGCCGCTCCCGTGAGGCCTTCCATCCGTAGTTTGTTTCTCGTGTCTCGAACCACGAGGGCGGCCCCCAGCCGGTCTACCGGCCCAGAACCTACCGGCCCTTTGGGCATTTGCCCGGTCCCTAATGGGCCTATCCAACCCTGCAACACAACTGCTCGTTTACGACGTGTAAGAAAACGTTCAGAAAACGTCATTAAACTTTCGAGAACCACACGGCTAGGTTTTCCACACTTCAGCTGCAGCTTTTGGTACATGGGAGTTAAGATGTTGGTCCATTTATCCAGCCTCTTTTCAGGCGTTGTTGACCGGAGGTGGTTCTTCGTCCACGACAACACAAAGAAAACAATCATCCCCATCCCTGCTAAAGTGCCTCTACTGACGTCAACACTTTCCTGCTACTGTGTTGTTGTTTTCTATAACTATAATAAATTACCTACTTGGATTAAATACCTATAAAGGAATACTGGACAACAATACAAGCACTGTTAAGTTGAATATCCTAAAAATGTCTTAATATTTCAAAATTAAGTCTGAAGTTCAATAAAAGCATTGGGTGAAAGTAAGACATCAAGAAACCAGGAGACCGATCATTTAACTTTGTGATTTCAAAACGATTCTTTTTCAATATCACTGCCCATGGTTTAACACGGGAAGTGATTTGAAATCGAATGATTTCGAGCCAAATCGAACGAAATAAGGTTACATGATCGCCACCCAGGTGGGCATTGTTGTTGGTGAGCCAAAATCGGGCTATTGTCGGAACTGTACAAACCGGGCTGCAGAATCGACAGGTGTATTTTCCTCGAATTTACTTTCATTTTGCTTTTTATTGAAAACCATGCAGTTAAATACGAATCGACTTCCTCAGTTCTCTGCACTGTATTGAACAATAACAGAAAAAGGCCTCAATGCAGAGAAGTCACTCAGTGAGCACTCACACTCAGTGCGCACTCAGTAAACATTCGGTTCAGGGGGTAATTTTCATTGCACAGTCAAAGTGAAAAGAGTTTTGTCTCTGCAATGAAATCGCCCACTCACACTCCACTCCCACTCAGTGCGCACTGAGTGGAGTAAGCCTTGAGAGCGCACTCAGAGCACCACTCTGCACTCGGGCCCCATTTTCCCACAAAACCACCCAAGTAGCACAAAAACCGTCATCACGAACGTTCGGTGGACGTCGAAAAGCCAACGGGGGATAACTTGCGTTCAACGTTCGGGCGAAACCTAATCGAATATCTGACAAATGTGAACGTTGAACGCAAGTTATCCCTCGTTAGCTTTTCGACGTCCACCGAACGTTCGAAATAACGTTCGCTGAACGTTTCATGTGCTACTTGGGTAATGCACACCGTAGCGGCAACTTTCCGAAACCCCCTCAGACTCGGGGTCCCTAGACTACGGCCGTGTCAGCCTGTGCGTAGATCGGCCACCGCGTTTCCCCACCTTCGTAGCTGGCCGAGAATCCTTTCAGCCCGCTGTGTCGATTCGACGTGATGTACGTCACGAGCATCCGGCTGCCCGACGAAGTGATCGCCTCGGTGATTTTGCCGCTGCCGCAAAATCGGCCTGGAAATGGACAACAAACGGGTTTACTGATCGAGGAGAAAATGCGGTGCCGTTTCGGTTCTGCGCTACACAGTTGTCGTAGAGTTAAGTTGATATTTAGAAGAGTAAAGGCCAGTCACTATAGACAAGGATCATATTCATCGCTCAAGGATCGGTCATTGCTAGCCGGGATACGCAACTAGCTCCGCACCGTATGTATATATCACGTGCAACGTTGAAGAATAGGCCTTACCAGATGTCATCTTCGGTCAGATCAACTCAATAACAAAGATTTTGTCATTATGTTATCTCTATGTAAAAGATTAAATATATATACTAGTAGTCCATTCTAAATAAGTAGGTAATATGAATTTTAGAAGTTAGCTAAATAATTGTTTGCTAGTTGCCTATCCCGTACCGGAGCAGTGATCGAAGCAAGAATCTCATTAAGTCAGATTCTGATGTCAAGTCAATTACAGAAAACCTAACAAGAATCTACTTGTATGAATAAGCATAACACCATCTGAAATAACAGCTGTAGGTACTGTTGACACAATAATCACAACAACATCAGTGAAATCAGTTTCTGTGATTTTTCAGTGCAATTTTTCAGTGAGAGTTAATGCTGCCTTTGCATGCCAGCAATTTATGAACCATTGATTATTTTGCTCCGATTCTGATCATAAGAAAACTGATGTGACTAGTATTTTGTAAAATTTTGAGGCTTATTGGATAATAATCACAATATCTGAAATGATTTGATTACAAAGTTAACTCTCTTGAAGATTTTGAGTAGCCAATACTGACGTAGCTATGGACTATGAAAGCTCTACCTGCGCCGCAATCACAGAAAATAATATAAGGTTACCCAGATGTTCCACTCCCATACTAAAAGCAGCTATGCAAAAGCATCCGCCCTCAAAAATAATTCCGCCGAATGTAAAGCGATGGAGACATTGTTTGTTGTTATATTACTTACTTGTAACCAATTAAACTGTAACCACCTGAGAAACATTGGGTCCCTTGATTACAATTGACCTTGAGCCATGGCCTGGTAGATGAAGCCAAAACTGTAACCACCTGAGGAACATTGGGTCCCTTGATTATAATTGATCTTGTGCCATGGCCTGGTAGACGATGTTAAAACAGGTTGCCAACGCACCCCAGCGATTGCCGGCGAAATTACGACCATCAAATTTTTGCCTAGACATAGCTAGGTATGGTAGAATGTCTGGGTAACCTTATGCCTGTGACGTAGCCATAGCCAGGTACGGTAGAATGTCTGGGTAACCTTATGCCTGTGACGTAGCCACAGCTAGGTATGGTAGAATGTCTGGGTAACCTTATATCTGTGACGTAGCCATAGCCATGGTAAGGTAGAATATCTGGGTAACCTTATATCTGTGACGTAGCCACAGCTAGGTATGGTAGAATGTCTGGGTAACCTTATGCCTGTGACGTAGCCATAGCCAGGTATGGTAGAATGTCTGGGTAACCTTATATCTGTGACGTAGCCATAGCCATGGTAAGGTAGAATATCTGGGTAACCTTATATCTGTGACGTAGCCATAGCCAGGTGTGGTAGAATGTCTGGGTAACCTTATGTCTGTGACGTAGCCACAGCTAGGTATGGTAGAATGTCTGGGTAACCTTATGACTGTGACGTAGCCGTAGCTAGGTATGGTAGAATGTCTGGGTAACCTTATGTCTGTGACGTAGCCATAGCTAGGTATGGTAGAATGTCTGGGTAACCTTATGTCTGTGACGTAGCCACAGCTAGGTATGGTGGAATGTCTGGGTAACCTTATATCTGTGACGTAGCCATAGCTAGGTATGGTAGAATGTCTGGGTTACCTTATATCTGTGACGTAGCCATAGCTAGGTATGGTGGAATGTCTGGGTAACCTTATATCTGTGACGTAGCCATAGCTAGGTACAGTAGAATGTCTGGGTAACCTTATATCTGTGACGTAGCCATAGCTAGGTGTGGTAGAATGTCTGGGTAACCTTATGTCTGTGACGTAGCCATAGCTAGGTACAGTAGAATGTCTGGGTAACCTTATATCTGTGACGTAGCCATAGCTAGGTATGGTAGAATGTCTGGGTAACCTTATATCTGTGACGTAGCCATAGCTAGGTATGGTAGAATGTCTGGGTAACCTTATATCTGTGACGTAGCCATAGCTAGGTGTGGTAGAATGTCTGGGTAACCTTATGTCTGTGACGTAGCCATAGCTAGGTACAGTAGAATGTCTGGGTAACCTTATGTCTGTGACGTAGCCATAGCTAGGTGTGGTAGAATGTCTGGGTGACCTTACGAGCCACGTCGATGCCGCAACCTTACCGAGCACCGGACTCTTGTGCCAGTATCCGTCGCGGATCTCGAGGTAGTCGGTCTTGCAGTTGTCGGACGCGAAGAGGTCGAGCTCGGTGATGTTGAGCACGATGCGTTCGCCGTGCGTTGCCGTCACGCGCCACTCGCAGCGCTCGCTGTCGCCGGGCGCGGCCGAAGCGCCGCCGCTCGAAGTCCGTAGCGGCGACGAGAACGTGCCCGCGTTTTCCTGCAGCGTTCGGCCGCAGCCTGCAACGAGCGCACGCTTCGGGAGGGAGGCGCCGAGAACGAAGCACGGGGGGAATCGCTTCCTTAGCCGAACGATTAGGAATGGGATCTTTTTGAAATCCAAGGTGATGTCAGCTGTGACCAAGATACACCATAAATCATTACGAAAGATTTTGTGAATGTGAATGACAATTTGTAATATTGCCTAGCTTTAAATTAGAAACTGTATCTACCTTTCCAATGTACTAAACTGCGCTGTAAGAGGCAACAAATAAATAACAACTCTGAACCGAATTGGAGCTACGTCGAGGCACGGAGTTTTATTTTTTTGTTTTTGTATTTTATTTTTCTCTGTTTTGGCAGTTTGCCTGCTGACAAAGTTCATACACAATTCGATTTTCACAATTCACACACATTCACAGGTTTAAAAGATTCCCCAAATCGTGACACAAAATTTCGCTACAGTTCCGGCTATGGTTTTTTTAGTCTCTTTTTATTCCGGTTTGGTTACGACTTATATGTTTCTTATAAAAATTTGTACGTTCCATATATGTTTCATACATTTTTTACTATAAGATACTTTAATATGGGATTTCAGCCAACAACATTCAACTTCCTATTTGACCGTTTATTTCGGGACGAGCCAAAACATCTTCTATTAGTGATCCATCGTCGGAAAGCAATGGACCAATAAAAAAAAAGTTTCTGAAAACGATCTTTAAAACGAACTTGATCTTTTTATAAAACGATCTTTAATTTGATTTTATAAAAATAAGATCGTGAACTTCGATCTTTTTATGAGATCTTTTTTTGATGACAATCTCGATCTTTTTAAAAGATCGATTTCAAAACGATCTTCCCCAACTGTGCGCATCTTACGGTGGCACTTGTACAGCAGGAAGTCACACAATCGCCCCCCCCCCCCCCCCCCCGGATCAAAATCAGCCCCAACGGCAGCGGAAACGCGATGGCTTACGGTGGCACTTGTACAGCAGGAAGTCACACAATCGCCCCCCCCCCCCCCCCCGGATCAAAATCAGCCCCAACGGCAGCGGAAACGCGATGGCTTACGGTGGCACTTGTACAGCAGGAAGTCACACAATCGCCCCCCCCCCCCCCCCCGGATCAAAATCAGCCCCAACGGCAGCGGAAACGCGATGGCTTACGGTGGCACTTGTACAGCAGGAAGTCACACAATCCCCCCCCCCCCCCCCCCCCGGATCAAAATCAGCCCCAACGGCAGCGGAAACGCGATGGCTTACGGTGGCACTTGTACAGCAGGAAGTCACACAATCGCCCCCCCCCCCCCCCGCGGATCACAACCAGCCCCAACGGCAGCGGAAACGCGATGGCTTACGGTGGCACTTGTACAGCAGGAAGTCACACAATCGCCCCCCCCCCCCCCCCCGCGGATCACAACCAGCCCCAACGGCAGCGGAAACGCGATGGCTTACGGTGGCACTTGTACAGCAGGAAGTCACACAATCGCCCCCCCCCCCCCCCCGCGGATCACAACCAGCCCCAACGGCAGCGGAAACGCGATGGCTTACGGTGGCACTTGTACAGCAGGAAGTCACACAATCGCCCCCCCCCCCCCCCCCGCGGATCACAACCAGCCCCAACGGCAGCGGAAACGCGATGGCTTACGGTGGCACTTGTACAGCAGGTTGGTCTGCGCGATGTCGCCCTCGCTGAGCCGCACGCGCTGTCCGATCTCTGGCCGCTTCTTGCCGTGCCGCGAGGACTCGGGCAGGATCGTGTCCAGGTACGTGCCCTTCGAGAACGTGTTGCGCGCGTAGTGCATGATCGAGTCGTAGTCGTACGCCAGGCCCAGCGAGTTCACCTCCTCGTCGGTCAGCTTGTTGAAGTTGTACTCCTGGCCTGCGGGGGGCAGTCGAGTTGCGGTCACCTTCGGGGGGATCGTTGTCACTGATGCCGACTGAAGTAATACTCTGCTACAGTGTCTTGGCGGTAGGAAATGCCGAATGACTCGGTAAATCTAATGGGGAGAGCAAGGACTGCATTTTTGCGGCAACCTCCGATAGATAAGGTTGCATAGGCATACTTGTTTCATTCCTTCCTGATTCTTGGGGTTATATAAAAGTAGGTATAAGTACCAAGCTATGGGTTCAAGAAGTTTTCATAATTGGAATGATCTTTTATGGCATTTTATATTACGGTATAGGTATGTAGGTACCTAAACAGAGATTCCTATAAGTAAACACAGTGATTGGACAGCCTGTGGTTGCAGAGGCAATCTAAGTAGACTACAGTCCAAAATAAATCATCTACGAACTTTCTTTAACAACAAAAGCACAATAATAGGCTTGGGCACTGCATATAATATTATGTTTTCAAAGTTCAAAACCAGTCCATGAAAAATAAGCATCCCACCCAATTTCATGTGGTGATTTTCCTGTGACTATAATTGATCTTTATGTCGCAATATTGGTAGGTACCTACCTACCAAGGCTATTGACGTTTTCGTGCAAATAAAGGAGCATGTAAAATTGAAAATAATAAATTGGTATCAAGGAGTCGAAAAATTATCTATCTCCAGTGATAAAGTACTTTTGTGACGTCAAGAACCGGCACTTTTTCAGAAATTCACGGGACATGCACTGGCAAATCGGCAGATTCCCTGGGGCCTTACCCCATTTGGTGCGGCCATTTGGTGGTGCTACGACGGTATTATTTAATACGACCACTGGTGTTATATAACCCGGTCCTAGAGCGGCCATTTGGTGGTGCTACGACGGTATTATTTAATACGACCACTGGTGTTATATAACCCGGACCTAGAGCGGCCATTTCAACAATGGGCAGTTTGTTTATTTCTTAGCACCGCTAGCAACCAGTATTACGGTGGTGCTACGATGATAACCTAGAAGGCTTACTACTTTTTAAACGATCGTCATTGTGCAGTGAGGTCAAATCAACCAATCTCACGGCTCGTTACTAAAGTCAGAGTCGATGTGCCCCGGCTACCAAACCCGGCCGTAATACTGGCGCTGGTTACTGCTTGGTGCTAAGGTGGTATTATTTAATACGACCACTGGTGTTATATAACCCGGACCTAGAGCGGCCATCTCAACAATGGGCAATTTGTTTATTTCTTAGCACCGCTAGCAACCAGTATTACGGTGGTGCTACGATGATAACCTAGAAGGCTTACTGCTTTTTAAACGATCGTCATTGTGCAGTGAGGTCAAATCAACCAATCTCATGGCTCGTTACTAAAGTCAGAGTCGATGTGCCCCGGCTATATAACCCGGCCGTAATACTGCCGCTCTAGGTCGGGGTTACTGCTTGGTGCTACGGTGGTATTATATAGCGCCGTGCTACAAATGGCCGGTCTCGGTACGGCCCCTGAGCGATGCGAGGGAGATCGCGAGCAAACCGCACCGCCCATGATGTTGTCGCGGACGATGACGACGTGCTGGTCGCGGTCGGGCCGCGTGTGCTCGTGCCAGAAGCCGACGACGTGGCCGAGCTCGTGCACGACGATGCCGAACTTGTCGCAGTTCTTGCCGATCGAGATCGCCTGCGGGCCGTTGCCGCGCTTGCCCACAAACGAGCAGCACCTGGCGGGAGTGACTTTACGGTTAGGTTTGTCGATTTCTCATGTCGTTTTTGTCTGGAGCTGGGTGTACAGCTGGCAATGTCGGTGTCTTGATGTCATCGACATTGGCTCCGTCACCAATCAGAGACTCTGGATGTGCTTGACGTCAAGTTCGCGACGCTGTCATAGAGTCTCTGATTGGGCCAGAGCCAATGTTGATGACATTGCGTCACTGACATTTCTAGCTGTAAACGCAGCTTTAGAAATCCCTTTCAAAACTGTTGGCTACAGTGGAATGTGCAGACTATTCATAACCTAAGTAAATGTCAAAATCTTGCGCTAATTTTTTTAAAATGATATTCATTTTATTATAAATTTAATTTATATTGTATTGCTTGGTTCATTTTCCATTGTTAAAGGTTAGGTGCTACAGTCCAGTCCAATTTCACTATTGTACCAACATTGGTGCACTTATAGATTACATTAGGCACGTGGAACTTGAGAAGTACTTATCAAGGATTACCGATATCTAGAGCCAAGACTTGGTTTTTAATTGTGTCTGTTGGCTGTCAAAAATTTTCGTGGCCACAACGCCGGAATTGTGGCGGTCACAAATTACACTCCATTTCGCGTAAGGAAGGAGAGTGGATTTGCATCTTCCTCGAGGACCCACTGCTGCTAGAAATGAGAAGAGTCCCAAAACTGCCCATAGCGCCTTTTGCCCGGCTCAAGACATGGCTTGTGAGTTTTGAAACTCTTAGCTCGTGTCTAGCAGCAGTGGGTCCTCGAGGAAGATGCAACTACACTCCCTTTCTTAAGCCTGCTCCGATTGCGGTGACATTTTCAGGGTGTCTACTTTTGTTCTCAACTTAGACCCCATGCGTTTTTCAAGAAAATCCTCAATACCTATCCCCTTCAAAGCAGAACAAAGAGCAATATTCGAAAATGAGAAAATTAGGAAAAATACGGAAATTTATCTAAAAGTGAGTATTTTTTCCACATTTTTCAAAAAATTGTCTGTGACTGTATTTATATTTTGTGTATAAGAAAGTAATTGAAAGTAAATCCGCGTTGAAATAGATCTCCAATCTAATAACGACCTTCGGCATGAGTTTCATCAATGTATCTCAAAATGAGCATATTTTCGCTATCTGACAGCTGGGAGAGAAACAAAGAAAGGTCAGAATCGTCTACATTTTCAAGTATCCACTATATTATTATACAATCCGCTACCCTCACCTTCAACGCAACACAAATTACGTTCGCGAAACCCTAGTAATAATAATATTAACAGGTCGGATATTGTGCATTCCCATTTCTATTCCATTTCTATTCCATTCCATTCCGCATTCCTGCAATTTCCTAATTACATATTAATATGAACCGAGTACAGTGTGTGGGTAGACATGGGGGGGGGGGGACGGGGGGTCTATGGTTAGGAAGTAGATATATTACAATAATTAGTAGAACTATTTGAATTTTGACACAGCGTCGTACTCGTACATATATACGAACTTCAGGAAGTTCAGTACTAGCGCACTAGTACTAGTACAAGCGAATTGTATGACTACAGCGCTTGCTGTTCACATATTGATGAGTGGGTCACTGGGTGCCTGGAATCCAAAGCGTTAGCACCAGATTCTTGCCGAAGAACCTACACTCCGTGGATGATCACAATTTGTAGTTTGGATACAGATCAATAATATACATGCGACTAAAACTTCAGGCATTCCTATTCAGGCTGTTTTATCATGTTGATCTCCGACACAGCGGTCAACATATCATTTAAATATATTTTTGCATCTTTTTCGTGTGAAAATGTCATTTTCCCATTTCCCATCTTCCCATCTTTCATAATGTTGAAAACTGAGCAAAATTCAATTCGTTCCATAAACTATACTCCATTTCACGCTAAGAAAGAGAGTGGATATGCATCTCCCTCGAGGACCCACCGCTGCTAGACAGCTGCTAGCTAAGAGTTTCAAAACTGCCAAAGCAGTAGAGTATTTTGTCCGGCTCAAGACGCCATGGCTGTAACTTTTGAAACTCTTAGCTAGTGTAGCTGACGTGGGTGGTCGAGGGAGACACTGACCCACTCTCCTTCTCAACGTGAAATGGAGTTTAGGTACGAACCAAGCACTTTGGTGAAATCGGCCATCGGCCCTTATATGATAGGGACCTTAACGCGGAAGTCCCGAAAGTGTACAGAGCGCATGTGCGTGAACTTAAGCCTCTCCGATTTCTGTCTGCTTCGATCTTCAGCTGTTCCCCTTCCCAAAAATTGCGCTGTCACTCTAGATAGTGACGGGGAACATATCGAAAGGATCATCAGATTTTAAATCACTACGACACAAAGGGGGGGGGGGGAACGGCCCCCCACTGAGAAAACAGTATAAATTGTATACCTGAATTTTACTTTCAGTCCGTATAATGATTAGTGTGGGCTTGAAGCGTGTTTCGGTCAAGGTCAAACAGCTGGCTGGAGAACGAGAGAGAGGGAGAGAGAGTGAGGGAGTTTACATGGGGTAAAATGGCGTCTTGACAGCTACGACGGGAGTTTGACAAGATCCAACGCGCGCATGATACACTTTCGGGACTTTTAGAATAATTCGTAAAATACCGACCATCGGGACCTGAGCGGGAGCCACTCTCGGCCCTTACAATTTGAGTTTGCCACTTTCTGGCAAACTTCAGTCAAAGTGTAAGTGTTAACCATTACCATAAAAATTGTATTTATTATTAAAATTAACTACCATTTTACTCTTTACAAATGGTAACGAGTCAAAAATATGATACTTTACTTCGAAGTCCACCAGGCCGTGGTAATCTTAGGCTGACACGACTGTATACTTTCGGGACTTTTAGAATAATTCGTAAAATCCCGACAATCGGGACCTGAGCCACTCTCGTCCCTTACGCTAGAATTAATTTGAGATTGCCACTTTCTGGGGATCCCATATATATCATATAGTTCCATACCTAAGAGTCGAAAGATAAGTTTTTATCATTACCATTAAAAATTGTATTTATTTTCACCATTATTTACCATTTTACTCTGTACAAATGGTGAATAGTCAAATGATAATTTACTTCTTAGTCCACCAGAGCCAGACTGTGGTAAAGTAACGCAGGGTTCACAGCTGGCAATGTCAGTGACACGATGTCATCAACAATGGCTCTGCCACCAATCAGAGACTCCGTTGCATAGTCGAGAACTTGACGTTATGCACATCCATAGTCTCTGATTGGTGGCAGGGCCAATGTTGACGACATCGTGTCACTGACATTGCCAGCTGTGAACCCAGATTTCGGATAACACGACGGTACACTTTCGGGACTTTTAGAATAATTCGTAAAATCCCGACCAACGGGGCCTGAGCCACTCTCGGCACGACTATCGGCCACTCGCAGAGATGGGCAAAGATACTTTACAAATGTATCATAGATACAAAATACAAGATACTTGTGTGAAAGTCTAAAAGATACAAGATACAAGATACATTTCCAAAAGCCTAAAAGATAAAAGATACAGGATACTTTTAGTAAAGTATCTTAAGATACAAGATACTTTTAAGGTAATTTTAAAAATAATCGGCAGCTCTGAAAAGTGGAAAACCGTCAGGGGATCATTATTTGAAAGGAGCTTAAACAGGGAAAAATATGAATACCCGTAGAGATTTTCTTTCAAAGAAAAATCAAAAAAAAAATTAAGCATAGGCTGATATTTATAGGCTGATATTAATAGGCTTATATAAATCTTCAAAAATAAAGAGGGAAAATTTTTTATATAAAAATGTATCTCGTATCATTTATGATGATAAAAGAAACAGATACATTGAAGATTGTATTTTAGATACAAGATACAAGATGCATTCAAATAATTGTATCTGAGATACAAGATACAAGATTATCTTAAGATACATCAAAAGATACAAGTATCTAAGATACTGCCCATCTCTGGCCACTCGACTATATACGCACCCGCAGGGCCGCTCGGTGAAGACGATGTAGTTGGGATGCTCGGCGGGCACGCGTTCGACAAACTTGACGCACGTGAAGTTCTCCCAGTGGCGCATCGCCTGCTTGAACAGCGCCTTGTGGCCGCCGCTGAAGTTGCCGTCGATCTCGTACGGGATGACGCCGTAGTCCCAGACGCGCTCCTTGCGCGCAGTGGCGGCGCGGGAGACGCGCGACACGCGCCGCTCGCCACTGCCACTCTGCCGCGGGAATCAGACGAGTGATTACATTTCTGATGGCCATTCATTGATGGTTGTTGAGGTTAATTGAATTCAACTTTTTATGGATTTCCAGGAGATATTTCGAGGTTCTGAAATATTCAATTGGTTGTCCAAAGTGTGAGGATTCCGTAGATATTTGTTTCGTTGCGATCGGATAACGGGTGTGGCCTGGAAAGTGTATACAGTAAGAGGTAAATTCTTAGCTTGAATTTACACTTAAGTACATCTTTCAATATACCGTCTAAACATGGTTATTTTAAAACTCTTGGAAGTAATTGACGAGTGAATCTTGCTAAATGAAAATGGTTCAATTGGTTGTCCGAAGTGTGAAGATTCCGAAAATATAAGGTTTCGTCGCGATCCGACGAAAGGTGTGGCCTGGAAAGTGTATACCTTACGAGGTGAAGGAAACGGCTCGACTTCGGAGCTCATTGAACGCTCTCAATGCGAATTCGGTTGGTTGCTCTGTGAGCAAGTCGCGTGTTCGATTGGTCGAACCAGTGCGCTCCAGAGTGGATTTTGAATGTTCGGTTCGTACGTCTACTCGCTCTGAGAGCAAGATTTCTTGCGCCGAGAATTTTGTCAGATCAGCACCCAATGTTCCTCAGGTGGTTATAGTTTTGGCTTCATCTACCAGGCCATGGCACAAGGTCAATTATTATCAAGGGACCCAATGTTCCTCAGGTGGTTACAGTTTTGGCTTCATCTACCAGGCCATGGCACAAGGTCAATTATTATCAAGGGACCCAATGTTCCTCAGGTGGTTACAGTTTTGGCTTCATCTACCAGGCCATGGCACAAGGTCAATTATAATCAAGGGACCCAATGTTCCTCAGGTGGTTACAGTTATGGCTTCATCTACCAGGCCGTGGCACAAGGTCAATTATAATCAAGGGACCCAATGTTCCACAGGTGGTAACAGTTAACTTGGTTACAAGTAAGTAATATAACAACAAACAGTGGCTCCATCCCTTGACAGCCGGCGAAACTATTATTGCGGGCGGAGGGCTTTCGCGTAGATGCTTTAGTATGAGAGTGGAACATCTGGGTAAACTTATATCTGTGCTTATACTTTAAAATACAATAACTTAAAGTTGCCCGGGCGGTGATGGAAATCCCGGGAATCTGGCTGGGAAATGTTGCTGATTGACGCATTACGCATTTACGCAAGAAAGATTTCGGGCTATTGACGTTCTATGACGCAGTTTTAATATTTTATGAAACAAATATGCCGATGTATTTTTTAAATATACTCGCATTGTTTTATACTGTTGGCTCTGTCTGTGTTATAAATCGATAACTGGCGACTGATGGGTCTGTAAACCATGTCAAAGGAAACCATGTAAAATCAAATCTGGTAAAATCATGAAAAATCATGTAAAATCATAAATATTTTCTAATACCTATGTCAAATCATGTCAAATCAAATCTGGTAAAATCAAGTCAATTCATGTAATCTAATATCATATACATAAATATTATGTACCATCATGTAAAAACAAATGTGGTAAAGTAATGTAATATCATGATCACGTAATATCTGGAAACCATGTAAAATGGAACTGCTGCCATTTGCTGGTCCAGCCAACAAGCAGCAAACTTATATGGCACAGACAAGATGCGCTAGCGAAGACAGCACACAATCGATAGTCCAATAATCACGTTATTTCGGTATCCACACACACACAAATTAATTAGCAAAGCCTTTGACGCAATTAGTTTCCATTAAACCGTGGAATGGCGCCGTTGTTGTCTGTCCGTTGTTATAATGCTCGTTTATAGCGCTGTCAAAGGAAGAGCATGTCCTCCAATTCTCGTCAATCAATGGAAATATGTAAAGCAAACAAGGTATACATGGATGTTGGTCCGATTTCACATTTAACTCTATACATTGTAAGGCAATAGCATAGCATTATAAATGTAATCACAACGGGTAAACAGTAGTGACGAAGCACAAAATCGCGCTCCCCCCCCCCCCCCCCCCTTCCAAGTAAAATTATAATTTCAGAAATTATATTTTTAAGTAAAAAATATGGCTTCGTTAGCTAAAAATCAAATATTTGCGTTGCATGTGTAATGCATGAATCATCTTTACTTCGTCTAAGAACCACCCCCGAGGGTTGCAGCTTATTAACTGAGTTCAATGGAGATTTTGCTATTGCATCGAGCAGTGATGTTTCACGAAAAATCATGTATCTTTCGAAGCCAAGAAAGCCACTTCCAGTCTTGTACGGTGTACCTGTACTTGTCCTCTCATAGTCTTCGAAACTGCAGGCCCGCATTCTGCACAGTTGGTGGTCGTACAGTAAAACAGTATAACTCATTGCAGCAAAATTTGATGTCGCATGTTTAATTTTATGTTGCTAGGAGGCTGTGGAAAATGTCTTGGGTTAAGATTAGATAATGGTGGTTGAATCTCGCTCAATGTCAAAGCCACCTAGAGACATTTTTGCCATACGAGCAAATCGTCATAAATCCATTTAGAGGGCGCCGGCAAGTGGCAAGGTTACTTTGTGTTCCTTCTTGTGAAAATTATTTCTTGTCTTGAAGATTTCCAAATGCAAATTAATACAAAATAATCAGTTATCGTCCCCACAACCCCTATAAAGTACCTAGATTTTCATTTGGCTTGCATACTGGTGACTAATTTATATTTCCGGTGATATTAGGTCCTTTTCAAACAGTTAAAATTGACCAAAAATCTATTGCAGTTCGAGCTGATCGATGTGCGGTGTCATTTTGTGTCATTTTAAGAGCACATAATTTTGTGTCATTTTGAGAGCACATAATTTTGTGTAATTTTGAGAGCACATAATTTTGTGTCATTTTGAGAGCATATCATTTTGTGTCATTTTGAGAGCACAGAATTTTGTGTCATTTTGAGAGCAAATCATTTTGTGTCATTTTGAGAGCAAATAATTTTGTGTCATTTTGTATCATTTTGAGAGCACAGAATTTTGTGTCACTTTGAGAGCACACAATTTTGTGTCATCTTTATAGCACATAATTTTGTGTCATTGTGAGAGCACATAATTTTTTGTCATTATGAGAGCAAATAATGTTGTGTCATTTTGAAAGAAGATAATTTTGTGTCATTTTTAAAGCACATAATTTAGTGTCATTTTGGGAGCACATCGTTTTGTATCATTTCGAGAGCCAATTCCGCAGTCGAAATCACTAACAAGACCTCTTCGAGTGTTTGCCACCAACCTTCGAAGAAGTGTGAAGAGACACGGCATCCCGTCGCTCCACCTTGTGTCCTTCAGAAGGTCTGCTCGTCGTGTGTCCTTCAGAAGGCCCGGTCCTTCGGTCGGCTGCCGGTTTGCCCTCTGCGTGCTTGTCGCGGTGTCGACGTCGTTTGCCTCCCTTCTTCTTGCCGCCTTCCTTTTTGTTGGCCTCGCGGTCTCGTGGTCTAAGAGATTTTGCAATACAATTTCAATTTCAATTTCAATTTCTTGTCAACAATCAATTTAATTTACACGAATTACATACAGCCCAATTAACCATCACTTATGGGTACAAACTAATAAACTAAAAATATTTTAATGAATTAATGAAAAATACAACAAATTTTGTAGGGACAAAATAAGTATGTTAAAAATAAGATAATATCACAGATTGATTAGGGAGCCTCTTTGAGAGTGAAACACCGCCCTCCTTCTGAACGTAACAGCAGGGGAGCCTCTTTGAGAGTGAAACACCTCTCCTTCTAAACGTAGCAGCAGGGGAGCCTCTTTGAGAGTGGAACACCTCTCTCCTTCTAAACGTAACAGCAGGGGAGCCTCTTTGAGAGTGGAACACCTCTCTCCTTCTAAACGTAACAGCAGGGGAGCCTCTTTGAGAGTGAAACACCGCTCTCCTTCTAAACGTGAAAAATACTGTAGTGAACGCCGAAACCAAAGTAGCTAGTGACCGGGTAACTTTCAGGCAATTTTAGAGGCAATTTTACTTCAATTGAAAGCCACTTTTATTTGCATTAGGTATCTGGCAGAGGCGTAGCGACCGCCCCCGCAAACCCTGCGGCGCAGGGGGGCGCCGAGGTTTGGGGGGCGCCCAGGGGTTCAGGGGGCGCATTTATCTCTCGGGAGACGTTATTTTCGGGGTTGCCTTCGGAAAATTTCGGGAGACGAAACGAATTTTCTCATGGCTTTTCTGAAATGCCCGGGCCGGTTTTTTTCACCCTATCAAACCCTGGGGGGCGCCGTCAAAACTTTTGAGGGAGGGCTCATCACATTCACGCTACGCCACTGGTTCCTAACTATTTTGTTTTGCAGGGATGGCAGTAAAAATTGTCTATAACAAAGAAGTATATTTGTTTGATTTTCAATCGCCAAATCGTCCTTCCAGGCTCTACCCCACCTTAAAAAAAGGTACGAATTTTCTTCGCATGAAATTATTTTCACTAAATTTAGGTAAAATCCTTAATCAGACAACCATTTTAGCTAAAAAAAACTTCCTGCTTATTTCTGACTTGAGTCTTTCTCTATGGTTGATGTCAAAGGCATGATAACAAATTGGTAACATATTCAAACAAAGAAATACAAATTTCCATAGAAAATACGAACCTGTCTTTCCGCTTTCTGCGAAACTGTTTGGCGGTGACTTCCGTTTCCGCCAGCGTCGACTGCCGCTTGGCGTGCTCTTCTTCGGAAGCCGTCCGGCCTTCCGAGAAGGTCACTAGTCCCTCTTCCTCGACCTGAAGGCCCTCGTTCAGGATCTCCTTCTTGTACTTGTCCAGCACCTCGCGGTACGTCTTGTTCGCGCGCTGCATCTTGGACTCCAGGTCGTACTTGATGTTCGGCAAGACGATGTCGCCGAGGAACCCGTCTGCAGACAACAGAGACGTTGGGACACATTAATACCCTTCATGATCAAGGACACATCGTCATCGTCGCTCTCAAAATGACACAAAATTATGTGCTATAAAAATGACACAAAATGATGTGCTCTCAAAATGACACAAAATGATGTGCTCTCAAAATGACACAAAATTATGTGCTCTCAAAATGATGTGCTCTCAAAATGACACAAAATGATGTGCTCTCAAAATGACACAAAATTATGTGCTCTCAAAATGACACAAAATTATGTGCTCTCAAAATGACACAAAATGATGTGCTCTCAAAATGACACAAAATGACACCGCACATCGATCGGCTCGAACTAATTAACTGTTTGAAAAGGACCTAATATCACCGGAAATATAAATTAGTCACCAGTATGCAAGCCAAATGAAAATCTAGGTACTTTATAGGGGTTGTGGTTACGAGAACTGATTATTTTGTATTAATTTGCGTTTGGAAATCTTCAAGACAAGAAATAATTCGGTACCCATGGTATAAGGCGCTTACCCAGCGTTGAAAGCGATTAGCATTGCTTTCCTGCTCAACGTAAACCACAGCACATGCAAGCTTATTTCGTCCTAAATACTAGGTAATTTAGTAACGATAAGGTTCATATTTCCAGCCAGCATGAACTGAATGAACATGACCGTATGATCGAACTTCTATACAAATTTTTTAAAGGCACTGAGACTGATATTAATTTCTTTTAACGTGCTATAGAGAGATAATGGTACCCCTACGCACGCCACTGCCAAATGTACGTATTATTACGTGTGTCTCCCCCGTGAAAATACCCACGCTTCGCCCCTGAGTGAAGCACAGTTCCAATCGTTAATTTTTTGAAGAGTTGACTCAAACTTGGTACACCCCTAGGTAGATGGAATCAGTGTACAATGATCCAAGTCCTCGTGGGTTATTTCTTTCACATGGGGTGACCAAAGTCGAAAATTTATTAATTAAAATGTTTGAAACAGACCAAAAGTTGCCGACATCTCAAGGCCACACCATTCGAGTTATCATTCCAATATTTCAGTGTGTTGTAGACAAAAGACGTAAATAAGGGCGACCATGGTCCTTTTTCCAAAATTTTCTTCGCACTTTCGTAAACAATGGCTCTAAAAAGGGTAAAAAAATGAAGAGTTTCGGGGTATGTTCTATAGCATTCCCGGGGAATATTTTCGAAAAAAGGGCCATGTTCGCCCTTATTTACGTATTTTGTCTGCAACATACTGGAATATTGAAATGATAACTTCATCGATGTGGCCTTGAGATTTCGGCAACTTTTGGTCTGAAAGCCACTTTCTGGCGAACTGATCTGGAACCCTAAATGTGCCGGGGGCACTGGACGACTCAAAATTTTGCTCCCTCTCCCCCGCACCCCTGGACGTGTGGAAGGAGGGGGGGGGGGGCATTCTTCGATCAAAATCGTTGTGAATCTCTATTCCACAGATCTCCTGCAATACATGTTATCTCACTGGTGGACAGCACATACTTGCATTTGTTTTTAAATGGGAATTACCATTGAGGTTGTCCACCAGTGAGTTTAAAGAAGGCTGCTGTTGCCGGTGCTCTATAAGCACTTCTCTTCTGTGCGCAGTGCAGCTGGGCATAACTCGAGGGGATCAGACATCAGACATACCAGCGCTCGGGGGTATTGGGCCCAGGGGGGCCTCCTAAGAAATCTTTGGGGTCCGCAGAGGCCAAAGTAGATCCGAAAACAAGGCGGCGACCTTTTTAGGGAATGGCTTATTTGCAGCGAGACAGGAGACTGGTGACGGGGGGCCTCGGATTTTTTTTTGCTCCAGGGCCTCCGATCTGAAGTTACGCCACTGGCGATGTGTCAGGCACATTTCGAACCTCAACCATCTGGCTATGCATTAGTGTCGGCTTTAGATTATCTATAAAAATTATCATAATATCAGATTTCAGAATCTGCACGATTTGGCATTTAGTGACCCTGAAACCTGCCCCTATTTCGACACGGTACGCGCTAACCAAGAATATTAAAACCGGATTGCAAATCGGAACATCGAATCGTAAAACGTAATTCGGCCTCTCTGAGCGAGAACGAATTGATACCGCAGCTAAACACACAATGGGCTCACACCAAAACAATGACGTGATTTTCGCATCAAAAGTAAATTACATCATCCCCTGGCCACCAATTAACTATCCCGTACAAGTGAACAGCAAAAGCAACCCCCTCCCCCCCCCCCCCCCCCCATGGCCTAATCACCCTGCGGTCACCGCTATTGTATGGCAGAGTTTCACAGCACAATAATTCACTCTATGAAATGAAATAAGAGACATCGTTGCACGTAACCCATATCCGCTTAAAGTTAAATGCCGATCATAATAATAAGTTAACAAGGGGCGATGGGGCTTTGTAGGTGGCTAAATAGCTTTAGTAATCGGTTTTTGGGTAATTCCTGCAGTGACTATCGAGTTTTAGTGGCATAAAGCATTTTAAAGTGCCGTATCGCAGCAAAATTATCTAATTAAGGGCCAGATCAGTTCGCCAGAAAGTGGCTTTTCAGACCAAAAGTTGCCGAGTTCTCAAGGCCACATCACAGGCAGCCACATCGTTCAAGTTACCATTTCAATATTTCAGTATGTTGCAGACGAAAGACGTAAATAAAGGCGCGAGCATGGCACTTTTTTTTAGAAAATGCGCCCCTGGAATGCTAGAACAAACCCAGAAACTCTTCATTTTTGACCCTTTTTAGAGCCATTGTATTTTTACGAAAGTGCTAAGAAAATTGGGAAAAAGGGCCATGGTCGCCCTTGTTTACGTATTTTGTCGACAAAATACAAATTAATATTCAAATTATAACATAAACGGTGTGGCCGTGGAAACTCGGCAACTTTTGGTTTGTTTCGGGAAAAAACATGTTCATTGTGCAAAAAATCGCACCCTGAAAATAATTTTTCGACCAAATTTGAAAAAAATGTGTAAAGCGTGTAGGTCTACATTAATATGTGCCTTACAAGTGATGTGTCCAGGATTGGATAGGGGAAAAACCCCGGTCCAGACATTTCAGAAAACAGGCGGCGCACAAGAAAATCCATTCCCTAAAAAATCCGCTTTTCCGAAAGTCATTCCCTAATACCAAGGCGTCCCCCAGCCGGTTTACCGGCCCAAAACCTGCCGGCCATTCGGGCATTTGCCCGGTCACCTAATGGGCCTATCCAGCCCAGTATGTGTCACATGCCGGTATGCGCCTTTCCGTTTCGTGCATCATAGACGCAATGTTAAATTTCTCCCATTTAGATTGGCTTTTTGGGCAGTTTGTCCGGAGCTGGCCTTAAAAAATTACCCAGGGTACACAGTTCGAGAACCTACTGTGATGTTTCAGGAGTTATACTATTAAAAACTTGAGTACATCCTCGACAACGCACGATAGAGTACGGAGATGCACACAGAAATGACGAAGATTTGAAGCAAGAAAACGATATCAAAGTGGAATGCGGTGTAAATATGATGATTCAAGTCGTCCAATTGACTTTGATACCAGTTTGCTACCAATATGGTACCAATATTTTACACTGCCAGTGTGATTGCCAAACCGTAGAAATTTAACATTGCGTCTACGAGGCACGAAACGGAAAAGCGCTGCCGGTATAGGAGCAACTGTTATCTGGTGGTGATCTCCCGCTTTAACAGAGAGTTTTTGAAATAATAATCCCAAACCGCCAAACGGTCGTTATCGCGTTGAAGGATGATCGAAGTCAGTTCATTCGTTTGGTTGGTAATAGCATAGATAGAGACACAAACAAACTCGGAAAAGCAAAATCGAAAAAAGTAACGGGATTTTTCAGTCAGCGAATTTGAAGTATTCGCTAGCTCCTTCAAAACTGTGCCCGAGAGATGCTAAAATGTTATTAAAATCGGGCCAAACCTTTGGTTATCTTACTCGCTAGGGCTTCGCGAAACGCAATTTGTGTTGCGTTGAAGAAGAGCGTATATAGCGGTTTGTATCAGATACGTTGAATTGCAGAACGGCGAAAACGAATTCTAGCTCGAATTTGCGTAAGAGGACTATGGGTTAGTTAGTATTTCCAAGTTTGGTCACACCCAAAGTCACAAAACATTTTGGGGAAAATTTGGAATAAATACTTACCTACTTATAGTTAAATTTCCGTATTTTTCCAAATTTTCCCAATTTCGAATATTGCTCTTTTTTATGATTTGAGGGGAGGGGTATGAAAGATTTTCTTGAAAAACGCAGGGGTCACAGTTGAAAAGAAAAGTAGACACCCTGAAAATTTCGTCGACGCATGGCGTTTGGTATGTAGAGCGCGCGCAAACACACATACAAACAAACACACACACACACAAACACACACAAGTGTTTTTTTACCACTAGTGAAATTGAAAATTTCGCTTCGCTCATCAAACATCATCTCAAAATAAATACGGCGAAAGCCAACAAAACGCTAAACAAGAGGAACCCAACTTGCAAACAATTGAAAGCCAAATAGGTGCAAACCCAAATGGGTGCAAACTTGGCGAAGTTTTCGCGGAAAACAACATCAGCAACCTGGTGCTGACATTGCCCCCCCCCCACCACCCACCCCCACCCTTGTTTACCGACTCACCCCTGCCCGAGTTGCGTCGAGGGTGGCGTAATTAGTGAATTATCGGTCTGGCAGGGACGTCTCATGCACGCTCCATCTCAGCACACTGGAATGGGTACCGGATGATGGGGGGGGGGGGGGCAAAAACCGGGGGTCGATTGGAGTCCTTGCCTTCAACTTTGCCCCCCCCCCCCCTCTTCCGCCCCTAACGAGGATTCGTCTATGGGGCTTTGTTAGCACTGAGAAGAATGTGGATTTTCCCCAATAGTTTAGGCAAGCGATGTTTTGCTCTAATGTCCTGGTGCCCGGTTTAACGAAGTTGCATGGTGGTGAGAGGGAGGGCGGTGGGGCGGGGGGGGGGGGGGGGGGGACGGTTTTATCCCGTGGCTACCCCACTGACACGGTCAAACTTTTAATTAAATTGAAGCCTGTTAAAATGAACGTAAACAAAAGCGAAAAGCGAACAAAAAGAAGCCGAAAATGTGCATTCAACGTAATATTGAATATCATTATATTATATATTATATATACATATTATATATATAATATATAATATATAATATATATATATAATATATATTATATATTATATATCAACATTATATGTTGATGGTATTGAAGCTGCACTGCGATTTCATAACTATGACTTTGAGAGGAAATGTCGCTAATGTCCTCCCTTCCAACTATGACTTTGCCATTCTCGGTTACAAAGTTAAAAAATTTACGTGGACATTAGCGTGGACAAAGCGCATGACATTGGGTCCGACTCTGAAACATCTCAGCGCCTTCCAGCTGCGAGACCCGGAAAGATCGACTGGCACTTGCTGTGAGCCCGGTTGCTTTCAGAGAGAAGTCAACGGTTGTAGTTTTGGTCGATTTTCGCCAAAATTTCACATTCAAACGTGGAACGTCTCCTGGCTACAAATATTTACAAAAAAAAAATAAAAAAAAAAACACGTGTTGTTAACGAGCTGCTGAATGGCTGATACTATTTTTTTTTCGTCGTTTTTTTTTTAAACTTGCAGCAGGGGGAATTTAGGCCTTAAAGTGCCTAAAATTGCACTTTTTGAAAATTCCCCCCGCTGTCAGCTTTCAAAATATACCAAAAAAGTGTAGTATCCGCCATTCATTAGCTCTTTAACAACACGTGTATTTCTTTTCAAATTTTTCGTTAATATTTGTAGCTACAGGAGACGTTCCGTTTGCATGTGAAATTTATGCGAAAATCGACCAAATTTCACATTCATAGGGAACGTCTCCTGGCTAAAAATTATTTACAAAAGTTTTGAAAAAAAATACACGTGTTGTTAAAGAGCTGCTGAATGGCGGATACTATTTTTTTTCGTAGTTTTTTTGAAACTTGCAGCTGGGGGATTTTTTTTTAAAGTGCCTAAAATGGCCTTAAATGGCAATTTTAGAAAATTCCCCCAGCTGCAAGTTTTAAAAAAATGATGAAAAAAAATAGTATCCGCCATTCAGCAGCTCTTTCACAACACTTGTATTTTTTTTCAAAATTTTTGTAAATAATTTGTAGCCAGGAGACGTTCCCTATGAATGTGAAATGTATGCGAAAATCGACCAAAACGACAACCGTTTACTTCTAAGCGCATTGTACATCTACAATGTACAAAAGTTACTCAATGTTTCCAGCTCACTGCCATGCAACACGCGGTGCCCTGTCTAGGCATCCACTTGCTACAGCACCGGTCCACCTCGATCATAATTCATACCGGCAAAAGCCCAGTGCCGAGCCGCCAGCACCGAACGCTATCGGACCTGTAAATCGTTCCTCGATCCACCCAGCGAATCACCGGGCGAATGGCACGTTACCGGGCAGACCACCCTCGACGCCCGGGGCCTTGCGAGCTGCCGGACACCTGACAGCGTTTCCCTTCAAATATCCAAGATCCCCTAGCCAGGGTTGGACAGGCCCCTTCGGCGACAGTACCGGTAGGTTCTGGGCCGGGATAGACCGGCTGGGGGGCGCCCTCGTGGTCCGAGACACAAGAAACAAACTATGGATGGAAGGCCTCACAGGAGCGACTACGTATGAAAGGCGGGTGACGTTTAACTAAGGGTTTTCTGTGTTAATGGTTTTCTGTCGGGTTTTCCCCCCTATCCAACCCTGTCCCTACCCCTAAACTTTCGCGTGGTTCTTCCTATGATGTTGTATCGTGGCGGGGTACCACAAGGTAACAAGAACCAGCCCCCAGCGGCGCAGAGTTTCGCAGGCGTTAATTAGCTCGTTACCAGAAATATGCTAGGGGCGCCGTCAAATATTTTACAGGGGGGCGCGTCATATTCACGCTACGCCACTGCCTGCAGAGAGACGCACTATTGCCGATCAGTTTCAGAACCCCCGATCGCCACGTGATGAACAACACTTGCCTCACGCAGACTTTATAGTTAGAATACCACACAGATTAAACAGATCAGTACGATCAACCCCCACGGAAAGCGACCGTGAAACCAACGCACACTCCATTATGTTCTGCTGCTCATCGTAATTACATAATCAAGCTGCTATCAACGAACAGCGATAAACACAATGCGACGTGGTTTGGGCTGTGCACCGTGCACACAAATCGGCCAGTAGTACACATAATGCCGCTAATTACGGCTGGACACAATGTCATGTGCCCGTTAAGTGCACGTAACGAGCCGTCGTGGCGGTCGTTACTTGGTCAGGGCATGACGTCTAATCGTCGAACCCTGTGCGTCGATCCATTCAAGCACGCGGTGCGTATACCTATTTACAATAAGGGTCTGATTTGTGGTAACACGGTGGGGCTTCGCGTACGCAATTTGTGTTGCGTTGAAGATGAGCTTAGCGGTTTGCGTAGTGAAAGATGTTTGCGCGCTCTACACGCACAAATGTCACACACAATGGCACAATACAATTTTGGGAAAATTTTGAAAAATTACTTACTTTTAGATCAATTTACGTATTTTGAAAAATTTTTCCAATTTCGATTATTTGCATTTTTTTCATTTGAAGGGGAGAGGTATAGAGGATTTACTTGAAAAACGCAGGGGGTCTAAGTTGAGAACAAAAGTAGACACCCTGGAAATATCACGCAATTGACCTAGGCGTTTGGTCTGTAGAGCGCGCACAAACACACATACAAACAAACACACACAAGTGTTTTTTTTTACCAGAAGTGAAATTGAAGATTTTCTTCGCCCTCTACGCTCAGCAATTATGGTACTTTTACATCAAATGAAGGGTTGTTCTGGTTCAAATAAATCGTATCGCGTAGACAATCGCAGTTAGTATTATCACTCAGAAGGATCAATGACTTCATAGGGAAACGCAGTTGTCAAAATAGAATCACAATCACCGATAGGCACATAACCATGGGGCATTATCATTACCACGCAGGGCACATAATCATGGGGCATTATCATTACCACGCAGGGCACATAATCATGGGGCATTATCATAACCATGCAGGGCACATAATCATGGGGCATTATCATTACCATGCAGGGCACATAATCATGGGGCATTATCATTACCACGCAAGGCACATAATCATGGGGCATTATCATTACCACGCAGGGCACATAATCATGGGGCATTATCATTACCATGCAGGGCACATAATCATGGGGCATTATCATTACCATGCAGGGCACATAATCATGGGGCATTATCATTACCATGCAGGGCACATAATCATGGGGCATTATCATTACCATGCAGGGCACATACTCATGGGGCATTATCATTACCACGCAGGGCACATAATCATGGGGCATTATCATTACCATGCAGGGCACATAATCATGGGGCATTATCATTACCATGCAGGGCACATAATCATGGGGCATTATCATTACCACGCAGGGCACATAATCATGGGGCAACATCATTACCATGCAAGGCACATAATCATGGGGCAACATCATTACCATGCAAGGCACATAATCATGGGGCATTATCATTACCATGCAGGGCACATAATCATGGGGCATTATCATTACCATGCAGGGCACATAATCATGGGGCATTATCATTACCATGCAGGGCACATAATCATGGGGCATTATCATTACCACGCAGGGCACATAATCATGGGGCATTATCATTACCACGCAGGGCACATAATCATGGGGCATTATCATTACCATGCAGGGCACATAATCATGGGGCATTATCATTACCACGCAGGGCACATAATCATGGGGCATTATCATTACCATGCAGGGCACATAATCATGGGGCAACATCATTACCATGCAGGGCACATAATCATGGGGCATTATCATTACCATGCAGGGCACATAATCATGGGGCAACATCATTACCATGCAGGGCACATAATCAGATGTATTTGATCAATTTATCCACGCACTTTATATGAAACAGGTCAATTACTCTCTTTATGAATCTGACTGTTTCAATTTCTTATTGATTGTTTACCGTGATGGTGAATATCGAAGCAAGTTTAAATAATGGATGAGAATTATAGGATATGCTAAAATTGACAAGGCATGCACCCTGTGGGGACAAATAAATCTGCAATTAGATGCGAGCTGGACAGTGCTATTGGTTGAAAAGCGGATATACCATGGTATATATAAAAACAGGGTGGGAGAGTATATATAGCGAAGCTGGAGAAAATGTGCTGTCAACAGCTGCTATAATAGAATCAAATTTCTTCAGAAAAGAGTTATTAGCGAATTATAGCAGGGATCCTGAAAAGGAGCTCTTGTTGCCCTAAATTCATCAAATTGCAAATCCTAACACTAACGTGCACATGCTAATTCTAACAGCGTGTAAATTCGTTCGCCTGAATCCACCTCTTGCCCCCTCCCCTACTTCAACGTTGGATGCACCGAGGTCCATTCGAACAATGAAATAAACCCCTAAATGTATTCCAATCTTCAATTTGAACAAACCAGTAGATGAAGGAAGAGTATATCTAGTTGCGGATAATCATCTCAATTTGATATTTTCAAAAATGTGTATGGTGAAAACTTTCAAAAATCACCTCAATGAGCTCATTAGGCGATTTTTGAAAGTTTGCAAAAGAAAAACATGATAAGTTTTTACTTGATTATGTTTTTGTATATGCTTTCCAAATACATACATACAAATATTATGGTCCACAGATGTCACAGAGTATAATCTATTTTCCTCTGAAAAGACACAATAACAGCGGCGCATTTAGATTTCTGGTAGTTGGCAGAATATTTTGGCGACATAGCTCAATTACTCCTCAGGGTGAATGTTAACCAAGTTATTGACTACTCATCGCGATAACCGTGCATAAACTTGGTCCCATCCAGGGAAGCTGATTGTCAGGCTTGCCAATCTAGACATGGAATCTAATTAGGGGGATATTCCGGTGGCTGTCACCCAACGGCAGTGGTCCAGCCATGGAAGCCAAGCGGATGCGATTAAAGCTGCAGTGGAGAGTTACTACAGATCGGGCGCAGACCACGTAAGGGTCAAAACTGTAAGATGTACTTGAAGGGTGGTAGGGAGTTGGGAGCATTTCCTGGACCGTCGAATCCACGCTTAAGGTCGAATTAAATTATTACTTGCAAATTTAATCGTCTGCTGCTTGGCATTGAAAAGCCATCAGGGCCTAGGCCCACAAAGCAGGGTTAGGGCAAAAACAGGGAAACGTTTGTTATCACTACGGGGATTACCTACGCCTGAAAACTGCAAGCGCCGTATTTGCTGTTGATCATATGGTACGTCATATGATCAAGAACCAATTATAGCGATTGCGTAAAGTTATCGACGAGTTATCGATGTTTATCGGCAGCACGACCCATTGAAATTAGCAGGCAACTTTTGCCTATCGATCGGTTACCCTTGGCTATACCGATCGAATATCGATATGTTTGTACGCAATCGTTACCCAGGTTTTATGATCGCTCACCGGTGAATTCACATCTGAAAACATCCGGTGCCAACTCGGCGAGACCAAACTGATGTGTATCTCGCTTTCCCTTGAATAAGGCCGACCCAGCACGGGTCCATTCAAGAAAATCCAATATCCACTTTTCAAAGAGAGACATATTATATTTAAGAAATGCGATTGAGCTCAATGGTAAATACAAAGTTTGTGATTGGGGGCGAGATGTTTTCCCACACACTCCAGGAAATTACCGGAGTGGTAGTGACAACCACATCCTTGTCACCTTCAACCAGTGGTTTTCAAACTTTGCGTCTCGTATTTTCACAAGATTCCATTCATCGCAATTTTTCTGTATAAAAATAATATTTATTCCCGATGTGTACAATTGACATGATTACGTATGATAAAAATCCTTGTCTTGTCAAATGCCAGATATCTATAAGTGTATTTCTACATAGAGTCTACATAGATCTACATAGAGTACATAGTTTCTACATAGAGTCTATATAGTTCTACATAGAGTACATAGTTTCTAAGTAGAGTCTACATAGTTCTACATAGAGTACATAGTTTCTACATAGAGTCTACATAGTTCTACATAGAGTACATAGTTTCTACATAGAGTCTACATAGTTCTACATAGAGTACATAGTTTCTACATAGAGTCTATACATAGAGTACATAGTTTCTAAATAGAGTCTACATAGTTCTACATAGAGTACATAGTTTCTACATAGAGTCTACATAGTTCTACATAGAGTACATAGTTTCTACATAGAGTCTATACATAGAGTACATAGTTTCTAAATAGAGTCTACATAGTTCTACATAGAGTACATAGTTTCTACATAGAGTCTACATAGTTCTACATAGAGTACATAGTTTCTACATAGAGTCTACATAGTTCTACATAGAGTACATAGTTTCTAAATAGAGTCTACATAGTTCTACATAGTTTCTACATATTGTCTACATAGTTCTACATAGAGTACATAGTTTCTACATAGAGTCTACATAGTTCTACATAGAGTACATAGTTTCTAAATAGAGTCTACATAGTTCTACATAGAGTACATAGTTTCTACATAGTTCTACATAGAGTACATAGTTTCTACAAAGAGTCTACATAGTTCTACATAGAGTACATAGTTTCTACATAGAGTACATAGTTCTACATAGAGTACATAGTTTCTACATAGAGTCTATACATAGAGTACATAGTTTCTAAATAGAGTCTACATAGTTCTACATAGAGTACATAGTTTCTACATAGAGTACATAGTTCTACATAGAGTACATAGTTTCTACATAGAGTCTATACATAGAGTACATAGTTCTAAATAGAGTCTACATAGTTCTACATAGAGTACATAGTTTCTACATAGAGTCTACATAGTTCTACATAGAGTACATAGTTTCTACATAGAGTCTACATAGTTCTACATAGAGTACATAGTTTCTAAATAGAGTCTACATAGTTCTACAGAGTTTCTACATATAGTCTACATAGTTCTACATAGAGTACATAGTTTCTACATAGTTCTACATAGAGTACATAGTTTCTACAAAGAGTCTACATAGTTCTACATAGAGTACATAGTTTCTACATAGAGTACATAGTTCTACATAGAGTACATAGTTTCTACATAGAGTCTATACATAGAGTACATAGTTTCTAAATAGAGTCTACATAGTTCTACATAGAGTACATAGTTTCTACATAGAGTACATAGTTCTACATAGAGTACATAGTTTCTACATAGAGTCTATACATAGAGTACATAGTTCTAAATAGAGTCTACATAGTTCTACATAGAGTACATAGTTTCTACATAGAGTCTACATAGTTCTACATAGAGTACATAGTTTCTAAATAGAGTCGACCACTTATAAGATGTATCAATAGCACAGGTATATCTCGCGAAAACGTGAAGATAAGTACAGGTTGCATAGTAAATCTAGTGATGTTAGCACAAGGGAGCCGCGAAAATTCGTTCACTTGTTAAGTGAGTCATGGATCTAATAAGTTTGAGCCAAACTTTGTTGGCTAAGTTTCGATGCCATTTGAGAGCGTAATGAGACAAATCAGGTGCAGGATTTCCCCGACTTCCGCGACATCCTTTACATCCGAGTTTCATGTCGCGTGCATCACACACAGAGCGAATGCAGTTACTGCGTAGATTTAGCGCACTTCCGCACAAGTAGAGATATCAGAAGGGATTGCAAATAAACGACAGTGACACAAACAAACCAAGAACGCCCCCTAACGGCTGGTGATAGACAGCTGATAGAGAAATGTCTTTCGATGATTTTGAAGCTGCGTTCTGTCGATGAATCGACCAAAGTTGAGTGCACAAAGTTAAGACTTACATTTTTTTAAACAAGGAAACGCCGACAAAGTGTTCGCGTTGAGGATGAGCGTATGGGCGCAGCGGTACTAGTTGGGAATAAAGGTAGACACTGAAAATTTCATCGCAATCGACGCAGGCGTTTGGTCTGTAGAGCGCGCGAACCAACAACCACACAGAAGTGTTTTTTACCAGTACCTATAGTGAAATTGAAGATTTCGATTCGCTCATCAAAAACCCATGGAGATTTATTTCAGTCGCGGATTTGCTTTCAATAACTTGCATGCACGAAATTGACAACATTTCTGAAAAACAATTCTGAAACATTTCTGAAACTCAACAAAGATGGTGTGAGGTTTCGATGGTTTCGAAGAGCAATATTCGAAATTGGGAAAGTTTGGAAAATTGACGCAATTTTAAATAAATTTCCGTACTTTTCCAAACTTTTCCAATTTTCAAAAATTGCTCTCTTTTCTGCTTTGAAGGAAAGGGGTGTGGAGGATTTTCTTTAAAAACGCAGGGGGTCTAAATTAGGAACAAAAGTAGACACCCTGAAAATGTAATCGCTATCAATGCAGGCGTTTGGTCTGTTAGGCACAAACACACAATACAACAAAACAAACACAAGTGCTTTTTGATGAGCGTATCGAGCGAAGCGAGCGGAGCGAAATCTTCAATTTCACTACCCCCAAAAAAGTCACTTGTGTATGTTTTTTTTTTGTGTGTTTGTGCGCGCTCTACAGACCAAACGCCTGAACCGATATGGATGAAAATTTCAGAAGACCCACATTTGTTCTCAACTTAGACACCATGCGTTTTTGGAAAATATCGGTTCAGTTAATTTTTTATAAATCAATTTTTACGAAATGTTTCGATTTTTTCAGAATTTTGAACCCCTGTAAATTTCAAAGTTCTTAACATAACTTCACCAAAACTTCTAAACATGTTGACCTTATACATATATGCCTGCATATCTAAGTTCGGTAGATTTATCCAAGTGTTTTTTATTAGCATTTTTGTGGTGTTTTTTTCGTGATTTGACGGCTGATTCAATACGAGTCCGGTTTCCTTCGTTTCCTTGGTTACCATCTTTGTTGACCTCGACGAGAAACAAAGGAACGTCAGAATCCGTATACATTTTCAAGTGATCAGAATTTTCGAGAAGGCAAAGGTCAGGTTTGGTGCTCCATGGTTTTCTTGTGACTGCTGCCTGCACCTTTTAATCCGCTATACACAAACCGTTACCTACGCTCATCTTCAACGCAACACAAATTGCGTTCGCGAAGCCCTAGTTTAAGCAGTAGTGAAATTGATGATTTCGCTTCGCTCGCTACGCTCATCAATAACTTATGAAAATCCTTATAGAGCCATCATAACAAACAAATAAATTTAACTGCAAATACGAAAAAATTATATAGTTTGATTTTAAATAGCCTGATTGGGTCGAATGTATACCGAGCTGGAATATCAATAAAATGGGTACCTATATACAATATTATGATATGCCAATATAAGGGTAGTCGACTTAAACTTTGTTTCCAGCACATACAATACAAAAAACGCGTTTGCATTAATTTTGCAATTGCGTCAACAAGTAATAATTTGAACAATCATTGCAATTCCGAGAAAACTTAATTACTTGTGTTTAAATTTAACAAACATGAAACAAGACGTGCCGCATGTTATCGCGAATTGAAGGAGATACATTTGATAAGTACACAAGTGCGGTTTGCATGAAATGCACTTTAAATGTTGGCCTTTGACCGAAGCTACACCACATCCGACCTAGACTAAATCTGATGTGTAGCTATCTCCAGTCCGTCCGTTGTTGGGGGCTACTGGAAACTTGGCCAATTAAGACTGTTCAATGAGCTCCGAAGTCGAGCCGTTTCCTTCACCTCGTAAGGTATACACTTTCCAGGCCACACCTTTCGTCGGATCGCGACGAAACCTATATTTTCGGAATCTTCACGATTCGGACAACCAATTTTGAACCATTTTCATTTCGCAAGATTCACTCGTTAATTACTTACAAGAGTTTTAAAATAACCATGTTTAGACAGTATATTGAAAGATGTAGTTAAGGGTTAATTCCAGCTAAGAATTTACCTCTTACTGGATACACTTTCCAGGCCACACCCGTTATCTGATCGCAACGAAACAAATATCTACGGAATCCTCACACTTGAACCAATTGAATATTTCAGGACCTCGAAATATCTCTTGGAAATCCATAAAAAGTTGAATCCAATTAACCTCAACAACCATCAATGAATGGCCTTAAAATCATGCACAACCCACTGATGCACTTCGTATAGCATCTACTATCTTTCAACTTCAACAGCTCTTTTTCCATTTAACGGTGTATGTATGTATGTATGTATGTATGAAGAGAAAACAGTGATATAAGAGGCTTACGGAAACCTACTCGACCGAGCGATCTGTCACGTGGTCAGAGCTCTCCGAGATGCGGACGTTTTCGAACGCAAACTTTACAGTCGACCGCGTAAATTCGAAAATGGCCGACAACGAACAGCTGAACTTTATTGGCAATGCATAACCGGTAATGCATAAAGTACTAGCCGTTGGCTATGGTATTGGCGGTCGTGTTGGTAAGTATTTTACATACTGTGCATACCTGTCAGTGTATGCACATTAAAACGTTAATGTAGGTTGAACGGTCTAAAATTACCCGCCCGTTCGTACGAACAGAACTCGCGCACCAGGCTGAAAGATGGTACGCGAGTTGAGCGCTCAGATCGCTCCAGACTGGGTTTTCGGAAGCAAAATAGCGTCGATCGGGTCACTCCGAGCAGGTTTCCGAACGCTGGAGAGCGGCCGGAGTAGGTTTTCGTAAGCCTCTATAGTAATCGGATGGTGATACCAAAGGCGTAACTTCAAATCGGAGGCAGCCAAGCAAAAACACCTGGAAATGCCCTCACTCCCCCACTAGTGTTGCCGTTTCAGATTTCCAGAATTTATAAATCTCCAGGGAAAGTATACCAGATGATATTGTTCCAGATTTTTGTCTCCTGCGAGAAAATCCATTCCCTATACTAAGGATTAAAAAAATCTTCGAGCCCGAAAAGAAAAAAAATTCTCTCAGGGGGGCTTTGGACCTCGCAGAGGCCTCAAGACCACGGCCATCATGTAACTTTGTGATTTCAAAACGATTCGTTTTCAATATCACCGCCTATGGTTTAACACGGGAAGTGATTTGAAATCGAAGGATTTCGAGCCAAATCGAATGAAAAAAAGTTACATGATCACTACCCTGGTATGCCTGCTCCCCTCTAGTTACGCCACTGGGTGAGACGTAGATAGGCTTTATTTGGAAAAGAGCGGCCAATGAATCGCATTGACGCCATTTTTTGTCCAAACTCCTGGCTGTCACCGGGCTACTATCTGCTATATATAGGCTAAAAATGGGAAATTGATGTTATTATAATGATTTTCTCGTGCCACAATTTTTCGTTGCCACGAAATATGAATTCATTTCATTTGGACAATTAATGGCGTCCAAAACGGTTTCAAGCATGGCCGCTCTATATCACGTTCGAAGCAGAGAAAATGTTATAGTATGAACTTTGAAGTACTGAAATTGAGGAATTGAGTAGCATGGGTGCAGGGTGCAGGGTGCAGGGTAGGATTCACACTAAAAATGAAATAGCAAACGGGGGAGAACCAAAATGATGGTTAAAAAAAGCGCACCGTTTTCTGTGCCCGTGACCGCGAAAGCAAGTGTTGTGACAAGGCATGGCAGCCATCGACGGGGTCATTATAATTTAGGATGCCTAGGTAAAAAAACTACAATTGGTTCTTTTGTTCACGTTTTTGATGTCAGTCGAGTTATCACCCTTGACGAAGTAACTGGCATATATTACAAAAAGTCGGGCAACCACAAGTGAGACTTCAGTTTGAAATAGTTTTTTCACAACAGACATAGCCTTTTTTATACTACCCTACAATACACAAGCTATACATGGACAGGAAAATAAAGTGAACGCTTGACCCAAGTTGCCGCTTCGCTGGAGACTCGAGAGATGAGCAATCTTGCGACATAAAAGCTGCCGAAATGTGAACTCAAATTAGCAATTCTTACGAAAAATTTGAGATCTCCGCCATTGATTAAATTGTCGCGTCACTTACCAAGAAAAGGTCAAACTTCTCTGGGCTGTATTTTACACATTTCAAGTATTTTTCACGATTAGAAGGAGAGCGGTGATTAACTCTCAAAGAGGCTCCCCTGCTGTTACGTTTAGAAGGAGAGCGGTGTTTCACTCTTAAAGAGGCTCCCCTGGTGTTACGTTTAGAAGGAGAGCGGTGTTTCACTCTCAAAGAGGCTCCCCTGGTGTTACGTTTAGAAGGAGAGCGGTGTTTCACTCTCAAAGAGGCTCCCCAGCTGTTACGATTAGAAGGAGAGCGGTGATTAACTCTCAAAGAGGCTCCCCTGCTGTTACGTTTAGAAGGAGAGCGGTGTTTCACTCTCAAAGAGGCTCCCCTGGTGTTACGTTTAGAAGGAGAGCGGTGTTTCACTCTTAAAGAGGCTCCCCAGCTGTTACGATTAGAAGGAGAGCGGTGATTAACTCTCAAAGAGGCTCCCCTGCTGTTACGTTTAGAAGGAGAGCGGTGTTTCACTCTCAAAGAGGCTCCCCTGGTGTTACGTTTAGAAGGAGAGCGGTGTTTCACTCTCAAAGAGGCTCCCCTGCTGTTACGTTTAGAAGGAGAGAGGTGTTTCACTCTCAAAGAGGCTCCCCTGCTGTTACGTTTAGAAGGAGAGCAGTGTTTCACTCTCAAAGAGGCTCCCCTGCTGTTACGTTTAGAAGGAGAGCGGTGTTTCACTCTCAAAGAGGCTCCCCAGCTGTTACGTTTAGAAGGAGAGCGGTGTTTCACTCTCAAAGAATCTCCCCTGATGTCACGTTTAGAAGGAGAGAGGTGTTTCTTACTCAAAGTGGCTCCCCTGCTGTTAGAAGAGCCAAGTGTGTAAACATTCGCAGGCCGTCCCATTGTTCCGCTAAAGGGTTGAAGGGTCTGAGCATCGAATGATTGACAGCGCAAAGTCTGGAGACTACAGAACAATACTGAACAACACTACAGATCAATCATTTATGTGAGCGTGTACAGGTATCTGGTTTATAACAATCCAAATACCTATAATACAGTTTTTCGAGATGTTGATTTTAATGATACGAAACAGGGGATAGGTATCAAGTAATTCTATTAGATTTATATATTTGACACTATAGCACACCTTTTCTTACCCTATTTACCTCGAGTTAATTTCTTACCTTATCAATTATAATATGTTGGTTGCATGCATTGTAACTAAATGAAATGTTCATATCCATTCTTGGGCGCCCGCAGGAACCAAAATCTAATGGCGGAACAGTCTATTTATATGGTCCAAAAGATAAAACTACCAACCAAAATACAGTGTTATTATTGTGTTAGCTGCTGTAACTATCAATGTCACTGTCAAGACTGTGATTTGTGTGTATTGCGATAATAATTTCACCAAGATGTACACAAGAATAGAATTGTGCGCCTTTGTTTTCTCAATATATATCTACCCGCATCGTACTTGCACATAATTTAGTGCTTTGTCTAAATTAGATTTGCCGAAATTAGAGAATTGGAATCCTTCAGGCTTGTAAAATCATGTGTTAAAAATTGGTTATTGCAAAATTAAATTCATAGTACGTCTCTTCTCTATCATGTCATAATTATGTATTACGTTTATGTATTTCACTCTGATTTTGTTTTTCTTTTTGTTTGCTATTTTGTTGATTTTGTATTCGGTTGATTGGCTGTTGTTATTATTTTTTGTCATACAATTTAACGTTTGCTCCACAGATGAGCCCTATGGGCTTTGTGGGTATATGTAGAAGACAATGTGTATGTTAGCTATCAATACCTAATAAACATGTATAAAAAATTAAAAAAAAAAAAAAATAAGCTGTCTGCTGGAAATTTAATGTTGTAACCAGTGGCGTTGTGCTGCGAATAAAGGTGGGTATACGCACATTTTTCGTCAACCGATTGGGGGGGGGGGGCAGTATAAATGAAACTGAAATATTATTTCTGCACATTTTCGTCATTACCAACACACCCTATTTTCACATATCAAACATTGTTGTTTGGCGCTTACGACTATTTTCGCTTGGGTTTCACTAAAACACGTCCACATATCTCGATTTGCGCCTCAAAGGTAAATGGATAAATGGTAAATGGGTGTGCTATGGGTGGGTGGGAAATGGGTAAGATAAGATGAATGGGTATACAAAGTGTGAATCATAGAACAAGTATGTGGAAAACTCACAAAAGCTAGACTCTTAAAAGCTAGAACTTCGCGAATAAGCACAGCGTATATACCAGCGTTTTTCTTTGAAATAAAGGTGAGTATACGCTAATTTTGAAAATAAAAGATGAGAATACGCTGTTTACCTGCGTATACCCTGGACTACACCACTGGTTGTAGTCACAATCAAGAACATATTTGTGCAGTGAATCTATATCGCAGCCCAAAAGCGGGTAGTTACCTATATCCTCGAATAAGCCATCGGGATAAGCTGTGTTTCGGGTCACGTGATGTATCAATAACAAATCGCATCACCGGATTGTTCATCACCTGACCAACTTTTCGAGGATAGGCACCCCGGCATTGTTTTTAGTAATTTGCAGCAAGTGAATTAGACTGATCGAAATCGCAAAAAACTGATGATGGTGGCGATGTTCAGTTCAATTACCCCTTGAACCAAACTATTGGTGACAGCCCAAGAAAAAATAACCAAAATAACCAATTTCTGTTATGATTAGGCTCGCTGAAAATGTCGAAAAAACTTCGAAAATGTTTCAAACTACTTTTTAGCTGCTATTCTGAATTTTCAGAAAATCTAATCATAACACAAAAATATTTTAGAGATAATCGAAAGATAAGGGGTTCCCTCCACCTTAAAACATTTAAAAAAGTTTGAAATAGTTTTTTTCAAAACTAGTGCTAAAGTTAGGATATAGTAGACATGAGTCTAAGAAAATTATTAAAAAAAGTATTGCTATACACTAAATTATAGTAAACAATTTCTCAATTGCTTATCGTTGCTATATAAATAACAACATTTTCCATTTTATTGATGAGCGTAGCGAGCGAAGCGAGCGGAGCGAAATCTTCAATTTTACTTACCCCAAAAAAAAGTCACTCGTGTATGTTTTTTTTTTTTTTTTTGTGTGTTTGTGCGCGCTCTACAGACCAAACGCCTGAACCGACATGGATGAAAATTTCTGACTATCTACCTCTGTTCTCAACTTAGACCCCCTGCGTTTTTGAAAAAGATCGGTTCAGTGAATTTTTTATAAATCAATTTTTACGAAATTTTTCGATTTTTTCAGAATTTTGAACCCCTGTAAATTTCAAAGTTCTGAACATAACTTCACCAAAACTTCTAAACATGCTGACCTTAGACATATTTATCATGCCTGCAAATCTTATTTCGGTAGGTTTTTCCAATTGGTTTTTATTAGCATCATTTTTGTGGTGTTTTTTTCGTGATTTGACGGCTGATTCAATACGAGTCCGGTTTCCTTCGTTTCCTTGGTTACCAGCTTTGTTGACCTCGAAGAGAAACAAAGGAACGTCAGAATCCGTATACATTTTCAAGTGATCAGAATTTTCGAGAAGGCAATGGTCAGGTTTGGTGCTCCATGGTTTTCTTGTGACTGCTGCCTGCACCTTTTAATCCGCTATACACAAACCGCTACATACGCTCATCTTCAACGCAACACAAATTGCGTTCGCGAAGCCCTAGTTGTATATAATATAACATTAAACACACAAACCTTTTTCATGATAGCACATACAACTCTTCATGCTTGCGCCAACAATCACTTAAAAATAAACTCATGTCAGGTAAAGAAACGTGACAGGAACGCGTGTATCAAATTGGCTCTAACAGACAATAAAGTTCTTCGTTATTAAATCACATTTTTCCAATTTTGATAAGCACACGTGAAGAATTCCATCACATCGATGGACGAACACGATCACTGATTTGCCGTTGCCGGAACTTAATTCGCTCGACGAACTCCTATATTATATACTAGCCCAAAGATGATTCAGTTACCAGCCTCCCTTTCACTATTACAATCACGAGGCAGGCCTTGCATTCGAAACCATAGTTTTTACAATACTTTTTGTAAAACAGATGTATACCACGACAACCTTTTGGCGGTTGCCATGACAAATATCTTTATTTTTACTTGAACCACAGCTTGAACTCTGGGTTGAGGCTGGTGTAAAATCGACCTTAAAGCTAGGTTTACAGCTGGCAATGTCAGTGACACGGTGTCATCATCATTGGCTCTGCCACCAATCAGAGACTCCGTGGCAGAGTCGCGAACATGATGTCATGCACATCCATGAGTCTCGGATTGGTCCAGAGCCAATGTTGATGACATCGTGTCACTGACATTGCCAGCTGTAAACACAGCTTTAGGAGTAAGGGTCACCCATCCAATACCTGTCTTAGTGCAGTGACGCTTAACGCTGATATTTCCGCAATATCGTTTTGATTGCAACGCCCACAAGATAAGTAAAAGTCTAGTCAGAAAAAAACTTTTTCAAAGCCACCAGTCACGACATTTATTTTCTCTTAACTTCGCACAAAAAAGGTCCTACCAATGGATCTTTGCAAAGAAATTTATCATGTGTTCCCAAGATAGAAATATATCAGCGGTCATAGTATTATCGCCCGGTAGCGAGAAACAAACCTGCAATAACTTTAGCATAGACCACACGACACGAGTTTGCATTCTTGGCCGAGGCTGGCTGCTATTGGCTGGATCTCTCGTGACATGGGCTCTATTGGGACTGGCTGCTATTGGCAGGATCTCTCGTGTCATGGGCTCTATTGGGACTGGCTGCTATTGTCTGGATCTTTCGTGTCATGGGCTCTATTGGGACTGGCTGCTATTGGCTGGATCTCTCGTGCCATATTGGCTCTATTGGGACTGGCTGCTATTGGCTGGATCTCTCGTGACATGGGCTCTACTGGGACTGGCTGCTATTGGCTGGATCTCTCGTGCCATGGGCTCTATTGGTACTGGCTGGTATTGGCTGAATCTCTCGTGCCATATTGGCTCTATTGGGACTGGCTGCTTTTGGCTGGATCTCTCGTGACATGGGCTCTATTGGGACTGGCTGCTATTGACTGGATCTCTCGTGCCATAATGGCTCTATTGGGACTGGCTGCTTTTGGCTGGATCTCTCGTGACATGGGCTCTACTGTGACTGGCTGCTATTGGCTGGATCTCTCGTGCCATAATGGCTCTATTGGGACTGGCTGCTTTTGGCTGGATCTCTCGTGACATGGGCTCTACTGTGACTGGCTGCTATTGGCTGGATCTCTCGTGGCATGGGCTCTACTGGGACTGGCTGCTATTGGCTGGATCTCTCGTGGCATGGGCTCTATTGGGACTGGCTGCTATTGGCTGGATCTCTCGTGACATGGGCTCTACTAGCACTGGTTGGGTGCCGCGATAAAGCTGCGTATACAGCTCGCAATGTCACCTACAATAGTCGTCAACATAATGTCATTGACATGATGTTGTCGACAGAAACCGTTTACTGCTCTTCTGTCAGTTGTTGGCCATATTTCCCGGAAGTCCCCGACGGGACCCGAAAGTTCACGAACTTACCAGTGCCGGTTCGAACCATTGCCGCAATTCGCTGCATAGCTATTCTTTTTTTATTTATTATTTTTTAAACTGGGTTCCCTGCATCCCATAAAACGGGGGATGTTTCTAGTAGCTCGACTATTAAAAGATCCTCCTCGCAATCCTGGTCGGCCATGTTTAAAAAAAAAAAGTGACAACTTTATCAATTCCCACAGCCGGCACAGCCCCCTTCGTTCATTTCAAAGGCGGTGAAAAGTCGTGAACATGCCGCAAAAGTTCAACTTGGCTGAAGTCTAGAATGTCAGTGACAATAGTTGTGAACGTGACGTCATGAATTTGGCCAGAAACTGTGATTGGTCCAGAAAAAAAGTTGACAACACAATGTTGGTGTCATTGCGAGCTGTAAACCCACCCTTCTTATGGCCCACGGCCGTCTATAAACGTATTCACAACTCGCCATTCCTATAACCCATGTGTGCATTGGCCACTTCAGATGATATTATAAAACATTATGACGATCTTATGAGGCAAAATTCCCACTTCGATTCGATTCCGATCCCCCCCCTCCCCCCCTTGACCATTTTAGGTTGAGGCCTGTCAATTTTCCATGGCCAGTTTGAGTAAAGAATGCAAGTACAGATCGCATTATATTTACTTAAGGTATTTCGTCACCACACACTGAAATTCATGCTGTACATAACGAAAGCATTTTGTCTTGCTGTAGTAAAAAAATTGTTTCTTGTAAAATGAACTTCGAGGTATGACTTTCCTTCTGATTTTTACCCTATTATATATTTTTTTAGTCTATTAGAACAGCTTGTATCATCCTTTCCTAAACTGTCTAACGCCACAGAAATAAAGTTCGTCAACTTAAAATAAAACACTAACAGTTCTCGTGGGGTGGCAAAATATTTGTACTAATAACTTGACGGATACATTTTTCTTCACGGTAAAACGTTTGTCAAATTTTACAAGAAAATTCGTGATTACAACAAAAAAAATGTTTGACAAACTTGTTCAGTGAATATTTTCTCAGTGCATGCTGAACTCGTTGCAGATTTGTTACTTGCAGCCAGTTTGCCGCATGTCTACTATCCTATCTTTAGCATCGTTATTTTATTGGGAGTTTGGGTGGCTATTTATTTTAAAATGTAGAACTATAGTTCCGATAGTTTAGTAGGTTTGAAATCATTATTTTGGATTATTTTGGGCTTCGGCAGAATCGTTAGATTTTAGGAAGCCTATGGGTCTTAGGCGTGCACAATGTCCCAGATTAGGTGGGTCCAAACAGTAACGGTTGTGGTGGTGGGGTGGGGGGGGGGGGGGGTAAGGTTCACTCCACAGATTAAAGGGGTTCTGTAAAGTACATTTTTCGAGGAAAACTCGCAATCCGGAACTTGGAACCTAGCGGTTTCATTGCATTTAAACGTTTTTCATTTAGGAGAGGTGCATGGCTTGACTTGAACCGGAACCGGGGGGGCAGGTCTGGTGGGACATGGCCCTCAAAAGAGGGGGGGGGGTCCGGTAGCAGTGGCACAGCCCCCCGGAAAATGTTGAATAATCAAGACTATTTTCCTGCAAATCTACGCGTTTCAGAAAATACATTAAAGTAGGGTCCAGGCCCCTGCTCGCCCCCCCCCCCTTTCGCACGCCTATGCCTATGGTTATAAAACAACAGGTATTTGGATATTGTTTTCTTGTTTTTGACATCAGTCGAGCTATCATCCTTGATATTGCATTTTTGTGTAATATTATTGTGTATTTAATTATTGTGGAATACTTGTGTATTTATGTAAAATTATGTATTGTATGATAAATATATTGTAAAAAGGCAAAAGAGCCATAAACAATAAAGAACTGAAAAAAAAAGAAACGATGTTACGAAATGTCGGGAAACCAGTGGTGAGAGTTACTGAGCATTCAAAACGCAGTTTGAAATAGATTTTTTGTTTGTTCCAAAAGCACGCGGCATGTAGAAGCGGCACGCGACAATGTCCCACGTCGTGTTATCAGCTGGGATGGAGGCCAGTGGCCAGACGAGACACCCTTTGACCTGCGTCGACCGCGCTATCTCACCGCTCGACACACCATAGAGGCTTACGAAAACCTGCTCCGGCCGCTCTCCAGCGTTCGGAAACCTGCTCGGAGTGACCCGATCGACGCTATTCTGCTCCCGAAAACCCAGTCTGGAGCGATCAGAGCGCTCAACTCGCGTACCATCTTTCAGCCTGGTGCGCGAGTTCTGTTCGTACGAACGGGCGGGTAATTTTAGACCGTTCAACCTACATTAACGTTTTAATGTGCATATACTGACAGGTATGCACAGTATGTAAAATACTTACCAACACGACCGCCAATACCATAGCCAACGGCTAGTACTTGATGCATTACCGGTCATGCATTGCCAATAAAGTTCAGCCAGTTCGTTGTCGGCCATTTTCGAATTTCCGCGGTCGACTGTAAAGTTTGCGTTCGAAAACGTCCGCATCTCGGAGTGCTCTGACCACGTGACAGATCGCTCGGTCGAGTAGGTTTCCGTAAGCCTCTCATGAACACGCTCGGCCACACACCACGCCACGCCACGCCACTCCACCAAACTAGGTGCACTGTGTACTTAAGCCTCATTCACAATCAACTTTAACTTTAACTTTAACTTTAACTTATCAATAGAGGCCACAACCAAAATTTAAAGTCAAGGAATTTTACATCAGCATGTTGTCGACAACGTCACTAGGGAGTGTATTTCGTACAACCTAACCAAAAATATTTTATTGTTAATCCTTCAATAATTTTGTTTTAAAAACCCCTTTTTGACGAAAGATGAATAATGCACAAACTGAACTTGCTTTTCGGTTAGAGATTCGGTGACGTTCCTCAGTTCAGTTGGCAGTGGCTGATCCTGGTTGGTTCCTTTTACTTAAAGCCAAACTTTATATTTTCGTCGAAATGTTTTGCATGACCAAACTTCGAGGTAAAGTTTAAGTCAATAAAGTCAAAGTCAAGTTGATGTGAACACTTCTATGGACGCGCGTGCTACAAACACTGGAGTTAAAGTTAAAGTTAAAGTTGGTTGTGAATGGGCCTTTACTCCCGTGATCTCGTCAGTAGCACAAAAACGTTCAGCGAACGTTACTTCGAACGTTCGGTGGACGTCGAGAAGCTAACGGGGGAGGACTGGCGTTCAACGTTCACATTCGCCGAATTTTCGATTTGGTTCTACCCGAACGTTGAACCCAAGTTATCACCCGTTGGCTTTTCGACGTCCACCGAACGTTCGCGATATCGGTTTTTGTGCTACTTGGGGCACTGTGATCTCCCGGAAATGGATGTCAGTTGCCTTGTCTGGATGCTACGTTACATTTAACGTTTCGTCAAAGACAGCTGGATTGAATATTTACCAAACAATTGTTCACAGGCAAACTATTAGTGACCTTCTATAATTGATAATATAGACCAGTGTCTTAAATCATATTGAATTCAAATCAAATTAAAGAAATAATAAAATAAAATTGAAAATGTGTATAAGCACCAACAAAGGAAAGACAGAGAACTTTTTTGAAGAACCTTCTCCATAAAGTAATTTAGTGTCATAAAGCCAATAAATTGGCAACGCTTTTATGTCAGGGCTCATAGCCAATAAATTGGCAAAAATTTCATGTCAGGGCAGTATAATTATTTCGGAGCAGATTCGAAATACCTAGGATTTATTCTAACTATGATTGTTTCCAATCCAACTTAATCGGCATACGAAAATCTTATTTTATAAATGTATGGAAAAATTAAAAGATACCTATTTACGTAAAAAACAACTTTACAAATTACAACCCTTCCATAAAAATCTAAGATTTACAAATACCCAAACTACCGTTCAAAACTGAGTTCAAACTTGGTCCCAACTAAAACTTTTGAAACATTTGAAATACATCCAGGGTCGTAAGCTTTGAAAGCTAATTCCTAAAAAAGAAACACACGATGTCATAAAGGTGCGTGCAGTACCACCAACTTCACAAGATGAAACAGATTCTAGGACTGATATATCCGTTGGTACATTAGAAGGCTTTTGCTCCGTCGGCACACTGCATTTTGAAACATAATCTCTTGCTCTCGAACACTCTCTCAGTAATTATTCAAATCCCTAGCGCACGTGACTGTTCCGTCTTGGATAGAATTAAGCCGAGCCACGATGTAAATAAGATTCGGGTCGCGCTTGCTCGTTATTTTTCCAATGCCGATGGTTTTGGTCCACGGAGGAAGCTCTTTTGAGTGACGATTTTGTCGCTCCGGAGTCCATCGAGGAATTTCGGTAAGTATAGGTAAACTTCCCTCCGGAATTATTTGAAATTTTTGAAGAGTTATTGCTTCGATCACTGCTCCGGTACGGGATAGGCAACTAGTATGCCGTGCCAGCTCTCACCGCGTTCAACATGTATGTTGCCGTTTTTACGTTTTCTTAAAACTGAATAAACATTAAAACAAACAAACAAGGGGATTATTTAGCTACTTCAAAAATACAATTTACTTATTTAGAATGGACTAGTCAATATTTAATCTTATAAATAGCAATACATAACTACATAATGATGGTTATAGAGTTGATCTGAACGAAGAGGACATCTGGTAAGGCCTATACTTTAACGTTGCATGGGAAACACACAGAGTTGAGCAAGTTGCGTATCCCGGCTAGCAATGGTCGAAGGTTATAGCACACCATTTTTTACGGCCGGTTGTATCCAACATTGAGCTAATCATGGATTAAACCTGGATTATAAGACCAAAATAAAATATTGCCTTCAGAATTTTCGACATATTGAAAAATTTTAAAGAAAATAATTGCACAAAAAAGATGCAAAACCATATTTAAATGGGTCTTTTCACTCTAGAACTCTAGAAGGCACTGTGCTGTCACACAAAACATATTTTATTTCATAGCTGTAAATATTTTATTTCTATTTCAGGCTTATCTTATAATCATCAATAAATAGAGTAATTGTAAGTAGCAACAGTTGCATATTTTTGCATCAAAACACACTTGTATTTGGAGTAAAAACGATGCTGAATCATATATTTTTGTAATATATTACGTGTCATCAACTTTTGCTATTCCAAATAATGAAAAATGTTATATAGCTATTCAACGGAAAGTAAAGAGGTGGGGTGAAAACTGATTAATCAATGATTAGCTCAATGTTGGCCTTAGAAGCGGGCCAGCCTAACTGGCCCTCAGAGCTTGGTCCTATGTGTTGATAATTGATATACATACTTTGTAGCTGACACACTGTAAGTACACTAGTTTTTACGAGTCTTGACCCTTCCTTGTTCTTTCTTATGAACCGCATCGACGATGAAGGTGAACGATATACTATCATAACATTAAGTACCTTTGCGGTCCTGTGTCGGAACAGAACTATACATTGCAGGAAAAACAAGCTTAAGACTTTTCCAACAACCATTTTAAAATAACTACACCTTTCCTCCTTTCCAGGGGATGGGGTGATGAAACCATTCCGCAAAAGCAAATGCCCACAAACAAAACAGAAATAATAAAATTGCGCATTGTGCAATTTAAAATACTTGGGCTACTCCAAACGCTTGCTATCGCGAGGATGAGCAAATCACAATCACAAATTGTCAATACATTAATTAAACCTCATTAAAACTTCTGTAGCACGATTCTTTCATTAGCAAATGAAAAAGAATCCAGGAAACTTCAAAAACTACAAAACAGGGCTGCAAGAATTATTTTAAATGAAAATTGGATGTCAGTTCAGAAAGAAATACTAAGTACTTAAGCTTAAGTGGAAGAATGTAAAAGAAAAATTTGTAATATATGTATGTTGCTTTATATTTAAAATATTAAATGGTAAGGTGCCCAAGTACTTGGAAAATGGCGTAGAAGGAAGATCAAACAAAAGTATTTTTTATATAGGGATTAGAAAGTTTTACGCACTTCCAAATTATATTGAAGAAGAAAAGGATTTTGTAAAGTTTAGTAATAAATTGGAAAACTATGTTAAAATCTAAGAAATAAGAATCTACGTTAATGAAAACTGATATAAATTGTAATCATGTTAGCTTTGCTAAATAAATGCTCTCAAACAAAACAAAACAAAACATGCTAACACTGCCGGTCTCCATTATCAGAACCATGGGAAGTAATCAAGCCGCCAATTGGTCTTCATGCCATTGCCTTCTCGAAAATTATAATCCTAGATCATGCCAAAATTTCGATGACTGCGATTACTCTTTGTTTTCACCAGTAAGCTGTCAGACTGCAAAATTATACTTATATTGAGCTTATTATGTAATGGAATCGAAAATACTGAAATCTAACGTATATGCTGCAATTGTGTTTATTATTTTGTTAGACACATTTTTGGCGATTATTCCCTTTCAATTAGTTCCACAAACGAAATTGCCTGGGATTTGAACCAGGGTCCCGAAAGTTGGGGACCCGGGTTCAAATCCCGGAATGGGCAACATTTTTGGGAGGCTAATTTGTGTACATAATAATAAAATGACTAGCCAATTACGAGCTTTCGTAATTTAAATAAGATTATAAAGAGAATACCTACACGTGATACTTTTTTCTATGGGTAGTCGAATTGGAGTCTTTGCTCGCTCATCCAAATAGTTTTTAATTTTAATTTCATCATAGATCCATTGACTATAGACACCGAGTGCAAAAGAGATTCCAGACCTCAAGCTTCATTTAACGTGTTCCATTAGTTCTAAAGATAAGTTTCTTTTTGCTTGCTCATCTGATGATAAAATTTTAATCAAACACAGAGATGATGAGGTAAATTCACGAGTGAGACATGCATGGAAGCTGCCTCTATAGGCGAATTAATTTGAGTTTGCCACTTTTTGGGGATCTCATATCATAGAGTACCATACCATAGAATCAACTGATTAAGTTTTTGTAATTACCATTAAAAACTTTATTTATCATTACAATTAATAAACATTTTACTCTTAACAAATCGCAAAAGAGTCAAATGATACTTTACTTCAAAGTCCACTAGGCTGTGGTAATCTTAGGCTAACACGACTGTATATAAATGGCGAATTGATATACCTACGTGTGTGTAGTACAGAGTTCGGGGAGCCCAATAGCAAAGAAAACCCTTGCGTCCTTAAGCCGGGAAATTTCCCCGTCTCCTATATACAGCGCAACAAAGAAAAGCCTTTTGAAAAGCACGTCTAGACTCGAGCCCTTTCACCCTACCTACGCGGTGTTCGACATTTCTTGCTGACGGTAGGGGCGCTACCATTTCCTCCACACACTCACACAAACACACATCTGAGGCGAAAATGAGAGCTACAGGAATTTTAATGAAGATAATTGGTTTGAAATCTGTGCTGCTCTGCGAATCTAGGCGTTTTCAGGACAGTTTTCAGGAAGCTTTGACGAAGTTTTAAGGAAGTTTTCTAGACAGTTTTCTGGACAGTTTTAAAGTTTTAAAGTTTTAAGGAAATTTTAAAGAAGTTTTAAGTAGGTCAGTACGCCCGCCCGTTCCGTCACTTTAACTCCCCCCCCCCCCCCCACAGAAGACGACGGGGCTTTTGATAAGGGGGGGGGAGTGGGGGGGGGGGGTTGATGCTTTACCATGGGGGCGTTATTTACCCAAGCAACGGTCCTACTAATATCATTATGCATGACAGTGCACCGTCACTGATATCTAAATATTTTCAAAACGTAATACCAATGCCAATCGAGCCGGACCATACGGATTGAAAAAATGTTAAACTGTAGTCAACAATAGCACTCAGCATCAAGTTTCAGCCATTCACAGGAAACTAAACGCCAGTGTTTTCGTCGTACGCGGAGGTTCACGCGGGAACTTCTCCTGGCCGCAAATACTAACACAGAGTTTTGGGGGAAAACACATGTAGTTGAAGGGTTCATGGAGTGTTAGGTTATTTTACTATCAAAAATGACAGAGGTGTGCATTTTTACAGCATTTTTACGACTGATTCTTTCTCGGTCTACGGTTTTTTTCCCCAGATTTTTACATTAATAACTGTTGGTGTAGGAAGCTCCCGCGTGAACCTTGCAGCGCTCTTCAGTTTTCAAAACCATCAGCTTTCGACCTCTTATACGAATGCAGTGTGCCGTCGTATACTCATAACGTATCCTATGGCTGCATCCCTCTGCATCGATAATCTCGGCCCCACCACGTTCTTCCAGGAAAAGCGTAAATGTGCTGCATTGGCAATTGGGTAGGTATTCAAGCCATGTTCTATAATCCATGGTCCCATTGCATGTAAGCCAACATGTGTATTAGCCCGTAATATGCACATACTTAAACCGCTAACCGCGATCCAAGTCTGTGTAATGCCAGGACGCTATATCGAAATACTGGTGCTGGAATTTCACGCGCGGGGAGGTTGGCAAAGTGGGGTCAATCGGCGACGAAGGGGAGCGAGGGTGACGTGGTCGGGTTTGATCATACCCATACTCTCGCCAAAACGAGTTATCGAATGATTCGTAGTCTCATCTCATGGGAATATCCGTCATTACTGTTTGCCCAGAAGCGAATTTTTTTATCATTTGTTAAATTTTCGATGTTTACTGTGTATGGTTTAACAGTCAGTGGCGTAGTGCTGGAAATTAAGGTGGATATACTGTGATATACTGTGGCTCGACAAAACGAAATATCGAATGATTCGTAGTCTCATCTCATGGGAATATCCGTAATTACTGTTTGCCCAGAAGCGGATTTTTTTTATCATTTGTTAAATATTCGATGTTCAATGTGTACCTATGGTTTAACAGTCAGTGGCGTAGTGCTGGAAATTAAGGTGGATATACTGTGATTTTTCGTCAACCGGCCTGAGAGACAGCTATCATCCACATGTTGACGCTTATTAACACTACCCTTGAACACTTTGCCTAAAATTGTCATGTGTTCAAATATGGTAAGACTGGAGCACAGGTATATATTTTATTTTAGTTTCGTCACTAGCAACAAGTCCATCTCTCTCGATTCCTTACAACAAGCACTGATATATTTCCAATTCATCCCCTTTTATCTCAAGTTTGCTAATAGGTTGTCTGGAACCACACCAGTGTATTTCTTTAAAATAAATGTGAGTATTAGCTAATTTTGAAAATACAAGGTATAGAAGTACAAGGTACAAGGTACAAAATATACAGCCGTAGGTATACACAGATTAGCGATAATTAACTTTTTTCCATTCCATTTGGCTCGAAATCATTCAATTTCAAATCACTGCCCATGTTAAACCATAGGCAGTGATATTGAAAACGAATGACTTTAAAATCACCAAGTTACACAATCGCAACACCGCCGGTTATAACACAGATATAGGGTTACCCAGATGTTCCACTCCCATACTGAAGCAGCTACGCGAAAGCCCTCCGCCCGCAATAATAGTTTCGCCGGCTGTCGAGGGATGGAGCCATTGTTTGTTGTTATATCGCCTGTAACCAAGGTAACTGTAACTGCCTGAGGAACATTGGGTCCCTTGATTATAATTGACCTTGTGCCATGGCCTGGTGGATGATGTTAAAACAGGTTGCCAACGCATCCCAGCGATTGCCGGCGAAGTTACTAGCACCAAAATTTTGGCCGTAACCATAGCTAAGTATGGTAGAATGTCTGGGTAACCTTATGTCTGTGACTTAGCCATAGCTAGGTATGGTAGAATGTCTGGGTAACCTTATATCTGTGACGTAGCCACAGCTAGGTATGGTAGAATGTCTGGGTAACCTTATATCTGTGACGTAGCCATAGCTAGGTATGGTAGAATGTCTGGGTAACCTTATGTCTGTGACGTAGCCACAGCTAGGTATGGTAGAATGTCTGGGTAACCTGATGTCTGTGACGTAGCCATAGCCAGGTATGGTAGAATATCTGGGTAACCTTATGTCTGTTACGTAGCCATAGCTAAGTATGGTAGAATGTCTGGGTAACCTTACGTCTGTGACTTAGCCATAGCTAGGTATGGTAGAATGTCTGGGTAACCTTATACCTGTGACTTAGCCATAGCTAAGTATGGTAGAATGTCTGGGTAACCTTATGCCTGTGACGTAGCCATAGCTAGGTATGGTAGAATGTCTGGGTAACCTTCTACCTGTGACGTAGCCATAGCTAAGTATGGTAGAATGTCTGGGTAACCTTACGTCTGTGACTTAGCCATAGCTAGGTATGGTAGAATGTCTGGGTATCCTTATATCTGTGACGTAGCCATAGCCAGGTATGGTAGAATGTCTGGGTAACCTTACGTCTGTGACTTAGCCATAGCTAGGTATGGTAGAATGTCTGGGTAACCTTACGTCTGTGACTTAGCCATAGCTAGGTATGGTAGAATGTCTGGGTATCCTTATATCTGTGACGTAGCCATAGCCAGGTATGGTAGAATGTCTGGGTAACCTTACGTCTGTGACTTAGCCATAGCTAGGTATGGTAGAATGTCTGGGTAACCTTATATTTGTGACGTAGCCATAGCCAGGTATGGTAGAATGTCTGGGTAACCTTACGTCTGTGACTTAGCCATAGCCAGGTATGGTAGAATGTCTGGGTAACCTTATATCTGTGACGTAGCCATAGCCAGGTATGGTAGAATGTCTGGGTAACCTTACGTCTGTGACTTAGCCATAGCTAGGTATGGTGGAATGTCTGGGTAACCTGATGTCTGTGACGTAGCCATAGCTAGGTATGGTGGAATGTCTGGGTAACCTTATGTCTGTGACGTAGCCATAGCTAGGTATGGTAGGATGTCTGGGTAACCTTATGTCTGTGACGTAGCCATAGCTAGGTATGGTAGGATGTCTGGGTAACCTTATGTCTGTGACGTAGCCATAGCTAGGTATGGTGGAATGTCTGGGTAACCTTATGTCTGTGACGTAGCCATAGCTAGGTATGGTAGAATGTCTGGGTAACCTTATGTCTGTGACGTAGCCATAGCTAGGTATGGTGGAATGTCTGGGTAACCTTATGTCTGTGGTTATAGTAAGGATGTACTCGATGTGTGAATGTTTGCATCAAGTCTGGAAAGCACTTCTTTGCGGATGCAGTGTCAGAAAAGACAATTCTCATGCTTTACATTTTTCTGACGTTTCTTCATCTGCAATTGTTTATTGTTTATTTCTTACATTATGTACATTTTCATTGTAACTGCTATTCGTAATCAGTTACCTAGTACAATAATAATAAATATTAATCATAATTACAGGATTTGGAAATTGTCACCCCACTCTACCCACATGTGTTTGTGATAATACTAATTAAAATCTCGGGCAAATGGATAATGCACTTTAATTTTCTAGGTTGTCTGTTATAAAAAATTGATAAAATTGAATAATGTCTATCGCCTCTCAATCACGGGGTGCGTGTGATGGTGTGCTTCACTTAATGCGTGTGTTGGTTTTTGTGAATCAATAATTCGACGTGGCTAAGCCTTGCTATTCGGTTGGGTTACATGACAAACTAACAAATGCCGCTAGAAGCAATGCAATTTTATGAAATGCAAAAAGGCAAACCCCTCAAACGGCGAAAGACAATTTAGAGAAATGCAAGTTACTTGCAAAATATGACACGAACGACTGCAGCATGAGTTAATTTGATACAGCACCAAATTAGGAAATCTTATCTCGAATGTTTAGTAATGTGCATTATATAAAAAAATAATGACACAATCTAAAAATAGCCACGTCCTCGTCCAATAAGGTCAGAATACGACTTCACAGCTGGCAATGTCAGTGACACGATGCCATCAACGTTGGCTCTGCACCAATCAGAGACTCCATGACAGAGTCGCTAACATGACGTCATGCACATCCAGAGTCTCTGATTGGTGGCAGTGCCTATGTTGATGACATCGTGTCAGTGACATTGTCAGACGAACAGGACGAACAGGACGAACAGGACGAACATGACGAACAGGACGAACAGGACGAACAGGACGAACAGGACGAACATGACGAATAGGACGAACAGGACGAACAGGACGAACATGACGAACTTGACGAACAGGACGAACATGACGAACTTGACGAACAGGACGAACAGGACGAACGTGACGAACGTGACGAACAGGACGAACAGGACGAACTGGACGAACAGGACGAGCTGGCCAAAAGCCTTGCTTGTTCGGTATCGGTAGGTACTGTTAAATCAGTCGTGTTTTATTACAGCCTGGTGGACTTCGAAGTGAAGTATCATTTGACTCTTTAACCATTTGTAAAGAGTCAAATGGTAAATAATGGAAATGATAAATACCATTTTTAATGGTAATAGAAAAAACTTACTCATTTGACTCTTTGATATGATCCTCTATAGAGGCTTACGAAAACCTGCTCCGGCCGCTCTCCAGCGTTCGGAAACCTGCTCGGAGTGACCCGATCGACGCTATTTTGCTTCCGAAAACCCAGTCTGGAGCGATCAGAGCGCTCAACTCGCGTACCATCTTTCAGCCTGGTGCGCGAGTTCTGTTCGTACGAACGGGCGGGTAATTTTAGACCGTTCAACCTACATTAACGTTTTAATGTGCATACACTGACAGGTTTGCACAATATGTAAAATACTTACCAACACGACCGCCAATACCATAGCCAACGGCTAGTACTTTATGCATTACCGGTTATGCATTGCCAATAAAGTTCAGCGAGTTCGTTGTCGGCCATTTTCGAATTTCCGCGGTCGACTGTAAAGTTTGCGTTCGAAAACGTCCGCAGCTCGGAGAGCTCTGACCACGTGACCAATCGCTCGGTCGAGTAGGTTTCCGTAAGCCTCTTATATGATGTGAGATCCCCAGATAGTGGCAAACTCAAATTGATTCTAGTGTAACATGTGTTTTGGTGAACGACATGTGCTAGTGATGAACCAATGTAGCCTGGAATAAGCCGAGTGTGGGGAGCCTTCAGGTATATGGTGCGCACAACATTCAGAAAATGCAATTCTTTTCATCGCTTAGCCTCATGGAACGAGACCAGGTTAACCTTTCAGTTATATTGAATACCTTCGGGTGCTCTAATTAGCTCATGACTGATGAGTATGAACTGAAGAAAACAAACTTATTATCTGACATCGGAAATATAATTGCACCTGCTGGCTCGTCGAGCTTATAACGATGCATCTTGGTCCTTTCGCGACGCTGTACGGCTCGCAGAGAAAACTGTGGGGGACCTAATCCAGGGATTACCGGGAACAAGGAGGGTGAGGCGGGAAGGGGCGGGAAGGGGTGCTCGGTGTGCCCCCCCCCCCTATCCCTGACGTATGGTTAGACTAGACCAGAACCAGACGTGATTTTATGCCATTATATGATTATAAACGCATGGGGCATCATATACATATAGGGCTTCGCGCGACGAAAGAGCATATTGTGTAGTACGCCTCATGTTCTTTTGACAGCGCCTCGGGGCACTGGGCCTATACTATAACATTGTAGAAAACCGGTTTGTTGCTGTCATCGGAACCTGAGACGAACTATACCTAGCAGTTTGCGGCGGACAAAAGGCTCGAGGCAGAACGGCGTACCTACAGACAGGAGCCCATTTTTAAAATAACTATTCCCTCGATAAGGGCGAAGAAAATCTTAATTCAATGCGATTTTTGATGAGCGTATAGCGAGCGAAGCGAAATACTAATTAACACTTGGATATACTAATTAACACATCGTCTGTTTACGACGTTCTGCAATCGACTTATCTGCTGCAAAAAGGTACAAAGCTACGCTCATCTTCAATGCGAACACTTTGGCAGTGTTTCCTAGTTATAGAGCACTGGCGACAGCAGCCTTCTTTATACTCACTGGTGGACTACCTCAATGTTAATTCCCATTTAAAAACAAATGCAAGTATGCTGTGCACCAGTGAGACAACATGTTTAAAAACCACGAAAAATAGATATTTTTCAAAAATTTTCTTTCAAAAGATTGGACTATAATATCTCACAAAATATAGAATTGCATAAAAAAACATTCTTCATAATCAGTCACATAAGTCATAGTGCGAATTATCTTTAGTAAAAACGCACAAATTGATTGCGAAACAGGTAACAGCCCCTTTTCTCCGAACCTTTTTGATGGAGCTGGCAGCGAACCACTGCCACCTTTAGCAAAGGCTGTGGAAAGTTGCAGTACCTTACCTATGTCCTGGGGCGCTGCCAAAAGAACCTGAGACGTACTATAGGTACTCAGTGCTCGAGACGTAATTAACTCTCAATCATCGGAATTAAAGATAAACACTTGCGTTGGTCGCATTCAAGTTTCGCCGTATAATGTCGAGAACGTTCGATATCGACGGAGATGGGATATGAGATGGGATGGAAGATGGGATAGAGCTATATATTCTCTGCAGAATCACAGTCATTAACGGATTAAATCAATTGATTCACATTGTGTATAGTACGTATCAAGTTCTTTTTTCAGCACCACGGGGCATTGGGCATAGATACAATAACACTGTAGAATACCGGTTTGCTACTTCCCTATTTGAGACGTACTATAGCACCTCTCAAAAAATAGGAGTGACAATTTATGCTTGAAATGATCTATGATTCAAATATATGATAATGATCTGATATTTTTCTAAAATTTGTCTATAGAGTTGAAAGTTTTGATACCATCCTAACAGAGATGGTATCACATAAACATAGTAACGGTGAGGAGGAAGGGGGGGGGGGTGCTAAGCTGCTGTACGAAAGCCCACGTATGGTTTTGTAACTTCCGACACAATTTAAAAGGCATGTCGGATACATTGCACAATTTTCGCGTGAAATTTTGTGTGATGAAAAAGCATCGAGTTAGTGCTACGATCATTGATAGCCGGGATATGCCACTAGCTCAGCGGCCAGCGCTGTATATATATATCCCGTGCAACGCTAAAGTATAGGCCTTCCCAGCTGTCATCAACTGTCAGATCAACTCTAAATCGACGATTATTTCATTATGTACTGCTATATGAACGGTGAAATATTTTCTATTCCATTACAAATAAGTAAATTTAGTTTTAGAAGGAGCTAAATAATCCCCTTGTTTGTTTGTTTAACGTTTATCCACAGCTGGCACGGCATACTAGTTACCTATCCCGTACCGGAGCAGTGAGAGCTGGCACGGTATACTAGTTGCCTATCCCGTACCGGAGCAGTGAGAGCTGGCACGGCATACTAGTTGCCTATCCCGTACCGGAGCAGTGAGAGCTGGCACGGCATGCTGGTTGCCTATCCCGTACCGGAGCAGTGAGAGCTGGCACGGCATACTAGTTGCCTATCCCGTACCGGAGCAGTGAGAGCTGGTACGGCATGCTGGTTGCCTATCCCGTACCGGAGCAGTGAGAGCTGGCACGGCATACTAGTTGCCTATCCCGTACCGGAGCAGTGAGAGCTGGCACGGCATGCTGGTTGCCTATCCCGTACCGGAGCAGTGAGAGCTGGCACGGCATGCTGGTTGCCTATCCCGTACCGGAGCAGTGAGAGCTGGCACGGCATACTAGTTGCCTATCCCGTACCGGAGCAGTGAGAGATGGCACGGCATACTAGTTGCCTATCCCGTACCGGAGCAGTGAGAGCTGGCACGGCATACTAGTTGCCTATCCCGTACCGGTGCAGTGAGAGCTAGCACGGCTTACTAGTTGCCTATCCCGTACCGGAGCAGTGAGAGCTGGTACGGTATACTAGTTGCCTACCCCGCACCGGAGCAGTGAGAGCTGGCACGACATACTAGTTGCCTATCCCGTACCGGAGCAGTGAGAGCTGGCACGGTATACTAGTTGCCTATCCCGTACCGGAGCAGTGAGAGCTGGCACGGCATACTAGTTGCCTATCCCGTACCGGAGCAGTGAGAGCTGGCACGGCTTACTAGTTGCCTATCCCGTACCGGAGCAGTGAGAGCTGGTACGGCATACTTGTTGCCTACCCCGCACCGGAGCAGTGAGAGCTGGCACGACATACTAGTTGCCTATCCCGTACCGGAGCAGTGAGAGCTGGCACGGCATACTAGTTGCCTATCCCGTACCGGAGCAGTGAGAGCTGGCACGGCATACTAGTTGCCTATCCCGTACCGGAGTAGTGAGAGCTGGCACGGCATACTAGTTCCCTATCCCGTACCGGAGTAGTGAGAGCTGGCACGGCATACTAGTTCCCTATCCCGTACCGGAGTAGTAAGAGCTGGCACGGCATACTAGTAGCCTTTCCCATACCGGAGCAGTAAGAGCTGGCACGGCATACTAGTAGCCTTTCCCATACCGGAGCAGTGATCGAAGGTTTTTGACCATACATTTGCCATTACAATTTCGTCACAAACTCTGTTGCGACTTCCTCGTGTGTTTCGGCCCAGTGGTGAACGCCCTCGTATAGTGTGCATTCGTGATGTAGGCCATCGCCACTGCACGCCACGAGATAAATCACTGTCCCAGTTCGGTTCACATCGCGGCGCTCGCAAGCGAAACATGTGACAACAGCGATTAACAAGGCAGAATTCCAGTCGGGGAGGGAGCAGCACATTAATTGAACTTGAACCTGGCAGCTCGCATAGCGGTTTGACCCATTTATCATTTGCATGCTAATGTATGGCATCCATGTTGCATTCGATATCAACAAAAATATCTGATGCCGATCGAATTTTAGAAAAATATCACAAAGAGTTTCTATATAAATTGTTTTATGTTTTAAATTATTTGGGACGCATGTATACATGAGTATCGAGGCTTTTTAGTATTTTATTTTCAGGTTAAGCCTTTTGGCAAGGCCAATAGCCATAATTAAACGAGTCCACAACCAATACATTAATGACGTAGTATACCCAACACCCTACAGTGGAAGGTAACGCTTGGAAGTGAACTGAATATGTTGTTTCTCGTACAGTTATGATCGAAGTTTTCACCGTAAACAAAGTAGGCATAGGTTCTCGCAAATGCCTATAGTTTCACAAAAGATCCAGAGAGATGAAATAAAAAGGGAGAAATAATGTTGAACCCGATAAGATGTAATGTGTACTTATTGGACCTGAGAGAGTAATCACTTTAAAATGTACAAAATTACCTCCGGTGTCGTTACGATAACCCCATTCCGGGAGGCGCTAGATTCTGTTTCGTGCCTCGTGGACGCAATGTTAAATTTCCCGAATTTAGATAAGCTTCCGATGATAAGATTCTTTTTAGATGGCAGTTTGTCAGGAGCTGGCCTGAAAAAATTACCCAGAGCACACAGTTCGAGAACCTGCTGTGATGTTTTAGGAGTAATACAATTAAAAACTTGCGTACATCCTCGACAACGCACGATAGAGTACGGAGATGCACACAGAAATGACGAAGATTTGAGGCAAGAAAACGATGTCAAAGTGAAATACGATGTAAATATGGTGATTCAAGTCGTCCAATTGACTTTGATACCAGTTTGCTACCAATATGGTACCAATATTTTACACTACCAGTGAGATGGCCAAACTGTGTAAATTTAACTTTGCGACTGCGAGACACGATACGGAATAGCGCTTCCGGGAGTCAAATTCCTCGACCATCCATATGGTCGCAACAAAGATGTGGGTGGAATATGCATCCACGGATTTTGCTTTCACGCTGTACGCTATAGGCACATGCCACTACGTTTCACACCCTCATTCACACGTCTTTAGCGACATTTTGAATCGAAGACTTCACATCGACCAATCAAAAAGGGTCGCGGCACGCCAAGATTATTACAGAAATCAGTTGGGTCAATGGAAGATCCGCATATACTAGCGCTGAGAGCAGTGGTACTCTACCTTTTGTTTGCAAAGGGCCAAATAAAATAAATGTGTTACCTCTGCGGTCCGCAAAGGGTAATTTGACGTAAACCTTGCGAATTGCAAGACACAGCGTTGTGTAACATTGCGGGTGTTGGTTGAACGCACTCTCGTTACTTGTAATTGCTTGTACCTGATAAACTAGGGCTTCGCGAACGCAATTTGTGTTGCGTTGAAGATGAGCGTAGGTAGCGGTTTGTGTATAGCGGATTAAAAGGTGCAGGCAGCAGTCACAAGAAAACCATGGAGCACCAAACCTGACCATTGCCTTCTCGAAAATTATAATCACTTGAAAATGTATACGGATTCTGACGTTCCTTTGTTTCTCGTCGAGGTCAACAAAGATGGTAACCAAGGAAACGAAGGAAACCGGACTCGTATTGAATCAGCCGTCAAATCACGAAAAAAACACCACAAAAATGCTAATAAAAACTAATTGGAAACACCTACCGAACTAAGATTTGCAGGCATGATAAATATGTATAGGGTCAACATGTTTAGAAGTTTTGGTGAAGTTATGTTCAGAACTTTGAAATTTACAGGGGTTCAAAATTCTGAAAAAATCGAAAAATTTCGTAAAAATTGATTTATAAACAATTTACTGAACCGATCTTTTTCAAAAACGCAGGGGGTCTAAGTTGAGAACAGAGGTAGATACTCAGAAATTTTCATCCATATCGGTTCAGGCGTTTGGTCTGTAGAGCGCGCACAAACACAAAAAATAAAAAAAAATAAAAAAAAAATACACAAGTGACTTTTTTTTTGGGGTAAGTGAAATTGAAGATTTCGCTCCGCTCGCTTCGCTCGCTACGCTCATCAATGAACGTTCTCATTGCATACGACACAATGGGGGGTTTGGGGGTTAAGCCCCAAGAAAATTTGGTTTAGAGCTCTTTTTGGTGCAAATCTCTGCGTTTCAGAGTGTTTGAACTTTAAAAATACCTTGAAATGACGCACTTCTTAAAAGGAGGTTGTGTAAATTTCAAATCAATATATTTTCCATGGAGAATAGCATGTTCAGTTGCAATTTCATATTTAATAAAAATTTCGAGGTGGGCATAAAAAATATGAGCGCCGGGCCACAGGTTGGTACCACTGGCTTAGACCCTATGAAAACAGGTGAGAGATCTTTGGGTGAGAGCGTGCGATGACTTTTAATGTTGACCACTTGGCGCTTACTAAGGGAGAACACCGTTGTGCAAAATGTCAATCAAACGTGTTTTGTAAAAATGTGATGTAAAGGTATTTACAGTCGTGTAGGTAAGTCTTTAGATTACCACAGCCTGGTGAACTTCGAAGTTAAGTATCATTTGAGTTTGACTCGTTTACGATTTGTAGATAGTAATGGTACATAATTGTAATGATAAATACCTTTTTTAATGGTAGGTAATGACAAAAACTTATAATTTGATTCTATGTTATGATCCCAAAAAACTGGCAGACTCAAAGTAATACTAGTGTATGGCACATACGGTGTTTTAACATAAGGTTTCCTATGTAAGACCTAAGCACCCTGCATCGTTTTCGAACACGAACACAATACCTAAGGAAGACAAATCACGGTAAGTTGTACTGGTAGATGCCGTGTTATAACTAGTTCATTTGGAATACTTCTGCATTTCCGGTGTTTAAGTGATTGACTGAAGAACCGCGTGTTCCAACTACACATTGCAATGTAAAGATGAGAAAAAAATCACTCAAAAACCTAAAAGATGCTAGCACAGTCGTGTTAGCCTAAGATTACCTGCACAGCCTGGTGGACTTCGAAGTAAAGTATAGTATCATTTACTCTTTACCATTTGTAAAGAGTCAAAAGGTAAGTCATGGTAATGCTAAAAGTCATTTTTAATGGTAATGATAAAAACTTAGTCATTTGACTTTTTTGGTATGGTCCCCAAAAATGATCCCCTATGATCCTATGATCCCCAGAAAGTGACAAACTCAAATTAATTATATAGTGGGCGGTGTTCACCCCATGCAGGGCAGATACTCGTAGCCCGTTTCGAATGACTGTTGTTAGTTTACCTGCTTTACACGGATCCATATCGATGTCCTCGGATATCAGGTTGGAGAACTGCTGATCTCTGAGAGCAGCGATTGTCCACTTGGCACTCTGTCCACTCTGCACATGTCTTTCAGTGACGTTCCTACCGACGCCTTGGGTAGTCGGCGTCGCACCCGCGTAGCACGAAACCACCACCAAGCACTGGACCAACGTGAAAACAAATCCGGCCATCTTCAAGTCTTTCCCTTTGGTTTGTCCGGTTACAATGAAAATGCGTGCACAGGGTTATATTTGATAATTATGCGGTAACGTAACGAGGATTTGTAATTAAACCGCGGAAGTAGTTTGACATTTTCGGGAGTTTGTGTATTTACAATGTGAATCAAGGCCGGTGTGGTCGGTATAGTGACACAACCCAACGCATGAAATCGGAGTTTGGATTCTAACCTACAGAGTCAACGTAAAATAAATGGTTGAAATTCTATATTTAAATCAGGTACCAGTAGACGAGATATTAGTACTATTTACAATCCGCCCAACGAAAATGACTGTGATTTTCTGCTTGGTTTCATTATTGCTGCATGATACACGTGTGAGAAAATTGAAACGTAATAACACCGATCCATCAAAACCATTTCAAACGAAACGACACCAAAGTTTCCCCGTTCACATCTTGCCGACACATGTCCGCGCTAGACTGTCTTCACGATCCCTCCACCGCCGCCGCAACGCAAAAAATCACGTTTCTCACAAGACACACGGATGTCGAAATCTTTCACGCACATGTACTACGCCGCCTCGTGCGGGGAGCGGGGGGGACGACGACGACGACGACGACTCTTGCCTAGGCTACGATCTAGCGAACACGATCGACGACCCCCAGTGCATTTCTGTCCCGCGGTACCGTCCGACGTGACCCGCTCCGCTACCCTTCCTGAACACGACTGATCTCCGAACTCCGACCGCCTGCGATCCCGGTTCCCCGACGCGATCGGCTCGTGTGTGCAGTGGTTTAGAAACCCCGTCACAGAGGGCGCCCCTATTTGCTCGCTGCTCGTGAGTCGCGATTCCCAACGTCGTGATTACTGCACTGGCTCAAAGTGCACACGACGAGCTTTATCTTTGATGGTTGCCCGCATAAACGATGTTTACATTTAATGAGACTAATTCTGTTAGATATTTAGTTGAATGGTTTCCTATGTATAATACGCAAATCCCTGCAAAGAAAATGGAGATGTGAAAGAGATGTTTGTGATTTTCCTATCTGTTTTACCGAAAGATTTCCTTTGAATTTCTAATGCCTAGTTTTACCAAGTATTTTACCTCCTACTAGAGATCCCAGCTAGGAGTTACAACTGAATCCAGCCAATCACATGAAGCGAATTCAGTTGTAACTCCTAGTTGAGAGCTCAACTAGGAGTTGAAAGACTTGGTAATAACCGGACAAAACTGTGGAATACCTACCGGCCGAGAAGGCCAGATGGATTCCATGCCGTCGAGGGGCTCAGTGCTCTGATGAGTCCTTCAATGCTCGAAGAGGCTCCCCTGGTGTAAATCATATATATATATATATATATATATATATATATATATATATATATATATATATATATATATATATATATATATATATATATATATATATATATATATATATCATATATGGTGTAAATCATATTTTAAGAGAACAGTAGAATTCAGATTCTGTATAGCTACCGCTGCGTGCCACAAAACAAGTATACTTATTACAAACACAGGATGGAGACAGGGGCGGATTTTACTATCAGCATGGCCAGGGGCTGGCTAATGCAGTGTTGCACAGTGTTGCACAGTATTGCCAGGGCAGGCAATACGTTGGAGGAATGTAAATAACAAAGATTATTATTGATTTAGTGCTGCAAACCTGCTCAAATCAGAGCATAACAGTGAAAAACATATCAAGAAAGATATCAGTATATTAAAGAGAACGGCGAATTTGTATTTTTTACAACAAACTAAATATTAATTTGACTTTTAGACGGTGCAAGCGAAATGAGCGTCGCTTGTATTTCCCACGTTTTCGTCTCGCTAATTTCTATAGTACCGAGCTTTATAATTAATAGGGGATATCATATAGTTATGCCCCCCCCCCCCCCCCAGTCATTGGGCATCTAGAGGCGCTGTTTTGTTGACCCGTTTTTTGACCTAATACCTAGGTAGTGGTACCACCAATTTGGGGGGAGGGGGCTTTCTAGATATTGTATCACATGTACAAAGCCAATATTCTGTGTGGTAACTACAAAAACTCTTAGCGACCGTTAGCGACAATCACCCCGGTATAAGTGTGCACCTTACTTCCAAAATAAGATAGGTAGGGTACCTTGAAAAAACTAGAAACTATTCTTTGAATAGAACTATTTGAAAATAGTAACTAGAAAATTTCTTTGACATGAGTCAAACAAATTAGATAAGATAGGTATACCTAATCACGTATTTCAATAAATTTGGATTGGCCCCTGGGCGACCGCGGAGCAAATGCCCGAAGGGCCGGTAGGGGTTGTGTATATGGTTTAGGGCCGGCTGCATTTCATCCAAGAAATTTTGCTTTTAAAATGATGATTAAGTGTGAAAACACATCGATGACTAAAAACATTCCCCTGATTCAAAGTGTGGGCCGCAGACCGACACTAAACACACCATCGATGGAAGGAATCATGTTGGATATCGTTTTGGCCTTTCGGACTTTTCTTCTCGTGGCTGATTACCACCCTGGCACCCTGATTACCACCCTATTTTTTTCCAACCACCCTGGCAATTTATAATATTATCCAAGAAATTAGAAATGCAACGCTACTATTTTAGAGTATTTGGTAACATAACATAAAGAAACAATGGAAACATGTGTACAGAGCGGCCCACAGAGGGTATGACTCTGACGCTTGGTCACACCTTCATTAGCATGAATCAATCACTGAAATGAGAATAAGAAACTGAATGGTTCAGAACTAAAACCTAGGCCCTAAACCGACCAATATTTTCGCCAGTGGCCCAAATTAACAGCAGACTATAGCAGAAATCAGTAAAACAGGTGCATATTTATATGTACCATGCATTTTGTGCAAAATTTTGTCGCCTGCTCCTCTCATTTGAAATGCCCGGGCCGGTTTTTCTCCCAATCCAACCCTTTATACCAACAATTGCAATTCATTTATTTTGTTCCAGCGAAACGAAGTCAATATCGACACTCTAACATGAGCGCATGGTTATACCATGGTTATACCTTCATTACTCTATGGTTATACAATTGAATTTATGGTTATATAGCTTCGAAGTGATCGTAGGTTTGGTGTTCAAGCTTTTAAAGCTTTTAATTACTTATAGTCTGGTGTATTTATTTTTATGGAGTTGGTAACCTTGTTTATTAGATAGCAAATTATCTATATTGTAGGTTGAGCATCTCGATTCTGGCATTATGGAACTTTTATGCGATGGAAAGATTTGTGAATCGCCGGGCTGTAATTTAACTGGAAAGTTACAATGCCCAACGTGTTTGAAATTAGGAATACAAGACTCGTATTTTTGTTCTCAGGTAAGACTACATGAAATGACTACATTCGTCATACATAACCTATAAATTTGCGACCGTGCGTGGTAATATTTCCTATTATGTGCTAACTTAAAATTATTTTTACAGGTCTGTTTTAAATCTAATTGGGATTCTCACAAAGTATTGCACAAACTTGCAAGTAAGTCGTTCTCCTACCTGACAATCAAGGAAATTGCATCTCTAAAAGTTGTATGTTGAACAATTTTTAAGTACTAACCTATCTTATCTATTTCAGAGGGAATCCGCTGCAAATCTGGAGATAATGATGAATACGAACCATGGCCTAACTTCCATTTTACTGGAAAGCTCCGACCATTCAAACAGGCGATATCTAGAACTGTGCCATCTCACATACCGAGGCCCGATTATGCTGACCATCCTGACGGGGTACCTCTCTCCGAACAAGCCATGAGAAGTAGTGCACAGATCAAGGCATTGAACGACGAAGAAATAGAAGGTTAGCATTGTACTTTGATGGGCTTTAAGCATGGCCGAGGTTAGTTGGTAAATATGTAACTTGTAAGCAAGCAAGCAAGCATGGAGCCAAAGGGATTCTGCCTTAGGTCTGTATGTACAGCGTTCACGTAGGACGAACCTATGAGAGTAGCCCAAGGTAAGCCTGGTGCAGGGCCTTGCCAGCTCACATCTTGCTTGCAGACAAACTCTGTTGCGAATATTGAGTCGTTATGCATTATTATCTGATGGTTTAGGAAATGATCTTCAAAATACCTAAGTGAATTGAATTTTAAAAGTTGCAAAATAATTTCGTTATTTGTTTGTATCTTATGTGTATTTACTCTCGGTAATTTATTACTACCTCGCCTCATCGTCAATATGGGTGGCAGGTAAGTTTGTGTTGGTGTTTTTGGATTTCTCTCATGATTTTAAATCGATATTAGCAGCTTAATTTTGTGCTATTTCACTTCGTCCGCCACACGCCCCAACGTGGGCGTCATCGTCGACGTTGTCCCTCACTCTCCAGCTCGAGCCAAGCGTATACACACAGTGAGACTAGTTGCTGTCAATCTAGCAAAATCAACATGGCAGCCACAATGTTGTCCACATTTAGACACATTTGGAACGTACTTTTCGACCACAAATCGAAACAAAATCAACCAGAGCCTAGTCAAATCGCTGCAATATCACAAGAGGAATCCAAAAACATCAACAAAACTTACGCCAACTCATATTGATGTTGAGGCGAAATAGTAAAAATTAAAGCCTGAAATACAAATGCAATTGAAATACAATACAATTGAAAGCCTGAAAGTAAGCCTGAATTACACGGACACATTTTTTGACAAACCCTTGTGCACAACCATGTTGCTCAATCCTATGCTGAATATGTTGTGGACCATTCACAAGGACACATTTTTCCTTGGTTCAACTTGCTGCCAAAACAGCTGATGCTCACTTTTCCATGTGCCTGTTGTTACCGAAAGAACGTACCTGTGCCGCACTGACAATTTGACAGGCGCGTGAATACTGGGCTGTGATTGGTTGGGTTCACACAAGTTTTGTTCAATTATAGAACATGTTCCTAACGAGAAAGTTGTGTGCAAGCCTTGCGCAAAACCGTTGTGTAAGTACAAGTAATTGTGCACAATTTTCCGTTTACACGACACAAGTTTCATAGTGCACCAGGGTTGTATACCAGGGGCCCCACCTAGCGCGGCCACTCGTAGTCCCGGGATTACTAGCAATCTACCCTGGCTAATTAACACCACCGTAGCATCAAGCAGTAACCCCGACCTAGAGCGGCAGTATTACGGCCGGGTTAAATAGCCGGGGCACATCGACTCTGACTTTAGTAACGAGCCATGAGATTGGTTGATTTGACCTCACTGCACAATGATGATTGTTTAAAAAGCAGTATGCCTTCTAGATAATGCTATCATCATAGCACCACCGTAATACTGGTTGCTAGTGGTGCTACGAAATCAACAAACTGCCCAAATTGTTGAAATGGCCGCTCTAGGTCCGGGTTATATAACACCGCCAGCCCGGCTAATTAGCCTCCTGGTAGCCGCTCCAAATAGCCGAGCTAGGTAAGGTCCCAGGGTTTGTCAAAAAATGTGTCCGTGTAATTCAGACTTTACTTTTAAAAAATGCCCACAAAAAGCAGTAAGAGCTGTCTTTGGCCCACACTCCCGATTGCTGCCTATCCCGTAGCAGGGCATCGATCAAAGCGACATCTTTGGCTTCACATCTCATCCGGTTCTTACAGGGATGCGGGTGGCGTGCAAGCTCGGCAGAGAGGTTCTCGACGAAGCGGCGAGAGCGATAGCCGTGGGAGTGACGGCAGACGAAGTGGATCGAGTGGTTCACGAAGCGTGCATAGAGAGAGAGTGCTATCCATCTCCGCTGAACTACTACTGCTTCCCGCGTTCGTGTTGCACGTCGGTGAACGAGGTTATTTGTCACGGTATTCCCGACACAAGACCTTTGACTGATGGCGACATCTGCAACGGTGGGTTGAAAGTTAATTTCATAGCGAATTCGGTACCCCATAGTAGCTCAAGAATCGTTATAACTTATCGCGAACGTTTGGTAAACGTCGAAAAGCTGGCGGGGGATAACTTTCGTTCGACGTTCGGGTAGAACCTAATGGAAAAAATCGCGAATGTGAACGTTGAACGCAAGTTTTCCTCCGTTATTTTTTCGACGTCCGCCGAACGTTCGAAATAACGTTCGCTGAACGTTGTTTGGGACATGTCAGTGTTGACCGTTGGCATAGTTGGGGAAGATCGTTTTGAAATCGATGTTTTTAAATGATTGAGATTTTCATCAAAAAAAGATCTCGTTGAAAGATCGAAGTTTCCGATCTTTTTTTATACATTCAAATTCAAGATCGTTTTATAAAAATAACAAATTTGTTTAAAAGATCGTTTTCAGAAGAAAAACTGGGAAAATTGTCAATTTTTGACAATTTTTGAAGATTCATTGCCTCTGTTTCGCGTTGTTCCGGGTTAAACGGTCAAATTTTTTAAGTAATGTTGTTGACTGAAATCCCATATTCAGTATCTCTGCAAACACACAGAATTTAATACACATGCTTCTGAAACACATCTGTTTAGGCATTGGGAAACGATCTTGATCTTTAAAACAAACTTTAAAAAATATATATTGTGGAAAGAAGATCTCGATCAAATTAAAAGATCATTATACAAAAAAGCGATTGCGATCCGTTCTAATTTCGCTAAGAAAGGATCTCTACCGCACGATGCACTCACATCTAGATGCATGGAACACACAAACCTGTACGTGACTATTTGTGTTCTTATGAACAACCAGGAAAATTACCAAGAGCTTTTATAACAATAATCAACTCTAATATGATATGAAGAACATAATAGTATTTTATTTACCTCTCGTCGGCCGCAGAGAAACTCCTGTCATCGATCTCCGAAATCGACCGATCACCCGAAATTCCATTGTCAGTTTTGGTGCGGAAAGTGCTGCCCCCTATCTGGAGTCGGCTAAATTATCTATGGCCACAAGTGTGGCTACCATGCATTTGATTTTCAGCTATGGCCACGCATTTAAAAGTTATAGCCGTTTATGCATGCTGTCATGCATGCGCGTCATGCACAAAGAGGTTTAACCTCTTCATGCATGAATTTAAAAAATTTCAAATATCCTTTGTAATATACTTTTGGGAGGCTAATTTGTGTACATAATAATAAAATCTTCACAAAGTTTTCAGGGAATATGCTAAAACGTGTCCGTCCCCGTCTATGGCTGTCGGGTGCTCGTAACCGCGATTAACGGGACGTAACCAGGGGGCGGAACTAGGCGCCCGCAGGGCCCAGGCCCGTCCACTGCCGTTGGGGGCCCGTCGGCCGAACTTAAATCGGAAACTCGTGAACTTTTTTATGCAAGACTTTTAGTTTTATGTTTCCTTGTTTCCCACTTCAGTGCAAATATACAATGTGTGAGGCAGACTGACCAAGTACGCGGGGGGCCCCGTATCAGGCCTCGTCGAATTTCGTACCCTGAGGACCCCTCTTGATATAGATGGTGCAGGGTAAAAAATAACAGAAAAAATAACAAAGCTATAAAGAAAAACATCGTCAATACTTATCATTAGAATGCACCCATGTGAGCAGTTATAAAAGACAGGACCCTTTAGTGATTTACATTTTGAAATTATCGTATGCTGTGATCTGAATCAAAATTTCCAGGCAAGGGTCTAGCCTGCTGATTGCAAAATGAAAATAATCGAGCTGCTTTTCCAAATCTGTCGCAGTTTGAAATAGATTAAAACGCATAGATTCACTCGAAAAAATGACCATGATTCAAAATTTTCTCGGTGGCTCCAAACCCTGTTGTCTTGAGGGGGGGGGGGCGGGGGCCTTCTCAGCCAGATCTGCGGGCGGGCCCGTGAATCCTGGTTCCGCCTCTGGACGTAACCGTGATTTGTTTCGTGCAGTGGACGTGACGGTCTACCACCGCGGCTTCCACGGCGATCTGAACGAGACGTTCCTATTGGGCAGCGTCTCGGAAGAGGCCCGCAAGCTGGTCCAAGTTACGTACGAGTGCCTTGCCAAGTCGATTGAAATCGGTTAGTACTACGTCTAGGTACCCACTTCCTGTCACATCGTCCAATGGCGATAATCATGCAGTTTAACCTCAAGTGTTTTTCTTGCTGGTTATTACCAACTGATTATTTTTATGTAGGGTGGTTATTCAAACACAAAATAGACCGTTTAACCTCAGCAAGTGTTTTTCTTGCTGGTTATTACCAACTGATTTTTATGTAGGGTGGTTATTCAAACACAAAATAGACAGTTTATCCTCAGCAAGTGTTTTTCTTGCTGGTTATTACCAACTGATTTTTATGTAGGGTGGTTATTCAAACACAAAATAGACAGTTTAACCTCAGCAAGTGTTTTTCTTGCTGGTTATTACCAACTGATTATTTTTATGTAGGGTGGTTATTCAAACACAAAATAGACAGTTTAACCTCAGCAAGTGTTTTTCTTGCTGGTTATTACCAACTGATTTTTATGTAGGGTGGTTATTCAAACACAAAATAGACAGTTTATCCTCAGCAAGTGTTTTTCTTGCTGGTTATTACCAACTGATTTTTATGTAGGGTGGTTATTCAAACACAAAATAGACAGTTTAACCTCAGCAAGTGTTTTTCTTGCTGGTTATTACCAACTGATTTTTATGTAGGGTGGTTATTCAAACACAAAATAGATAGTTTATCCTCAGCAAGTGTTTTTCTTGCTGGTTATTACCAACTGATTTTTATGTAGGGTGGTTATTCAAACACAAAATAGATAGTTTATCCTCAGCAAGTGTTTTTCTTGCTGGTTATTACCAACTGATTTTTATGTAGGGTGGTTATTCAAACACAAAATAGATAGTTTATCCTCAGCAAGTGTTTTTCTTGCTGGTTATTACCAACTGATTTTTATGTAGAGTGGTTATTCAAACACCAAATAGAGGCCATTTTATAAGGAACTTCTTTCGTTGGGGCAGTTATTTTGACATGCAAAATTATGCTTGAGTCAACAATGGTGCTGTACAAGTTTGTTTGTGTACTTGTATCAATTCTAGTGGCTACCAAAACAACAGTAAGAAATCACATGCAAGTTGAACCAGTTTTTGGCTGAATTTTGGTCGTATGCTTCAAATCATTTGCTCTGTGCAACTGGCATGTACGACATTTTATCTCCTGATTTCAAACGTCTGAATCGAATCAGCGTCTGCAAAATCGATACCTACATATCTCCTACTTGAACTGTGGGTTGGGGCATTTGAACTACCAGCCCTAAGTAACACATTTTATTCCGTAGCCATAGCTAGGTATGGTAGAATGTCTGGGTAACCTTATGTCTGTGACGTAGCCATAGCTAGGTACGGTAGAATGACTCTAGGTATGGTAGAATGTCTGTGTAACCTTATGTCTGTGACGTAGCCATAGCTAGGTATGGTAGAATGTCTGGGTAACCTTATGTCTGTGACGTAGGCATGGCTAGGTTTGGTAGAATGTCTGGGTAACTTTATACCTGTGCCGTAGCCATAGCTAGGTATGGTAGAATGTCTGGGTAACCTTATGCCTGTGACGTAGCCATAGCTAGGTATGGTAGAATGTCTGGGTAACCTCATGTCTGTGACGTAGCCATAGCTAGGTATGGTAGAATGTCTGGGTAACCTTATGCCTGTGACGTAGCCATAGCTAGGTATGGTAGGATGTCTGGGTAACCTTATGTCTGTGACGTAGCCATTGCTAGGTATGGTAGAATGTCTGGGTAACCTTATGTCTGTGACGTAGCCATTGCTAGGTGTGGTAGAATGTCTGGGTAACCTTATGTCTGTGACGTAGCCATAGCTAGGTACAGTTGAATGTCTGGGTAACCTTATATCTGTGACGTAGCCATTGCTAGGTATGGTAGAATGTCTGGGTAACCTTATATCTGTGACGTGGCCATAGCTAGGTACAGTTGAATGTCTGGGTAACCTTATATCTGTGACGTAGCCATTGCTAGGTATGGTAGAATGTCTGGGTAACCTCATGTCTGTGACGTAGCCATAGCTAGGTATGGTAGAATGTCTGGGTAACCTCATGTCTGTGACGTAGCCATAGCTAGGTATGGTAGGATGTCTGGGTAACCTTATGTCTGTGACGTAGCCATAGCTAGGTATGGTAGAATGTCTGGGTAACCTTATGTCTGTGACGTAGCCATTGCTAGGTGTGGTAGAATGTCTGGGTAACCTCATGTCTGTGACGTAGCCATAGCTAGGTATGGTAGGATGTCTGGGTAACCTTATGTCTGTTACGTAGCCATAGCTAGGTACAGTTGAATGTCTGGGTAACCTTATATCTGTGACGTAGCCATTGCTAGGTATGGTAGAATGTCTGGGTAACCTCATTTCTGTGACGTAGCCATTGCTAGGTATGGTAGAATGTCTGGGTAACCTTATGTCTGTGACGTAGCCATAGCTAGGTACAGTTGAATGTCTGGGTAACCTTATATCTGTGACGTAGCCATTGCTAGGTATGGTAGAATGTCTGGGTAACCTCATGTCTGTGACGTAGCCATAGCTAGGTATGGTAGAATGTCTGGGTAACCTTATGCCTGTGACGTAGCCATAGCTAGGTATGGTAGGATGTCTGGGTAACCTTATGTCTGTGACGTAGCCATTGCTAGGTATGGTAGAATGTCTGGGTAACCTTATGTCTGTGACGTAGCCATTGCTAGGTGTGGTAGAATGTCTGGGTAACCTTATGCCTGTGACGTAGCCATAGCTAGGTATGGTAGAATGTCTGGGTAACCTTATGCCTGTGACGTAGCCATAGCTAGGTATGGTAGAATGTCTGGGTAACCTTATGCCTGTGACGTAGCCATAGCTAGGTATGGTAGAATGTCTGGGTAACCTTAAATCTGTGACGTAGCCATAGCTAGGTATGGTAGGATGTCTGGGTGACCTTATGCCTGTGACGTAGCCATAGCTAGGTATGGTAGAATGTCTGGGTAACCTTAAATCTGTGACGTAGCCATAGCTAGGTATGGTAGGATGTCTGGGTGACCTTATGCCTGTGACGTAGCCATAGCTAGGTATGGTAGAATGTCTGGGTAACCTTATGCCTGTGACGTAGCCATAGCTAGGTATGGTAGAATGTCTGGGTAACCTCATGTCTGTGACGTAGCCATAGCTAGGTATGGTAGAATGTCTGGGTAACCTTATGCCTGTGACGTAGCCATAGCTAGGTATGGTAGGATGTCTGGGTGACCTTATGCCTGTGACGTAGCCATAGCTAGGTTCAGTTGAATGTCTGGGTAACCTCATGTCTGTGACGTAGCCATAGCTAGGTATGGTAGAATGTCTGGGTAACCTTATGCCTGTGACGTAGCCATAGCTAGGTATGGTAGGATGTCTGGGTGACCTCATGTCTGTGACGTAGCCATAGCTAGGTACAGTTGAATGTCTGGGTAACCTCACGTCTGAGATGTTGATGTTGCGATGTTTTCGCGCGCAGTGCGTCCGGGCGAGAAGTACCGAGAGTGCGGCAACGTTATCCAGAAGCACGCGCAGGCGAGCGGCTTCTCGGTGGTGCGCAGCTACTGCGGCCACGGCATCCACCGGCTCTTCCACACCGCGCCGAGCATCCCGCACTACGCAAGTCAGTGCCATCTGGCGGCAGGGATTTCATTTATTGATGAGCGTTGATTGGGTGTTGCGAGTACTGGTTGATGAGCGAACGTAGCGAACGTAGCGAACGTAGCTAAATCTTCAATTTCACTACTGCTAAAAAAAGCTATTGTGTGTGTGTGTTTGTTTGTTTGTAAATGTGTTTGCGCGCGCTCTACAGACCAAACGCCTGCGTCGATTGATCGATTGGTCGATCGATTGATGTCTACTTTTGATCTCTACCTAGACCCTCTACGTTTTTCATGACAATCCTCCATACCCCTCCAGATCAAATCCGAAAAAATTTGCAATATTCGAAGTTGGGAAAATTAGGAAACATACGGAAATTAGCTAAAAGTGCGTATTTTTTCCAAATTTTCCCAAAAATGTATTGTGACTTTGTGTGTGTTGAGCTCGCCATCATCTTTCGCTACACAAACCGCTACGCTCATCTTCAACGCAACACGAATTGCGTTCGCGAAGTCCTAGTTTAATACTCATGAACTCTTGAATTTAGGAAGGTGGCAAGGAAAACATTTACTATACATAATTTAAATCTTTATTCTTAGCTTTTTTGTGTCGAATTCTTCCATTTTCCTTCTATATTCCTGCACTGTTTTCGGCCGTTCATCCATCATTCCATCCTTTTGTTCATTTTATCCTTACAACGTCCTGTTCCAAAATGAGTATTTTCCAACATCTTTTCTTTTTTGCTTTTCTTTCATTTTCCATTTGTGGTCGTGCCATCCCAGATAGTTACTTCTTTATAATTTGTCTTCGAATTCGTTCCTACTTGGCCACTTTCCTGATGTGATATTATTCCGTGTCTGTGTGTAGAACCTTGTGCCATGGCCTGGCAGATGAAGCCATAACTGTAACCACCTGAGGAACATTGGGTCCCTAGATTATAATTGACCTTGAGCCATGGCCTGGCAGATGAAGCCACAACTGTAACCACCTGAGGAACATTGTGTCCCTTGATAATAATTGACCTTGTGCCATGGCCTGGTAGATGATGTTAAAACAGGTTGCCAACGCACCCCAGCGATTGCCGGCCAAACTACTAGCATCAAATTTTTGCCGTAGCCATGGCCAGGTGTGGTAGAAAGTCTGGGTGACCTTACGTCCGTGACATAACGAAAGGAAAGCCGTAACCCGGCCGACTTGGTCGTTCCCGCAGAGAACAAGGCGGTGGGCGTGATGAAGGCGGGCCACTGCTTCACGATCGAGCCGATGGTGTCCGCGGGGACGTGGCGCGACGTTACGTGGCCCGACAAGTGGACCGCGGCCACCGTGGACGGCCGGCTGTCCGCGCAGTTCGAGCACACGATGCTCGTCACGGACGACGGCTGCGAGCTGCTGACGGCGCGGACGGCCAACGGCGGGCGGCCGTACTTCATGGACGTCGTTTGAGTTGGCGCGGCGGAGGTTTTTCGGATTGATGGAAGGTTTTGCGGATCGGCTGCGGCCGTGGTACTCGACCGATTTTTTTTAAAGCGTTCGCAATGATTTTGTCGTGAATCTGTTGATATTTAAGATGAGATCTTTGCTACAACCAGTGCTTTTTTTTTTTATAAATATAGACGGAAGGTTTTCGGATTGATGGAAGGTGTTGCGGATCGGCTGCGGCCGTGGTACTCGACTGATTTTTTTTTAAAGCGTTCGCAATGATTTTGTCGTGAATCTGTTGATATTTAAGATGAAATCTATGCTACAACCAGGGCTTTTTTTGTAAAAATATAGGTGCCGGAACACCAATTTTCAGAAAAGAGAAAAAGTCCCTTTAGCCTCCGCCAATAAACGACAATATGCTTTCTGCTTGTTGTTTTGTAGATATTGGAGCTGTGAACTTAGAATTCTTCCCATTTCTATTCCAATAAATGCTTGCAGGTATATTTCTGATTCAAAATGATGACTCGACTGGTTTTCTTTTGCCTTGTTATTAGCAGTACAAAATTTTTGCCAGTGACAACTCTTACATTGCAACTCTTGTCAGTGCTTTTAATAACACTTTGTTCAGTGTTTCCTTTTCAGCATTTTCAAGCAGCATGAGTGCTGCTTTGTGGTTATGCACCTTCTTGCACAAAGATGTCACCTGCTGCTAATTCTAGTTTTCCCTTTAACGATATTTCTTCGTTTGCCCATGCCTTCACGATTTTCATCCCTGCTCTTTTTTCACTGCTCAGAGTTCAAATTATTTTGCACACAGTGTGGCGGAACTTCTTATTTCGATAACAGAGCATAAATAACATAAATCTATGCATTTTACGACAATTTGCGGCTGAAAATACAAATTAGGCGTCCGAACATTTCGAACACTGGAAAACACTTTGATAGAACACTTGCCAAACTAAATGAGGTAAGCTATCTTGCCATATTATTCTCTATTGACAGGTTGTGGAAATTCCAGCTCGAAATTCATTTTTTCCCCTTGACCACAAATTCATACTGAAAGTAAAATCGTTGTTTATAATGTAAAAATAAATTTGAAAGAGTCGGAAAAATGTGACCGCTGGTATGTGGGTTGAGTACCACTGGGCACTGAGTTACTGTTCATTGAGTTGTTGGAAAGTACTACTGGGCTTGTGAGTGTCCGCAGGGTTTTGGCAATTTCAAGGATGTGTGATTTGTAAATCAATAAAGATTTTATGGAAGCATTTACGATTTGCTGTGAATTTTTTTTGGTGACTACTTACTAATAGACACTACAAATATTTGCTCTCAATATTTATTATTTAGTAAAGATTTCAGATGAAGGTATGTTCCAAGTTTTCAAGTTTATTTATTTTGCTCTTTGATCAAATTATGGTTTACAGCCAATGATATGAGTTTGTCCATGTAGGGGGATTTCATTTATTCAATTTGGACGTGGAAAGAATTGGAGTTCATAGTTTTTCTACAGCCATCTGGTATATTTTCAGTGTGTGTTTCTCGAATGTGCAACTGTCGGTACCTATGTTAGTTATAAAAATTTATTAGATGTTACTACACACAAATATCTGCACATATTAGGCTTTACCAAATTTGAAACTTGATTTCAGCCCAGAAAAAAATGATTTTGTGTAAATTTCAATTTATCATTCATTCTTACGTATCTGTCAAGAACCCCTAACAATTTTTTGTTTATATTTCACACATATGTAGCATTATTTATCATTTATCTGTATAAAAAAACACTGCTTAGGTACCAAAAAAATTGAAGTTTGTCTAAATTTTAGAATGGAGAAACAGTAAAACACCGCTAGCGTTCTTAAGGTAATATGATAAAGAATTACACATTTATTTCGAGGTTTTGAGGTTGAATAAATTTAAATTTTTTACTGTCTTGTACAAATAGGACGCTGGTATCTAATGGAATGGTTAAGCCTCTGATTTGCTTTTTAGGGAATATATGTTGTGAAGAATATCAATGAGACTGCATTTACAGAAGATTTTTTTTTAATTGTGGGGCTGATAAATCGTGCATTTTCTCATTGGCGGGAGCCCGCTGTGCATCGCCAAAATATTGACGGCAGGACGCTTTGAGCTGGATACCCTCGGCCGCGCTACGCAGTGGCAATTGCATCTCAATGGACAGCGACATTACATCGAATTGTTGTAAAGAGCCATTTCAAATACGAGCGTTGTGTCAGGAATGCGAGTGCATTACTGGGCACGGCTCTATCGATGTAATTACAAAAAACATTGATGTGCTAAACAAAACAGACACCACAAGGTATTTCCTGTCCGCCCTTCAAATAACTCTCCTCGTCTCCTTTCTTCGGCTAGTTTAACATTATTTTTCGCAATTTCTGTTTGAGAGAACTTCGGATCCATATACTACATGGAGGTCCTACCATTTTCACTCCAAATCGACAAGCGACCCGACCGCGAAAGCTATCGGCCTAATACTAGACACTGCTTAGCGCGGCCGAGCACACGCTGCTGGCGCTAGCCGTTCCCCAAGGATACGTCACGAGGAGGTGCCGAGCCAAAACGAAAATGTGCGATTATTCCTACGCAAAATATTTTCTTCAATAATTTCAAATGGGATGTCAAATTAATTGGTATTCTGAACACTATATGTACTTTTAAAAGCAATTCGGAGGACTCCTTTAAAGTTATGCAAAGCTTCTGTAATTTGCCCCCAGCTCTCGAAAGAATTCGGCCTGGCCAGCCCCGGAAAGCGAAATCGCGGCCTTGCACGTGCTGTCATCGCCAGCGTTCACCCACGTACACGTCACGGAGGTGGCCCCGTCAATGAGAAAATGTGCCTCAGCCCTACTTTTTGTTTTTAAATCTGTAAATTCAGAGTCACATTGATTAGTATTCTACACAAAACATATTCTCTGAAAGGCTAATCGGTGGCCTCCGTTAACAATTGTTACAGAATAGGGGTCCATCTCTGGAGTCCAATTGTCTTGAAATCTTTGCTTTGAAAACGAAAACGATTGGTTCAAGACTTGGACCCCTGATGGAGCTGAAAGATATCGATCATTATCTAAGGGCTAGCAACGTTTGGTAGGTACCAATTATTGGTAGGTACCTGCGGCTGAAAGTTACATGTGTATTTTAATGGGCCGTGCTGATCAACATTGACAAGTCAGCTATAAACAGATTGCAGATTGAGATTGCACGACTGCATTAGGAAAAATCTCTGAAAAAAGTGTACGTTTTCACCCAGTTAACACACGTAGAAAACAAGATTGAGGCATTTTCACTAGTAGCAAGGTCAGCTACTCCGTGCTCTCTTTATTTATATCTGCTATTTGCTATTGTATTTTCTATCTGTCTGCAATAGCATGGTTTAAAATAAAAAGTTATCAGCCAGTATATATATACTACTGGCTCAGTTTCGCAAACGCGATTAGCATTACAGACACAAAGCATAATATAAGCTAGATAGCGCTAATTTTCGTTCCCAGACCAGACAAACCAAACTCGAGTTTTTTATTTTTTGGATACCTACCTAAATTATAAAAGTAGACAATTCAGTCGTAGGTAGGTAGATAGGTACCTATTCGTGAAATCATTTCTTAGGAGCTAAACTTGTCAATAAAAAGTTCGAATCAAATCAAAACGTACATGTATAGCGACCACCGTAATAACAATGCACTTCTGAGTAATTCATCGTCATAATCAAGAGATGAAAACAGAAAAAAATCACGAAAATTTCAACAAGAATGGGAACAGGAGTAAAAAGAGTGCAAAGATGTTATCTAAAAACCTCAGAAATGCTTTTTTCATCCAGTTAGCTGTGGACATTGACTGCTGCTACTGTGACATAATGGTGTACATGCCTATTTTAATTTGTTCGACAACATGGTAGTTGGGCAAAGCGGTAGGATGCGAACAAGTCAATGGACCAAAGAGCAATCGACCACACTACAAATTCACGCTAAACCACGCCGAGTATAAAACAGTAAAACCAAGTCGAAGTTCCCAGCCCCAGCCGTCTGTGAATTTATAAAAGGCGTCGTATCAATCCAGTCAAGGTATATTCACACGGATTTGTCTCCTCGCTAAAACATGCCGAACATTCAATTCTTCCGGATTTCTATCGGCAAGCTTCGATTGCCATCTGGGTCATCCGCTGTGCCTTATTCTTTGCTGCTACCTTTAGTAAAATGTCGAGATTTCTGTCTGCAGCGCCTTTCAAAGCGACAGACCGCGGTAACAGGTAGATCGCCATGGGAAGACATAGACGTGGAAAAAAGACGTGGCGTAGCTGTCCCAATCCTTGAGAGCGTCTTGGGACAAATTATTTACCTTTTCAGTAAATCTCTTAGTCAATTTGTCGTAACAAATTAGGTGATGGTGGGGTAGGGGAGGAGGGGCAATGCTAACCTTCACCGCATGGCATAATATGTTCCAGAGCTGAGTTGTACCTATATAAACAATGTTTCTTTATGAAAAAGGCATATTGCTCCCCGAAACCATATTATGTTGTACATGGGGGTTGCTTGAGCTGAAAGTGTTTAAACTTAAAAGTTCTCTGAGAGACTGTATATACACCATTAGCTGAATTGTGATATACCCTAATATCGATCATAATCATGATATAGTACCCTAATACCATAAAGTGTAATACCCTAATCTTTCTCAGAATGAGAGAGAATAATATAGTGTGTCCAACTGTCCAACAGGGCGGATTGGGCGCCCGGAGAGGTCAATCTTCAAGATAATTCCATTGATATTGGATTGGCCAAATTGGTTACTTATCACACTACATTTTCTCTTCCATCCTGAGAAAGATTTGGTATTACACTGACGATGTAAAATATCCTTTTGCGTTGTAACTTACCAATTTACATAAAAAAAAATATAAATAACCATATCAATTCAAAACTCGTAGAAATGACTACCTATATTTTGTTCTTTTCTTGAAGTACTATTTTATTAACTGACGAATAAAATTGATAGTTTTTTATTCGTTAGGTATACCTAGTTTAAAATTGCAGATTTCGTTAGGCATACGTTTTAATTCCGAAAGGTGACGACGCCACTGGTGTAACGAGCAGTTCCACTTTCAGCTGGATAAAAAATGAAAAAGAACAAACCTCTAATAGGAGTTGACACGCGCAATCTTCGTCTAAAGACATCCGGACTCGGTTTAAAGTATTTTGAGTATTTTTACAGCCTCGCCGATAGTAAATTGATCAAGAACGCAGTGGCCACGCTCCGGATTGCTAACCCAGATAATCGGACGCTCAATTCGAGCCGGTCTCGAATTACAATCAAGTGTTTATAGAAAAGTCAGCTGTCGTTTTCTTTCGAAGCTCAGATTCGCACAATATGTTTCTTTGTGTAAAGTCGGTTTATTGAGCTCTTAAATTTAAAACGTCTTTCGAGATTCACTCACCTGGTTTTAACAAAGAAAGAGTGATGTTGAACAACTTGCGGTCTAATTGATGAGCATGGCGAAATCTTTAATTTCGCCATCCCGAAAACAGCTTTGTGCGGTCGCTTTTGTTTGTCTGTTCTTGTTTGTGCTCGCTTTATCTGTGGACAGACCAAGCTCTTTGCTCCAATTTTGATAAAACAATAAGAGAGCGCTCATCCCTTAACGCGAAAATGGTTATATGGGTGCAGGCGATGCCCAAGTTTTAACGTGGGCATTTTCTGAAGGTCTGTGTAATATAGGCGTCATAGGGTTTCTGTTTTCAGCATACGAAGACACAACGTTCGTTTTACTTTGTATTTATTTTTATTTTTTAAATACCAGACTTAAAAAATAGTTGTAGCACAAAAATAAATTATACTTTGTTATTATGATAAACAATAATACACGGAATTAAAATTAATTACTAAAAATCACCCGGGTCCTTCCTCAAACTTTCACGATTCACAGAGGCACAATTGACGTATAGGTACTTGATTGATTTGTATGATTACAAAGACGGGAATCTGTAGTACCCATTGCGCGGAGAGTAATCAAAAATCAATCACGATATAAAAAGATGAAATTATAAACTAGTTTTTGAAACATAGCGAGAAATTACATGGCTTGTAGCCAACAATTCATTTCATCAAAGAATGTCTCTTCATTTTAAACACATTGTCCGACAATGCAGTTAACAAATCATTCTTAATTTTTATGAAACCCATAAAATATTTATCTTCGTTTGGAGGAAGTTTTGTTTTGAAACTTGAGCTAAGAAGTGGTGGTTTTGTTAAGTGATGGTTCGACTGCTTGTGAATGTTTGACTAGCGTTTATTCTACCTTTAAAAATCCACATCCCGTTGAATTCATTCTCGTTTTAGTTGCTGAAACCATCCCTGCTGTTTAGCATAATATGTTTACATGTAGTCAAGAGCGCACAGTGGATTATTTGGAATGCCAGAAACAATCTTTGTGTGAGAACCAAATTCAAATTAATTACGACATGGTCTCAAAATACTCGCAAAAATACTTTCAATCTGATAACTTTGCACTCATTCTTCAATTAACTAACAATCACACTTTAACCAGTATCTCTCCTCAGGGTCGGTTGTGTCAAAATTAACCAACTCTACGTTCGAACACAATAGTTAGGCATAACGTTCAACGGTTATGCCAATAACTAAAATAGTAAACTTTAAAATTGGCTCAACCGGGCCTTATACTATCTTCTATATCTGATGATGGCGATGCATAAATAGTGATACGCATGGTCTCTTGATCCAGCTGATTCCCATCCGGGGTTTAAAAGAAGCCGCCGAAGTTCGGGCCCGAGGGAGCCCCAAATCCCTGGGGTACTCGAGGACTGGGGAAGGAGGGTCCAGCTGAAACAAACAAACAAACAAACAATTATTTACAGATTTACAATTTACAGATAGAAAAATTATTTACAGACATGTAGCAATCCCAAGTGACAAGCTCGTCAAATGGTAATTGATATTTCTTTGTGTCAAAAGCTTCGATCAATATGGTATGAATATACTCTAAGAAGTGTCTGAATTCTCTTGGTATAGATCTTGACAATCTGACCCACAATTTCACATCTTCAATCTGCATGTTTGGTTGTAAAACCATTTTTGCATGCAATCCTAGGTAGTTACTAAACCCCGACGCCAGCAAACCCAAAAGTGTGCAAACTTTCCTTTAATCTGTTTCGTTGTTTACACCTACTCAAAACTATCGTTTGTTATAGTTTGTGGCAGTCTTGATCTCAATGTGTCATGTGCTCGTGACAATAATTGTACTTCTATAGCCTTACAAATACACTCGAGTTTAAATATCCTCCCAAAATCAAATTTCGTGTAATCAAGCATTATTTTGTGCCAGATGCTACAACTTTGATGTAGGTAATATAATATCGCTGGAAACCTGTTTAAAAAAACTCTCAAATTAGCATTGAAATCATAGGGAGTCCACAGATTTTGGGACTCATACCTGTTGCACACAATGACTATACTTGCTGTTTTCTTGCTGTCATCTGACTTCAATTTTTAGCTGCTAGCTGGATACTATGCTCCATCCAGGCTTTTAGAGTTCAGTGCCTTACATACACATGAATTTAAATGTCCTCGGCTACAAAACAGCAAACGCATTTAGTCATAGGCGCTCGTATATGCCGTGAATGCGGCCAAAAATGTTTAAATAATTCCCTTCACATTGAATGAAGCTCGCTTTTGAATAATTCCTTCTTCCAGATCAAAATCAGTCGGTCAAAATGCACAATAGCCACGCCCACTCCAATTTTATGCTCGTGATTTGTTTTCAACTTTAAACATATTTATGTAATTCCTTTCGATTTCGGTACCGAGTTTTTCACGACAAGTCTGAGGAAAAAACAAAGCCGGTTGCACAATCTCGTGGTATCGACGCGAAACACGAACTCATGTCCGATCGCAACCGAAGAAATCAAACGCTTATAAATTTAGAAATCAGCCATCGTGAAAGACGGCAAAAAGGTGTATCAACATTCGACTATCGTTTTCAATGTTGCTTGACGAAAACTTATTTCCGATAGTCTGAGAGTTCGATTGCCTATATAGTTTTAGATTTCAGTATTTTCAGTGCCTGTAGGCATGGTTGCTTCGCCCTGGAGGTCAGGGGATTTCTACACCTTTATGTTGTCTATTATTTGGACAAAGTGTATCTCCGCGTAAATACTTCCTTTCAGTCTGTACTGGGCTTGTAGTAGTAACCTTTAGAATGCGGGGCTAGTCAATGATGATATTTAATTGATCACTCAAGAGTTTAGACATTGAGACTTGCACTTATCCTCAATGCCATGGCACACAGGTGTTTAACTGTTTTGCTTCATACCATCCAAGAAATTATTAGTACAACAGTGAATTCCGAATCGAATGGTGTGACAAATTTATGAACTTTGAACAAATGATTCCAACCCTGCAGGCACATATACCCTAAAACCGAATGGCCTTCATCCACAATTGGTTTTCCTTGTTGCACTCAAATTACGGGAATAACAATATCCATTCATTTACGGTTCAAACTTGAAAGAGCTATGCGCTTTTATTCGAATCACTTTCCTTTATTTTTTAAATTTCGCTGCAAAATATCCGTTTCTACCCGTTTGGATATTTATGTTTCCCTCTTTATACACTTGAAACATGTGGATTTGAAAATGTTTGAGCAACGTTTCAGTTCTATACACTTTATAGTTTATACGGTGCGGATCAGGTTATGATGGCAGCGCTTCGGCCGTTGGGCTTATATACTGTACTGCTTTTCACGTTTAGAAGGAGAGCGATGTTTCACTAAGAGGCTCTCCTGCAGTTAGAAGAGCCGAAGGTGTCAACATTCGCAGGCCGTCCCATTGTTCGGCTAAAGGGTTGAATGGTCTGAGCATCGAATGATTGACAGCGCAATGTCTGGAGTCTACAGAACAATACCTTCCTTCTCAACGTGAAAAATAATGTATACAACATTGTCGAACTAGAATCCCGGTTTTCTGAGGACATCCGAATGCGAAACGTAGCCGATAGAATGCGTGCAAGATTCGCAACTCGGCCTGGAATCGAGTGTTTTGCAGCGAGGACGCCGCTGAGTTGCGTGCGCTCGCGAACGCGTGTCGATTAAGTGTGTCAAGCGACAAGACTCGGAATGATTACACTCAGTGATTGAATTCCCTAATTACCTCCGTGCGGTTGTTAGTACACCCGCGTTACCTCGCGCAGTTTATAGACTCACTCTGCCGGCATGTCATAACAAGAGGATGTTGCGCGCCCTTGAGCTTATAAAACAAGAGTTGTGCGTGCTTTCTGTTTTATCTTTGTTTCGGACAAATTCAAGACTGTTATCAGTTGAGTTGATGTCCAGGTGGACTCGCTGACTGCTTCTTTCAACAATGCAAGGTCCACTCCGTAATAAAGTGACATTCTAAAATGTGTGGTTACTTTGATTGAAATGTGGTTTAGACTTTAAATTCATGTGACGAACTTGTGAATGACAGGCTGATGATGAAGCCTGGCCTGGAAGCCTGGCCTGGAAGCCTGGCCTGGAAGGGAGCCGAGGGTGGACCCGGTGTCGGCACTAAGACTTGCTATACCGTCCAACAGCACCAAGGGCCGGCCACCGCTTAGCCTTGTCCCTTTGACACACTGTGTTGGCGCTGTCCCTGTGGCACTGGTATATTGGCTGTCGGTGAATGACAGGCTGATGATGAAGCTAGCCTGGTCTGGAAGGGAGCCGAGGGTGGACCCAGTGCCGGCACCGAGGCCTGCTACTGTCCAACAGCACCAAGGGCTGGCCACCGCTTAGCCTTGTCCCTTTGACACACTATGTTGGCGCTGTCCCTGTGGCACTGGTCTATTGGCTGTCGGTGAATGACAGGCTGATGATGAAGCTAGCCTGGCCTGGAAGGGAGCCGAGGGTGGATCCGGTGCCGGCACTGAGGCCTGCTACCGTCCAACAGCACCAAGGGTCGGCCACCGCTTAGCCTTGTCCCTTTGACACACTGTGTTGGCGCTGTCCCCATGTGGTGTTGAAGGGAGCCGATGGAGTGATAGCTTGCAAAAGGCATTCCCAAGAAAGGCATCAAGTCCAACTCGACGACGCTCACCTCGGAGTCTGTTGGGCTGAACGAATCCGTAACCGGAAGCTCCGATGATGACGCCGCTGGTTTCCGTTCCCTCCGGTGACGTAGGGAACAGGACGGGCCCTGAAAAACGAGAGACTGCGATGAGAAGAACAGCAAACAGGTCGCACCTCGTACTTGATCTTGAGCGGTTCTACTGCAAATGAAGCTGTGTGAATTCGACCTTAAATTGGTCATGACTTGATATACTGTCTCCTTTACTAACCGAAAAGATGCATCGGTCAGTGAAAGCTCTACCGTTATTACAGCTATATGTCATAGAGTGTTTCCAGACAATTTAGTATATACTTTTCGATCATCTGTATAGAGGGCGTCAAACTTAAGGGATTTTCTCCTCGACGGCAATCAAGCTTCAGAGCATCGACAGAGAATTTCAGGGAATACGACCTATTCAAAGTTCGAGTTAGATTAATTTGGTTGGTCTCTTCTTGTAAAAATCGAAAACAAAACAAAGTTATTGGTGCTTGAAGGTATTAAAATTCAAGTGCCCATGTGCCACCATGTGAGATCTAATTATAATGTGAGAACTAGAACTAACAAAGCTGTTATATGAGTTATTTAATTACAGGTATATATGAAAGAAAATTGTAGACATAAATTGACTACGCCGGAAAGAGCGTATATAAGCAGAATGATTAACGTTGTGGCAAAATTTCCACACGAATAAATTAACGATTTATGCTTACTCCCGAATGATAGCTTAATTTTAATTGTTATTGCAGTTAATATCCGGATTGCTATCAGTAATGAAGAGCAAAATTTTGGGGGAAAGTATAGCTGTACTTGTTGCAATCAGGTATTTAACTTTTTGGGGATAAGAATAGATTATCGTGCTGGGGCACTAATTGTATTATCAGGCAGTTTGCAGTGTGAAACTGAAATGCATCTAACCGTAGCCTTTAGTTGCACATACGTACCTACGATGGGTTCGTGGCACGTAGATTTTCTTGCCTATAGCTTATCATTATCAGCGATCGTAATAAATTTGTAACCAACTGGCAACGAACATTAATTAGAAATTGCTGTGAATAACATTAAAACAAATAGAAATAATTCATTTTGAAGAAAGCGTGTAAAAGGATTATCTTTTTGTTTTGATGCACCGCGCACGAATAAAAAATAGGATCAAGCTATACAGTTGAGTGAGAACGCATATTTTGGCAATGATAATATCTAGATGTTATTCAGATCTTTATACGGCATCTCTCTTTGCTTACACAGCTTTATGAGTATATACCGTTACACGTAAACGTATAAAGAAATTACTAATGCTCATGTTGTTCTATGGCTGATTAACGATTTAACGACCCGTTAGCTTGGAGCTATGACATCTAAATTGGCAGTAGTAACGGAAATAGCGATGTATAGCAGACAGCGAATTTCTTAACCAACCCTCCCAAGGCCGACGGCAGAACCGGATGCAGTCTGTAGCATAGCTCGTGATCTTTTGATTTAGATGAAGACTCTAAAGTTGTAAGCACCACTACAGTACGTCTCAGGTTCCGTTCGGATATGTCAACAGCACATCGGTGTTCTTCAATGTTTTAGGCTAAGCGCGCCCTGAGGCGCTGAAAAAAAATTTTTGGTATGTGTTATACTGTATAGTACGTTCACGAATTACTGGTCAAAACCACTTGAGATTTTGGGTTAGGAAGACGCGTGCCGACCCTTGTAAGCTCTGCTATGCTCCATTGTGTTCTCTTCGAGAGTGACAACAGCTGACGGATCTCCTTGCAAATAGCTGCGTTGTCACTTTCGTCCCTCTTGTGTGCTTACCTACCTGATGATTGGCAATGAAGGGGTTTCCCCGAAAATTGGCAACACAGGGCTGTGAAAGGGACAGAGTTGGTGCAAATTCTTGACACATGTCAAGATACATATCTGTGTTAACAATGGCATTGTCCGAAGCCCTGAAGTGGTTTTGACCATGTATTTCGTGAATGAACTATAAGTAGTTTCTTATAGTTGGTGCTCTAAAGTTCACAGTTCAAAGCTCCACCTTAAAGGTAGATTCGGTTATAAAGCGCTTAGATGGTTACCTCGGTTCGTGCGGCCATTAGAGGGCCTCGGGGCTTGATTCGACTGCAGGAAGAAGTCGTTGGTGAAGTCTTGGCCCATCACACCAACCGCCAGCAGAACCAAACAGAGAACAGCCTGGAACAAACACAAGAAACCCGTACTGTTATCATATGTTACATCCATGTTGTGTCATACACAATATATTAGGTCCACGCTAGGCAGGGCGCGATGGGACAGGGTGGGTTCTTGGCACGCTGCAAGCACAGCCATGGTGTGATTCATACCCCACGACCTCCAGGCAAGGCTGGGACATGGGACATGGGGACAGGGTCCACGTTAGGCAGGGCGCGATGGGACAGGGTGGGTTCTTGGCACGCTGCCAACATAGCCCTGGTGTGATTCATACCCCACGACCTCCAGGCAAGGCTGGGACATGGGACATGGGGACAGGGTCCACGTTAGGCAGGGCGCGATGGGACAGGGTGGGGTTTAGTTTATGTACTCCAAACGCACAGCCATGGTGTGTTATCTATCTCCAGTCAAGGCTGGGGCGACGAGCTAGTTTTTTTGTGTGGGTCCAATAAAAAAAAAAACACTTTTGGTGGATGCACGATTTTGGCAACGATTTTGACACACACACACACACACACACACAGTTTTCATAGTTTATGATATTGATGTTCGTGTTTATGATATCGAAAACAAACTTTGCCTGTTGCCAAATTCAATCAAGATCACAATAAATATTAAAAATACGCAATAACCAAACACAAACTTATATATGAGCCTGATTGCCGCAAGCATTTTTAACGCAATGAAAAAATAACACAGACACGTTTATTTTCACGAATATTACTTTTACTCGCTGCATTCCCGCTGTGTATATTGCTACCATTTACGTATCACTGAATTCTTATCAAAATCTTTGTAAATAAATTTAAAAAATATATATCAACATCACCACTCTCATGCAAATGCAAATACACGTTTTATAATAATGTGCATACCTTCATTTTCGTTGAAATTGATCAAACACGAGCACGACACTATTGAAATACTGCACAACTGTGAACTGTGAACTTTGAGCAACTGACAGTTAGTATTTATACGAATAGGATGTGGCCGCCAAAAGATGCATGCAGCCATGCTATAAAGAGGGGGGAACCTTTTTTCAGAATACACACTATACGACTACATACCTTTTTGTTCGGGCACAATTAAAAAGTTTCAGATGGTTGACGTGGAAATGAACGAAGGTAATCGAGAGAGGAATGGCGTTTTGCACGCGAATGAGTCAATGTCATTTGCCTTGATCTTAGTCCAGTTTTACGTAATGAATGTAATATTATTACCTGCATATCGATGCAGCGATGCAAGTCATATTTTAACGTGATGCTAAACTGGTTTAACATGGTGATTAAAGTATTGTCACAATGCTGTTGAAGATATTATTGACTTGATATACGCCTATACGAATTATTCTTTATTGCTTTTCCAGGATGTTCCGATAGAAAATGCATTCAAATGAGGTACTCAATATTCACAATCATTATGTGAATGTTTTTTTTTACTGAATAGGCTGAACTAGTTTCTTCAATAAAATAAAATAACTTTCAACCACGAATGTATAATAGAAAATAGTTTCCTTGTCTTATTCTTAACGATATTTCTAAAATATTGTATCTCTGGAAAATCGATAGGCAGATGCATTATTTATTAATAGGTAAGAAATATTTACACAATTAATGTGTACTTTTAAACACCATCCTTAGAATACACATCAGCAGACAAAAATGTTGGATGCGGTGTTAATTGGCCAAGAGAAATACCACCAATTAAACGGTGCTAAGCCATTATCGATTGTAATACTTTTTTCTTTTCAAGTTATGAAACCTTTGACTCCTCGAAACCTCGAAATCTCCTTCGCAACATTTTATAATATATTATACGATGAAGTTGTAAGGAAGAGGAAGATTTACATTAGTCTATACACTCTGTCCCACGAGAGAACGTACTTTCCGCTGCAGCGCTAGTGTTGCTGTTACATGTCTTAAGTGTCACAGTAAAAAGGCATGCAAAAGTGACTCTAGCGCTGAAGAGATAAGTATTAACATATTCTCGGACGGTGTTTACCTCTTCACCTGTCGTCAAGCATTGAGAGGGTCACCATCGTCATCATTCATACTCATTTCATCAACTCACGATTTCGGTGATATCACATTCTTGGAGTTTCTGTTAAAGTTCACGGCTGCCGTTTCCGCTAGCTAAGTATGTCCGACAAGGCATGTAGTTTCTCACGTAGGCCATTGCAATTGCACGGGGATTTAATTGCAGGTCTAATGAGCAATGCATCCTTGATTGATTGGCTAGTATAGACACATTGCTAAGCTTCGGCGACAATTTCGGTCAATGATTTGCAAATTAACCGCCTGATTTGTATGCAAATCGCAGTAGGTTTCCATGTGATTGCTTCAATGAGAGAACTTGTAAAGTTTTTTTTTCGGTTGGAAAGGATAAGGATAGGAAGGATAGGTTACGAAGGATAGGAAAGGATAGGAAATATATTTGTTTCTTTGCCGTTCATTTCAGAGATTCCTATCCCATTACCGGCAATCAATGAGTGGTATTGGTAATAAGTAATAACACAGTAACAATGTCACATAAAGACAAATCATCATGTCACTTTGTGACTTCATACGATTTGTTTCCAATTTCACTGCCTCCTGGTTTAACACGGTCCGTGATTTGAAATCGAAAGATTTCGCGCCAAATCGAACGAAAAAAGTTCCACAATCGCTATATACCCAGTTCACAAAAAAGAAACCAATGTCAAAACTCTTCGAATTCGTCACCGCTCCTCTTCCGTTATACCAACTTCCGTCTTCCGACGTGACGCGACGCGAACAGGAAACGCGCCTCTAAGGACGAATCGGCCATGCTACTTCCTGATACCGTTCACCCCGGCAGACCGGAAACAGAAGCGCCCGCGAGCGAGTCGGTAGCGATCGTCCGAAGGTGTGACCTTGCTGCTGGAGCTTGTGATTGTGGTACAGCAAGCTCAGGATCTGTGTCAAGTTCGCCTGTCTCTAGTATCGCGGCTCTCATGTGATACAGTCGAGAAAGAAGGAGAGAGAGAGAGTAAGCTTTATAAGGAAGTCGTTTTGGACAAGGTCGGATCAGGCTAAACACCTTGCGGTTATATAATATACGAATAATTATTTGGAGTTTGCTTATTTAACTGTTGTCGGTTGAGGAGTGAAGATCAATGCAGTGATAAAATTTGGTGTATAGATATATTGGATGGGCGTGTATTGATTAGAGAACCAAGCGATTGTGATTTGGCAGATTTTTGCAAAGATTTTACGTTAAAACGGACATTTGGCTACTTAATATTAACGTCAATTTTTTAAGAACAAATACGCGCGCTGTTAAAGAGTTGCTGATGGCTGATGCTATAATTTTTTTGTTGTATTTTGAAAACTTGCGGTGGAGATTATTTTCAAAAAGTGTCTAAAATTGCATTAAATACCACCTTTAGAAAATTTCAATTTGCAAAATACAACAAAAAATATAGTGTCAGCCATCAGCAATTCTTTAACAACACGTGTATTTTCCCCCCCGAAATTTTACGTTAATATTTTTAGCCAATCGGAACTGTACTTGAGCTTTAACACATTACATTGGAAATGAAAAAGGAACATGTTCAATTGCGTTTTTTTTTGCCCAGCTAAACCCATAATATTAGTAACATAGAATAGAATCGAAAGATTTATGTAAACATGTGGTGTTACTTACAAATGGCCAGGAATGTGTTTTCAGTGGGAAACTATAGGACTGTATTAATTTCAGCTCAAGAATCCTCCATCACTTTGTACAAAAAGTATGCAGTTTAAACAATTATATAGATAATGTACGGCTATAAAACGGTTGGTTGATAGTGCATTGACAAGTACCTGATTCTAAAGCTAAAACCAACAGGTACCCAGTTCCTCGTTAGACATGGCTGTGCCGTTGATACAGAATTTAATGATCTCTATAAGATGGTATCACTTGGCTGGCCACGATTCATGAAAGCCACGGTTAGGTTATCATTTGCACTAATTTAGTACGCCATTATACCATCCACCGCAATAGATCTGTATATTATAAGAGCTAAGCAAAATAGCATGGCGATTGCAGCAGTCAGTTCGCTGCATTTTTATGTTGATAGAATTTAATTTACTTTCATTTCGTATCAACGGATATCGCTAAAGCGGAAACTCATTTCAAATGACTCAAGAACTGAAAATCGATCGGCTACATAATTTTAATGAGAATTGTTCACACTGCATCGGAATGGTTAAGGTCTCGAGAAAGCATAATTTATACTTTGTATTCTGTTTTCTTTGTAATATAATTTTCGCATCAACATATCGATACCAAGCTAGCAGGGGCGGAGTCAACGGTCAGCATTGCCGCTAATGTGGCGGAGGCCCCCACTTCAAGAGTATCCCGGAGCCCCAGGGGCCTCGCTTGCGATACCCCTGCCCTTGCGCTATGGGGCCTCGGAGCCTGAGGCCTCGGAGCCTGAGGCCTCGGAGCCTGAGGCCTCGGAGCCTGGGGCCTCGGAGCCTGAGGCTTTGGAGCCTGAGGCCTCGGAGCCTGAGGCCTCGGAGCCTGAGGCCTCGGAGCCTGAGGCCTCGGAGCCTGAGGCCTCGGAGTCTGGGGCCTCGGAGACTGGGGCCTCGGAGCCTGAGGCCTCGGAGCCCATGGGGCCTCGGAGCATGAGGCCTCGGAGCATGAGGCCTCGGAGCCTAGGGTCTCGGAGCCTGAGGCCTCGGAGACTGGGGCCTCGGAGCATGAGGCCTCGGAGACTGGGGCCTCGGAGCCTGAGGCCTCGGAGCCCATGGGGCCTCGGAGCATGAGGCCTCGGAGCATGAGGCCTCGGAGCCTGGGGCCTCGGAGACTGGGGCCTCGGAGCCTGAGGCCTCGGAGCCCATGGGGCCTCGGAGCATGAGGCCTCGGAGACTGGGGCCTCGGAGCCTGAGGCCTCGGAGCCTGAGGCCTCGGAGCCTGAGGCCTGTCTGGGGACTTGCGTCCATGGGGCCTAGCTTGCGAAGTGGCCGATGTCTCATAGTGTGTCTCTTGTATTTTGAGCTGTTGCTGACTTCATGTTTAAAAGATGTGGGCCCTTTGCTGTCACGCTTGCTCTTTGAAAGCGAGTTATGACTTCTCTCCAGTCTCGCCACTCGATTGCTGATTGCTAGGTGAACTCGCACTGTTAATGATTGTGTATTTTGATTGACTGTTATGATTGTGTACCTATATTAAATGAATGGCAGAATTAAGGCGCTTTACGACTATGAGAGCTGCATGATGTTTTGTTCATTTGTTTGCGCTTTGCTCCCCCCCCCCCCCTCCCCGGGAAATAAGTCGAGGCCCCATGGGACCACTTTTTGACCCTTCAATCCGGGACTGCAATTGCTAGCTAACGGAAACTGACGCTTTTGATCGTATACCTATACTTCCAAGAACGCCGTATTAGGGATATTAATATATGAAATTAATTAGCCATACACAAAGAATTTGATTCGAAAATGTCTAAAAAAAACTTTATTGCCAGGCAGGAGGCCCACATGCTGATTTTAGTGTAAGTCGCTTTCAAATTTTGAACTAACTAGTGATCTTTTCTTATATCCAGTTCATTAGTTTTATTTCAAAAGTGCTCGGCAGATTATGGAACTGAAAAATATGATACTACATCTACATATTTTATATTGCTTCAATTGTGGAAGCATATTATGCATTGATTTTTTTCGATATAATGCACGCCATATTCGGGAAAATATGAAATTAATTAGCCATTCACAAACGAAGAATTTGCTTCCAAAACGTCTAAGAAAAACCCTTTTCAGCTAAGAAGAGGATAACCACATAACGATTTTCGTATAATTCAATTCGCATTCAGATTTTGAGTCACCATGAATTTTTTTCTTATATCCAGTTCATATTTATTGTTTATTTAAAAAGAATATACCCGGCTAATGGAACTGAAAATACATGACAGTGTATTTACCTCATTATTGTGTTGGCTGCAAGACATTGATTTTTTTCGATATGTTTGTTTTTTCACGGCTATAGTGTGAGACAGCAGACAGCACAATACAGGTCACAGCGTTATTCCAAAAGAAGGAAGTAAGCTCACACCCAGCAATTAAGATAATGACAAGAACCGGGATTCGAGCTCGGGAGCAGAATCACGACGGAGATTTGCTTGTGATTGCTTAATTAACGCCAACAATGGACTCGATCTCACGAACTGCAATGAAATTAATCGAGATAATGAGCCAGAAGAGAAACAATCTTTCACGCCGAGCGCATAGAATACGTCTTATACTTTACAACAACAAGATTGGTAAAATATATCTAGGCAAAGCTTGCAACTGATTTATGGTACTGGTATACATGTAAAGGTTCTTGAGTGAGAGAGTTTAATTCTGATGTTGAGTTTTGACACAGAAGTTTACTCAGCATATAGAAGGGAGAAAAGACTCCCTGAAACCATACCATATAAACCTCTATGATCCCATACTAATCCATACCAAACCATACCAAATTATCATAAAAGCATAACTAATCGTTTTAAATCATAACCGAATCATCCCTGAATCATCATAGCTTGCCCATTGCTGAAAGAAATTGCAAATGCACCGAGAGCTGACTACTGGAACTTTTTTTGTCAAAGGTTGGAAAACTCGTTCAAAAAATTTGAGAAGTTTGAATCGAAAGAGTTTGGAAATGTTGTCGAAATTTGGATATCAATTTTGAGGTTGGTATCTTGACATGTGTCATTGCACCAACTCTGTCCCTTTCTCAGCCCTGTGTTGCCAGTTTTCGGGGAAACCCCTTCATTGCCAATCATCAGGTAGGTAAGCACACAAGAGGGACGAAAGTGACAACGCAGCTATTTGCAAGGAGATCCGTCAGTTGTCACTCTCGAAGAGAACACAATGGAGCTTAGCAGAGCTTACAAGGGTCGGCACGCGTCTTCCTAACCCAAAATCTCAAGTGGTTTTGACCAGTAATTCGCGAACCTACTATACCCACCTTATTTCCAGCCATACACCTTTATTTCCAGCCCTACACCACAGATTGTAAGGGAGTGCGATCGATCCTGGAGGGTAACGTTGCAATAAGTTCGAGGTGTTTTTTGAGTACCTGCCCGGCGGTATCTGACAAGGGTTTAGGAAAAGGACGTGCCACCCCAAAATCTCATGTGGTTTTGACCAGACAGCAGGGATTGCCCCCTCACGAACTACCAACTCATGAATTTAAATTTTAATGGCAGAAACACAAAACACTAATTCGGTTACAAATTAAAAAATTTCAACATGAATCTATTTCATAATTATGAGTAAAAATATCAACGAATAAATAGTTGAGAGATAAAAACCTACGCGTTGGTAGTATTAGAAGGTATAAAGATAATGGTAGGATTTCAGATTTGTCAAATTGGCGCTTATGTACGCTACAGTGACTACTAGCGCTCCCAGCGAATTGGTATCTTCTTAAGGCCATTCATTGATGGTTGTTGAGGTTTATTGAATTTAACTTTTTATGGATTTCCAAGAGACATTTCGAGGTTCTGAAATATTCAATTGGTTGTCAAAAGTGTGAGGATTCCGTAGATATTGGTTTCGTTGCGATCGGATAACGGGTGTGGCCTGGAAAGTGTATATGGTAAGAGGTAAATTCTTAGCTGGAATTAACCCTTAACTACATCTTTCAATGAATCGGCTAAACAAGGTTATTTTAAAACTCTTGGAAGTAATTGACGAGTGAATCTTGCGAAATGAAAATGGTTCAATTGGTTGTCCGAAGTGTGAAGATTCCGAAAATATAGGTTTCGTCGCGATCCGACGAAAGGTGTGGCCTGGAAAGTGTATACCTTGCGAGGTGAAGGAAACGGCTCGACTTCGGAGCTCATTGAACAGGCATAAATACGTTTTATAACATAAAACGAAGCGTACCGAGAGTGCGGTTTTCGTGCGCTGTCGTCACACTCTGGCTCTGGCCGCACGTGGACATGTTCCGTTTTGCACTCGGCCGCTACCAGGGCAGCAGGACTTCGCGGAGGTGGCGCGCCGTGACGTCACACTGTGACGTAGCATGCGGGCGAAAATCAATACCTCGACCCGCCAGTCGGCACAAAGAGAATAGACTAGTGCAGGCAGGAAGAGCGACCCTTAGGGCCGTGTGTTTTCGCTTGAAGGCCGATGCCAGGGTGTGGGAAAGATTATGAGGTCTTATGGACTTTGCATTGAAATCGCCCTCATTTCAAACCTTTGCAATAACGAAGATATCCATCAAATCTTTATGAAATTTTAACACGTAATATAAATAATAGTGCTTCTTATGTAGTTAAAATTTCAACATAATTTGACTAACAGGAGCTTGTTGACAGGCCTCCAAACTCGGCTAAAACCCGCCTCACTCCTGTGCTATTCTTATTCGTTTCCCACAGTCTACCCGTCCAGCAAGTCAGACCGAAGCGCCGTGACGTCAGAGGGGCGGACAGGAGGGAGTTGTGTATTGGAAGGATTAAGGGGAAATGATCACACCTTGCCCAACGAATATCAACAAAATGTTTTCTTTCAGACATACTATCAGTGGCAGCCGAAAAAAAAGCTAGTGCACTAGGCAATTTACAAAGCTTTCGAATAAAGTACGAGTAATTGTTGTGTTGTAATTAGATTTGCTGAAAGTTCAGAATAACTTCAAAAAATATATTTAAAACATTTTGACGGTTTTTCTATACTTCCAGCAGGCCTAATCATAACTCAAAATTGATTCTTACATTATTTGAGAGCCTTATAAATTGCCTAGTGCACTAGCTATTTTGTTTTGGGCTGTCACTGATAGTTCCCGCCACTTTAAGGCGGAATGATCACCTACTCCAACAAATATCTACAAAAAAATTGTTTACAGGCAAACTATTAGTGAGAGCGCCACCAAAATAGCTCACCTCCTAGGTAATACATGAGACTTTCAAATAAAGCAAAAATAATTTTTGTGCTATGATTGGTATGGGCAAAACAACTTCCGTGACTACGGGAAGCTGTAGTTTCCAAAGTAACCATAATTTTCCATAGTGACGGACTTTAATTAGTTAAACTAATAGTATCACAAAAAACTATCATACACAGTAATATCATAGTAATAGTAACTATCATAGCATAATAAACTATCACATAAAATAACTATCATATAGCACGAAAACTATCCTGGCATATATTCCTGAAACGCAGTCGTGCATAAAGTACTCCAATTACAGTCCACTTTTGAGTGAGATGGTTATCGCTGTGAAGTCCAGAATCTATACGTCTGCAATTGCACTGAATGGATGTAAGACACCTCACGCAAGTCGTTAAAATTTCACGCCAGCTGAAAACAAATCAATTAATCGAGCGCGTTGAAAATGAAAATCTCACGGATCGGAAGAAACGATCGAAAAAGAAAGTGTCAAATTCCTAAACGACCATCTAGATCCACGCCGTCGCCATGTTGTTTTTTGCCAACGGTGTACGTCGCGATTGTCATGTAAATTTCTTTCCAACTGCGTGCATTCTGAATTCTGAAAGTGGCGTGCAGGGAGTGAGAGCGATTTGGTTGGATGTTCACCGCGGTTGATCGCTATTACTCAGGGAAGCCTAGATCGCCGCGTGTTTCGCGCATTTGCATGCATTCCAGTATAGGAATCGGTCGGCTCAGAGGCTTATTTTTGATTAAGTCTCTCACTCATAACTCAAAGTGCATGAATAAAAATCTCAAAATCTATCGGTTTAGTTGGAAATTTATTGCCGCATCCGACGGTGTAATAATATCGGGGGGTCACCGGCCTAATTAAAGAGATATTGGGTTTGCAAACTCGAAATTTAACATTGGTGGCATAGGAAATCAGGTAAAACCGGCATATAATCCAGGATGGCCTCAAATATAACCACAGCATTTAAACGAATTTCTATATACTTGAAAGATATCTCTGCTGAACACTATCAGCAAAAGAAAAACTTGGGCCACCGAACTCACTTTTAAGATAACGGCATATCAAAATTCTGACGTTTTTGGCGCTTTTTTGAAAAAAAATTTTCGTGAAAGTGTTGCTATACACTTTAAAGACCCAAAAACAACGTTAGGTATGATTTAAATATATGCTATCATCTTAAAGAAAACAGGTTTTTCCAATCGCGCACACTTTTTCGCACAGAATTACTTAGAAAAATTGGCGTTGCCATGGATACGGAGACTAAACGTAAGAGAGACTTTAATTATCCCATGCTGAGGACAATAAACGAAATAAGGGACAGTCATAAATGAGATTTGAAGTGCAAAACCAACATTTTCTTTACACAAAGTGCCAAATTTGGGGCTTGCAAGTTGCTAAGAGACAAGAAAACGTTTCGGGCGAAAATGTTTCAGCGAAAATGATGGAAATTGGTGTTTTTTGACAATGGTCTTTTAAATAGCGCTATATATATTAGCGTTCTAGGCACCTTTTCGCTACTGCCAAGTGCCATCATTACCAAGGTCGGTCAGCTGTATCAATAATTGCTATCGAAAAAGTAACGACTCAATTTCAATAATTTATGGCGCCACTGCTGGTGATTGGAGCTGACTTTCCAATAATTTGGTATCGTAAATCATACGTGCCTACCTCACTAAAGATATTTCATTTAAGATACAAATGCATCGTGTTGTTCTGTAATCTATGTTGGTATCAAGATTATACTAAACTTTAAAGTTTAAATAGAGAAGAAAATATAATGCGTTATATTTGTTTACTCTGGTTTTCTCCGGTATTGTCAGTGCCACGATGTCATCAACATTGGCTCTGCAAAGTTGGTAACGTGCCGTATTCAACGGTGTAATAATATTGGGGGGGGGGGGGGGGGGGGGGGGGTCACCGGCCTGATAACGAAGATATGGGTGTTTGAAAACTCAAAATTTAAAATGGGCGGCATAGGAAATCAGGTCAAAACTGGCATATAACCTAGGATAGCTCCAAATATTACCATATAACATTTAAATACAAATTTCTTTTATACTTGAAAGATGATTATCTGCTGAAAACTCTCAACTACATAAAAACTGGGGTCACCAAAGTATCTTTAAAGATAACGGCATTATCAAAATTGACGCTGTTTTTGGCGCTTTCTTGCAAATTTTTCCCCATAAACGCTGTTGCTAAATAAAAACACAAAAATAACGTTAGTTATGATTTAAATAGTTATTATATTAAACTATACATGTTTTTCAAATTTCGCACACTTTTTCGCACAGAATTTCTTTTAAAAATTGGCTTTGTCATGGATATACGAAGACCAAACGCTAGAGACACTTTAAGTTTTAACATAACACAATTCGTTTGTCAAAACGACAAAAGTTGCAGCCTACCAGCCTCAGACCTTTAGGGACATTAACGTATGGCAAACCGACCAATAGAAAATTCGCCATGTTTATCAAAAAGAGATCTTTTATGAAATTTCTTAATTCTTGACAACATACGTAACGCTAGAATGCATGTTATTGTATACCATCTTGTCACAAATAGATGCAATCACGAACGCAATTTTACTGTCAGAATTATGCAATTGCGTGCAGCACAATTGCACAATTGCATTAAAGGATGGCAGTTTTCCAAACCTTGGTGCGGCGGAGTGCATACGTGCAAAATTCGAACGCTCTGCCTCGTTGGTCATCGGGTACAGCCATGCCTTGCCCACGCTCTCGATTGCATTCCTGCATTGCAGTCTTTTACACCTATATCGCTGCAGACGCATACAATCGAAAAGACTCTTGCCTCTATTTGATAGAATGATATTAGCTCTGTTTGGTTGTCCACGAAATCTAGATGATTACTAGATTTCTTGCGTTTGTTTGGCCAGGCTAGATTTCGTTCACTGCATGATTGCCTATGATGACGTCACAACGGAAACCGAAATCTAGTTAAGTGGAAACGAAACGCTTGTGTTTTCGTCGTACGCGGAGGTTCACGCGGGAACTTCTCCTGGCCACAAATACTAACACAGAGTTTTGGGGGGGAAATACACGTGTAGTTGAAGGGTTGTTCGATGTCGGATGGTGTGTTAGGTTATTATACTTTCAAAAATGACAGAGGTGTGCATTTTCAAAAAGTGCCTAAAATACCATTTTTACGGCATTTTTACGTGGCTCGTATGGAAAAAGGATGCCATAACATGTATTAAAAAATACCATCCGACATCCAGTGATTCTTTCTCGGTTTATGGTTTTTCCCCATATTTGTACATTAATAATTGTTGGTGTGTGAAGTTCCCGCGTGAACCCCTGCACCGACCCCTGGCCACGCAGCGTGGCTTGTGAATCCAATCGTTTTCAACATTGATACAACAACATTGCATCTTGTTATGAACTGGACATCCAAACACACTTAGTGGTTGCTCAAGTCGATTACAAACGAGAGGATGCGAATTATTCGTTTGGCATGCAACGTTTATCTGATTCTTAAAGCTGGATTAATACGGTTCAATGTTTCGTTCAATGCATGGAATTCAAGGTTGAATTAAATGCATTGAACAGTCTAAACACCAATTCAATTCAATCCAATTTTTTAATTAGGACGTGTTCAAAATATCGTTTAAGTTTCCTTTCAAGAGAAGGAAGGGTATGAATGCCACTGCCTTCTAGAAACAACGCTTTTGGAAGGCTGTGCCAACATTTTCAATGAATTTTCAACAGCCCTTGTCATGACTATTCAATGTTTCATTCAATGCATTGAATTTAAGGTTGATTGAGCCGTGTAAACCAAACAAATCTAAAAACACAAAACAAAACAAAACAAATCAAATCTGGGGGGCGATCATTTAATTTTGTGGTTTCAAAATCGAGTGATTTCGAGCCAAATCGAATTTAAAAAAGTAACATTGCCGCTGATTTGTATATAATATGTTACTATAGTCAGTATTGTCAGTATTGACTATTGTCAGTATTGACTATTGTCAGTCCAAGAATCACCACCGAACCCTCGGCCTTTTAGCTGCATGGAGGGAAGATTGGAGAGTGTTTGTTAACATTTTTCTTCTCTGGTTGGGTCCGACTTTATATAGATCGGAATTGAAGCTAGATCCTTGTCAACATTTCGGGACTTAAAAATATAGTCTTGTTTTTTGTCAGGAAATTGCATCTTCGGGTCGGTGCGTTTTCTGAGCTTTCAAAATTGTAGATACAAATGTCAAATATTAGTTATTTAATACTGTTAACTTTTATTTAAATTAATTTTATGAGATCGATCTATACCGCGTGCTTTCCATTTTGTGTTGAATGTTGACACATCACATTACCTACTCCATTGTAGTATTATACAATACATTTTTTTGCTGTCAATTTTTAAATATATACTTATATTTGTTTAAGTTTATCGGATTTTATAACAATACAAAAACGTGGTTTTGTCGAACTAGAGTTCGTGCGTCTGTTAGGAAATGAAACAATTAGTCCAGTCAAGTTAAAAATATTTATTACAGTCGATTGCTTGTTTATAATAAGGTCTTAAAATATACTTACAATTAACGAGCACGGAGCACCTATATTTTAAAAATAATTTAGATAGTTGTTGATTCACGTTTATAAATTAATAAATTTCACAATTCTGTATATATCACAAATAAAAGACAAGGATTGATTGGTCAACCCAGGAGCCGTATATGTATAGGGATTGCAATAATAGATTTACCTCCTCAGGACTTCTCTCCATTTCACGCTAAGAAGGAGAGTGTATTTGTATATCATCCTCGAAGACCCACTGCTGGTTTTTGATACATGAGCTTAGAGTTCCGAATCTTATCAAAGGGTATATTTCAATGGCAATGATCAAAGCTTCAATGCTTCTAATAAACCTTTAGGTATGACAAAAGACTCTGGGTAGTCTAAATTGTTATATCTCATGTCTAGCGTATATCAGAGGGTCCTCGAGGATGATGCGGCAAAGACACTCTCATTCTTAAAGTGCAATGGAGTATATACAAAGAATATATTCGAATATTATGTATGGATGCTTCTGTACTTCACTGGAGCAGATTATGTGAATATTTGCGTATTATTGTGTTAACGTCTGTCTATAAACTCAATTTCACGTTTAGAAGGCGAGTGGATTTGCATCTTCCTCGAGGACCCACTGCTGCTAGACACGAGCTAAGAGTTTCAAAACTCACCAGCCATGTCTTAGGCTGGACATACGGCTCTGTGGGCAGTTTTGAAACTCTTAACTCGTGTCTATAAGCAGCAGTGGGTCCTCGAGGAAGAAGCAAATCCACTCCCCTTAACGTGAAATGGAGTTGAAACAATAATTACATTTCACATAGAAAAATACATATTTTTTGTTTTCTTCCATTCTCTAAGTTCAAACCGAATAAATTGGACATCTCATACTCAAAGTATGCACCTTGTACGTGTAGGTACTCAATGTTCAAAGTTCTCGATGCTTATGCGTGGACAAAAGTTACAATAAGCTTTACAAGATATTGTAATGTAGTAATTTACACTTGCTGCAATTACATCACGTGGTTACAATGCCCAGGAGAAAAGTACACCCATCTTGTTATTTCAAGGTAATAAGGTAACCGAACCATCAACAACCTATTTCGTGAATGACTTTCATGTTTTGTAACATTCCCTCGTTTGTACAAATTAAATTGAGCAAGTTCATTTCCATTGCCTTCTAACCTGCGGGTTGGCCTGGTAGGTTTATGTCATACATTGGTTTATCTGTACTTTATTGTGAAATGCATTTACAATGTCAATAGTCAATTACGACGGTTGACATAATTACATACCTGCATCGTGGCAAAGCATAGAAATAAAATTTTATCTTTGGTGCACAACAATTTTCCATGTCCATATGAGGTGTATATTTTATTGCTCTTTTGTTACGGGAGGTTTAATTACCACATTTTTATATCAAGAAGGACATTGATTTGCGGAGGCTTTCCTCTAAGGAGACGGAACATGTTTAAGACTCTTTGAAGTGGGTAAAGCAAGTACCTTCAACTATATCTGCGATGTGAAATACGAAAAATATACGGTAACTGTAATCTGCATTATGTTTAACAAAAGGGAAGTAGAGGTACCTTTTTCAGCACATATTGGACCGGAAGCAATTATTGGAAAAGAAATTGAAAAATATAAATTAAAATGATCGTAATTTGATATTATTCATTCCAGTTTTATCTCGACCAAGAGAGATATGAGATGCACGTGTTTAAAATTTGGATCCATTTCAATTGCTAAAGCGTACTTTGGGCATGGATATTGCAAAAGTGACTAGATGGAAAAGAGTAATTGTCAAATATTCGTGTATATATGAAACTTGACAAGACTAAATGAATCAATCATGGACCTATCTTAACACAATCTACTGAACTAGGTAAATGTACCAGCTGTTTATTTCTCTTTATACCATTTCCATTCATTATACATTTCGACAGCTCAAAGTTTTCTAGCAATGAACCAAAACTGCCCCAAGACAAACGCAAGTGGAAGGTGTATACAATCTTAACTGCCCGATCGATAGCATCTTGCATCTTAGAAATCGTTAAAATGCATTCAGATTTATTTTTAGTGTAACTTTTCAGCAGAAAACTACCGGGTATGCGTTATTAAAACAGGGTGGAGCTGTGTTATTATCATATTATTATATATTATAGTTAAAGGCGCATGATGATGATAAGAAGTGTATCATGCATGGTCAGAGCCCACGACGAAAATACACTCTATACTGCACATGGATTCATTGCAAAGGTGAATGTATTTTTTGGTGTTGAACAATAAAAATTACTCAAGTGTTGTTATAATATGCGGTAAAGGTATACATATAAGAACGTTAAAAGTGTTCGATATATTTTATTAACAACGGCAAAGCACGAGTTTGTTCGATATAGTTAGCAGACCGCGGCGACGACAGACTTTAATGGGATACTCGCCGCCAACTTAATGAAAGCATGAGACTGCAGCACCTACGTTGTACCTCAGATATAAGGGTTACCCAGATATTCCACTCCTATACTAAAACAGCTTCGCGGCAAGCCCGCAGTAAAAATTTTGCCGGCGGTCAAGGGATGGAGCCAATGTTTGTTATTTCACCTGTAACCAGGTTACTGTGACCACCTGAGGAACATTGTGTCCCTTGATTATAATTGACCTTGTGCCATGGCCTGGTAGATGATGTTAAAACAGGTTGCCAACGCGCCCCAGCGATTGCCGACCAAACTACTAGCATCAAATTTTTGCCGCAGTCATAGCTAGGTATGGTAGAATGTCTGGGTAACCTAAAACTTATGTATGTGGTATAATACTGCAGCGATTCCCATTGTCAACTGATTCTAAACTCCATTTCACCCCAAGAAGGAGATTGGGTGTGCATCTTCCTTGAGGACCCACTGCTGCAAGACACGAGCAAAAGACCTGCGCTCATTTGAAGTAAGAGTTAGAGTAGAAATAAGAATATAACGAATAAATAAGTTTAAAAATAAGGATGTGCACACAATTGACGCAAGCCGTAAGGTGAGGCGAGCAACGATCAGAATTTATATTCCAACTTCTTGCTACTATTCTTATTTCAACCAATCACAGAGCAGTATTTAAAAAAAATCACGGTGCAACAGCAACAAACAAAATGTTGTCATGCCAACGTTTTGAAATAATGCTGGTCCCTGACAGCTGTCAGTGAACATTTTTCACTGTTTTTTGCAGATTGCACTTGTGCTTACTCTTCTTGTTATTATATTTCCTAATGCTATTTCGCTTATTCTTATTCTTACTTCAATCGTGCGCGAGCCAGAGTTCAAAAACTGCCCATAGAGCCTTTTGTCCGTCTCAAAGCATGGCTTGTGAGTTTTGACTGACTTTGACTTTGTTTTGACCTCGAATTAGTGAAATCGGCCATCACAGTTCCAAAATTCTAAAGCCAACATTATCACGTTGTGCTCTTTTCCTAGACTTTGGGCATGACAGTGGTCACACACCCCATCATATTTTGTCTGCCAATTCAATAAAGGTATATATTGTAATTTGTAGGACAGAACCGGAACGAAATAGGAAAACGCACTAACAAAGCTGACAGGTGAATTTCGCTAATGTACGAAATAAACTCCAGGAAACAAACTATAAAGACTTCCCTCATAAGTGCCTATTTGTCTAGATAATTTAGCCATTGTTATTATACAACATAGTAAGCCATTTATATATAGCTAGTACCTAATCGTTATTATCAGTGATACTGAAAGAGAAAACATTACGCAACTTTAAAGCTGTCAAGTTCTCGCGAAAATGTGGGTAAAAAGTCGTTACACGATTTCCCTAATATTGTTTTTAATCGAAGGTACCTGGCACAGACGGCTCGACAAGAATGAGCCGTTTACAAAGAATGTCGAATATTTGGAAGCATTTTGAGGTTATGAAAAATAATTGTTAATTGCATCAATCATGAATTAATTCCCTCAAGTTTTTTTTCATTATCTCTGCTAAGGAGTGGACACTCGTGACTGAAATGCCTTTGAAGTTGGTCAATGTTTACAAATAAAACTACTGGCTGAAACGTTGGTGGAATTCATTTCAGGGAGTGGAAAGATTAAATAGAGGGTTGCTTTTGGTTGTTTCACGAAGGGGAGAGGGAGAGGGTGGACGTTAATTCATTCTTCGATGGGCATCTTAGTTGGGGTTCATTTAGGTACATATGTTCAAATTTTTTTTAAATCTCTTAAAATCACGTTTTTATATAGTAATTAGAGTTGCTGGTGTCTGAATTTCCGATTGATCAAGAAGTTTAAAATTGGCATTATCGAAGATTTTTACGACGATAACGTGAGAAATTATAATGACCCAGGTACGTTTTACGTATATAAAATACATCGTCATGTAAAAGGGAAAATCGACATTGTTAAATTAATTGAGCAAATTATCCACATAATATAATCACATTAATTAAAACGTTGTTATGTGTGTACTTGTAAAGCGTTAGCGCTGAAATAATAGGCACCGTTTTAATTCCGACTCAAGACGTTACATAGCCGAAAGAAATTAAATTAACAGACGGTTGTCAACAAAGTCCAAACACGCCACGCAAGACGACGCTAACGAATCGTTTAACGAAACTTACCGAACCATTTGGCAAGAACCAAACTCGTGAGTCCAATTTCAATGTTCATTGTCGAGAAAGTAAAACTCGTCACCTTTACGCAGGAAGAAAATTGATAATGCTCTGAACTGAAATGATCAATTTACAAACATCTTAATAGATCTCTGTACCCTGGCCACGAATCTTTTCTTTTATAACAAATTTCCCATGACCAATGAAATGGAAACGTGAATAAAAGGAGAAATTTCTCACTAAATTCTTTATCCTATCTTCATTAGCCACTTAATTGATAGTTGACCTCAAAAATAAAACTTCTATAATTCGCAGTCGAGTGATTTCACGGTGTACCATACTGAAAAGCAGACCATGAGCCTGGCTAATGAATCAGTGTAACCATTCCTAATTGCCCATTGAAGATCTGTCTGCACTAATTTGTTGTATAGAAATCAAGATCGCAGTGAGTTTTGACCACGTGTGCTGTTGCTACCGCGACTGTCCCACTTTAAGAGGCCTAAGTATGGTGGTCATTTAGCAGAATCATTCTTACCAATTGACCCAGTACCGCAAGATGCCATTTTAGAATTCATTCTCGTGTTAAACACATGTCGCGAATGCTCCATCATTGTTGTAAATCTTCGAGTGATGATAGAAATTACCTGTCTTGATCCTGGCTTGTATGTTTACCATGGTGCCTTGTCTATATTATAACGGAATCGGGCACGCTTTTAATAATGATACAGAGAAAACTCAGGGCGGGATAGTAAATAATATACATAAAGAACAGATTTCAGATCGACGTTTTTGCTGTAGTGACTCTGGCGATAATTCTTATAATTTCACTTTCCACTTTTAAATAAATTCAGCTCATTGGTATAGTCTCTTATATACTTGCATATGTTAAAAGATTCGTGATCGACATGGAATATAAACCCTGATCACCCGTCGTGCCAATTTACATGCGATCAAAGTGACCATGGCCTTCGCAAAAATACATTTTGTATGAATATTCTTTAATATTAGGCACTTTAGACAGTTATATAAGCAATTTAAGTCACTTTTAGGCACCTTTTGAGCCGAAACCACTACCCTTTAGTTCTCTCTTTATATTGTATTTATTACCTAAATTATGAGCATAATCTGCAATTTTTATTTTTGGAGCAGAAATTGAAGCTAATAACTGATAAAGCTTTTTGGAATGAAGTGTTCCATCAAAAGCATTGGTGCTACGATATGATGAATAGTTTCAGAGCTGCTTGTCACTTTTCATTCCCAGGGAAGGGGTATATATGATTAATTTTCGACACTTTATATTTCTTTAGTTTATTGTAGGAAGTACGGTTTATTCAATTATTTTTATTTTTATTGCCATCTTCTTTCTTTTTACTTTCTTTCTTTCTATTTCTTTCTTTCTTTAATTTATTTATATTCAACTGAAGATTAATATATTGACATTGTGATACATATAGTAATATAATTGCTTCCCCGGTGGTTGCATCTAGGATTTTGGTCACGTATAGGATTTTGTAATTTGGTTCTTCTTATCTAAATGCTATATGTCTAACACGCCCTTTACGGCCTTCATAGTGCCGAAATAAATAAAAAATAATACCATTTTTGCAGTTTCATTGAAATTTTGTTGGAATTTTTCAATATCATAGTCACATTAATTATTATTACATGTTTTGAAGACCAAAACCCATGCGATTCGAATAACAAGTCCCAAAAAAACACAGAAAATCATTAATAAGTTTCTAATTTGATGGGTTACCACACTTTCAGGTGTATAGCTATATAGTCACGGTAATTTGACCACGTTAAATCTGTCGAGGATTCAACCTTTACTCAAGATTAAATAACGTTCTTTTTATTGACCAAATTACATGCATTAGACGAGAGTGAGTTGGGTTATTAAGAGACAATCATTTAAAGCGATCCATTCGAGGCTGAAGCATTGAGACTTCACCCGCCAAGCTCACCTGTGCTGAGATTGTCATGTCTGAGTCCTTGGATGTATCTTCCGATACCGATTTTAGTCCTTCTGGTAAAATACACTGGATGTGTCTACCTTTCACTGAAAACTTCACAACTGACTCACTCAAAGCTTCTCCTGGAATCGTTGATGACTCCCCCTCCCCCCCCCCCCTCCCACAACCAAGCAGTATAAACACTTTCATTGACTCCCACTATAGAACGGGGTATAATAACTACACCAAGCCGCCAAATAATTGCGTAATTAGACATGTAACAATTAGTATCTAGACGAAGGTTAGTTGTAAAGTGTGCCACTATAAGTATAGTACGCTGTATTTTTAGGGAATGTCGGAACAATTAAAATTATGTATGCATTTTTCTTTGAAAGGTGGCGTTAAGAATTCGGTTGGTATATAGAAATTTAATTAATTTGGCGATAATGAATTTTCAGTTCTGATGAAATTCAAAGTGATGCAGGTATATTAATAATTCTAGTTTAATTTATGCTATAAATATAATTCGTGAATACCATGTGGCAGGTATGCTGGTAAATGAATATAATTAATCGTGAATTTTAAGGATTGTTTCGAAAGTGGAAATATAGTTTCGCGATGTCTCTATACAAATTATACTCTCTAAGTTAAGCAACAATTGCGGCGGGTGTGACATTGGATGGGTGACCACCACGCGCCTTGCTCATATGAGAGATTGGACTTGGAGATTTTGCAGTGAGTTGAAACACTTCACGTACTTCGTGTACTTATACGTATAGGGCACAGTACACGGTGTACCAAAATGATGAGCTAAAAAAGTGCACCGTTTTCTATGCCCGTGACCGCGAAAGCAAGTGTTGTGACAAGGCATGGCAGCCATCGACAGCACACATTGAATTTCTATCCGAGCACACAACCAGGGCCTTCTGGGTGGAAAGCAAGTGTTGTGACAAGGCATGGCAGCCATCGACAGCACACATTGAATTTCTATCCGAGCACACAACCAGGGCCTTCTGGGTGGAAAGCAAGTGTTGTGACAAGGCATGGCAGCCATCGACAGTACACATTGCATTTCTATCCGAGCACACAACCAGGGCCTTCTGGGTGGAAAGCAAGTGTTGTGACAAGGCATGGCAGCCATCGACAGCACACATTGAATTTCTATCCGAGCACACAACCAGGGCCTTCTGGATGGAAAGCAAGTGTTGTGCCAAGGCATGGCAGCCATCGACAGCACATATTGAATTTCTATCCGAGCACACAACCAGGGCCTTCTGGGTGGAAAGCAAGTGTTGTGACAAGGCATGGCAGCCATCGACAGCACACATTGAATTTCTATCCGAGCACACAACCAGGGCCTTCTGCATGAAAATTTTTCCTGTTGCTTTTATGAGGAGAATGTTGCAGGAGGCTGTGGAATATGTCCAGAGTAGAAAAATTCCTTGGGTTGAATCTCGCTCAAGGTCAAAGCCTTCTAGAGACTTTTCTGCCATACGAGCAAATCGAAACAAATCCATTCAGAGGGCGCTGGTAGGCTGCAAGATTCTTTCGCATGATAATGAATTTATGTCCTTTATGAGTAGACATTTCGACAACTTCAACAAAGATGTCCAAATCCCAAAATAATGAAAAATAATCAGTTCTCGTTATGAAAACCTCTATATAAATATAGTAAATTTGGACTTTAATTTAGCGACTTCCATACTTGCATATCTTAAATTTAGTGGCAGCGTAATCAAGCGCAAAAGGTAAAATGTATAATAAAATGTCAATACATAATTACCTATACCAGTCTCTTGTTTTCAGGAGCCAAAAGTGTTTACTTCTGATAATTTTCCTATACTATTCACTTGAGCAGTACATGACAGGAGTTTTCAGGTAGGTATACCGCTTCATTCCGAGCCGCTATAAAAAAATACGTATTTTTGTGTGTACCTTTCTTTGCTATGATATATAGGAACTATGTATACCTATCTGTGCTAATGCTATGATATAGGAACTATAGGTATACCTATCTGTGCATAAAACTATGATATAGGAACTATAGGTATCACTATATCTTTGCTTGACAATTTGGGCAAAATTATATCGTAACAATAGCTACAATTGGTTATTGCCGTCTATGCTAGATTAAATGTCATTCAATCATTACGATTTAAAAAAATAACTTACGCAATTATTTATACCCGGTGATACACCTGGTTGGTAAAACGGATAGAAATTCCAAGTCAGCTATTTTACTTTTGCTTTCTATGGGACTGATTTTTGTCAAATAATTTCGTTCGCAACCTTGTTAAAGTCGACATTGTTACGTTACAATTTGCACAAACTAAATTGAGCTGCACTAGAAAGTTTAGCGTGAATACGTTCAAGTTTATACCTTGTGATTAATGACAATATAATGAGTGTCATTGCCATATGGTAGTTAGGTCTAGGTGTACAATTGCTCATATTATGCCATGGCTTTAGTGAGCAGCTCATAAGATTCTGATTTGAATCCAATTTAAAACAACAATTTGAGAATGAGAAAGAATTCAGCACAATGGGATCTCACTTACTTTGATGATAAATTGCCAATTTGGATTGTCACAAATGAATTTGTTATAGAAATGCTTATAAGTTATAATGAGGTTTGGTATATATATATAAATACCATGGTATAGTTAACAGTACATTTTGAGGAAAGTACCTATAGCCAGGAAATGTGAGACTGATTATATCGATACGCCAACGTCGAGTGAAATCGGATTTCTTGAGGTATAGGAAACGCCGGATTTTGGGAGATCATCGAAGTTAAGTAACACTGCGGTGCGACAGGGACTGGCTGGGTGACCGACACTGATGCCACTCGAACTACTGGACTGGCAGTTGGGATAGAGGATTTCGGCGGCATGGAATGATGGAATGTGCCGGAATATTTTCTGTATTAATGCTAAGTTAGGAAAAGAAAAAGTTTCCGGTTTGAAATGTTGTGTCGAAATTATTATTTGTGGTCAAGACAAGAAGTTTCTTGTGTTATATGTCTTTTCTTAGTCCTTAGATCTACGAAATTTTCTATAATTTTCTTTTCCTTACTATAAATTCACGAATGTGAAGTTTTTTAGACGTGTGGAAATGGCAATACCAGATGAATAAATACATACCAAAACAAAAATAGCAATAGCGAAGGAAATTTGCATTCAAAAGAAGCTTTGCTGCTGCAAGACTCTGCGAACATGGCATGGTGTTGTCAGCGCGCCCCATCTACCTGCCAGCGAAGCAACCTAACTAGCGGATGTGTCAAAAGTGATCCACTTGTGTGTGCTAATCTGCGTGCGTGGGACGTAGCGAATTCTTATCTTTATTATTATCTCTTAATTACACTCTTTATTTAGTGTCATTATCATGGCAGACGATGGTTGGAAGACTCGTGTCGGGATAGAAATCAATTTCAATTCGGACGATGAGGAAAACATCGGGTAAGTCTCAGATTCATTTGCTGGCTGAGGTCAGGTTTGCATCTTTTCATTACTCATGCAGGCACGTGATTTTCAAGACGTCTTCCACATTGTTTATTGTGTGGGTGGATTCAAATGCAATGCCGGCTTTATGTTACAGACCATTTCATTTTGCTTCTTTGATAGGTAGATCTATATTAAGGTGTCGTTCGCACGTTGGCAATGTCACGACTGAACGAGTAACGTTTTCGTAGAGTTCCGTTGCGTTATCCGATGGAGAACCTTCGGAGTCCGCTTGCGGTGGATTCGCCCGATAGCAGCTTTGAGGGAAGACGATTCTTTAATGACGACATTCTCAGCGAGTATGCAGATTATGGCAGCACACCACCAAGAACAAGGATATCTAGGCGGCAGAGAGAACGGAAAGCAAAAAGTGACCAGATAAGGTACTTATATTTTAATGAAGATATTATTAAGGCAGGTCTGATTACTCTGGTAGATTTACTGAATGGTTTCTGATGCAATATCTTGCAGTGGAGCTGGCACAACGAAGACAGCTACAAGAGTGATACATCCGAAGGCAACTAGACGTAATACTCTCGACAGTATTTTTTTTGCGGAGCTTATTGAGAAGTCAGATTTGTCTTCACCACAACATGAAATTGGTAAGCTGGCAACCAATTTTCTACTACAGAAATAGCTCGTACACATAAACATACCGTTAGTTTAGTAGTCAATACCAATTATGTTGTTCCATAGTAGGGGACTGCTTTGATTTTCTGACTTCTATTTAGTTATGTACTTTTATCCACATTGTGTTTACATTATTTACATGTCCTTGTTTAAGTGTTAGGTGAGTGTCCTATCAGTGTCTTGATCTTATCTTCAAACCAGAATGGCTGTTTCTGTTGGAAATAATAGAAAACAAACACCTTTATGAACAGTGTTTGAACTTCTACATGGCAGAAAGTTGAATGTTTTTCTTTGCACACCAAATCAAGGACTTTCTGCAATAGTGAAGTGTGGAAAAAGGTTGGCAAAAGATTTCTTTGAATAGCATCAATATAATATGATAGGCAAAACTGCTATCTGATAATGGAGCACAGTTTCATAGAGGTACTTAATAGCTTCATACAGATCTAGGAGAGAGGCTACCTTCCTTTGGTAAGTAGAGTTCAGAGTATACAGAACTGTAGAACTTAATTACCTTTTAGGGACGTATCTCAGCCTGTGCTAGAGAATGTTAACATACTTCTAGGATTAGTAACCTGCCAAGCTAGCCAAACTAAAGTGCACACCTTTGACAATTGTATTAATATGAAACTATTAGGAGTCGAAGGAGACTGAATTGCCGTCGTTTCCGTTGCAGAGAGGCCGGTGTTGGCGGGACGCAACGGGAACAAACGAAGCATGAAGCTGCTCCGCGGATCGGAGAGGGATCTCAAGCTGGACATGCCGAGGGCGGTTGCCGGGGGCAACGAGGCTGACGACCGGGCGGAAAGTCTGCCGCTGATGGCGCCGCAACCGGGCATCAAGGTGAGCCCGGAAGAGATTTGAAACTAGATGCTGAATGCGAGGTGAAGTCCGAATGTTTTCCACGCACATTGTGTTACAATTCAGTTACTTAAGGGGCCACAGGACCCCTATTCTGTAACTTTTTCCAAGTGAGATGACTAGAAATGAGAGTGACTACTCCAAGGTCGCCTATGTTTTCATATGGAACAAATGAAGGTTCTCACTCTCATTTCATTTCATCTCACATCTGAAAAGTTACAGAATAGGGGTCCAGACCACCTCGCTCAGCGGCGAGAATGCGCGAATGCCAGAGTCTCACGAGTATGCGGTTTTTTAATAAACCGTAAGAGATAAACTATTGAAGTTATCGAGGAAGTTGTAGAGAAAGAATCAATCTGTGTCGCCAATGGATCCTTTTTCTCAATTTTAATCTCTTTCATCACTTTATCGATTCAGGAAAAAGTGCAAAGAAGAGCAATATACAAAAGTTTTGTTATTTGAACGATGAATACCTTCCAAACATGTCAAGAACACAGCTATATAGCATTGTAATTTATCTTTATCCCAATCACTGTGAATATGATCTTGAAGTGACAAATTAGTGTCAAAAAAGCACTCGCTGAACCAAAAAAAAGAATGTACCTACCTAGGGGATTGTTTTTAGAGCCTTAAAAGAATGGAACCGTTTGGAACCTTTTGGAACCGTTTGAAGTTTACGTTCCGCAGCAACCAAAATGACTCGGGAACCGGAACCCGAACCCGAACCCTTTGAAATCAAATTTGTGGACCGGAACCGGAACCGGTACCGTAATGAGTTAAGGTTCCAATCCCTGATAAAAACAGTACCTACTTAGGTTATAGGTTGTACTGTGGTGTTATGAAGTCTTGCATTTTGCACAGTATGCCTGATATAAAATAAAGAAAAGAGAATATATTGGCAAATAAGGACTAGATCTTGAAAACATAATATCTCTACCTAAAAGATTTGATTAAAAAATTAATTGGTTGTAGATATAGAGTTAAAGCCATTGAAAAGAAAACAGAATTAAAACAGATAGGATTTCAACGGGTATACAAAGTAGTACCTGCTAGGGCTTCGCGAACACAATTTGTTTTGCGTTGAAGATGAGCGTAGGTAGCGGTTTGTGTATAGCGGGTAAAAAGGTGCAGGCAGAAGGCCGATAAAAACCATGGAGCACCAGGCCAGACCATAGCCTTCTCGAAAATTCTGATCACTTGCAAGTGTAGACGATACTGACCTTTCTAATTGTTTCTTTCTGAGCTGTCAGATAGCAAAAATATGACACATATATTATATCTCCAAACTAAAAAAATCTTTGGAGATATATTTCTTTTACGGATTTACTTTTAATAACTTGCATGCACGAAATTGACAAAATTTCTGACAAACTTGAAGTCAACAAAGCTGGTGCGATGTTTCGATGGTTTCGAAGAGCAGTATTAGAAATTTCCCTTTGAATATTGCTCTCTTATCTGCTTTGAAAGTGAAGGGTGTGAAGGATTTTCTTGAAAAATGCAGGGGGTCTAAGTTGAGAGCAGAAGTAGACACCCTGAAAATTTCATCGCAATCGACGCAGGCGCTAGGCCTGTAGAGCGCGCGCAAACACACACACAAGTTCTCTTTTTAATCTTATTTAAATTACGAAAGCTCGTAATTGGCTATTCATTTTATGAATAGAATATGAATATGAATTCATTTTAGAGCACCAGCCGCGAAAGTTGGGGACCCGGGTTCAAATCCCGGAATGGACAACACTTTTGGGAGGCTAATTTGTGTACATAATAATAAAATAACACACACAAGTTCCTTTTTTTAGCGGTAGGTAGTGAAATTGAAGCTTTCCCTTCGCTCGTCAACTCTCGTAACGATCGATCGTCCGCCAGGTGGAGACGTGCAACCGGTTCATGAGCCTGACGTCGAAGCTGGTCGCGTGCCGGGCGTTCAAGCGTTCGGACCGGGAGACCGCGTGCGACTCCGAGCCGGCCCCCGACCGCGTCGACTTCTACCACACGTTCGCGCTGCTCATTCGGATGGGCAACGGCGAGCGGCAGACGGACAAGAACAATCCGAAACGAACGGTGAGCGTCCGCGGAACTACACACGTCGATGGGAAATATAACTTGGTACCTAATTTTCTTAGACTCATGTCTACTATATATCCTATCTTTAGCGCTAGTTTTGAAAAAAAACTATTTCAAACTGGGATTTGAATGCTAAATCAAAAGTCTCACTGGTTTCCCGACGTTTCGGAACATATGCTGGTTTTATTATTATGTACACAAATTAGCCTCCCAAAAGTGTTGTCCATTCCGGGATTTGAACCCGGGTCCCCAACTTTCGCGGCTGGTGCTCTAACCGCTGAGCTAAATGGCCATTAAATTTGGGAGAAGTAATTTGCATACAGGGTGAGAATTGAATGTCCCCAGGGGGACATTCAATTCTCACCCTGTATGCAAATTACTTCTCCCAAATTTAATGGCCATTTAGCTCAGCGGTTAGAGCACCAGCCGCGAAAGTTGGGGACCCGGGTTCAAATCCCGGAATGGACAACACTTTTGGGAGGCTAATTTGTGTACATAATAATAAAATGAATAGCCAATTACGAGCTTTCGTAATTTAAATAAGATTAAAAAGAGAATTCAACGCATCCAACGTTAATTTGGAGTTACTCGAGGTTGAATGTAAAATGTGGTTGCAGTATAGCATCACGCGGTACCAGAGCCACTATGAGTATTCGTAGACTCTGGACCATACCCCCCTGGGGACATTCAATTCTCACCCTGTATGCAAATTACTTCTCCCAAATTTAATGGCCATTTAGCTCAGCGGTTAGAGCACCAGCCGCGAAAGTTGGGGACCCGGGTTCAAATCCCGGAATGGACAACACTTTTGGGAGGCTAATTTGTGTACATAATAATAAAATGAATAGCCAATTACGAGCTTTCGTAATTTAAATAAGATTAAAAAGACATATGCTGGTTACTTTATCAAGGGTGAAAGCTCGACTGACGTTAAAACATGAACAAAAGAACTTGGTAGGTACCTACCTATTTAAAACTGGGATTTGATGGCAAAACAAAAACCCAATTTGAAAAAATTTATATTAAATCGGGCTTTATATATATATATAGCAGAGCGGACAATCGACAAAAAATTGCGAAAATGTAAAATTTCACCGAGCAAAGTTAGGCTGAATTTAGCTAAATATAGGCTAAATAAAGTCTAAAAAGGTCAAATTGAGGTTTTGATAATGATTTTCTCGTGTCCATTTGTTTTATTCCCATGAAATGTGATTTCATTTCATTTGGACAATTAATGGCATCCATAAATGGGTTCAAGCATGCCAAATAAAGTCTTACTAGTATGTGCTTTTAATGCTTACTGCTTTCTAAATGATCATCATTGTGCAGTGAGGTCAAATCAACCAATCTCACGGCTCGTTACTAAAGTCAGAGTCGGTGAATACGGTGCTGTATAACCCGGTCGCTCTAGGTCCGGGTTACTGATTGGTGCTAGCTGCTAAGGTTAGCCAGGGGCATAGTTGGGGAATGATCTATTAAAAAGATCGAGATCGTGCGGTAGAGATCCTTTCTTAGTGATCTTAGAACTGATTGCTATCATTTTTTTAATAAAATGATCTTTTAATTTGACCGAGATCTTCTTTCCACAATCTTTTTAAAAAGATTGTTTTAAAAGATCAAGATCTTTTCCAATGCCTAAACCGATGTTTTTCAAACTCCATGTGTTTTTAATATGGGATTTCAGCCAACAACATTACTTCCAAAATTTACCGTTTATTCCGGGACAACCCGAAACAAAGGCAAATAGTGGTCCATTGACGGACAAAAATGGACCTTTGTCCCAGGTTTTTTCCTGAAAACGATATTTTAAACGAATTTGATCTTTTTATAAAATGATCTTGAATTTGAATTTATAAAAAATGGATCGCAAACTTTGATCTTTTTGATGAGCGGAGCGAAATCTTCAATTTCACTTACCCCAAAAAAAAGTCACTTGTGTATGTTTTTTTTTTTTTTTTTTGTGTGTTTGTGCGCGCTCTACAGACCAAACGCCTGAACCGACATGGATGAAAATTTCTGACTATCTACCTCTGTTCTCAACTTAGACCCCCTGCGTTTTTGAAAAAGATCGGTTCAGTAAATTTTTTATAAATCAATTTTTACGAAATTTTTCGATTTTTTCAGAATTTTGAACCCCTGTAAATTTCAAAGTTCTGAACATAACTTCACCAAAACTTCTAAACATGTTGACCCTATACATATTTATCATGCCTGCAAATCTTAGTTCGGTAGGTTTTTCCAATTAGTTTTTATTAGCATTTTTGTGGTGTTTTTTTCGTGATTTGACGGCTGATTCAATACGAGTCCGGTTTCCTTCGCGTCCTTGGTTACCATCTTTGTTGACCTCGACGAGAAACAAAGGAACGTCAGAATCCGTATACATTTTCAAGTGATTAGAATTTTCGAGAAGGCAATGGTCAGGTTTGGTGCTCCATGGTTTTCTTGTGACTGCTGCCTGCACCTTTTAATCCGCTATACACAAACCACTACCTACGCTCATCTTCAACGCAACACAAATTGCGTTCGCGAAGCCCTAGTTAAATTAAATTATCTTTTTTTGATGACGATCTTGATCTTTTTAAAATATCGATTTCAAAACGATCTTCCGCAACTATGGCCAGGGGATACTGGCTAGTAATCACAGGACCAAGAGTAGCCATTCTAGGCAAGGCCCCTGAGTTTTATAACTGTTTTATAACCGCGAAATAACGTTGCATGCCTCTCCGATGTCCCCAGCTGAGCAGAGAGGAGCATCTGTGGCAGAACGAGCTGAAGGACCTGATCTGGCTCGAGCTCCAGGCGTGGCACGCGGGCCGAACGCCCACCGAGCAAGACGCTTTCCTCTGCCGAGCGCGCGAGGGAATAGAGCCGCTGCTCAACGAGATCATGGCGTACAGGTACGGTACCTTCCGAGTTAAGGCTATCGGTGCGGTTGTTGGTGATTATTGCATGAAGCTTCATTTGAACTTTCATTTTGTATTTCATGGTTATACATCACACAATTTGTTGCTAAAAGTGTGAGGATTCCGTAGACTTTCGTTTCGTCGCAATCGGAAAAAAGGTGTGGCCACAAGTTAGTATCCAGTAGGAGGTAACTTCTGCGCGGGAAGCGGCCCGAGTATACGCTCAATAATACCACGTAACAGGGTTGTTATAGAATGCTTGAATATACTAGATGAGTGAATATTTTCGAGATTTGCAAACACACAATTTGTTGCTAAAAGTGTGAGGATTCCGTAGACATGGGTTTCGTTACGATCGGACAAAAGGTGTGGCCACAAGTTGGTATCCAGTAGGAGGTAAAATCTGAGCGGGAAGCTGCCCGAGCATACGCCATTTCTGTCTGGGATTTGAATGCTTAATAATGTCTCACTGATTTACTGACGTTTCGTAACATATATACTTGTAACTTCTTCGAGGGTGTTAGCTTTTCAGAGTGATAAAGATGCATTTTAAGGGTGAACTCGGAGAGAAATGCTATCCAGATCATCCTCCTATGATTAGCGGCACGCAGAAGCCCTGCAAGATTCGCGGTGTTCCCCTCAAAGACGAGCAATAGTTTTGCCGGCAGTCAAGGCATGGAGCCACTGTTCAAATCAACCACTGTTACAATTCACCCGTAACCAAGGGAACTGTAACCACCTGTGGAACATTAGGTCCCTTGATCATAACCTTCCTTGTGCCTTGTGCTGGGGACCCAAAGTTCCTTTATGTGGTTACAGTTACCTTGGTTACAGGTGATATAACAACAAACGGTGGCTCCGTCCCTTGACTGCCGGCGAAACTATTATTGCGGGCGGAGGGCTTTTGCCTGGCTGCTTCAGTACAGCCTGGCCCGTGAGAGAAGATGCCGCAGCAGGGACTGCCCCCTCAGGAACTACCCACTCATGAATTTACAATTTTAATGGCGGGAAAACGAAACACTATTTCGGTTACAAATAAAAAAATTACAGCATGAATCTATTTCATAATTATGAGTAAAAAATTAAAATATCAACAAATAAATAGTTGAGAGATGAAAACATAGGTACACTTTGGTAGTACTACACTAGAATTAATTTGAGTTTGCCACTTTTTGAGGATCTCATATCATAGAGTACCATACGAAAGAGTCGAATGATTAAGTTTTTATCATTAGGTACCATTAAAATCTTTATTTATCATAATAATTATTAACCAATATTATTCTTTACAACTTGCAAAAGAGTCAAATGATACTTTACTTCAAAGTCCACCAGGCCGTGGTAATCTTAGGCTAACACGACTGTATTAAGGCCACATTCCACTAGGGTGGCAACTCGCAGATCCGAAACGCCGATTCCAATCCGCCAGCATGTTTTGCTGTTCCACACAGAAACCTCCGACTTTCCCAGCGCACGCGCAGTGCTTTGATACATGACAAAGTTCTGGCAAGACAAGATTCTATGCAGGGTGCATCGCATTGGGTTTTCAGCTAATTTACTTCTTAATACACTTCAAGCTGGTCCCTGGCTAATTTATCTTGCATTTACTTGTCTAAATAATGGTATTGAAAGTTGAAACGAATATTTATGTGAAATCAATCAATACATTTGAGAAATGATGTATTTCCTTGCCGATTTTGGCAGATGGAAAGAAAACAGCTGACAGTGGATAAATGTATCGGCATGGCTCGCCTTGTTCCTATTGGTCGGTTCTCGAAAACCCCCCGGTTCCAATCTTTCGCGATAGGAAATATCGTTTAAACTGCCGAGCTGTTCGCCCAATCTGTCGCACGCATGCGCACTGACATCGAAACGAACCCGCCGGGTCCAAACCCGCGGTTTGCAACCCTAGTGGAATATGGCCTTAAGAAGTTATAAAGATGATGACAGGATTCTCTTTTAATCTTATTTAAATTACGAAAGCTCGTAATTGGCTATTCATTTTATTAATATGTACACAAATTAGCCTCCCAAAAGTGTTGTCCAGAAGTAATATGTGTACATAATAATAAAATGAATAGCCAATTACGAGCTTTCGTAATTTAAATAAGATTAAAAGAGAATTCAACGCATCCAACTTTAATTTGGAGTTACTCGAGGTTGAATGTAAAATGTGGTTGCAGTATAGCATCACGCGGTACCAGAGCCACTATGAGTATTCGTAGACTCTGGAACATTACCCCCCGGGGGTCATTCAATTCTCACCCTGTATGCAAATTACTTCTCCCAAATTTAATGGCCATTTAGCTCAGCTGGTTAGAGCACCAGCCGCGAAAGTTGGGGACCCGGGTTCAAATCCCGGAATGGACAACACTTTTGGGAGGCTAATTTGTGTACATAATAATAAAAATGATGACAGGATTTCAGTTTCGTCAAATTGGCGCTTATGCAAGCTACAGTGACAACTAGCGCTCCCAGCGGGACGGTATCTACACATAAATCGAAGTGTACGTGAGTGGAACGTCTGGGTGACCTTGCGTCTCTGACTGCAGGTTCTCGCGCAAGCCGCGAGCCGTTTCGAGCGGCTCGACCCACAGCCAAGACAGCGGAAACTCCACGCCCGCGGACACGCTCTGCTGCGCGGCCACCCTGGCCGTATGTCCGCACCGTTCGCGCAAGGCTGCGTGCGAAGCCTGCGTCACCCAAGGTCGGTTGGCACTCGCCGTTGTGGCTATATATCGTGATTTTTTTTATGGGGAAGGCTATTGGTGTGGTTGTTGGTCATTATTTCATGCAGCTTTATTTTGACTTTCTGTTGGTATTTCGTGGTTATAAATCACACAATTTGTTGCCAAAAGTGTGAGGATTCCGTTGCAATCGGACAAACGGTGTGGCCACAAGTTTGTATCCAGTAGGAGGTGAATTCTGCGCGGGAAGCGGCCCGAGTATGAGCTCAATAATACGATGTAACAGGGCTGTTATACAATGCTTGAAAATACTAGATGAGTGAATAGTTTCGAGAAACTAATGCACGGGTTGACAAAATACTATTTCAAACTGGGATTTGAATGCTAAATCAAAAGTCTCACTGGTTTCCCTACGTTTCGTAACACATGCTAGTTTCCTCTCATCCACCGCGTGTCTCTTCATCTGAGAACGGGGCAAAGGGTCTAGTGATTGCGCCATCGCCGTCCTGGGGCCGAGTCCGTATACCCGTCCCATGTACGGGTCGCTCGGCCTCTCGTCTCCCCGGAGATCCCCCTTGTCCCACCCGGCGAAGCAGGGAGAATGTGTCACCGAATAGCTCGGTTGGTAGAGCACCTGCCCGGCAAGCAGGGAGAATGTGTGACCGAATAGCTCAGTTGGTAGAGCACCTGCCCGGCAAGCAGGAGGTCCCGGATTCGTATCCCGGTTCGGGTGCACATTTTTGCAGCTTCGTCTTCCTTTCATATGCTAGTTACCTACTTTATCAAGGGTGATTGCTCGACTTATAATAATGATATATAATATAATATAATATATAATATAATATAATATAGATATATAATTATAATGTAGGTACCTATAATATAATAATCATGATAGTCGAGCTATCACCCTTGATAAAGTAACTAGCATATGTTATGAAACGTCGGGAAACCAGTGAGACTTTTGATTTAGCATTCAAATCCCAGTTTGAAATAGTTTTTTTTTCAAAACCAGTGCTAAAGATAGGATAAAGCAGACATGAGTCTAAGAAAAACCAATAATGCGCAAAATGACCAAGTGGTTGAAGCGCAAAACAAAATAAAAATAAAGAAACAGAAATGTAATGATGCTCGTGTTCGGCGACAGGCTCGACGTGCGACGGCTGCACTTTGCGACGGCAGCACTCGACGGAGGCCTGCGACGGCTGCCGCTCGATGTTCTGCCACGGCTGCAACGATGCCCAGGAGTCGGCGCTCAAGGAGATCGAGGCGTTGCTCAATCGGCTGGAAGCGGTGGAAGCGCTCTATCCGTCCAGCAAGGTTTTCGCTGTGAGGCCTCGGAACTTAATGTCTCATTTCATTCCGTGGCGTAGCGTGAAAATGATGCGCCCCCCCCGCGAAAGTTTTGATGGAGTCCCCCAGGGTTGGACAGGGGGAAAAAAGACCGGCCCATGAGAAAATTCGTTTCGTCTCCCGAAATATTCCGAGGGCAATCCCTAAAAAAACGTCTCCCGTGAGATATTCGCGCCCCCTGAACCCCTCGGCGCCCCCCCCCCCCCCCCCCCCCACCATGTGGGGTCTGCGGGGGCGGTCGCTACGCCTCTGATTTCATTTAGTTTCGTTTCGTTTATTGATGCCCTTGGACAAAATAAAATTTCGTATGAGCTCGTGAATAGTAGCTATGAATAGGCGTCTTTTCTGTTCGGGACTGCTTACTAAACATTATTTACGCATATGAGCTCTCTTTATTTAACCTACAATGAATCTGATGTGTCTTGTAATGGGTTTCATTGAATTTTTTCTTGCAAACTTGACACATTTTTGGCAATTTCTCACACAATTAGAGTTAAACAACTTAGTTGCCAGTTATTTATGTGTACATTTGTTTATTGACTGATGTAAACGTGATAATGAAGTAATTTACATCATTAGGTACTCGTTTTAGCTTTCTGCTTAATTTTTACGTAGTAAAACTTTTTGTTAATGTTACCTCAGCTTAAGTTAGAATTTCGAAAGTTTTTTGTGGACAACGTACCTAGCTAATGGATAGTGCATAACCAAACAGTACTGCTACTGCTAACCAATTCTTAATGCTAAGGTTTAACGTAAGCCAGCCTTTAGACCTCCATTAGCGTTCAATACACAATTTTAAGTAGCTGTTATTTAAACTACAGTATTTTTCACATTTACAAAGAGTGATGTTTCACTCTCTAAGAGGCTCCCCTGCTGCTAGAAGAGCCAAAGGTCTCAACATTCGCAGGCCGTCCCATTGTTCCGCTAAAGGGTTGAATGGTCCGAGCATCGAATGATTGACAGCGCAATATCTGAGTATTCAGAACAATAACGTGGAAAATACTGTATCACTTACCCAAGCAGCACAAAAACTGTCATCACGAACGTTCGGTGGACGTCGAAAAGCTAACGGGGTATAACTAGCGTCCAACGTTCAGGTAGAACCTAATCGAAAATTTGACGAATGTGAACGTTGAACGCAAGTCATCCCCCGTTGGCTTTTCGACGTCCACCGAACGTTCGAGATAACGTTTGCCGAACGTTCTCGTGCTACTCGGGTAGGTTCAAAGAAAGTAGACTCGATTGTGGAAAGCGAATCGACGTCAATATTCAATTGGCTGAGATTATGGAGATAACAAACTATCCTGTACATTAATTTTCTTAGACTCATGTCTACTATATCCTATCTTTAGCTATCTTTAGATATCTTTAGATAACTAATTTTCTGGACATTTTAGTACTTGCGTTCTGAGAACCTAGACTCGATTGTGGGAAGCGAATCGACGTTGCGTCGCCCTGCGCAGGTGCAACACCCGCTGTACAAGTGCGCCGAGTTTGTGTCGCGCGTCAAGGCCATGTGTCTGTGGCTCAACTACACCAAGCACCATCGGCTGCAGCTCAAGATCCTCGGCAAGCTGCTGATGCTGAGCGCGATGAGTCTGGACCGCCGGCCGGTCTGGCCCAAGCTCGGCAACGACGAGGAGAGCTCGGGCGTCGGCACCGACCTGTCCGACTCGTACTCGAGGTGGGTAAGGGAGGCCGGTTCCGGCAGCGGCGTTTGCGACCGGGCGAGTCTTGCCGCGGCTAATTAACGCGCTTGCCGTCGTCCGATCGAGCTGAAATTTTGTACTTTTGCTTGTTTCCGGTGACTGTACATGTTGTAAAATTTTGAGCCCAGTCCTCCACCCCCTTCTCCTCCAAATCACACATATGAGCACATAAAAAATTAGGTAAAAACACGAAATTAATCAAAAAGTGGGATCTTTCAAAATTTTCCCAATTCCTAAAATGTGTTCTAGCGTGTGAATGGAAGGGGAAGGGAAAGGATGACTACAAATTAGGAACTCTCTGGGTTTCTCAGATGGATTAAATGCTGCTGGAAACAAAAATGCAAATATAAAGCAGTATGCAAAGGATTTTTACAAAAAACAAAGATTTTACGGGATTAATATTTTACGCTTGCAAGTGGTTTGAATTCACAGTTTGAAATTGAAATGATTATTTTTTTATGTGTTTTAGTAAGAAAAGATTAACCATGAGAATAGTTTAAAATCTTCATTGCTGCATTTAGATATTGCTTTGCGTAGAGTGCCAGCGAGTTTTTTTAAATTCTAGGTCAAAGGTAAGCTGCTAAAAGTTGTTGTGGAATGGTTAAAGAAAGAATGAACAGACACCAAGACTAGACATTCACTTTTATTATTTTAGTATGTGTACAACTCCTTTCATCAAAATTTGATGTCACATTTGACAGTAATAAATTTTGTTTCTAGTGAGTCAAGGAGAGGCTTAATCTTGAAAACAAAAATCTGTTCCAAACTTTGTTTTAAATGCTTAATAAAAGTGTCACTGGCTTCCCAACATTTTGCAGCATTGACTACTAACTTCTACAAGAGTGAGAGTTGAGCTATCACCCTTGAAGAAGTAATTCATTACAAAATGCTAGGAAATCAGTGAGACTTTTATTTAGAATTCAAAACCAAGTTTGAAGTAGTCATTTCCAAAACTGTTGCTAAAGATTGGACGTGCAGTATGAGTCTTAGACCCGGTTTTTCTGTGGCCCGTTAAGACACTAACCGTCCGTTAGGAAGAAATTAACAGGCTCTGATTGGGCGTTGCTATGCAAATAAAAAGTTAACAGACTATTCGATATTTGCTTAGCAACGTCCAATCAAAGCCTGTTATTATCTTGCTAACGGACGGTTAGTATCTTAACGGGCCGCTGAAAAACCGGCCCATTAAAGATGAACCCGTGATTGGAGATTAACAGACCGTTCAATATTTGCTTAGCAACGTCCAATCAAAGCCTGTTATTATCTTGCTAACGGACGGTTAGTATCTTAACGGGCCGCTGAAAAACCGGCCCATTAAAGATGAACCCGTGATTGGAGATTAACAGACCGTTCAATATTTGCTTAGCAACGTCCAATCATAGCCGCTATTTTCTTGTTAATGGACGGTTCGTATCTTAACGGGTCACTGAAAAAACCGGCCCATTTAAAACGAATCCGCGATCTGCGACCGACCCCCACGCTTGCTCCGTGCCCGGCCACAGAAGCAGCTCGCTGGAGGACCGAGCGCGTCGGCCCGACCCTCTGCGGCACGTCGTGCAGTTCGACGTGGACGGCGCCGGCGGAAGTCCGTCCGACTCGAACAACTCGACGGCGTCGCACGGGACGTCGTCATCTCGGGACTCGGAGGCGAGCGCGGACGTCGGCAGGAGGGAGCCGCCAACGGCCGCCAACGGCTGCGACAAGAACCCCTATCGGAAGTACATCGAGGAGGTTAGTCTTGCTTAACACAATCGGAAGTACATCGAGGAGGTTAGTCTTGCTTAACTCAATCGGAAGTACATCGAGGAGGTTAGTCTTGCTTAACTCAATCGGAAGTACATCGAGGAGGTTAGTCTTGCTTAACACAATCGGAAGTACATCGAGGAGGTTAGTCTTGCTTAACACAATCGGAAGTACATCGAGGAGGTTAGTCTTGCTTAACTCAATCGGAAGTACATCGAGGAGGTTAGTCTTGCTTAACACAATCGGAAGTACATCGAGGAGGTTAGTCTTGCTTAACACAATCGGAAGTACATCGAGGAGGTTAGTCTTGCTGAACTCAATTGGAAGTACATCGAGGAGGTTAGTCTTGCTTAACTCAATCGGAAGTACATCGAGGAGGTTAGTCTTGCTTAACTCAATCGGAAGTACATCGAGGAGGTTAGTCTTGCTTAACACAATCGGAAGTACATCGAGGAGGTTAGTCTTGCTTAACTCAATCGGAAGTACATCGAGGAGGTTAGTCTTGCTTAACTCAATCGGAAGTACATCGAGGAGGTTAGTCTTGCTAGTTGCTGGACTTTGTCTTGGTTTGGATGTCGGTGCCTTGTGGATTGAGGTTTCAGCGCACTGCATCTTTTTCGAACACAATACTTCGACAAAACGCGGTAAGTGTGTAGATGCCGTGCTCTATCTAAGTAGCCTTTGAACAGGTACGTGAATAAATGTAGATAAGGTGATCTAACTAAGTGCAACGGAAAGATGTGAAAAAATCAGTAAAGACTCAAAAACCTCAAAAATGCACAAATGGTATTCTTTCTCAGCAGGGCAGTACAGGCTCTGCAGATGATGATTCAATCTTGGGATAGAATGGCAAAGTGGTCCAGAGGTGCAATCAGATGATGGTTCATTAGACGGTTTTGCTCTGGTAGATTGACGTGATATAACGTGTTCCTGAAGATTTCGACGTCAACGTCAACGAAAAGTCGACCAATACCCTTCTTAGGACAACAAGTCGATAACGACAGAGCAAAACCGTCGAATTACCGCCGCCAAGGGATGCTGGCACTGATGTTGTATCCGCTTCACTTGTTTACAACTCGAGGATTTGTTGAAAGCTATGAAACTTTTTAGACTCTTTCCCCATACAGTGAAAATGGCAAGATGAGAAAACAATCACAGTTGAGTTGTTTGATGAGCGTAGCGAGTGAAGCGAGCGGAGCGAAATCTTCAATTTCACTTACCCCAAAAAAAAGTCACTTGTGTATGTTTTTTTTTTTTTTTTTTTTTTTTTGTGTGTTTGTGCGCGCTCTACAGACCGAACGCCTGAACCGACACGGATGTAAATTTCTGAGTATCTACCTCTGTTCTCAACTTAGACCCCCTGCGTTTTTGAAAAAGATCGGTTCAGTAAATTTTTTATAAATCAATTTTTACGAAATTTTTCGATTTTTTCCGAATTTCGAACCCCTGTAAATTTCAAAGTTCTGAACATAACTTCACCAAAACTTCTAAACATGTTGACCTTATACATATTTATCATGCCTGCAAATCTTATTTCGGTAGGTTTTTCCAATTGGTTTTTATTAGCATTTTTGTGGTGTTTTTTTCGTGATTTGACGGCTGATTCAATACGAGTCCGGTTTCCTTCGTTTCCTTGGTTACCAGCTTTGTTGACCTCGAAGAGAAACAAAGGAACGTCAGAATCCGCATACATTTTCAAGTGATTAGAATTTTCGAGAAGGCAATGGTCAGGTTTGGTGCTCCATGGTTTTCTTGTGACTGCTGCAAGCACCTTTTAATCCGCTATACACAAACCGCTACCTACGCTCATCTTCAACGCAACACAAATTGCGTTCGCGAAGCCCTAGTTGTAAAGTTCCTACTATAGATTTATTTTTTCTTAACCTTAACATTAGCTGTTAGCAAAAAGATACTTGGTTTTTAATTCTTGCTAATGTTTCATTCCCTGAACGTCGCATTAACTGGTAACTAATTTCCTATGGGCTTAGCTCGACTGTGAGACAGTTAAAACTTGTGCCGATTACCAACTTAATACCGTGTAGAAGGCAGTGGACAGTGACACACCCTTCCTTCTCTGGAAAGGAAACTTGAACAATATTTAGAACACGTCCTAAATGAGAACACATTGAATTCAATCTTGAATTCAAGCTTGAATTGAATTGAAGCTTGAATTCAATGAATCATTAAATTCAATTTTGGTTAAGACGGTTCAATGCATTGAATAAAACCTTCAATTCAATTCAATTCATTTATTCTTTCATTGTACATATTACATAAATATATTACACGCTCTTGATGCAAGGTATTTATATCGATAGATAAAATTCTTACGAGCATTGAAAGTTGTCAGAGAGTTAAAATATATACAAAATTAAAGGTTTAAAACAATTAAAAAATTCAAATACTCGATATAGATGCATATGTACACAGATGTTTCGTATAATGGAGTTTCATCCATTTATACAGTATTCACATTTACAATTGTCTCTAGATAAAAACTCGTCAGTGCTATAAAAACTATGGGCAATAAGAAAACCTTTCAGTCTTTTTTTGTACTCTATTCTATTTGAGCGATTTTCTTTAAGACATGCCAATAGATGGTTAAAAAATATGGGTCCCACATGTGAAATTTCTCTTCTCCCAACCTCGATTTTGCTTTTTTTTGGGGCGAAGGTGATCTTTGCTCCTGGTAACACAATCATGTATATCTTTGTTCTTTTGGAATCGCTCCGGATTATCTTTTATATACTATAAATATATACAATTTTTTATGAGCGTAGCGAGCGAAGCGAAATCATCAATTTCGCCAATTTCACTACTGCTAAAAAAAACACATGGTGTGTGTTTGTTTGTTTTTTTGTATGTGTGTTTGCGCGCGCTCTACAGGCCAAACGCCTGCTTCGAGTGGGATGAAATTTTCAAGGTGTCTACTTTTGTTCTCAACCTAGACCCCCTGCGTTTTTCAAGAAAATCCTCCACACCCTTCACTTTCAAAGCAGAAAAAAGAGCAAAATTCGACAATTGGGCATGTTTGGAAAAGTACGGAAATTTATTTAAAAGTGCGTATTTTTTTCAAATGTTCCCAATTTCGATTTGCCTTTAGAAACCATGGATACCAAATCGAAACATCACACCAGATTTTTTCCAATAAAAACCAACCCAATAAAACCCAATAAAAACCCTTGGGCATGAGTTACATCTATGTATTAACATGCACATTGCTTTATGACCTCGAAATGAGCATATTTCCGCTACTCTACATCTCGGACAGAAACAAAGAAAGGCCAGAATCGTTTACAATTTCAAGTGATCAGAATTTCCCAACAAGCAATGGTCCGGCTTGCTGCTCTATGATTTAGGCTTTTTGCCTCAATCTTTTTATGCCCTAAATACAAATCGCTACGCTCATCTTCAACGCAACACAAATTGCGTTCGCCCTAGTATATACAACCTTGAGTTCAATGCAAAGCAAAGCATTCGACCGTGTGCACTCAGCTCGAGACGTGGAGTTGGTTTGCAGGTGCTGAAGACCAAGGGTCTGCGCAAGGCGTTGGCCTTCCTCGAGAGCCTCCACACTCGCGTGCTGCTGAAGTCGATGATCTCGCTGGAGCAACGCTCTTCGCAGGACTTCGACGACGTCAGCCAAGGTGCGGAAACGGAAGCGTCTGCGGTTTTAGGGACGACTCGTTTGAGGGAGTTTCGGTCGGGGAATCGAGCCGAAATTAATGTTGGTTCGGATTCAGGTTCGGTGAATTACATAAATTTTGTAAATTTCAATCTCCAATGGTTTTTGATCAGTGACGCGAAATCTTCAATTTTTACTTCTGGTAAGAAAAACTCTTGTTAGTGTTTGTTTATTTGTATGTGTGTTTGTGCGCGCTCTACAGGCCAAACGCCTGCGTCGATTGCGATTAAATTTTCAGGGTGTCTACTTTTGTTCTCAACTTAGAACCCATACGCGCCCATACGCTCATCTTCAACGTGAACACTTTGGCAGCATTTCCTAGTTTATAACAAAGTGGATAAAACAAATCCCAAAATTAATGAAAATATTGCTAATGAACAAGACTGCCATTTAAAAAAACCATGGTTTACCTGCATCGACTTTAAGTTTTAATTTAACCAAGTGCTTCCAAATGCACCAATAAGTAGGGAGGTATTTTTAAATATATGCTATATATTTTAAATCTAATAGTCTCAACCATACCAATGTGTTTAGTTGAAACAATCTTTCACAGGGTTGTAAAAATGGTCAAATCTGGGTAGGCAACCTTTGTATGAAAAACCACCACTCCTTCTTAACAAGAAATACAGTTTAGGTCCCTGTGGCTACTACCAGCTGCTACCCTAGCACCTGCCACAGCATTGCATGATGCTCCCGACACCACCGATAATTACCTGACCTTCCACCTCCCCGCAGAATGGCCTTCCACCGATCGTGACCTTCCCCCTCCCCGCAGAGTGGCCTTCCACTGATCGTGACCTTCCCCCTCCCCGCAGAGTGGCCTTCCACCGATCGTGACCTCCCCCCTCCCCGCAGAGTGGCCTTCCACCGATCGTGACCTTCCACCTCCCCGCAGAGTGGCCTTCCACCGATCGTGACCTCCCCCCTCCCCGCAGAGTGGCCTTCCACCGATCGTGACCTCCCCCCTCCCCGCAGAGTGGCCTTCCACCGATCGTGACCTTCCCCCTCCCCGCAGAGTGGCCTTCCACCGATCGTGACCTCCCCCCTCCCCGCAGAGTGGCCTTCCACCGATCGTGACCTTCCCCCTCCCCGCAGAGTGGCCTTCCACCGATCGTGACCTCCCCCCTCCCCGCAGAGTGGCCTTCCACCGATCGTGACCTTCCACCTCCCCGCAGAGTGGCCTTCCACCGATCGTGACCTCCCCCCTCCCCGCAGAGTGGCCTTCCACCGATCGTGACCTCCCCCCTCCCCGCAGAGTGGCCTTCCACCGATCGTGACCTTCCCCCTCCCCGCAGAGTGGCCTTCCACCGATCGTGACCTCCCCCCTCCCCGCAGAGTGGCCTTCCACCGATCGTGACCTTCCCCCTCCCCGCAGAGTGGCCTTCCACCGATCGTGACCTCCACCCTCCCCGCAGAGTGGCCTTCCACCGATCGTGACCTCCCCCCTCCCCGCAGAGTGGCCTTCCACCGATCGTGACCTCCCCCCTCCCCGCAGAGTGGCCTTCCACCGATCGTGACCTCCCCCCTCCCCGCAGAGTGGCCTTCCACCGATCGTGACCTCCACCCTCCCCGCAGAGTGGCCTTCCACCGATCGTGACCTCCCCCCTCCCCGCAGAGTGGCCTTCCACCGATCGTGACCTCCCCCCTCCCCGCAGAGTGGCCTTCCACCGATCGTGACCTTCCCCCTCCCCGCAGAGTGGCCTTCCACCGAGAGCGTACCGCTGGCCGAGGCCATTGAGACCCGGCGCTACGGCTTCTGGAGCGCCGAGACGCAGGCGCTGAACGTGCCGTCTTACCGCTCGGCGTTCCTGTTCCTCGCGCGGATCCCGCTCGACGTTGTGCACGAGTTCCTGCTGATGCGGCTGGAGCAGAAGCCGGAGCATCCGTCCGTGCTCAGCATTAGACAGGTGGGCGGTCGGACGTCGGATGAAAGACGCTGGGGATGTCGTAAAGACCCTGGACGTCCGGATCCAAAAAAGCATTGATAAAGCATTGATAAAGTATTGATAAAGTAACTAGCATGTGTTATGAAACGTCGGGAAACCAGTGAGACTTTTGATTTAGCATTCAAATCCCAGTTTGAAATTGTTTTTTTCAAAACTAGTGCTCAAGATAGGATATATTGTAGACATGAGTCTAAGAAATTTAGCACGCAAATGTTCGGCCAACGTTATTTCTATCGTTCGGTGGACTTCGGAAGATCGACGCTGGGGATGTCGTACGGACCCGAGCGGGACCTCCAGATCGCTTTGCTAGTAGCACAAAAAAGCATTGATAAAGCATTGATAAAGCATTGATAAAGCATTGATAAAGCATTGATAAAGTAACCAGCATGTGTTACGAAACGTCGGGAAACCAGTGAGACTTTTGATTTAGCGTTCAAATCCCAGTTTGAAATAGATTTTTTTAAAACTAGTGCCGAAGATAGGAAGTAGTAGACACATGAGTCTAAGAAATTTAGCACGAAAACGTTCGGCCAACGTTCTCACTCTTAATGTGTTTAAATCAACTGATAGCTAAGATCTAGATAGTAGCAAAGATAGAAGGGTTACCCAGATGTTCCACTCCCATTCTAAAGCAGCTAAGCGACAGCCCTCCGCCCTCAATAATAGTTTCGCCGGCAGTCAAGGGATGGAGCCACTGTTTGTTGTTATATTACTTACTTGTAACCAAGTTAACTGTTACCACCTGTGGAACATTGGGTCCCTTGATTATAATTGACCTTGTGCCATGGCCTGGTAGATGAAGCCATTGCTGTAACCACCTGAGGAGCATTGGGTCCCTTGATTATAATTGACCTTGTGCTTTGGCCTGGTGGATGATGTTAAAACAGGTTGCCAACGCACCCCAGCAATTGCTGGCCAAACTCCTAGCATCAAATTTTTTCTGTAGCCATAGTTAGGTGTGGTAGAATGTCTAGGTAACCTTATGTCTGTGATACTAGTTACCTACATTTAATTATTAGTTAGCTTTATAGCTTTGCACACTAATTGACAAACTAATAATTAAATTTCAACAAATAGTTTATAACTGTCAGGTGATACAAAGTACAAAACAATATCTTACTAGCTGAATGTGTGTGGCGGTCACCCTTCCAACCCCCGACTCGCTGCAACGTTGCTTAACTTCCCCGAACTGACTTGTCTTGTTCCAGCTGAATGTGTGTGGCGGTCACCCGTCCAACCCCCGACTCGCTGCAACGTTGCTTAACTTCCCCGAACTGACTTGTCTTGTTCCAGCTGAATGTGTGTGGCGGTCACCCGTCCAACCCCCCGACTCGCTGCGACGTTGCTTAACTTCCCCGAACTGACTTGTCTTGTTCCAGCTGAATGTGTGTGGCGGTCACCCGTCCAACCCCCGACTCGCTGCAACGTTGCTTAACTTCCCCGAACTGACTTGTCTTGTTCCAGCTGAATGTGTGTGGCGGTCACCCGTCCAACCCCCGACTCGCTGCAACGTTGCTTAACTTCCCCGAACTGACTTGTCTTGTTCCAGCTGAATGTGTGTGGCGGTCACCCTTCCAACCCCCGACTCGCTGCAACGTTGCTTAACTTCCCCGAACTGACTTGTCTTGTTCCAGCTGAATGTGTGTGGCGGTCACCCTTCCAACCCCCGACTCGCTGCAACGTTGCTTAACTTCCCCGAACTGACTTGTCGTGTTACAGCTGAATGTGTGTGGCGGTCACCCGTCCAACCCCCGACTCGCTGCAACGTTGCTTAACTTCCCCGAACTGACTTGTCGTGTTACAGCTGAATGTGTGTGGCGGTCACCCGTCCAACCCCCGACTCGCTGCAACGTTGCTTAACTTCCCCGAACTGACTTGTCTTGTTCCAGCTGAATGTGTGTGGCGGTCACCCGTCCAACCCCCGACTCGCTGCGACGTTGCTTAACTTCCCCGAACTGACTTGTCTTGTTCCAGCTGAATGTGTGTGGCGGTCACCCGTCCAACCCCCGACTCGCTGCAACGTTGCTTAACTTCCCCGAACTGACTTGTCTTGTTCCAGCTGAATGTGTGTGGCGGTCACCCGTCCAACCCCCGACACGCTGCGACGTTGCTTAACTTCCCCGAACTGACTTGTCTTGTTCCAGCTGAATGTGTGTGGCGGTCACCCGTCCAACCCCCGACTCGCTGCGACGTTGCTTAACTTCCCCGAACTGACTTGTCTTGTTCCAGCTGAATGTGTGTGGCGGTCACCCGTCCAACCCCCGACTCGCTGCAACGTTGCTTAACTTCCCCGAACTGACTTGTCTTGTTCCAGCTGAATGTGTGTGGCGGTCACCCGTCCAACCCCCCGACTCGCTGCGACGTTGCTTAACTTCCCCGAACTGACTTGTCTTGTTCCAGCTGAATGTGTGTGGCGGTCACCCGTCCAACCCCCCGACTCGCTGCAACGTTGCTTAACTTCCCCGAACTGACTTGTCTTGTTCCAGCTGAATGTGTGTGGCGGTCACCCGTCCAACCCCCCGACACGCTGCGACGTTGCTTAACTTCCCCGAACTGACTTGTCTTGTTCCAGCTGAATGTGTGTGGCGGTCACCCGTCCAACCCCCGACTCGCTGCAACGTTGCTTAACTTCCCCGAACTGACTTGTCTCGTTCCAGCTGATGCGCGAGCTGAATGTGTGTGGCGGTCACCCGTCCAACCCCCCGACTCGCTGCAACGTTGCTTAACTTCCCCGAACTGACTTGTCTTGTTCCAGCTGAATGTGTGTGGCGGTCACCCGTCCAACCCCCCGACACGCTGCGACGTTGCTTAACTTCCCCGAACTGACTTGTCTTGTTCCAGCTGAATGTGTGTGGCGGTCACCCGTCCAACCCCCGACACGCTGCAACGTTGCTTAACTTACAGCTGATGCGCGAGCTAAAGGAAGGCCTGGCGATCGCCGCGCTGCACCGCAGCCGATTCCTGCGACTGATGCGCGCGGTGGCGTGGGCCGCCGAGGAAGCCGCCGACGAGCGACTCGACTCGGAAGTCCGAGCCTTCGACGACAGCGTCGCGGCCATCTTGCGTGTCTATCTCGACTATCTCAAGCAGTGGATCGACATGGTGCAGCAGGTGCGTACTTGGATCGTGGAGGTCGAGTGGCCGCATAGTTTCGAAATCGAGCTTTTAAATAGATCGAGTTCGTCATCAGATTTAGATCTTTTAAAAAGATCGAAGTCGACGACAATGGATTTGTCCTACCCTTGGGCACTGTTGGGGAAGATCGTTTAGAAATCGATCTTTTAGAAAGATCAAGATCGTCGTCAAAAAAATATCTTTTAAAAAGATCGAAGTTCACAATCTTATTTTTCTTAATTCTAATTCAAGATCGTTTAATAAACAGATCAAATTCGTTTATCAGAAAAATTTTAAAAAAATGGTCCATAGCTTTCCGACAATGGGCCACTAATAGAAGATGTTTAACTGCTTATCCTGAAATAAACGGTAAAATTGGAAGTTTATGTTGTTGGCTGAAATCCCATATTATGTATCCCTACAAAACACACATAATTGAATAAAAGTGCTTCTGAAATACACCTGAAAAGGCATGTGCAGTTGGCATTTCAAATGTAATAATAAAATTGACGGCGGGCCGCCGCAGAAATATGAACACCAGACCGCAGATTGGGTAGATACCACTGATTTCAGACCTTAGGTATGGTCGTAGAAAGTGTTCAGGTTATCGGGTCGTAAAATGTTTGCTTGCAATCTTGATGAATCGTAGCTTACTATTACGATAACACTTCGAGGGATTTTCAGGGTATCAAATTAGTATTTTCTTATCGAGTATTAATACATTTTTTTATGCATTACAAATAAGCAAATAACAATTGAACCTGTGGAAAAATGTGTATTTGATGGTAAATTTTTTTATCATAGGGAAATATTAGCGCTTCAAAATTTTTTCGATTTTTTGAGTAGAAAAAGGTGATTTTTCGACTGTCCTATAAACAGGACGCTGGTACCTAATGGGTTAACTCGAATTAAAATCTGAGCACTTGACACTGCGTCTTATGCCATTTCAGTTTTTATATTGCTACTGTCAGTGCAATGGATCACATTTCACCCAAACCCCAACCTCTTTCATTAAATTTCTCCCAATTTATTCGCCTATCATTTTGAAGAAAACGTAACGCCACAAGCATTGATGTTCCGACCGCCAGGAGCGCTTCCAAAAGCATCTGCTCGAAGAAGAGTGGCTCTACGTGAAGAACACCTGTCTCGGAATCAACAACGGAGGGACGCTAGCCGCCACAAGCTTCTGGTACGGTCCAACTCTTCCGCTCACACGGGAAAAGTTTGCCAGAGAAGTAGCTGTTAATTGGGTCGTCAAAGTTCAAGGGGCCTCTTTGATTTTGACTTTTTTCATCCACGTAGTTAGATTTAGTGATGGCCTTTGGGCAGCGTAACAAAACTTCTTGTGTCTATTGCCATCCGTGCAGAAATTCGTAAAGTCCGCGTTTTTCGGCCTAGGTGCTTAGAAAAACAACTCCCGTAAGGTTTTTTAACCCGTAGCGCTTTTTCGACCCCTAGCACCTAGACAAACCTCTTGTCATATAAAATTCAAACAATTTGAGCTTAGTCCTCCATCCTTCCTCTGCGTTGAAATAATTTGGCTCTTTGATACGATTATCCGTTTAGTTCCACTAAGTGGATTACCGCAGGTATGCGATTAGCATGCTGCTATTGAGGAGCATAGATGCAAAATGCAACTTGTCCAAAATTACAAAAATTGCGTTCGAGGTAGCAGCACCGTGTGCATATAGAATTCTTTACGTAGGAATTTCCTCCGGGTTCAAAAAATAACATGTCGCTCTATGACGGCTGGTTAAAAATGGTTATTTGTATCTTGTGCCGGGTTAAAGTTTTCAAATTTTGGTCATTATCTCAGTTTCATTTTCATGGACAAGTTGCACTTTGCATCTAAGCTTCACCATAAGCGATTAACACGACATAGTGATAAACTGTACAAATTTGCCAATACAACGTTAATTACAGCCATGTTGTTTTTGGCAGCGTTACACTTTTGTGGTAGACATTTGCCAAAAATGCTCCGTTGCAAACGGGACGTTAGCGAAGCCCCGGTCGGCTACGGACCGTCCGCGTAACGAACGACGTTTCGTCCGTGTCCGCAGCCACATGGCCGGCGGAATGCTGAACGCGATCGGCGACTTCCTCAGCTCGTCCGTCGATCAGCTGCGTTCGAACCTCGAGGTGTGCGACAACTGCGTCACCGACGACTGCTCCTCAAAGTACGCTAGACGCTTCACATTGTCGGCCTCGTAATCGAGCTTTAGCACGGATATGGTTAACCAGATGTAACACAGGCATTCAAAAGCAGCTACGCAAAAGCCCTCAGTCTGCGATAATAGTTTCGCCGGCAGTCGAGGGATGGAGCCACTGTTTGTTATTTCACCTTAATAATAATAATAATAATAATAATAGTAATAATAATAATAATAATTTTTATTCCATATTGGTTATTATAACATATGAACTGTAATCAAGATAACTGTAACCATCTGGGGAACATTGGGTCCCTTGATTATAATTGACCTTGTGCCATGGCCTGGTAGATGAAGCCATAACTGTAACCATCTGGGGAACATTGGATCCCTTGATTATAATCGACCTTGTGCCATGGCCTGGTAGATGATGTTAAAACAGGTTGCCAATGCACCCCAGCGATTGCCGGCGAAATTACTAGCATCGAATTCTTGCCGTAGCCATAGCTAAGTATGGTAGCATGTCTGGGTAACCTTATACCTGTGACGTAGCCATAGCTAGGTACAGTAGAATGTCTGGGTAACCTTATATCTGTGACGTGGCCATAGCTAGGTACAGTAGAATGTCTGGGTAACCTTATATCTGTGACGTGGCCATAGCTAGGTATGGTAGAATGCCTGGGTAACCTTATGTCTGTGACGTAGCCATAGCTAGGTATGGTAGAATGTCTGGGTAACCTTATGTCTGTGACGTAGCCATAGCTAGGTATGGTAGAATGCCTGGGTAACCTTACGTCTGTGATAATAATTGTACATTACAATTATTTGCGGTTTCTATCGGTCGCTTCAAGTAATTTCCCAGGTATTTCGGCGATGGTATTTCGGGTCGTGCAAGCTCTCTCCCGTCAGCTAACCGCCCGCGTTTGTCTGCGCAGACACTGCATGCTGTCCGTGTGCCGCGACCTTCAGACGCTGTGCGCGGTCGTTCGTTGCCGCGCGTTGAAGGCCGTGGCGTTCGCCAAGACGCTGCGCAAGGACCTCGAGGACGATCCCGTGCAGAACGCGTGCGCGAACGCCGAGGTCGCGGACGCCGTGCAACAGCTCAAGGTCATTGAGCGGGACGTCGTTGACGGGCGAAGCGAAATCTTCAATTTCACTGCCGCTGAAAAAAGCACTTGCGTGTGTTTTTGTTTGTTTGTTTGTACGTGTGTTTGCGCGCGCTCTACAGACCCCACAATTTTCTGGGTGTCTAATTTTGTTCTCATCTTAGGCCCCCTGCGATTTTCAAGATAATCCTCCATACCCCTCCCCTTCAAATCAGAAAAAAAGAGCAATATTTGCAAATTGGGAGTTTGGAAAAGTACAGAAATTTAAACAAAAGTTTGTATTTTTCAAAATTTACCCAGTTTCGAATGTTGCTCTACGAAACCATCGAAACCACTTCAAACATCAGACCAGCTTTGTTGATTTCAAGTTTTTTCATGGCAAAAGTTTGACAGAAATCGGAAATTTTATCAATTTCGTGTATGCAAATAACTATGGTTACCACTACTAACTATGGTAATATAGAAATGGCTCCGTGGTTTTCATCGGCCTTCTGCCCCCACCTTTTTATCCGCTATATATACGTTCGCGAAGCCCTAGTTTAGGCCACATTCCACCAGGATTGCAGCCTGCCGATCCATGGCCTTCTAAATGGTTTTGTTCCATTGGTGGTGACAGTAAATGTGCGGTAAGAAGGCCTAGGATCAGCAGGTTACAACCCTAGTGTAACATGGCCTTCTAAATGGTTTTGTTCCATTGGTGGTGACAGTAAATGTGTGGTAAGAAGGCCTAGGCTCAGCAGGTTGCAACCCTAGTGTAACATGGGCTTCTAAATGGTTTTGTTCCATTGGTGGTGATAGAAAATGTTCGGTAAGAAGGCCTGGGATCAGCAGGTTACAACCCTAGTGTAACATGGCCTTCTAAATGGTTTTGTTCCATTGGTGGTGATAGTAAATGTGTGGTAAGAAGGCCTAGGATCAGCAGGTTGCAACCCTAGTGTAACATGGCCTTCTAAATGGTTTTGTTCCATTGGTGGTGACAGTAAATGTGTGGTAAGAAGGCCTGGGATCAGCAGGTTACAACCCTAGTGGAATATGGCCTTGACTGGTTTACGCAGATACCAGTGAGCAATGGAGGGAAGGGAAATGAAGTGTGTAACCAGACACGTATTTAAGTTAATTTACCTTTAGAATATAGTTTTAGAATATAAGCTTAGATATCTAAGCTTAGATATTTACGCTTAGAATAAACATCGGCTGCTAAGGTAGACATGACAAGGGATGCCGCATTGTGCATTTTGACGAACCCGGGACCTCCTGATTGTCGGTCAAGTGCTCTACCATCCGAGCTATCAGGGCACGCATTCTCCCGCTTTGCTGGGTGGGATAAGGGGACCTCCTGATTGCCGGTCAGGTGCTCTACCATCTGAGCTATCCGGGCACGCATTCTCCCAGCTTAGGGTGGGATAAGGGGACCTCCTGATTGCCGGTCAGGTGCTCAACCGTCTGAGCTATCAGGGCACACATTCTCCCGCTTTGCTGGGTGGGATAAGGGGACCTCCTGATTGCCGGTCAGGTGCTCTACCATCTGAGCTATCCGGGCACGCATTCTCCCAGCTTAGGGTGGGATAAGGGGACCTCCTGATTGCCGGTCAGGTGCTCTACCATCTGAGCTATCAGGGCACACATTCTCCCGCTTTGCTGGGTGGGATAAGGGGACCTCCTGATTGCCGGTCAAAAATTGAACAAATTGACTATTGTTGGATTAAAAAAATGTTTAGCCTCTGTATTGGTAATAGAAAGCAGAAACCTTTGGTACGAGCTGTACTTGAATGGCCGGACTGTACAAGAAAGGTCCTTGAAGGGTTGGTGTTGTCTTTTAATCCTATTTAAATTACAAAAGCTCGTAATTGGGTATTCATTTTATTATTATGTACACAAATTTAAAAAAAAAAAAAAAGGTTGGTGTTGCCTCCGCCAGATGGAAGCCCTGCTCCTGTGCCACTCGGTGGCGCACTCTATCCGCGAGATGGAGAAGATGTGCGGATGTTTCGGCACCGTGGACGACAGCGACAAGGTCGCGCTGCTGGGTCGCACGCGCGAGATCCTGCACCAGGCGTACAAGTTCGGCTTCGAGGTACGCTTGTGCTGGAGGACTTATTTGAGACTTATTTGAGGTTATTTAATTTGATATTTGAGGTTACTTAATTTGATATTTGAGGTTATTTATTTTGAGGTTATTTATTTGAGGACTTATTTAAGACGTATTTAAGATTTATTTGAGGTTATTTAATTTGATATTTGAGGTTATTTATTTTGAGGTTATTTATTTGAGGACTTATTTAAGACTTGTTTAAGATTTATTTGAGGTTATTTAATTTGATATTTGAGGTTATTTATTTTGAGGTTATTTATTTGAGGACTTATTTAAGACTTGTTTAAGATTTATTTGAGGTTATTTAATTTGATATTTGAGGTTATTTATTTTGAGGTTATTTATTTGAGGACTTATTTAAGACTTGTTTAAGATTTATTTGAGGTTATTTAATTTGATATTTGAGGTTATTTATTTTGAGGTTATTTATTTGAGGACTTATTTAAGACTTGTTTAAGATTTATTTGAGGTTATTTAATTTGATATTTGAGGTTATTTATTTTGAGGTTATTTATTTGAGGACTTATTTAAGACTTGTTTAAGATTTATTTGAGGTTATTTAATTTGATATTTGAGGTTATTTATTTTGAGGTTATTTATTTGAGGACTTATTTAAGACTTATTTAAGATTTATTTGAGGTTGCAAGAGTGGCAGCCACGATGAATTTTTAAGTTGTGGCTTTTTCTGCCAGTCTTTGAGAAGATGTGTAGTGAACCTTTTTTGCTTGCTTACTGTGTCAAAATATTTGCTAATTTTGATATCTGTGCACCTTAGAACTGTCAACAAAAGTTTAAAAAATGGCGTTAAAATTTAAAAAAATTTTGTATCGTATTAAAACCAATTGGCAATAATTTCACACATTACATTCCCTGCACAATCAATTTGACTACACTGAAAAATATCACATTGATTGCTCTGCATTTAATAGTATTAAAATTCTACTCAAACAACTTTTTTTTTTATTTCACCTGCATGATTTTATTTGAGTAAAATGCATTTAATAATTAAAAATAAAAAATTGTCACCAGCATTAGCAGAAAGCCAAAACATTCTATGGGGAATGTTGATATCTTGGTCTTCCTACTCTCAGATTTAATACTGTTAAAAAAATGTTCAAGTTCAAATTTTAGCCAGATAATTTTTTACCCACTCTTTCAACCTTAAGGCTGTGTTCGTGCTGAGCAAGGATCCAGACCGAAACCCTAGATGACCATTATTTTTTATGATTACCCGAATCAGATCCATTGATAATAATTTTCCAGTAGCCAGTTTTGACATACCTAGCCTCTAAAAGTAAATATATGTATAACAGCATAGTATATGTATGATATATGTATAATATATGTATGATATATGTATAATATATGTATAATATATGTATAGTATATGTATAATATATGTATAATATATGTATAGTATATGTATAATATATGTATAATATATGTATAATATATGTATAATATATGTATAATATATGTATAATATATGTATAATATATGTAAACAGCATAGAAGTATCAATGGATGACTACAGTTCTGGAGTCAATATTGCCAAATGAATGACGAAATCCTAAAAGATTACTAGGTGTTAAAAAAATCGTTGAGTAAACGGCATTGAAAATAAGGCAAGTAAACCTGTCGAAAAGTCGAAAAGTCGAAAAGTGAAGTGTCGAAAAGTGGGCACTCTGCTTGGCTGTGGACGCGTAGTTGCGAACCAACCTACGCTTGCCAAATCCAGGAAGACATTTTTACTCGCATTTAAAGAAACCGTTTTCAAAAAACCTAGATCTCAAACCAGGTTTTGAAGGCTTAACAAAGTCTATTAAATTTCTTACCGCCGGTTTTACAATGTCTATTTAAAAACTTAACCGTCGGTTAAAGTAAAAATAGATGTAGGTATATGATAGGCTGTGACCTTGGAGATAACAAACTTAACTGGCAGTTGACACTTATTTGTCCTATCTATAGCACTAGCAACCAGTGAGACTTTTTATTTAGAATTCAAATCCCAGTTTGAAATAGTTTTTTTCAAAATAAGAGTCTCACTGAGCTTAGCTATTGCTGAAGATGCGATAAGCAGACTTGAGCCTACGAAGTTTAAAACACGGAGTGTTTCGTGCTCGCGTCCTATTATCTCCGCCGCGATCTCGGCCGTGACCCGATTCCTCTCCGGCCGTCCTGGTGGCGAATTGCAGAAGCTTTGCGTAACTCTAAGATAAGTGAGCTGTTCGTCGTAACTTCTAAAATGGACTATGGTGGTGGTTACTTCGGTATTACAGAAGCAGTGCGTGTATTGTCAGGGGCCAGCTTCAACCCATGCGTAGATGTATTTTATAAGGATAGCTCTATAAGCCACTTTTTAGGAAATTAAATATTTTAACTATTTACAGTCTCTATATTTTTAACTGTATTTTATATGCCATGGACGAGGTGGAGCAGGAAGGCGAAGTCGTATATTCAAAATACAATACAAGACACACTGTAATTGATGGAGCTCTGTCACTCAGACTAAGCGCGACAGAAAATTCGCCAAAGTTGGCTGGAAGAAAGTTTTTAAAGAGATTACCACCCTCACTGACAGTGTTACCAGTACTAGCTTAAAGTGTATGCAAAAAATGGTTTACCGACAAATGTTTTTACAGCATCAACGAGTGTTTAGAAAATGACGGCAATGAATTAAGACTATTGGAGTGAGTGCTTACTCGGGCCACTTCCCGCTCAAATTTCACCTCCTACTGGATACCAACTTGTGGCCACACCTTTTGTCCGATCGTAACGAAACCCATGTCTACAGAATCCTCACACTTTTGGCAACAAATTGTGTGTTTGCCAATCTCAAAAAATATTCACTCATCTAGTATTTTCAAGCGTTGTAAAACAAGCCTGTTTCGTCGAAATATTGAGCGTATCCTCGGGCCTCTTCCCGCGCAGAATTCACCTCCTACTGGATACCAACTTGTGGCCACACCGTTTGTCCGATTGCTACGAAACCAGGGTCAACGGAATCCTCACACTTTTAGCAACAAATCGCGTGATTTTTAATATTTGTTACCCTAGCATTTATAAATGATTTTTCCAATATTGCAAACTTGTAATCAATCGGGATTAATAAACAAATTATTATTATTATTATTGTAATTACTTTAGTACCACAAAGAGGTGCACCGCCTGGCGACGGGCGAATGCCGCCAGCGAGTTTCGCGCCGGCTCGTCAAGTTCGCGCGGATGTGGATGTCGTTCGTGGGCGAGCGTTGCGAACGCGGCCGCGGGCTGCGTCCGCGCTGGGCCGCGCAGGGCCTCGACTTCCTCATGACGGTCTGCGAGCCTCAGCACACCCAGCATCTCACCGATCACGAGTTTGAGGTCGGTTCACGCCATTCGGCTTTTAAGCTGGCTTTTAGCTTGCTCTAATTTATAGATGGAGAGTAAAGCCTCGTAGACTATTGGTGTGAGCACAGATATAAGGTTGCCCAGATGTTACACTCCCATGTACTAAAGCAGCTACGCGAAAGCCCTCCGCCCGCAATAATAGTTTCGCCGGCAGTCAAGGAATGGAGTCACTGTTTGTTATTTCTCCTGTAACCTGGTAACTGAATCCACCTGTGGAACATTGGGTCCCTTGATTATAATTGACCTTGTGCCATGGCCTGGTAGATGAAGCCATATCTGTAACCACCTGAGGAACATTGGGTCCCTTGATTATAATTGACCTTGTGCCATTGCCTGGTAGATGAAGCCATAACTGTAACCACCTGAGGAACATTGGGTCCCTTGATTATAATTGAATTGTGTCATGACCTGGTAGATGAAGCCATAACTGTAACCACCTGAGGAACATTGGGTCCCTTGATTACATTTACCTTGAGCCATGGCCTGGTAGATGAAGCCATATCTGTAACCACCTGAGGAACATTGGGTCCCTTGATTATAATTGAATTGTGTCATGACCTGGTAGATGAAGCCATAACTGTAACCACCTGAGGAACATTGGGTCCCTTGATTACATTTACCTTGAGCCATGGCCTGGTAGATGATGTTAAAACAGGTTGCCAACGCACCCCAGCGATTGCCGGCCAAACTTCTAGCACCAAATGTTTGCCGTAGCCATAGCTAGGTATGCTAGAATGTCTGGGCAACCTTATGTCTTTGTTGTGAGCGTATACTCGGGCAGCTTCCCGCTCAAATTTCACCTCCTACTGGATACCAACTTGTGGCCACACCTTTTGTCCGATCGTAACGAAACCCATGTCTACGGAATCCTCACACTTTTTGCAACAAATTGTTTGTTCGCAAATCTCGAAAATATTTACCCATCTAGTATTTCTACGGTCTACGGAATCCTCACACTTTTAGCAACAAACTGTGTGTTTGCAAATCTCGAAAAAATTTACGCATCTAGCATTTTCAAGCGTTGTACATAACCACCCAGTTACGTCGTATTATCGATCAAATCATTGCCGCCGACGTCCGTCCCGTCCCGCACAGGAGCTGAAGTCGTCGATGGACCGCTGCATCTCGCACGTCGTCGGCCAGCCGCCGTCGGCCGACAAGCCGCCCTCGCCGCTGCCGCCGTCCCCGCGCCACTCGATCGACTGCTCGCGCTCGCCGCTGCCGCTGCGGCACAGGTTCCGGGCGTCGCGCTCGGGCGGCAGTCTCGGGCACCGAAGGACCCCGTCGGGCGGCGGCTCCGTCGACGAGAGCACGCCCAACGGGCATCTCGCGCACTCCGTGTTCGTGCCCGACGTCGGTGAGCTGCTGTTTGCGCTGGGTTGACCGCGCGGTCAAAGCTAGGCCTGTTCAGTGTGCTGTGAACTCGGGCCGCTGCCTTTATCTCGTACGGTACACACTTTCCAGGCCACACCTTTGGTCGGATCGCTGCCTTTACCTCGTACGGTATACACTTTCCAGGCCACACCTTTCGTCGGATTGCTGCCTTCACCTCGTACGGTATACACTTTCCAGGCCACACCTTTGGTCGGATCGCTGCCTTCACCTCGTACGGTATACACTTTCCAGGCCACACCTTTGGTCGGATCGCTGCCTTTACCTCGTACGGTATACACTTTCCAGGCCACACCTTTGGTCGGATCGCTGCCTTTACCTCGTACGGTATACACTTTCCAGGCCACACCTTTGGTCGGATCGCTGCCTCTACCTCGTACGGTATACACTTTCCAGGCCACACCTTTGGTCGGATCGCTGCCTTTACCTCGTACGGTATACACTTTCCAGGCCACACCTTTCGTCGGATCGCTGCCTCTACCTCGTACGGGATACACTTTCCAGGCCACACCTTTGGTCGGATCGCTGCCTTTACCTCGTACGGTATACACTTTCCAGGCCACACCTTTGGTCGGATCGCTGCCTCTACCTCGTACGGGATACACTTTCCAGGCCACACCTTTGGTCGGATCGCTGCCTTTACCTCGTACAGGATACACTTTCCAGGCCACACCTTTGGTCGGATCGCTGCCTTTACCTCGTACGGTATACACTTTCCAGGCCACACCTTTCGTCGGATCGCTGCCTTTACCTCGTACGGTATACACTTTCCAGGCCACACCTTTGGTCAGATCTCGTACGTTTGGCCTTTATCTCGTACGGTATACACTTTCCAGGCCACACCTTTGGTCAGATCGCTGCCTGTACCTCGTACGGTATACACTTTCCAGGCCACACCTTTGGTCGGATCGCTGCCTGTACCTCGTACGGTATACACTTTCCAGGCCACACCTTTGGTCGGATCGCTGCCTGTACCTCGTACGGTATACACTTTCCAGGCCACACCTTTGGTAGGATCGCTGCCTGTACCTCGTACGGTATACACTTTCCAGGCCACACCTTTGGTAGGATCGCTGCCTTTACATCGTACAGGGTACACTTTCCAGGCCACACCAAAACAACCGTGTTTTGCCGGTACATTGAAAGATATCAATTCCAGCTAAGAATTTACCTCTTACCATATACACTTTCCAGGCCACACCCGTTATCCGATCGCAACGAAACAAATACCTGCGGAATCCTCGCACTTTTGACAACCGTTTCAATACCACAGAACCTCGAAATATCTCCTGGAAATCCAAAAAAAGCTTGCTTCAAATCACCTCAACGACCGTCAGCCGAGCGGCTGATGACCGTCGGTGGTTTGTCCCGGGCAGCCAGGAGCCGCGAGGACCGCGTGTTGGCGGCCGTCACGCGCCTCGACGCCGAACTCGACGCGCGGCTCCGCGGCGGCGAACTCATCGGCGCCGTCACCGACGTCGAGGTGCGCGACAAGATCCACATCAAGCTGCGGTCGGTGACGTTCGGCTGGCAGCGCGGCATCAAGATCGGTGAGTCGATCGGGATCCGAAGCGGCCCGCCTTTGAAATTGTGGCCCTGCATTTGAAATGCCAACTTGACGTGCAATTCTCGTGGGAAAATATTTTGATTAAAAATGTCCGCAACCTCCTTAAAAAGTGCGTAATTTCGAGGTGTAAGGTCGAAACGCCCTGAAACGCATGAGATTAACGACAACAAAATGCTCTAAATCTAATTTTTCGTGAAGATTTAATCCCCAAACCCCCCCATTGTGCCGTAAGCAATGTGAATTTTCATTTATCAAGTATGTAAGTATCTACAAGTTACGAGATTGCGTTCAAGCAATACCCACAATGTTACACAACGCTTTGTCTTGCAATTCGCAAGGTTTACGTAAAATTACCCTTTGCTGCCCGCAGAGGTCACCCATTACATTTCTTTTATTTGGCCCTGTGCATAATACTAGCCTCATACTGGCCTAAGTATGAAATAAAAAAATATAAAAAATAAAACAAATAAAACAAATAAAAGGTAGAGTACCACTGGTCTAGAGCTTGATTGGTACGTGCATTTGTTACCCTGCACTGCTGAGTTTCTCTTGGTGCAACGGAGCGTCTGCACCGAGTGTTATTTCCTGAGCTTTGCGGCCATATATCAACCACCAAAAGAGCAGGTGGAAATCGATTTGGTCGATAACTTTTCGGGCATTAGAGCCAACGTTTGCTGATATATTGCCCCCAACTCCAAGTCAACTTGCTGTTGGGAAAGAGGAGGCTACATGCCGGCACCGGTTTTAACTCGGCTGCCTTTTCAATCGGTAGCTTAATTGTTTTTATCATTTGATGGAGGAAGGAATGGAACTGTGAGACCGTGTGAGACTAATGTATAAAATGCAAATGTTGTGGCGATAGAAGAAAATAACTGTGCCTCATAACTCCACAAGTGTCAATAAATATGCAAATTATTTTCCAACATTGTAACTTAGGCTCTACAGTTGTAAAGTAAAGCTTAGGTATACACTTGCACTGACTAGGAAACGCTGCTAAAGTGTTGGCGTTGAAGATGAGCGTAGCCGTTTGTAGCAGATCAGTTGAATTCATACCGTCGTAAACAGCCGGTTGTGATGTTCCGATGTGGTTTTGATGGTATCGAAGAGAAATATTCGAAATCGGGAAAATTTGGAAAAAAATACGCACTTCTAGATAAATTTCTGTACTTTTCCTAATTTTCCCAATTTCGAATAATGCCCATTTTTCTGATTTGAAGGGGAGGGATATGGAGGATTTTCTTGAATAATGCAGGGGGTCTAAGTTGAGAACAACAGTTGACACCCTGGAAATTTCATCGCAGGCGTTTGGCCTGTAGAGCGCGCGCAAACACACATACAAAAAAACAAACAAACACACAAGTGTTTTTAGCAGCAGTGAAATTGATGATTTCGCTTCGCTCATCAATGAAAGACAGAGGTTTGCGTTGCGATGGTTCTCACGTCGGCGTCTTCTCGGTGGTTTCCTCGTCTTGGCGCGGTCTGACGGACATTCGGACGGTTCGGAGCGAGTAGCTCGGTCCGTGCCAGTCGTGCCAGTAGATCCCTGCAAACACACGAGTTACCAACGTTACCAACGTAGTGCAGCAATCAATCGGTCTTTTGGATAGCTCTATGGAACAAATTTGTTTACTAACTTTCTTAGGCTCATGTCTACTATGTAGGTACTATCTTTAGCACTAGTTTTGAAAAAAGCTATTTCCAACTGGGATTTGAATGCTAAATCAAAAGTCTCACTGGTTTCCCGACTTTTCGTGACATGTTATGCTGGTTATTTTATCAAGGGAATTTACCAAGAATAGTTTCTTTCAAAATTTATTTTCGTTTTAACATAAACGTTTTAACATCAGTCGACCTATCACCCTTGATAAAGTAACTAGTATGTACATATGATACGAAACGTCAGGAAAACAGTGAGACTTTTGATTTAGCATTCAAATCTCGGTTTGAAATAGTTTTTTTCAAAGTCTGTTGTATTTTTACACATACAAATATTTCCCCAACTTCCATACTTTCCAAGATTCCATACATTAATTGCTGGGCAGATATAGCTGGTATATTTCTAGAGTTGTTTCTAATCTTTTGTAAATCCGCCAGCAACTCTTTAAAGTCACGTGTATTTTTTCTCAAAATTTTACGTAATATTATATGTAACCAGGAGAAGTTCCGTTTTAACTTGAAACTTATACGAAAATCGACCCAAATCACAACCGTTTAGTCCTCTCATAAGCAGAAGCTAGCGAGCGTGACAAGGCAATCACCAAATCCACAAAGCAACTCATGTACAACTCATTTCATCAAAATTTGATGTCACATTCGACAGTAATAAATTTTGTTTCTAGTGAGTCAAGGAGAGGCTTAATCTTGAAAACAAAAATCTGTTCCAAACTTTGTTTTAAATGCTTAATAAAAGTGTCACTGGCTTCCCAACATTTTGCAGCATTGACTACTAACTTCTACAAGAGTGAGAGTTGAGCTATCACCCTTGAAGGAGTAATTCATTACAAAATGCTAGGAAATACGCGAGACTTTTATTTAGAATTCAAAATCACAACCGTTTAGTCCTCTCATAAGCAGAAGCTAGCGAGCGAAACAAGGCAATCACCAAATCCGCAAAGCAACGGTCCCTCCGCGCGGACAGCAAACGCACCCTGGTACTCGTACTCCTGCGGCAGCTGCCCGCTGACGAAGTAGCGTCCGTTGAGGTTGGCGGTCTCGCAGCTGACGTACCACCACGCCCCCGCGTGCGTCTCGGCGCAGTTGCCGTCGTACCATTGGTCCACGTCGAGGTCGCGCGTCGAGAAGCGTTGGCCCGCGTGGTGCGACAGGCTGTCGCCTGTGGGGCAGAGGCGACAGGTTTCGGGGTTAGGTCATTGCCGTCGTCGTCAGCCGTTCATTCCCCGACTGCCAATAGACCATTGCCACAGGGACAGCGCCAACACAGTGTGTCAAAGGGACAAGGCGAAGCGGTGGCCGGCCCTTGGTGCTTTTGGACGGTAGCAGGCCTTAGTGCCGGCACCGGGTCCACCCTCGGCTCCCTTCTTTCACGGCTAGCTATTGCAATATCGAGCTCCTGTTGTACGTTTTACCTGCGTCTCCTTGGTACGAGCCGAGCACCGTGATTGGGTATCCCTGAATCTCGCTGCCGACGGCAAAAGCGGAGTACCGAGCGTACGCTGACGTTTTGTCGAAGTCTTCCATTTCAATCAGCAGCTCTTGGACCTAGAGAATGTCGAGATATCCTTCACAGTTTATCTTCGCCAACTTAATAATGCAGCCGTCGAATAAATGTACATAGGAAAATGCTAGATGCATCTATGCTCAATGCATAGCAAATATAGATGGGGAGACATTTTCTCTTCAATCTTTGATCAGTGAACCTATTCGCAATGAGATCGCTGGGCCACCTTTGAATCGGTGAGCTGGTGAATCTTCTCGAGACCCAGCCAGAACTCCCCGGCCAGGTTGCCGAAGCCCTGCTTGTAGTCCTGCCAACCGCGGAAGAAATCCACGAGGCCCTCGCTTCGGTGCTGGATCACCTGCAAGTTTGGAAACAATCGCAGAGGTTTTTGACCTGAACATTTTACGCTTTGGTATTTTTCTGAAATTGTGACATTGAAACCTAGAATGGCTGCTTAAATTTATTAGCAATTCATGAGTACCTAGTTTAGTTCTTGTTACAAGGAAAAAATAAAAGAACTGATCTTTACATTATGTCAAAAATCAACGCCCTTGTTTGGGGAAGCTAGTTTTGTTGCCAGCGTCCAACAGACAAGGCTAAGATTTCCCTGGCCCTTAAGGATGCATTTTATCAAAGACAGGCTACGTTTCAGCACCAGTTTAAAACTCGGCTCCCTTTTACCAGAACCATTCAATTCAATTCAATTCAATTCAATTTATTTCCTGTTGGTAACATTAAATTACATGAGGAACGTCAAAAGTGTAGGAATACAACAATGTAAAAGTAGTAACTTAGACTAAAATACATGGTTAAAAAGTACAATGTAAAAATTCATTTATAGAATAAAAACAGCGAGAAATCAAGAATTCTTTGAGCTTTTCTTTGAAGCGTTTTTCTCTTTTGATTTCCTTTGGCAAGGCGTTATACAATCTTGCTCCCATCGAAAAAGGATCTTTTCCAATAAAATTTGTTTTACATAATTCAAGTTTAAAATCAGCCTTGTTTCTGACGTTATGACTATGCACATCTTGTACTTTGCTCCCTTCTTCGTGAGATTTCCTCGTGAACATAATTGTTTGAAAAATGTATATACATGGTAGCGTTAAAATGTTATGTTTCACAAAGAATATTCGGCAAGAATCCTTGTAGAATATCTACACATGGGTTGCTGCTGGCTTTAACCATAAATTTGATCGCGCGGTTTTGAAGGGTAAACAGCCGTTTCGTGTGGGTGGACCATCCCCACACGATGATGCCATAGGCTAATAACGAGGCAACATGTGCGTGATAGACCATTTTTAGATTGTCAAATGAAATCAAGTCCCTGAGTTTTCTTAGAAGGAAACAGCCTGCTGCTATTTTAGGGCATAATTTTTCTATGTGCTGCTTCCAGCTTAGGTTGTTGTCGATATAGACCCCCAGGAATTTGAGGCTTTCCTGTTCTGGAATGCTCTGTGATTCGAGCTTTATTAGTGGACTACAGGGATCAGGTGTTTTCTTTGGTTTATATCTCATGAACGAAGTCTTATATTTATTTAGAACGAGGCTATTTGTCGCGCACCACTCTTCGATTTGTTTGACCGCCAGGATTGCTTTGCTGCTCAAACCGCTGGGGGCTGTGACTAGATGTGTGGTGTCATCATTGTAGGTACCTACTCAACCTTTTTCTATACTGGGCCATTTCAAAGAGATGCATGAATTCAGTGGGTCGCAAGGGCAATTTTTTGCATATTTAGAAACATACTTGTATGTAACGCAGTTGCTTACATGGGTTTTTATTCAAATTAGTTTTTGGTGCAAGTCTAAGCATGTCAGTGAATTTTGAACCTGAAAATACAGGAACTTTAGGGCGGCCGTTGGGGAAATTTCGTGTTCATTTATTCTCCACAGAGAAACGCACGCAAAAGTAGATATTTGAAATTAAAAAATAAATCTGGTACAGGGCCGCGAGAGGAAAAGTGCCGGCCGCAGGCTGAGTACTGATGCCTAGCGATCACGTAACTTTGCCGTTATGCCAGTACCGATTCCGAAATTAAAATCCCAATGTCGTCAATATTGATTTATAAACTTGTCTAAACGATGTCTAAACAATTCAACACCGAACTCGGTAAATCTCTTAGGGCCGGTTTTAAAGTACCTCAACCCAGAGTTGAAGTAGGAGCTTCAAGTTATTTGTCCTGGCAACCGCCAATAGGATGCCGTGGAATTCATCTGTTTCTGACGGCTAGACGCTTAACCCAGAGTTGACAAATATTGTAAAACCGGCCCCTAAGCTGTGTTTACACGGTTCAATGTTTTGTTCAATGCATTGAACGAAACATTGAATGCTCCTGAAGAGCCGTTTACACGACTCAATGTTCTAAATTCATTGAAAATGGTGGCACAGCCTTCCAAAATCTTTGTTTCTAGAAGGCAGTGACATACCCTTCCTTCTGTTGAAAGGACAATTGAACGATATTTAGAACACGTCCTAAATGAGAAAACATTGAATTCAGCCTTGAATTCAATCCACTGAACGAAACATTGAACCGTGTAAACACAGCTTTAGACTCACGGTCCAACCTCCCCCGCGTTCCTCCAGCTGGCATTGGACGTAGAAAGGTCCGGGGGCGCGTTCGGGCTGCACGCGGTACACCCCGGATTGCGTGGCCCCGCCCTTTTGCACGCCCCAGCAGTCGAGGGGCACCTCCTCGAGGGGCCGGCGCGGGGGGCAGACGGGGGCGGAGGGGGCGCGGAGCTCGTGCAAGGTCGCCGTCAAGTGCTGCTTGCTCACGAGGTGGTGTTGCGACGAGGCGATCGCCCTGGCGGATTTAGAGATTGTGAAATCGATTGGTTAACTGTCATCTCGTACACTAGAATTAATTTGAGTTTGCCACTTTCTGGGGATCTCATATCATAGAGTTCCATACCTAATAGTAAAAAGACTATGTTTTTATCATTACCATTAAAAATGGTATTTATTATTAACATTATTTACCATTTTACTCTGTACAAATGGTAAAGCGTCAAATGATACTTTATTTCAAAGTCCACCAGGCTGTGGTAAAGTAAGGCCAACACGACTGTAGTTAACTCTTTGATGAGATGTAAGAAACAATTTTAACTGGGAATGTTACATGGGAAATGTGGATGGGTATGCTAGTATGCTGATATCAAGTACAAAATTTGAAGTTATGTTAGACTTTTGAGAAAAGAATATAGAGATTGAATGGTATGAACCAATAAGGTACCCCAAAGTCCATTGGTAAATTTTGGTAGCTAGAGAACTGGTGGAAATTTGATGTTGATTGGCTTTTATGGGCTATAGTGTGAAGCCGCTGAGTTCATAATTTAAATTTTTGAAGCGATCCTGTAGGATCGAAAGGAACAAGATTGAATGATTGAACATTTGAACGTTTGATTTACGGGTAGAAGCTTTGTATGCTTGTTAAAAAAGAAAAATACATAGTTTAGTCTGACTTCTAGATTCAAAAGGTAACATTTAAACATTTTAGTAAAATTACACAGCTTTAGGTTTAAACTTGAACTCAATTAGGAAATACAATATAAAGTCTCACTTTGATCTAAAACTTTTGAATCGATCTTATAGGATTGAAAGAAACAAGATTGTAAGATTGAACATTTAAATGTTTGATTTATGGGTAGAAGCTTTGTTGGCTTGTTACAAAAGAAAAACACACAATTAAGTCTGCTTCTAGATTCAAAAGGTAACTGTTATATTTAAACATATTAGTAAAGTTACACAGCTTAAGGTATAAACTTTTATATACACTTTTGAAGCGATCCTATATGATCGAAAGGAACAAGATTGAAAGATTGAACATTTGAACGTTTGATTTACGGGTACGAAGCTTTGTTGGCTTGCTCAAAGAGAAAATCACAACACTTTTTCCGCATTTCGATTCAAAATGTGACTATTATACAAAGATAATTAGTTAATTTACACAGCTTAAGGTTTACACTCAGACTCAATTAGTTACTACAATATGAAGTCTCACTTGGTCGTGTTGGCGACGACTGAAAGGTTGGCTGCGATAGCGTTGTAGCTGCGTCCCAGCGAGGCCAGCGACCCTCTGATGCCGGACAGAGTGGTCGTGATCATGCGCAGCTTCCCGTTGCTGTCTTCGCTCGAGCCGGGCTCCCTCGATTGCAGGCTACGAATCGACTCCTGGCCTTGGCGTAGGCCTGAAGTCCATTTCACGTTGAGAAGGAGAGTGGATTTGCATCTTCATCGAGGACCCACTGCTGCTAGACACGTGGTATAAGAGTTTCAAAACTCACAAGCCATGTCTTAAGCTGGACGAAAGGGTCTGAGGGCAGTTTTGAAACTCTTATTTGTGTCCAGCAGCAGTGGGTCCTCTTCGAAGATGCGAATCCACTCTCCTTCTTTACGTGAAATGGGCTTAAGAAGTGCAGAATTCTAAAACACTAGGATTAATTTCAGTTTGCCATCTCACAATTCTGTGTATCTAGTGATTTTTTAGTAATACGTGCAGTTTTCAAAGACCCGTAAAGATATATGTTTAACACAAAGCATTATATGTTCAGTTGCCAGTTGGTGCTAAGGCCTATAGTGTATTAAAAATATCAAGAGCAACCTTGAGCTTGTACAAATTGTCTCTTCGGCATCTGCAGTTTGATAATGTTGAAGAAAAGAGAACTGGACACTCAAAATTTAGCATACCAATGATGAATCGACATATGCACAAAAGGAAAGTTTAATATACCGGGCTGGAATGCCTTGAATGCTTAGTGCCGGTTTGTCAGTGGCCCGTTAAGATTTAACGGTCCATTAGCAAGAAAATTAAGGGCTCTGATTGGACGTTGCTAAGCAAATAACAAGTTAACAGACTGTTAGATATTTAACGTGCCAATGAAAAACCGGATCTTAGACTTTTCTGGTGGCTGTTAGATGTTGTAGAAGTAGTATTGAGTTACTTACAGTTTGTGCCAAACAAACTCAAATAATCCCCTGAATGTTGATTGTTGAACCCGTGTAAAATATACGCACTTCAATTTATATCCAATATTTAATCAATACATTCAATATTCAATGCGTACTAAACAATTCAATCAATAGTATTGAGACATAAACTCAATGACGGTATCTTAGATGAAGTCAGGGTCAAGCCAGACTTGGCTGTGTCTTGTAAAGTTGGCTGGTTTGAACCGTACCTGCGGTCTCTATTTTGACCCCCTCGAGGTTGGCGTCCATCTTGTTAATGGACCAGTCGACTTGTTGCATCCGTCGACTGGTCTCCTTCAGCTCGGACCGGATTCCGTCCGTGCGCTCCTGGGCCTGCACCTCGAGCCGGGTCAGTCTGCGATGGAGAGCCGGAATCGGAACCGGGAGCCAAAATGTTAGATTTTGGGGGGGAAAGTTGGGATGTCAACTGGAAGGTTAAGGTGGGGGCATCCCCTTGGTATACAAATTACTACAAAATATATTTTTACAGACAAACCATCAGTGACTGCCCAACTCAAAATAGCTAGTGCACTAGGCAATTTATAAGGCTTTCAAATAATGTAAGAATCGTATTTGTGTTAAGATTGCTTGATCAATGTGTTATGATTGTTATGATTGTTATGGCTTGCTGAAGATTTAAAAAAAATTCAACGCTCAAAAAAAAATTTGGGACTTTTGACTTTTCAGCAAGCCCAATCATAAGTTCATAACACAGAAATGACTCATACTTTATTTGAAAGCCTAAAACCCAGGGTGCTAGCTACTTTGTTTTGGGTTGACTTATTGACCTATTGACCTATTCTTTAAAAAATATTCGAATGCCAAGGTGTTCTCCTCACTGAAGGCTATTTTTTGATGGTCTTTACCTAATGGCAATGAGTGAATGAAGCTTCCTTCAAATGTTTAACAGGTATTTTGAAATTTTAAGATAGAAAATTTGTTGCCAAAAGAGCGAGGCTTCCCGAGACACAGATTTCGTCGCGATCGGACAAAAGGTGTGGCGAAAAACTAAAATCCAGTACGAGGTAAATTCTGCACGGGAATCTTGGAAAAGTCAATCGAATCGACCGACATGCGACGAAGATGTCATGCGGCAAAGATGTCAGCGCCGTCGAGGCACTCACTTGTACTCCAACGTCTCCATCCGTCGAAGCTGCTGCTCGTCGAGCGCTTGGAGCACGGACAGCCGTTCGCTGATGCGCTGCAACGTAGACAGCGGATTCACGTCGGGCCGGTCGAGGGTGGCTTCGTCGGGGACCGACGTGGGCGGAACGCTGGTCCGGTCGGGGTGCAGCTTGATGCCGGTCGACTGGCCGAGCGCGGAGAGCAACACGAGACTGATGACCGCGATGCGATGCATCTTGCAGTCGTTGTTTTTTAAATTTATCTTTCAAATAAGGTTTCTTTTAGGAAAATCGTGATTTAATGTGCATTTCAATGGTCTATTTTGTCTGGATTCTTAAAAGTTAATCACTTCTAATGTTCAGTTGTTGGAATTTTATGCCATTATGCGCTAGACAAACGTATTTGCTTTTTGCCCCTTGAAGATGAACTGTACATCCAATAGTATATCATCGATATTCTGTGTCAGTGTTTACATTTTGTAAGGAATGAGCAATGGTTTTTAGATAATGCACAAAATTAAGAAACAACTTTTAAAAACAGCAGAGCTTTTTAAATAATCACAACACAAGTTTCCTAACACAAGTTATCGTCTCCAATAAACGCTGAACTCTTAGATTTCGAATGATATTTTAGGCGTTATTTAATCTTTTTAATTTGAAGTTTGCGTGTGAAATGAACAATCTTGACTGCCTGCCAAGTTGCCGGCAATAATCTTTTTCTGGCACGTTGCCCCGTTGCTATTTCCACCCACATCTGGTGTAGCGTGGCACTGGGCCAAAGCACGGCTGCCTTGGTTCACGGCACCTAGCTCCTTCGGTTGTAAACATTTCCTCGGTCTTTAAATTTACTCTAAAGTGAATACATAAAATATGTTCTTTGAACCTAAACTGAAACATTGTACTGGGAGATATGACATGCTTTTAGATTGACTTATCCTAGAACCTCCTTCAAACAAACTCATCTCATAAAATTCCCACTGAATGGAATGTAGGTGTTACAAAATATACAAGCCAGGTTGTCATTTGACGATTTGACCACAATACATTAGACCGTTCTGTTCGAAAGAGAGTTGGAAGGGTAAGAGTGTCCGGGACTAATAATACAAAATGAACAATCTACACAAGAATTAATTTGAGTTTGCCACTTTTTGGGTATCTCATATCAGGGAGTACCATTATTAAGTTTTTATCATTACTATTAGAAATGCTATTTATCATTACCATTATTTACCGTTTTATTCTTTACAATTGGTAAAGAGTCAAATGATACTTTACTTCGAAGTCCACCAGGCTGTGGTAAAGTAAGGCTAACTTAACTGCAGTGTGCAACAACATGCAAAAACAAGCAAAAAGATAACGGAGATTGCGTTGCTGGCACGGATGCCACGAAATCAGACAATAACGTTGGGTGGGACAAATTCACCTTCGACGCAACTGACCCAGTGCTAGCCGTGACATGGAATAAAAGAGGTACAAGTGTTTAGAATGTACATGAGAGAACAACAGACATGAGATGTGACATGACATGTGTTCAGAAAATGTTGTAAATGATTGCGTAATAAATAGTAAGGCAATCAATCAAAGTGTTCGATTTTGCGTAACGAGGAGAACAATTGTGTACGTAGAAACCGCATCGCCGAGATGCAATAAACGGTGAAGCAATCAATCAAAGTGAAAGGAAAAGCCGCATCTCCGAGAATCCGACGCGAGCCGCGTTCGTCAACTGCGCGGCCAACGCCGCCCACACAATGGGGGGGTTTGGGGATTCAATCGTCAAGAAAAATTAGATTTATAGCATTTTTCGGTGCAAATCAATGTGTTTCAGGGATTTTCGACCTTACACATACCTACCTTGAAATTATGCACTCTTTAATCAATATATTTTCCAACAAGAATTTCGTGTTAAGTCGGCATTTCAAATTTAATAATAAATTTGAAGTCGGGCAGCAAAACTATGAACGCCGTGTTGCAGGTTGAGCAGGTGCCACTGCGCTACTGGCATCAATCTTTTCGCAGGAAACCTAAGCTCTACACGATGAACTAAGGCCCGAATGCAGAGTCTTCACTGAGTCCACACTCAGTGCACACTTGGTAGGCATTTGCAATGATAAATCGTCCCCTCAGTGCGCACTGAGTGCCGACTCAGTGTGATTCAGTGTCCACTCTGCATTCGGCCCTAAATGTATGAAAGTACTTATCTATAATCTAGATAGATATTTGTCATTTTGTCATTTGTTCAGGCGCAAAATGACCGTGAGGTTGACGCATATAAGCCCCACTATTCACTCGTTCAAGGATTTCCGTCAATCGTAATCATGTCAATTGTATATATCGGGAATAAATATTATTTCCATACGGTTGGAGACCCACGTTGGTGTGTGAAGTAAACATGATTCATGTTCGAATCATGTATAATAATTTGTGTGTTCGGGCAAAGCAGTACACTTTAGATTTATCACTTTCTTTAAATTCATTTTGATTTTCGATACAATATAATGGTGTGTGAAAATTCTTGTGTTGAGGGTTTGCGTAGTGGGCAGCCTAATAAGACATATAACGTTTTCACTTGTCAGTGTCGACTCTGCATTCGGGTCTATCAGTATTCTGTACTTACGATTTAACCGATTATCCGAGATAGTCCCTAACCGTGGCGCTCTCCCTCGCGAACGCAGGCCAGGGTTCGTACGGCAAGGTGTACACGGCGGTCAACAACGAGACGGGCGAGCTGATGGCGGTGAAGGAGATCGCGTTGCAGCCCAACGACCACCGCACGATACGCAGAGTGGCCGAGGAGCTGCGCATCTTCGAGGGGATCCACCATCGGCACCTGGTCCGCTACTACGGCGTCGAGATCCACAGGGTGAGACTGGGCGACGATCTCCGGTTTGCTCGCGGTCACAGCTGGGGGCCGGTTTCACCGACTTCGAGCTTAGCTCGGTTCGAACCAGGATGAAATTAAACTTTTGGTGTTTTTTGAAACCCGACATTTTTCCTAATTTCGTCCAGTGAAAATTGATAGCACACGGAAAACGAGAAAAATATTAATTTGTGCACTGTTTTTGTTCCAAAAATGAATTATTTTTGATGTAATATATTAAATTTATATCTGGAACTAATTTTTTTTTTGGAACTTCATGCAAAGTTTATTTAAGTGAAAAGTTGTCAATGGGCTGGATGTAAAATTTGCCTGGTGATTTGCAAGGTCAGAAAATGTTGACGGCTATTAACAACAAAAATGTTTTATGTGATATAAATATCATTTTTCCATTTTAAATCTTTCGAAATTTTAAAAACTGAGCAAAGTTCGAATTGGTCTTTAAACTAGGTTCGAACCAAGCTTAGCCCCACATTGGTGAAATCGGCCCTGAGCCGTAGGTGGTGTTTAACCTTACAGTACGTTAGAGTAGAGTTACTTCATTTATGGTTTATCAACAGAAAGGGCACAGCCAGATGCCCAATATTATGACTATGTTATTATTGGCTATGTGAAATCTTAGAGAAAAAGAGAGCTGCAAGTTGTAACAGAATTCCTCTCATCCTCATGCTAAGCTAGAAAGATACAATGCGTGCACTACATTCACCCACTCATAAGCTTACCCAAGACATAGACCAGGAAGACGAGTAATTCGACATTTTATCACAATACCCATGTAGTCGGGGGTAGCAGTTAAACCTTCGACCATTGCTAGCCGGGATACGCAACTAGCTCAACGCTGTATGTATCCCATGCAACGTTAAAGTATAGGCCTTACCAGCTGTGATCATCGGTCAGATCAACTCTATAACCATGATTATGTCATTATGTATTGCTATTTAAAAGATTAAATATTTACTAGTACATTCTAAATAAGTAAATTGAATTTTAGAAGTAGCTAAATAATCCCATTGTTTGTTTGTTGTCATGTTTATTCAATTAAAAGATAACGGAAAAACGGCAACATACATGTAGAACGCAGTGAGAGTTGGCACGGCTTACTGGTTGCCTATCCCGTACCGGAGCAGTGAGAGCTGGCACGGCATACTAGTTGCCTATCCCGAACCGGAGCAGTGAGAACTGGCACGGCATACTAGTTGCCTATCCCGAACCGGAGCAGTGAGAGCTGGCACGGCATACTAGTTGCCTATCCCGTACCGGAGCAGTGAGAGCTGGCACGGCATGCTAGTTGCCTATCCCGTACCGGAGCAGTGAGAGCTGGCACGGCATACTAGTTGCCTATCCCGTACCGGAGCAGTGAGAGCTGGCACGGCATACTAGTTGCCTATCCCGTACCGGAGCAGTGAGAACTGGCACGGCATACTAGTTGCCTATCCCGTACCGGAGCAGTGAGAGCTGGCACGGCATACTAGTTGCCTATCCCGTACCGGAGCAGTGAGAGCTGGCACGGCATGCTAGTTGCCTATCCCGTACCGGAGCAGTGAGAGCTGGCACGGCATACTAGTTGCCTATCCCGTACCGGAGCAGTGAGAGCTGGCACGGCATACTAGTTGCCTATCCCGTACCGGAGCAGTAAGAGCTGGCACGGCATACTAGTTGCCTATCCCGTACCGGAGCAGTAAGAGCTGGCACGGCATACTAGTTGCCTATCCCGTACCGGAGCAGTGAGAGCTGGCACGGCATACTAGTTGCCTATCCCGAACCGGAGCAGTGAGAGCTGGCACGGCATACTAGTTGCCTATCCCGAACCGGAGCAGTGAGAGCTGGCACGGCATACTAGTTGCCTATCCCGAACCGGAGCAGTGAGAGCTGGCACGGCATACTAGTTGCCTATCCCGAACCGGAGCAGTAAGAGCTGGCACGGCATACTAGTTGCCTATCCCGAACCGGAGCAGTGATCGAAGGTTAAACGGTAAACCAGCCAATCTGGTAGAGGTGTCGAATGACATGCTTGGTATTAAAATTCTTAGGCTCATGTCTACTCCGTCCTATCTTTAGCACTAGTTTTGAAACACGACTGTTTCAAACTGGGATTTGAATGCTAAATCAAAAGTCTCCCTGGTTTCCCGACGTTTCGTAACGTTATATACCTACCTAAACTCAATTTCACGTTGAGAAGGAGAGTGGAAATTTCCATCTTCCTCGAGGACCCACTGTTGCTAGACAGTGGCCAAGTTTCAAACTTGGCCACAGAGCCTTTTGTCCGGCTCAAGACATGGCTTGTGAGTTTTGAAAAGCTCTTGGCTCGTGTCTAGCAGCGGTGGGTCCTCGAGGAAGATGCAAATCCACTCACCTTCTCAACGTGAAGTGGGGTTAAGTTCTTCTTGGATGATAGCTCGACTGACCTTACCATGAACCGATTATTGTTTTTTAGCCTAGACTTCCTAAACCCTTGACGATTCTGCCTCGGCGATGTTTTGCGTGTAGGAGGAGATGCTGATCTTCATGGAGTTCTGCGCGGAGGGCACGTTGGAGGGGCTGGCGGGCGCGACGGAAGGCGGCCTCCCCGAGGCGCTGATCCGACGGTACACGCGGCAACTCCTGCACGCGGTCGCCACGCTGCACGGCCACGGAATCGTGCACAGAGACGTCAAGAGTGAGTGCCGATCCACCGTCTCGTGTCGTCCGTACCAGTGCTCAGGGGTGCGACGGTTCATTGGTTCATTTATTGATGAGCGTAGCGAGCGGAGCGAAATCATCAATTTCACTAAGTTGCTAAAAAAAAAACATTCGTGTGTGTTTGTTTTTTTTGTTTTTGTTTTTTTTTGGTATGTGTGTTTGCGCGCGCTCAACAGGCCAAACGCCTGCTTCGATTTGGATGGAATTTTCAGGGTGTCTACTTTTGTTCTCAACTTAGACCCCCTGCGTTTTTCAAGAAAATCCTCCACACCCTTCACTTTCAAAGCAGAAAAAAGAGCAATATTCGACAATTGAAAGTACGGAATTTTTTTTTAAAGTGGGTATTTTTTTCAAATTTTCCCAATTTCGATTCCGGTATGGTGCTCCCTGGTTTTTGTAGTAGGTAGGTCTTCTACCAACCTTCTACATTCACCTTTTAATCTGCTCTACAAATCGCTACGCTCATCTGCAACGCAACACAAATTGCGTTCGCCCTAGTTAGTTTCTACATTGCTTTGCGTAGTCCTACCTTTCCGAGTTTACCTGATCTGTCCTGTGCGACTCTAGGGTCAGTCGTCCTGCAGCTCTAGCTATCTATCGAGCGTGCCTCGATTGCATTGTGTACCTATTGTTTGCGAGTTATTTCATTAAAACTTGTCGTTTTCGCTCGATTTCCGCCCTGCCGTTGCATTTCGTCCCCGCCTTTATCCTGAATATCGCTACAATAGGGGGAAAAACCGGCCCGGGCATTTCAGAAACACGACCGGCCCACGAGAAGATCCATTTCCTAAAAAGACGTCACCCGAAATTTTTCCGAAGGCAATCCCTAAAAAAACGTCACCCGGCTTTTCCGAAAGAGTCATTCTCTACAAAAACGTCGTCGAAGTCAAGAAAATCCATTCCCTAAAATAACGTCACCCGGGGCCTTCCATCCGTAGTTTGTTTCTTTTGTCTCGTTGGATTTGCGTTCAACGTTCGGGTAGAACCTAATCGAACATTAGGCAAATGCCAAAGTTGAACGCAAACTATCCCCCGTTGGCTTTTCGACGTCCACCGAACGTTCGAGGTAACGTTCGCTGAACGTTTTTGTGCCGTACCAGTGCCGCTCAATCTTTTTCTGTACTGGGACACTCCAAAAAGATGCATGTCTACTCAGTGCACCACAAGGGGTAAATTTTACATTTTAGAATGCACAATTTGTATGTTAATTGGTTTTAAATAACAAATGTGTTTTTAGCACAATTGTCTGCATGATTATTGATTTTGTTTGAATACTTTCTACAGCTTTCACAGAATTGGTGGTTTAGGGATTTAGTATCCCCCAAAATCTATGCATTTCAGGGAACTTGTGGGAAATTCAGATAAATTTATTTGCCAACGAGAAATGCATGCTAAAGTTTGTACTTGAAATATAACATTAGATGTCAAACTACAATGATTTTTTCAAAGCTATCGACATTATATTATATGTTATTTAATTTTTCTTTCGATTGAGACCGTAACTTAATGTGGCATAGCAAAAATTACATGATTATATTAATAAAATTACTTAATTAGCACACATGCATAAGATTTATCATACAATGAGATACGAACTGTTCAGACTCATGTTGCACAGATGATTTGTATAGGTACATGATCCATGTAGGCGTAGCCATGCCTTATTTTACAGTAGTTTGATCAATACTTGATATTTCATTGATCAACTTGTATAATATAATATGTACCTAATGTTGTGCAAGTTACTCTGCATCGATACGGGGGAGTACACCCCTGATTACAAAGCTACAATTTTGAAATACCATATATCAAAAAAATGTAACTTGACCGATGTTCAGGATAAAATGTGAAGCTTACCGTTTGTCTGATGCACAGGTGCGAACATCTTCCTGACGGACGAAGGCAACTGCCTGAAGCTCGGAGACTTTGGCTCCGCGGTGAAGATCAAGGCGCACACCACCGTTCCCGGAGAGCTCCAGGGTTTCGTGGGCACTCAGGGTAAACTGGTTTCCAACACTTTCACATTTCTGAGACTCACTTCGGCTCAGGGGCGTAACTAGAGGGGAGCGGCATACCAGTGCTCTAGGGCCTCGGGCTCAGTGCGTAACTAGAGGGGAGCAGGCATACCAGTGCTCAGGGGCCTCGGGCTCAGTGCGTAACTAGAGGGGAGCAGGCATACCAGTGCTCGGGGGCCTCGGGCTCAGTGCGTAACTAGAGGGGAGCAGGCATACCAGTGCTCGGGGGCCTCGGGCTCAGTGCGTAACTAGAGGGGAGAAGGCATACCAGTGCTCAGGGGCCTCGGGCTCAGTGCGTAACTAGAGGGGAGCAGGCATACCAGTGCTCGGGGGCTTCGGGCTCGGTGCGTAACTAGAGGGGAGCAGGCATACCAGTGCTCGGGGGCCTCGGGCTCAGAGCGTAACTAGAGGGGAGCAGGCATACCAGTGCTCTAGGTCCTCGGGCTCAGTGCGTAACTAGAGGGGAGCGGCATACCAGTGCTCTAGGGCCTCGGGCTCAGAGCGTAACTAGAGGGGAGCAGGCATACCAGTGCTCGGGGGCCTCGGGCTCAGTGCGTAACTAGAGGGGAGCAGGCATACCAGTGCTCGGGGGCCTCGGGCTCAGTGCGTAACTAGAGGGGAGCAGGCATACCAGTGCTCGGGGGCCTCGGGCCCAGTGTGTAAGTAGAGGGGAGCAGGCATACCAGTGCTCGGGGGCCTCGGGCTCAGTGCGTAACTAGAGGGGAGCAGGCATACCAGTGCTCGGGGGCCTCGGGCTCAGTGCGTAACTAGAGGGGAGCAGGCATACCAGTGCTCGGGGGCCTCGGGCCCAGTGTGTAACTAGAGGGGAGCAGGCATACCAGTGCTCGGGGGCCTCGGGCTCAGTGCGTAACTAGAGGGGAGCAGGCATACCAGTGCTCGGGGGCCTCGGGCTCAGTGCGTAACTAGAGGGGAGCAGGCATACCAGTGCTCGGGGGCCTCGGGCTCAGTGCGTAACTAGAGGGGAGCAGGCATACCAGTGCTCGGGGGCCTCGAACTCAGTGCGTAACTAGAGGGGAGCAGGCATACCAGTGCTCGGGGGCCTCGGGCTCAGAGCGTAACTAGAGGGGAGCAGGCATACCAGTGCTCAGGGGCCTCGGGCTCAGTGCGTAACTAGAGGGGAGCAGGCATACCAGTGCTCGGGGGCCTCGGGCTCAGTGCGTAACTAGAGGGGAGCAGGCATACCAGTGCTCTAGGGCCTCGGGCTCAGTGCGTAACTAGAGGGGAGAAGGCATACCAGTGCTCGGGGGCCTCGGGCTCAGTGCGTAACTAGAGTCAAGCTGCCCCGCTTGACTGCGATTGCTCCGTTGCAGCGTACTTGGCCCCCGAGGTGTTCACGAAGACCCGTCTATGCCCACTTGACTCACTTTCTGTTCGAATCCGCCCGTGACTTTGACGCCAAGACCGCGACGGCCGTGCCTGACTGCGATTGCTCCGTTGCAGCGTACATGGCTCCCGAGGTGTTCATGAAGACGACGAGCGAAGGTCACGGCCGAGCGGTGGACATCTGGTCGGTCGGCTGCGTCGTCGTGGAGATGGCCTCCGGGGAAGTGAGTCTCGGTGGATCCGACAGGAGTCCTCGCATCTTGAATCTTGGCACTGGTTGCGTTTAGATGAAACATTTTGGCGTTTCACAACCCATGGCAGATGTGGAATTTTTTTAGTCTGCCAAACGCTGTTTACTGTTTAGCCAAATTTAGACAAATTAGCTAAATAAGCTATATTTTCATTTCAATATTGCAAATTGATCGCTGTGAAAAGTCACTCACGAAACTTTAAAGCGAATTGCTTCAAATGTCAGCGAATTACAGCCAATAAACCAATTCCATTCCCTAGATGTCATCATCACGGGATCAAAAAATAATAATTTAAAAACTTTTTTGCTTCTGCCATTATTGGAGCTATAAAAACTAAAAAGTAAGAAGCTTTCACCTAGGAACAACTTTCTTGGAGACAAGAGAAGTCATTTAAAACCAAACCCTTGATTCAAAACTTGACTAAAATGATGATTTATCAGTTATCACAGATATAGGTAGGCATATCATATACGAAGGTGTTAATTGAAAGAGATTAATTAGGGGGCACCCCCCTAGCGATTTTGTAACTTCATGTTATGCTGTTATCGGTGCTGATGGATAAAATCCCCTTGGAAAAAAACTATTTCAAACTGGGATTTGAATGCTAAATCAAAAGTCTCACTGGTTTCCCTATCCCGAATCCCGATCGTGTGGAAACCAGTGAGACTTTTGATTTAGCATTCAAATCCCAGTTTGAAATAGTTTTTTTCAAAACTAGTGCAAAAGACAGTACCTAGTAAATAGTTGACATGAGTCTAAGAAATTTGAAAATCCCAATTGTTGCCGATGTTAGTTTCTAACTTTGTAACCGAGAACGGTGAACTCAGAGTAACGAAATCGCAGCGCTGGCAGGTCCGTATTACCTGGTGACGAAGCACGTGACCAGTGCCGACTCGTTGCAGCGTCCGTGGGCCGAGTTCGACTCCAACTACCAGATCATGTTCAAAGTGGGCATGGGCGAGACGCCCGCTGCGCCCGACGCCCTCAGCGCCGAGGGCGCAGAGTTCCTCGCGCTGTGTTTGCGCCACGATCCGCGGGACCGCGCCACGGCGCTGTCGTTGCTGCAGCATCCGTTCTCCAAGGTGACCTGCGCTGCGCTCGTGTCCCTTTTGCGGTCACGATTTGAAATCGAGTTATTGCGAGCCTAATCGAACGAAAAAAAGTTGCACAATCGGACTGGACTTAACAGCGATTGTGTAAAAATATAGACAAATTTAAAAAAATAATGTTCGAACAGGGATTTGATTGCTAAATAAAAGTCTCGCTGAATTCCCTACATTTCTGTAGATATATACTAGTTACAGTATTTGGTTTTTGTGGAACTATTAGGTAGGATAGATGCTTAAACCAGTAAGCGATGCATGGAAGGAAGACGAAGCTGCAAAAAATGTGCTGACAAACCAGGATATGGTAGGTAGCACATTTTTCCAGCTTCGATAAAGCCACCTAAGAACATGTTTTAAGACCCAAAAACTCCTTAGTTTACTGCAGTCTACCTTTCATTTCAATGCACTCTATCTCCAATCCAAAGTATAAACCAAAATGATCTTATTTTTCTCTAGGTGGACGGTGACGAGGAAAACCAAAGCCTTCCTTTACCGCTGTAATCTGCAATCGAAGAACACACTGACGAAGGTCACAGAGCTACCAATGTGATAATGTTAATGCTGCTCATTTTTAACACAAGATCAATGCATTTGTGATGCATCTATTGGAAAGTGGAAACTAAGGTCATTTTACCACATTTGTTAGCAACAAATCTAGGTACAAACTACAAATAGTATTGATTTGAGCTAAGTTGCACGAAATGAACTAACTTGTAGGTTTCATTTGTTTGTGCCGCCATAAATAATGATGACAATCCAGCTGTTAACGTTGACGAGAGAACGTTACACTTAGTGGTGCCAGCTAATAAGCGACTAGCAACGATTGCAGCTAATTATTCTTTTGTCCAGAGTCGACTTGCCTAAGTTGCAAAAGTTATTTTGGAGGTCATATCTGCTTTGATATAAAACAATTTAAGAGAGTGACCATATACCTATGCTTGAACACATGTACACATTACACCTACTCTGTTACTATTATAGTATTCTCAGATAATTTGGTGGTTCTTTTAGGTTTTTATTTTACCCGTGAACAAGCTGCTGAATTGACTTGAAAACCGTGAAGGTATTTGAAAAAATGGGTGCAAAAGTAAATAGTTATGTTTGATTGTCCACAAAATCTAGATGGTATCAACTTGGTAACTACCTAGATTTTTTGTTTGCTTGTCCAAACTTGATTTTGCATTTCCAGCTACGGGATGTTTGTTTGTCCTTGTTTGTATATTGCATATTGTTGAGAACTGGACAACCAAAGGAAACTAATGTTTGCGTTCCATATAATAGTACCTACGTCAGTTGATTATATTGGATCCATGCTTGTAATGTATTCTTGTGTGTACCTACCTAGCAGTTACCTGCTCCCACTGCATGGTTCTCTTGGTCTTTATTATTCAGGATTTTTTTTCAGATCATGTTTCATTGCAGTAATGCCAGGTTCAGTTTATTACTTTTAAAATATTTTACTACCTACACCAACTGTACACAGGAAATTTGTATAGTTTTATCTCAGGTTTTATTTATTAATATAACATATTTTTACAAATCAATAACATTCCATTTTATCAATATACATGTGTAACTACAACTAGGCATCCTTGCTATCATTCCAAAACATAATTAATCGTCAATCTTACCCGGTAAATGATGCGTGCATGAATGAATGAATGCATGCAATGAACAATAATACCTAAATGCCTTCACTTCAACTTGTAATCCGAAGGTAGGTACGAGTAAGATTGGTAGGGTGGTAAACCTAACCTTGCCTTTATCTCAAACATCTGAAAAAGTAACATTCCTATGAAACTACAAACTTAAAAAAAGGGATGCCAAATAATAGGACACACAAACAAGTTAAATGAACTATTAATATTATAAAAACAAAAAACCATGACTGAAAATGCTGCAATTCAAAATGTTGAATCTTTGATTGAAATGGCTAGTTCTCCTTTGTATTAGTTTGGTTGTCAATAAGTTTTGACAAGATGCAAAATTGCATGTCATCAAATTTTTGATAAACTGACAATCTTTCTGCATGACAAGGTTAACTAACAGGACATCACAATCATGTAGGTAATGCATTTTCTAATCAATTGAGCGTCAAACAAAATGTTTTCACGAGATCACTGGAAAGTCGTGGCACCTTAAACTTGGTTTACATGCGATCAGGCCATTAAAACATCTGACTGATATGATCGCATGGCAGTAATTTCTATTAATTAACAAAAGGGTTACGATTTTCACTGGTAGTAGTGATAAACGTTATTACTGGCTCTAAATGTCATTGAGATGCAATATCAACTCATTTATTATTGAATAAATATTCCAAAATTGATTTATCAGGTGAGAAAAACCTTGGGTACTCTTAAATAACTACAAAGCACTATTATTACTTATATTTAGATAGGTAAGCTGCAGTACCTACCTATCAAACTATACTATATATTTAGCTTTACAAAATATTGCCATGGGAAATTGCGAATGATCACGTAAGTTGCCAGAATGGTCAACAATAAACTGCACATCATATAGGTAGGTACCTAGGTAGTATTAAAAACTGTCCATTACCAGTTCCAACCTTTTGGAGTTTGACAAAGTAGTGAAACCGACTTATTCTATACCACTTTTACCTTGGTATTAATTATTTTGGCTTTAATTGTGCTTGTTTTAATTATTATAGGTACTTAGAATTCTAATTTCATATGTAAAAGTACCTAAAAACAGCTTCGTATCAAAATCTTTTCAGGGAATCCAATTTTATACTTCAGAAAATACTAGTTTATCTTCCAAACATACTGTTTCGGCAGTTTTAAGCAGTTGTTGGCCCGTGCCTTATTTTGTTGGTCAGGCAACCTTTATCAAAGAGACATCAAATTTCCAACCATTGCGCCGAATCACAAATTGCTTTTTAAGGCATTTGGCAGTTTGCCTCCTAACAAAACAGGTAAGTAGTAAATTAAATGAACACATCAATATCAACCGTGGATAGCAGAGATCAATCGTAAGTAGTAAATACGATGAAATATTAAAACTAAGGTCATCTTAAAGCAGACCCCCTGATATGAATTGTAACTTGTGATGGCAACACAATATTATAAGAACTTTTAAAAGAACCAGATGTGATGTGTTAAATCTAAATGCATAGTTCTTAGTACTTAAATAATATGCTTTCCTTAAATTTGAACAAAATTTTGGGCCATCGCAGCAAATATACCTAATCGAAACGTTTGACCTAAACTTTAAGTAGGTAGAACAGATAAAAATACTTAATAAAATATTCCTGGGATACTTCAGTTTTGTTCCTCTCTCATTTAAACTTGATTGTCATTCTTTGCTCCTATTCAAAAACTGGCAGTAAACAACAAACTCATACCACGCAACCTCAATTAATAATACAAATTAATGAGGTGAAAGGTCACCTCTGATCCACTTCCTGTTCAGGTTAATAGTCTAAAATAATCGCAAGCTCGTTTTCTCAATTTGCTTTCAAGAAGTGCTCAAAAACACTTAATGATACTAATTTGTTCCAAACGAAGAATACGTCGAGATTAGTGAGTTGACAATTTCCGATTGCAGAATCCCTGCACTGAGACTCCATTGCAACGTTCGGTGCATCTCAAAGAAGTCTGGAATGACTCATCTCGCAGTATAAAGCCTCTGCAAACGCTGCTACTAATATCCCACAAAGTAACCAATCGTAAAAAAACATCGTCAGTCATCACATTCCGTGCCTATCATCAAAATGGAATAAAGATTTGCATCCTAACCTCAAAACTGTCTAACAATTGCACAGTGGTCAATTCTGGGCAGGGGCGGGAATCGACGGCTTCGGACGGAAGTAAACGTCTCTGATGAGCATCGTCGTCACCGAGGGCACTTGCTTCATCGCGTGGTGCCACGGTTGCTCGTCGTTGAAAGACTCGTGGTCAACGGCAACTCTTCTTGATGCTCTTGTCATCAACTGAAAGAGAAAAAGGAAAAATGGATCGGTCATTTATTGATGTCTGGTGTTATGGTAGGTAGAACAATGCTTTTACAACATGCCAGTTGTCACCGTTCCAGGGTTCAATGATTAGACGATGGTATCGTTTAGCGTTCCGATATTCTGTGTTAATTAGGTACGTACTAATTAAAACATGACATGGGTACTAAAAGGAAGCTGAGGAAGCTGGCAGTAAAACTGGTGTCAGCAGTTAGGCAGCTCCTGTCCATAAACAAAAAGAATTTTATGACCTGAACAAAGAGCTAGGGTAGATTTAAATATTTTCTGAGAGTCAAAGATATTTGTTATGACAAGGACCAGCAAACGATGTGTAAAATAATTAATCCATTTATGAAAGTTAGATGCTCAAACCAGGTTGAAAAAACATCTATCCAATGCAGGGAGTTAGTAAGTAGTAAGTACCTACCCACTTTGCTGACGGTTATTACGTCACATACCTTGAGCAAGTCTACGTCTGCGGCCGATGCGCGCAGTTCGGCGCAAACGCACTGCACGAACCACGTGCCGAACTCGGGGTTGCGCCAGGCGTAGTGACCTGGAACGAATCGGAGCGCGGTGAGTCGATAAATCTCAGATCAGCCGGGACATGCAACTAACTTCAGATCAAGGCCCTTGGATGCCAGCCGGGACATGCAACTAACTTCAGATCAAGGCCCTTGGATGCCAGCCGGGACATGCAACTAACTTCAGATCAAGGCCCTTGGATGCCAGCCGGGACATGCAACTAACTTCGCACACTCGGTGCCACTGTACAGCGTTCAAGTAGGACAAACCAAAGCCTTGCCGGCAGTCATCACGCTGTCTCATCAACCCTGTGATCAAGATTATGTCGTTATGTGTTGTTATTTAAATGATGACATAATATATTATAAATAGTAGGTACCTACCTACCTACCTACCTTCGAAACTTGTTAGGTACCTAATTGAATTTTATAAGTTGCTAAATTAGTTCCTTGATTAATAAGTAGGTATTCATTTTAAATACCTATTCATATCTCATTAACAGCTGGCACGGCATACTAGTTGCATATCCTGTACCGGAGCAGTGATAGAAGATATAATCTACTTCTCCATTTCACGTTAAGAAGGAGAGTGGTTTTGCATCTTCCTCGAGGACCCACTGCTGCTAGACACGAGCCAAGAGATTGAGAATTGCCCATAGAGCCGTTTGCACGACTCAAGACATGGCTTGTGAGTTTTGAAACTCTTAGCTCGTGTCTAGCAGCGGTGGGTCCTCGAGGAAGATGCAAATCCACTCTCCTTCTCGACGTGAAATGGAGTTTTTAATCCCTTCTCGCTTACCGTCCACCGTGCTGAACGCCACCAGGAAGTCGGCGAACGACGGAAGCTTGTAGTCAGCGCTGGCCGAGTCGGTCTGCGTCCGCTGAGTGCCGCGCATCATGTGAACCCCCGGGTCGAGGACTTCCCCTCGGCAAGCCTGCAGTCGGGAGTCGGAAAGTCCGTGAGCCGTTGCGATGTAGTTTCGCCACAGATACAAGGTTACCCAGACGTTCTACCATACCTATGGTTACGGCAAAAATTTGATGCTAGTAGTTTGGCCGGCAATCGCTGGGGCACCCCCATGTTGCAGAGATGCGAGGAGAGCGCTAATAATAGCGATCGTAACAACAAGACGCGGAACTAGACCAAATATCGGCAAATGGCGCGGACCATTTAAAGAACAGCCTCTAGCATGGGCCTGGTTCATCTTGAGTAACTCATTTATCTATGGTACGACTAAAGCATGAATTTTAATTTTAATGGCGGGAAAACAAAACACTATTTCGGTTAGGATTTCACAAATATGAGTAAAAATATCAATTAATAAATTAGTTTAGAGAAAAAAAACATACGCTTTGGTAATACTAGAAGGCATAAAGATGATGACAGGATTTCAGTTTCGTCAAATTGGCGCTTGTGTAAGCTACGGTGACAACTAGCGCTCCCAGCGATGCTATCTCCTCAAATAAAACGAAGTGTAAGCCGAGACCGACCTGCACGAGGAAAATCTTGGGCTTCCCGGCGAGAGTCGGACAGAGGTCGGCCTTGAACGCGTGCCACAACGAGTCGATCGGGTACGGCACGTCTCGCGCCAGCACGAAGCCGCCCTTCATGCCGTGCGACAAAACCGCTACCATTACGCAGTCGGCGTCGCTGTGGTCCTCGTCGCGAACTGCGGTCAAGGAGGGAACGGTCGAAACCACCTGATTTACTTGCTGCAAGTTGTTTAGATCACGTGATTGGTACGCGATTGGCTGGAGATTCGGTGTTCTAACTACGTGCAATGGAAAGATTAGAAAATATCAGTAAAGGAAATATAATAAACTAAAAAATGCACACATATATCGTACAGTCTTCGACCATTGCTAGCCGGGATACGCAACTAGCTCCGCGCTGTATGTATCCCATGCAACGTTGAAGCATAGGACTTACCATCTGTCATCTTCGGTCAGATCAACTCTATTTAAACCATGATTATGTCGTTATGTAGGTATTGCTATTTAAAAGATGACATTATATACTAGCTCATAATAAATCCCCTTGTGAGTTTGTTTTAATGTTTATACAGTTTTAAGATAACGTAAAAGTGGCAACATACATCGTGAATGCAGTAAGAGCAGGCACGGCATACTAGTTGCCTATCCCGTACCGGAGCAGTGAGAGCTGGCACGGCATACTAGTTGCCTATCCCGTACCGGAGCAGTGAGAGCTGGCACGGCATGCTAGTTGCCAATCCCGTACCGGAGCAGTAAGAGCAGGCACGGCATGCTAGTTGCCTATCCCGTACCGGAGCAGTGAGAGCTGGCACGGCATGCTAGTTGCCAATCCTGTACCGGAGCAGTAAGAGCAGGCACGGCATACTAGTTGCCAATCCCGTACCGGAGCAGTGAGAGCTGGCACGGCACACTAGTTGCCTATCCCGTACCGGAGCAGTGAGAGCTGGCACAGCATACAAGTTGCCTATCCCGTACCGGAGCAGTGAGAGCTGGCACGGCATACTAGTTGCCAATCCCGTATCGGAGCAGTGAGAGCTGGCACGGCATACTAGTTGCCTATCCCGTACCGGAGCAGTGAGAGCTGGCACGGCATACTAGTTGCCAATCCCGTACCGGAGCGGTGAGAGCTGGCACGGCACACTAGTTGCCTATCCCGTACCGGAGCAGTGAGAGCTGGCACAGCATACAAGTTGCCTATCCCGTACCGGAGCAGTGAGAGCTGGCACGGCATACTAGTTGCCAATCCCGTACCGGAGCAGTAAGAGCAGGCACGGCATACTAGTTGCCAATCCCGTACCGGAGCAGTGAGAGCTGGCACGGCATACTAGTTGCCTATCCCGTAGCGGAGCAGTGGTCGAAGCTACAGTGCTCTTCCCAAGCAGGGCCGATTAGTCTGCGACTGCTGGTGAAGGGAATGCCAGGGTTCTAGCGGGTTGAGAGGCCTGGGCAGGCCATCTACCGAGCTGGGCCGCGAAACGAAGAGCGTCGGGCCGCTGAAACCCAACCTAACCTCAAGCCGCAAACTCACGCTGGGTGATGTACGTCTTGATCGCCGCGTGCTCGAGATTGTGGAACACGGACACCTGGAAGCCGAGCTGCACGAACGTCGCCTCGAGGTTCTTGGCGTCGACGTCCGTGCCCTGCCGCGCGTTGTACCCGGCAATGTCGAACTCCTCGTGGTTGAAGATGTACGCCTTGCCGCGCCGCGCGTGGTTCATGTTGTACTCGGTCGCGTGGCGTTCGGTCGACATCATCGCCACCACATCGGCACGTCTGCATAGGACAGGGTTTTGTCACAGATAAAAGGGTCACCCAGACATTCTACCTTACTTAGCGTATGACCACGTCACAGATAAAAGGGTCACCCAGACATTCTACCTTACTTAGCGTATGACCACGTCACAGATAGAAGGGTCACCCAGACATTCTACCTTACTTAGCGTATGACCACGTCTCACATAGAAGGGTCACCCAGACATTCTACCTTACTTAGTGTATGACTACTTCACAGATAGAAGGGTCACCCAGACATTCTACCTTACTTAGCGTATGACCACGTCACAGATAGAAGGGTCACCCAGACATTCTACCTTACTTAGCGTATGACCACGTCACAGATAAAAGGGTCACCCAGACATTCTACCTTACTTAGCGTATGACCACGTCACAGATAGAAGGGTCACCCAGACATTCTACCTTACTTAGTGTATGACTTCTTCACAGATAGAAGGGTCACCCAGACATTCTACCTTACTTAGCGTATGACCACGTCACAGATAGAAGGGTCACCCAGACATTCTACCTTACTTAGCGTATGACCACGTCACAGATAGAAGGGTCACCCAGACATTCTACCTTACTTAGCGTATGACTTCTTCACAGATAGAAGGGTCACCCAGACATTCTACCTTACTTAGCGTATGACCACGTCACAGATAGAAGGGTCACCCAGACATTCTACCTTACTTAGCGTATGACCACGTCACAGATAGAAGGGTCACCCAGACATTCTACCTTACTTAGCGTATGACTTCTTCACAGATAGAAGGGTCACCCAGACATTCTACCTTACTTAGCGTATGACCACGTCACAGATAGAAGGGTCACCCAGACATTCTACCTTACTTAGTGTATGACTTCTTCACAGATAGAAGGGTCACCCAGACATTCTACCTTACTTAGCGTATGACCACGTCTCACATAGAAGGGTCACCCAGACATTCTACCTTACTTAGCGTATGACCACGTCACAGATAGAAGGGTCACCCAGACATTCTACCTTACTTAGCGTATGACTTCTTCACAGATAGAAGGGTCACCCAGACATTCTACCTTACTTAGCGTATGACCACGTCACAGATAGAAGGGTCACCCAGACATTCTACCTTACTTAGCGTATGACCACGTCACAGATAGAAGGGTCACCCAGACATTCTACCTTACTTAGCGTATGACCACGTCACAGATAGAAGGGTCACCCAGACATTCTACCTTACTTAGCGTATGACTTCTTCACAGATAGAAGGGTCACCCAGACATTCTACCTTACTTAGCGTATGACCACGTCACAGATAGAAGGGTCACCCAGACATTCTACCTTACTTAGCGTATGACCACGTCACAGATAGAAGGGTTACCCAGACATTCTACCTTACTTAGCGTATGACTTCTTCACAGATAGAAGGGTCACCCAGACATTCTACCTTACTTAGCGTATGACCACGTCACAGATAGAAGGGTCACCCAGACATTCTACCTTGCTTAGTGTATGACTACTTCACAGATAGAAGGGTCACCCAGACATTCTACCTTACTTAGCGTATGACTTCTTCACAGATAGAAGGGTCACCCAGACATTCTACCTTACTTAGCGTATGACCACGTCTCACATAGAAGGGTCACCCAGACATTCTACCTTACTTAGCGTATGACTACTTCACAGATAGAAGGGTCACCCAGACATTCTACCTTACTTAGCGTATGACTTCTTCACAGATAGAAGGGTCACCCAGACATTCTACCTTACTTAGCGTATGACCACGTCACAGATAGAAGGGTCACCCAGACATTCTACCTTACTTAGCGTAAGACTTCTTCACAGATAGAAGGGTCACCCAGACATTCTACCTTACTTAGCGTATGACCACGTCTCACATAGAAGGGTCACCCAGACATTCTACCTTACTTAGCGTATGACCACGTCACAGATAGAAGGGTCACCCAGACATTCTACCTTACTTAGCGTATGACTACTTCACAGATAGAAGGGTCACCCAGACATTCTACCTTACTTAGCGTATGACTTCTTCACAGATAGAAGGGTCACCCAGACATTCTACCATACCTAGCTATGACTACGTCACAGACAAAGGTTACCCAGACATTCTACCATACCTAGCTATGGCTACGGAAAAAATTAGATGCTGGTAGTTAGGCCAGCAATCGCTGGGGTGCGTTGGCAACCTGTTTTAACATCATCCACCAGGCCATGGCACTCTAGGTCAATTATAATCAAGGGACCCTATGTTCCTCACGTGGTTACAGCTTCGTTACAGGTGATACAACAATGAACAGTGGCTCCATACTGTTTCATGCCGGAGCTTTAGCGTATCTGCTGTTAGGATAGCAGTGAATGATCCAAGTAGCCCTTTCATCTGTTCAAGTCAAATTGGTGAACAAAGTGAAGATTTTATACGATTTTAAAACAAATTACATTGGGATATATCAATAATTCACCGTAAACAAGCAGTATTTTCAATGATTGGCAAGGCTTCTACCAGGAAATTTTCTTCCCTGAATCCAAATTGACAAATTGTTATGAATCGGGCTGCGGTGACTCACACTGCATCTTCCATCGACATTTCATCGATGGCTCCGCCCATCGGCTTTGCATCGGTGGCGTCCCGGACAGGTGTCTTGGCCGGGGCGTTCGTGAGGAAGTCCGGGAGAGTCTCCATGATGGTTCTGGTGGGGGACTTCCTGAAAGGTTACGAAGGGAGGATAGTTCAGTAAACAGGATTAGTCATGCACCTAAATATGGGCCATATCTGTCACTATCAGTGATGCAATAGTAGAAAAGAACAATAGTCATTAATGAGAATCTGACTCTGTAGTAATATATTTACGAGTACAATCCCACCTAGTTGCAATCTTATCAGTCACGTAACATGGTAGGTAGCTGCCTATCAGTTATTAAATCATATTTTGTAGGTGATAAAATGTGAGATGCTTCCTAAAGTTGCACAAGATTTGCAGAAGATTTTAAAGGAATACAATTTTACAAGTTTCTATTCATGAATCATGGTCTAATGAATACGGAGTGATGAGCTCTTGTATTTTATCATATTGCAATTAAATTGAACCTAATGAAAGTTGTAACGTCTTGTATGTGTAGATTCCTAGTAGGTATTTCATATGTCTGATAGTTCTTGTACTCTAAATTCTCTGACAGCATCTAATTATTAGTGACTATGAGACTATAGAGTTGAGGAATAGTAACCAGATTAGCACTAAAGTTTAAATTTTAAATCAATAGAAACTAATGAAATTGGTAGATAAACCTAAAACTAAAAGTTGGTAAACATCCTTGCTTTTCCCATTCGAATTTAAAACTCGCCAAGCTATATCAAACAATAAACCTTCAAAGACATTGAAGAACGTCAAGGTATGGCCATCAGTAAAAGTCATGTTTTGAAGTGACTAACTTTGAAAGATGGCAAGAAATGTGTCATGTAAATTTACCTCAGATTAGCATGTGGCACCTGACAAGGAAATTGAGAACTTTGAAGCCGAGTGTTACCTATATTAGAAGCAAAGCTCCTGATATGGATAGATTCAAAATAATTCTATATATAGGCAGTACACGTTGATCATAGAATTTAAACCGTATCGTGAATTGAGAACAAACTGGAGCCCGAAATCGAGACACTCAGCTAAGACCGTCGCCAAGCCAACGCATCCACTCACTGCGCGTCGGAGAAAGTCCTGTTCCTGGGGGAACTGGGCGCGCTGATCCCTTCGCCGAGCGAGTCGATCACGTCGGAGACGCGCCTCGTGCGCGGCTCGGCGGCAATCGGCCGCTCGGCGGAGCCGGTTTCCGTCACCTCCATGTCCTCGTCGACGGAAGGGGACGTGGTCGTCAAGGCCGGATTCCTGGCCACAAGACAGGGACAATGCTACATTACAATGACTGGAACGGCGGCAGCGCTGGATAAATGTGCAGCCGAACTGGGATACGAACGTAGGACCTCTTGATTGCCTGTCGGGCGATTCACCATCTGAGCTATTCAGGCATGCATTCTCCCGCTGTGCCAGGTGGGGTAAGGGGTTCTTCTCATTCAAATGTTTGACAAATACTTTAGTTAACCACATCAGTAGGCTGTGGAGTTTTGCTATATTATTTGATCACAAACTGGATAACGGATTGATGTTGTGTAGTACTATATGTACCTACAGTAGTGTTAGCCTAAGATTACCACAGCCTGGTGGGCTTTGAAGCAAAGTACCATTTGACTCTTTTACAATATGTTAAGAGTCAAATGGTTAATAATTGTGATGATAAATACCGACCTTTCTTAATGAAAATGACAAAAACTTAATCATTTGATTCTATGGTGTGATACTCTATGATATATGAGATCCCCAAAAAGTGGCAAACTCAAATACATTTGGTAGCGTATTTTATTTAATTGTAATTAAACGGTACCTACTTTTCTGAAACGTTCTGTTAATGAAGTTGCATCCTTCAAGTCGCAAAACGGTAACAAAGTACAAATAGGTATTTGTTATATTAGGTACTGCCAAAGTCCTAGAATACCTACGTTTGTACTCGGAAGGAAATTGTTGAGTTTGAAACGAACTTCGAATCACTAACCGGTGAACGACGGGGGGCCCGTCCAGTATTTTAGGCGTCTCCATCGCGAAGTCTCCTTCGCCGAGGAGAGGGACAGTCTTGCGGTTGGGTCGTCTCGGAGTCGGTCGATTATCTGCGTTGTTGTTGACGTTCTGGCAGGTGACGACGCCACCGTTGTCGTTGTCGGTGAGAAGGGTGATGTTGTCGTTAAGAGAGTCCATCCTGCTAACGTGTCATAGAGGTGCGCTTGCTGAAAGTAGAAAGATAGCAAATCTCAACCAAAGTAGACATATTAGGTATGTACCTAATAGCCAGGGATCCGAACCAGAACCGGAACCTGAAACCGATAGAACCCCTATTTTCATGGAACCAGAACCGGAACCGTTATTGATTTCGGTTCGGATCTCTGCCTAATTCCTACCTGTTTAAGTTGTCGTGTTTCTAGATGATGAAGGAAAACACAGGCAAAGAAAGGGGTTCGTCTGACGGTTAGACCCAAATATAACGACTATCACATTCACATAAGACTAAGAGTTGAAACACGACGCTGTAGGTGGACCACAGTCCTAGCTGCTTCCGGTCCTCTCTCTGTCCAGTCTTCGATCCAAATTCCTCCCCGTACCAAGTCTTAGCTCCAAGTAACAAGATCAGCTCTTGCTGTCCAGACCTCATACTTGAGTGGTCCTCTGTAATGAGGACCTGCACCTGTATCTTCATGAAAGGCTGCCGCCTTACAACATTCACTGTGTTATGGCATGAAGCGTGGCGGGCTGCTTTTGAGCAGCTACTGCTTGCAGGATGTGGTTGCAAATCCAAGAACCTATGTAATGATTCTCTCCCTCAAGGAGAGTTTCTTTCCCTTTGAAGCTGCATGGTCTTGAATAATTTAAAAGAAGAGTCGCCCTGTGGTGCGTTTCCGGGTGTCCGGCAATCACGAGCTTAGGTGCCCGGCGTTTAGTGGACACGGGCCATGCCTGGGCTGAGGAATGATTTAAAGAGCATAGGGTGCTGGCAGCTCGGGACGAGTCTTCGGCTGGTACGATCGATGCTATAGCAAGTGAATGCTGCAATGCTAGCAGTAAAATGCTAGCACTGAGCTGGCTATACACTCAAAGAACCGGGAGCGGACGGTTCTGGCGGCTTTGCGTGAGGCCGCGGGCGACCGGTGCTTAAAGCAAGTGCAGGGAAATACGATGTACCGTCTCTCCAGCGTTTCCCAGCTGGAAGGCGCCCAGGCGACATGGGCTCCTCCCGCCGTGATTTGCACAGCTAGACGTTATAAAGAGTCCGGCCCAATGTCTGACGCTCGACGCCGAATCCTCGCGCCGGCGTCGGGAGGCCAGAAGGCGCCGGCGTCCCCGGGACCTCGCCCCCCCCCCCCCCCCGCGATGCCGCGTGGTCTGCGGGGCCAGTCGCTACGCCACTGCTGTACCTAACTATCAAAGGCAGCAGGCTGACACGGCATGATCTAAGATTTTGCTGGCACCATACAGTTATGCAAATTTTATTAGTAGATAATTACAGAACCCCATTAAACATACTTTAATGTACCTAGGTACAGATCTAGTTACGTTATTCAACATCTTAGTGCAATAGAAATACAAAAGTACCTATATCCAGAATACAAGCTAGGTAAAGGAAAATTTAGGTAGGTAGGTACCTAGTCTACTTCTTAGAGGTTGTGATAATTTGAAGTGATTATTTTGCATTAATTTGTCGTTTGAACATCTCAATGCATGAAATCATTTTCATAAGAAGGACCTTGCCACTTGCCAGCGCCCTCTGAATGGATTTGTTTCGATGTATGTCTCTAGATAGCTTTTACTTTGAGCCAGATTCAACTGAAGAATTCATTGGCTATGATATTTCCCACAGCCTGCTAGCAACTTTCAAGCCATAAGAGCAATGGGAAACGTTTTCATGCAGAAGGCCCTGGTTGTGTGCTCGGATAGAAGTTCAATGTGTGCTATCATTTTGGTCGATCTCATACCTGGCTACTGTGCATTTATCTAACCATTTACCCTGCGCAAGTCTATGGGTCATTATTTGAGGTTTTACGTGATTGAAATTCATAACGTGCGTGGCAAAACCTAGTGGCTTTAAAGTTGAAATTAACTGTTGGTGTCTACTGTGAAAAGAAATCGCAATTTGGTGTTTCCGTGAAATCCCCGCTACACGACGGGAAGTTGGCTGCTAAATGGAACGACCTTGGTGTTAAGGTAGGAGGGTGCCTCACGATATTGTCGAAGAAATGCAAGAATGTAATGTTGACATGTAAACTTCCAGAGATAATATCTAGTAGGAGAACAAGGTTATGTATTGTGAATTGTGATAACTGTCTTTGGCGATAAGGTTAGCTTTCATTGAGCCTTGAGCAGTATTAGGAATTTCTATGATTCAAATAATAAATAAATAAATAAATAATACATTTCTGGCATAGGCCCTTCAATGGACAATGATCTTCCTATCATGGATTGATGTATTATCAAATTATTATGCACAAGTTCATCATTTTGTGATTTCCTCAACGAGGCCTCCTACCCAGTTTCATATCATGGTATCAACAATCATAATGTACACAAATAGCATAGCTAGCATGATAGCTAGCTCAGCTCAAAGCTGACAAGGAAACCTTACTGTAGCAAAACAGGCTATCAGCACTGAACTGTTGAATATTGATAACACCTCTCAAAATGTTTACGAGCATTTTTTCAGTTACAACGCGTTTTAAAGAATTGCTTGGCATGGTTGATCAAGCAATTCAATTCACTAGTCCACTAGTTACTACAGGAGCCTTCAAATTCAATGGTACTAGACGAGTGTCCATTATTATAGTAGGTAGGTACCGTACCTATGGGCAGCTGTACCTACCTATCTCACAAAGAAACTTACTGCTTTAGTAACTTGCATGGCATTGTCTATAGGTAGGTTCTACCTTCCTATTTATTTACAAGTAAAGAAATACATATCAATTTAGATCATAGGTAACCTGCTAACTACATGAACGTACTTAAAGTATGTCACGTTCGAGGGGGTGGGTGGGTGGTTGCCAATGTGTGACAGTTTGTGACAGGGGGAGGGGGGGGGGGGGAGTGTCAAAAAGTGGAGTAAAATGTGTGACATATAGGTCCCTGTGTAGGTACTGTAAGTATACGCTCCCATACTTGATCATTTTTTGCTATTTTTGAACATGTATTTGCTATTTTTCTAAATATTGTCTATGTTACCTAAGTATAGTACCTATATTCTTTCTTTGCTTCGTCAATTCATAGTTTCCATGCGAAAATATAGTGCTGAAGTGATTCCACCCCCCCCCCCCCCCCCCCCGCCCCCCTCTCACTCCCAGCCCACCCACGTCGGTCGAAGGCACACTGATAAAACCAGCCTTCCTTAGCCGTTTGATAACCGCACACTTGACAGGTGGCATAGTAAGATTCGTGGATGCGTAATCATGTTGAGCCGATTGCGCAGTTTTCCGATGGCGAAGCACATTGACATTATTGAAACATGTTCGATATATTTCAGGCAAATTTATCATTTTAAAACTGCAGTGATACAACATCTAATGACTCAAGCAATGCAATAAAGGCGACCCAGATAAAATAGTCCGATTATATTTTGATTAAGACTTTGATCATTTTCGTAGTAAGCCCAACTATCGACATTGTAAACGAAGTGTTATGAAAGCAGAAAGCAGAGACGGGTGAAAACTGATTCCTTATCAAAGTTTTTTCGTTGTTAAAAAACCTGCACACCTCTACAGTCATGTTAGCCTTACTTTACCACAGCCTGGTGGACTTCGAAGTAAACTTATCATTTGACTCTTTACCATTTGTAAAGAGCAAAATGATTAATAATGGTATTAATAAACAAACACCATTTTAATAGTAAAGATAAAAACTTAATCATTCGACTCTTTGGTATGGTACTCAATGTTATGAGATTCCCAGAAAGGGGCAAACTCTCGTTAATTCTAGTGTAATTCCAGATTTTCGACAGATCGAGGCGCCTCATCAAGGTTACTGTTTTGACGGGTTTGATATGAAAGATTAGAACGTATAATAGCCTGACAAGTGCACAAGGGATAGCAGTCGGTCTCCAACCAATTAGGTGACTCACTCCCACAAAAGACTGGAATACCTACCTTCGCCTAAGCGGCTATTGATTGCGTTCCGGGAATTCACTCCAGATTTCCGAGTGTTCTTTGTTCAAATCTTTCAACAGTTCTAGGCTAATCCTTTGCCCCCACTTTGTCGCAGATTTTTTCCTCATTTCACAATAACTACTCCGTATGAACAAACGGTTCGAAAAGAGAAAGGTCAATGACCATATCTAAGATCAATTAATCATACTGCCGCTAATTTATTTATTTAGCGTTTTAGCGTTTACCCAAAAAATAGCACTTCTATCCATCATCAAGTTCATCCTCATTTCACAAACGCAACTTGCATATTATTATCACTAGTGTGTAAATAAATTCAACTCACAGATTGTACTGGATATGATGGTGCCCCCTTACACCTGCAGATGACGCACTTCAAATAAAATACTAACCCGAATTCGTTTTCCAAGAAATCACAGCGTTCGACTATAGCCAGCCTTTGGCGAGGTCCATAACCAGAGGACCGAGCTGAGTAACAATGAGCAATATTTCATCTGCGCAGTTCATTCCAAATCCAACATCACCTGATCTTTCGCCACCACCGCACACACGTGTTCAGACTTGATCATCATGCGTTCCTACTATACACCTTACAGTTAGGTAGCACGTTATAGCTTCTGCTACGCACTTCATAGGTAGGTACCGTTACTCATATTTCTCACTTCGACTATTTTTGGACATTATGATCCTTTCAAGCTTTGTGTACCTACAATACTAATGCTTATAAGTTATAATGCTTATACCAAGGTACCTACTACAACACCTGTGCATTTATTTGATCGTAAAAAGTGTATTTTTTCTTTAACTACATAAAAATGACAGAGCGTAAATCGCGATTATCATTGGATTTAGAAGGGTCTTCTAAAATAAATGCTAATATCTATGAAATGTATTCAATGTTCCCACCTCCTGTTTAGTGTAATTAATCCACAATGAATTAAACATTTATCGTTTTCGGGAAAATAAGGAAATTGATTTACTATAAGAAGCCAATGTGATTTGATTGGATTCGATCAAACTGTCGACGACTGACATGTTGATGCAGGTTGTGTGTCTGTGATCTGACGCAACTGATTTATCTCGATGTGAACACAATGGATCATCATCTTATTGCGAGCTTTTTTAAAGGTGACATACAATAGAAACTATGTCAACTTACCTGGTACTGTGGAGTAATCCCTGAGTTCACATTAATACACTAATTTGAGATCAAATAATCACTAAACGATTATAAAGTGTATTGTTCAACAGTTGCTGTCAATAGCACCTTACACCGAAGCCTTCCCCGAATACTACTACTTTGTTTGTCACTTACGAGTTACGACGTCACAGCTAGATTCCAGTTGTTGGATGCAAAGCTACTAGAGTGCGCTAGTAGTTGCATTACATTCTCAGAAACCTATCAGCCAATCTTCGAACTAAGCGCTTGGTTCAAGAAATCAGCCATAGGTGGCTCATTTGTGTCAAAAGTGAGAAGTGCGGGATTATTTTGACACAGCAAGACCCCAAAGAAACCTTCGCTAATTATTGTCAAATTAAAAACAGGAGAATATGTTCCATTATTGCGAACCTCTTGAATTCCTTAAACTTTCTTCTCTCCCGATTTCGTGTGTGGAAGTGGTAAGTAATTGCATTGGTAAATGGTAATGGTGAGTGGTCACCCACTCAAAACCTGACGCGACATTTTGTTGCTTAACTCGCGGTACGAATATAAACATGCAGTTTATCATTTTTATTTTTCATTAAACAATAACAATGCAGTTAAAATCGATCGCCTCGATTGTTCATCATAAATTACAACCCTTGAGCACAGAGCGACAGCACAGATGAGCCTTTCATCTGTGCCTTGAGCTTAGATTAAAAATTAAAAATTAATACTTTAATTTTAAAAGCAGTGGTAAAATTAGTGACATCAAAAAATTTACCAAACAATTCGTTTAGATGGTAGTTAGACTCAGAAGTAACACAGATCCACGCACCAAAAATCGTAACATGTAAATTCATTTCAAACGCTTTCTAAGACAATAATGCTAAAACTGTAAAACATCAATTCGGTTCTTCTCTGCTTGGGTTTCACTAAAACACGTCCACATATCTCGATTTGCGCCTCAAAGGTAAATGGATAAATGGGTAGTGGGTAAATGGGTGTGCTATGGGTGGGTGGGAAATGGGTAAGATACTTACAGTGTGAAACATATTATAGAACAAGTATGGAAAACTCGCAAAAGTTTGATTTTTAAACACTGGAACTTCGCGTAGGTACCCGCGCATACCAGCGTATTTCTTTAAAATGAAGGTTAGTATAATTTCGAAAATGAAATGTGGGTATACGCCGTATACCTGCGTATACCTGCGTATACCTGCGTATACCTGCGTATACCCTGGACTACGCCTCTGCTGGCGAAAGAGGAAACCATAATACCTTGGTAACATTTGTGTATGGAACCGAATCGAACCGGCTGTCAGTGCCCGATTTATACCATTGGCGCCCATAGGCTGATATATTACGGCGCCCCCCCCCCCCCCCTCCCACGAAATGTAGGGCATAATTTGTGTTTAAAGAAATACGAACTGAAAGAAATGTTACCAACAAATGCGATGCCGATGTGCTGTCTTGACAACTCACTACAGGATTTTGCGCCGTGATTTCACTGTCGCAACTCTCAATAATGTTATCTATATAACTTATTCAACGAATCTCTCGCAATTGACATTTTGGCCATTTATGAGAGTCTTTTCTCAGTCATTTTTGACCATAGATGGTGCTTAACCCTTTCCAGCGTTGAAAAATAAATCGCACTTTTGAAATCACTTCACACACAATACGATCGATCGGTCAAGACGCGACACAGACACCAGAGGCCACGGAACTAATTTTGCCGACAATGTCCAGGATCAGGTCGCGCCACGAACACAACCATACCCATCACAGCTAACGCGGCTACTGACCATGTGTTATGCCACGATATTTATTTACTATTATATAATACATTACTGGGAAGTAATGTCGAGCGGATAATCTGGAAACCAATGTTTCGACGCTGGTATCTTCGAATATCATGGTCATTTCCTAAAATGTCCAAAAGAAGACTGATGTTCAACAAAAGTAAAGCAACCAAGGAGCCGGGTAGAACATTGTTTTCATGTGCCAGCAAAGCTGCACAATTGTCGGAATATTACAAATTTGCCTAGAATCGACGGTTGTATTTTCCTTCAAATTGGTACCGTAGTGCTTTAGCCTTTATATTATTGTCAAACATTGCAGTTCAATAAGACTTTACATCCTGGGTTCTCTGCACTGTATAGAGCACATTAAAAGAGATATATTTTTTCCCTTCAAGTCAAATCTATCTACACCTTAGCGGCGTCTTTTCTGGCGCCCCCCTCGGACGCGGGGCCCCTAGGCTACAGCCTCGTCAGCCTATAGGCGTAAATCTGGCACTGGGGGTCACTACAAGGAGTTGATAAAAAAAACCGTTGGCCATTTGAAATTTTGCACCAGCTATCCGGCTGGTATAAGGCACACAGGCCGTAACATTAATTTACTAGGGCTTCGCCGAACGCTCTATACCGTCGCGTTGAAGGATGAGCGTAATTTCATTGTCAAATTTGCAAGAGAATGCAGTCCCTAACACAAATTAATAATACACATTCAAGAACAAAAGCAAAAGTCACATGCAGATTTATAAATTAGAGTTTTTATATTGGAATTTATATAACCAAGGACACCGATCACATGTTGAATCAGGTGTCGAAAATCACGAAAAATCACTAATTAAATGCGAATAAAAACCAGACGGAACGTCTTACCAATCTAAGATTTTCAGGAATGATAAATATCCATAAGGGCAACATGTGTACAAATTTGGGCAAAGATTGGTTAATAACCTTGTCATAAAGACGCAAAATTTTGAAAAAATCGAAAAATTTCGAAAAAATCGATTTATGCAAAAAGTTCCGAGCCGATCTTTTTCAAAAACGTGGCAGATCTAAGTTCAGAGATTTTGAAGGAGTCTTACAATTTTCATCAAAATCGCTTCAGCCGTTTGGTCAGTAGAGCGCGGACAGACAAAAAAAAAAAAAAAAAAAATGGGATACTTTTTTCTACGGGTGGTGTAATTGAAGTCTTCGCTCACTTCGTTCGCTCATCCAAAAATTAAGATAATTCACATTTTGACAGCACTATGCAGTTTTGCGCGGATGGTAAAAGTAAAGTAGGTACCTACAGAGCAGTGTCGTAACAAAAATTCGGAGGTCCCCGAGCAAAAAAAAATCTGCTGCCCCCTCCCGCCACCCGCGTTGCCGTTTCAGATTTCTAGAATGTACAAATCGCAGAGGGAATAACGCAAAAGATTTCAAAATATTGGACCGGATTTTTGTCTCCTGTCTAAAACAAAAAAAGGAATCTCGATCCCGACTGTGGCTTGGACGACATTGAACTGCAAACTTGAGGTCCTAGAAGTGATGCAAAATCAATTCCCCAAGCATTTCTGCGTAAGAATCCAACCCTCAACCGGCCCATATTAGGCGCCGGCGGAGCCATTCCGTTTCGTGCCTCGTAGACGCACGACAATGTTAGATTTAAACAGTTTGGAAATCATACTGGCAGTGTAAAACATTGGTACCATGTTGGTAGCAAACTGGTATCAAATTCAATTGGTCCACTTGAATCATCATATTTTCATTGCACTTTAAAATCGTTTTCTTGCCTAAAATCTTCGTCATTTCTGTGTGCATCTCCGAACTCTGGTGCGTTGTCAAGGATGTACTCAAGTTTTTAATTGTATTACTCCTGAAGCATCACAGTAGGTTCTCGAACTGTGTACCCTGGGTAATTTTTTGAGGCCAGCGCCGGACAAACTGCCAAAAAGCCAATCTAAATGCGGGAAATTTAACATTGCGTCTACGAGACACGAAACGGAATAGCGCCTCCCGGCGTCTGTAATTCTGGTATTCACCAGCAGTTATTAGTTGTTGGCGACTCAACGGTAGATAGATGTACACGAGTTGACAGTACAACGTTATTTGCTGAAATATCCCAGGTTATAGAGCCCCAGGTACCTACTTGAAATCTCCCAGGTTATTGAGTCCCAGGTACCTACTTGAAATCTCCCAGGTTATAGAGTCCCAGGTACCTACTTGAAATCTCCCAGGTTATAGAGTCCCAGGTACCTACTCGAAATCTGCCAGGTTATAGAGTCCCAGGCACCTACTTGAAATCTCAACCGGGATGGATATTACCCAAACCAAACGCAATTCATTCACAATTTCGTCTTCATATGCCATGTTATTTTTAACGCAATCAATACAAAAGAATTTGCACCCACGGCGTCCTCGGCGCCTTTGGGAGTCTTTTGGCGCCCCTTTCGATAATTTCAGGGTGGGCAGGCGCCCACCTTGCCCACTCGCAGTCGCAGCTGACGCCCCTGAATATCTGGTGCTTTTGTTCACGATTTTGACGTCAGCCGAGCTATTACCCTTGAAGAAGCATAACAAGTAATATCACAGATGTTAAAATGTTACGAAACTTCCGGGGAAACCGGTAAAAATATTTTAGCATTCAAATCCCAGTTTGAAATAGTTTTATCAAAACTAGTGCTAAAGATAAGACATAGTAGACATGAGTCTAAGAAATTTAAACGCCAGCTGCCAAGGATTTGGCCGGAGAAGTCATCACCCGGCAGTATCATGTTGTGTCGGGATCAGAGGAGAGAGCCCACTGATTGGAGCTCCCCACTCCTGCCATCGCCGTGGCCGGCTGATTGGACAGGTGAGATAATTGAGATCAGGTAGCGGCCACCACCACAGCCTCCGATGGACCACGCTCTTCAGTCAGTAGGTCCTCGACTTCCAGCCAAGGCACAACGGCCGAGTCATCGCGCTTGCTAATAAGTAGTTCGCTAGGCACTCACGAGCGCCGTACGAGTTTTTGAACTAGTTTTCACCCAGCATGTTCCTGTGCTGTTGTTTCTTTGACCATGATTAGCAGACGATAAATGTTTATAAATACTGTAATTTAATTAGAAAAGCATACAGACACATTCATTTCGCTGGATTTTCATTTTAAGCAAAGCCAAGCCAAGTTTGAGCATATTACAGCAACAAGTTGTTAGCAATTCGTGGTGCTTATATAGATCGTGAATATACATATTACGCTAAAACTGTAAAACGTTTGAAAAACCGACCGTTAGCAAATTTTTTCAAGTTACCAAGGAGAAACTACCACGGAACTGTGTTTGCTGACATTTACCGAAATATAATCTATTTCCAGAAGAAAACTGACACGACATTCAAAAACAGAGTGTAACTTACCAAAGTGCAGATACAACAAAATGAACAATCCGAAACAAATTTGACATCGTCGTGCCACCGCTATTACGTCAGACACGTAATCACCAAAATGTCACGCCTAGCCACGCGACCGCACTTCCGGCCGCCGACGTCGAACGCATCCGACGGCTTCCTGAGCCCAGCGTCGAGTCCCGACAGCATCTACGCGGCGTCGTTCCCGAGTCCCCGTCACCCCGCCCCTTCCGGCTGGACCGCCGGCCACCCCGACCCCTGGAAACTCGGTCTGCGCACAGCCGACGACTTCGACGCGTACCAAGGCGCCTCGTTCGTCGTCGCCCCCACGTGCCCCGTCGACAGGACCAAGGCCGACTGCCAATGGCGCAGAGACGACGGATTCCGTGCGGTGGAATTCGAACATTGCGAGAAAAGGCGCTTCGACGACAGAATCGAGTGGGCGGAAACGGAGAGTGACTCGCGCAGAGAGTGGAGCAATCCTGGGGACGCGACGCGAGCGTGGAGTGACGTCGCCGATTGTAGGAAAGACTGGAGTTCGGACGGCGATGCTGGACGGAATTGGACCGACGGCGGCGACGGGAAAACTAGAGTGGTGGCGATTGTGAAAAAGCGACGGCTGGCGGCGAACGCCCGGGAGAGACGACGCATGAACAGTTTGAACGACGCGTTTGACAGGTTAAGGGAGGTTGTACCATCGCTGGGTAATGACAGGAAGTTGTCCAAGTTCGAGACGCTGCAGATGGCGCAGACTTATATTGCGGCGCTCTATGAGTTGATGGGGCGGAGGGACGCGTGACGGCGTCGGTTTTGGGGCATCGATTTTAGTGACGTCGGTTTTAGTGGCGTCGGTTTTATGAGCCGTCACGAAATGGACTTGACTATATGGTCATGGGGAAAGCGTTTTGGAAAAGATTGTGTTGTTGATAGATTAAATAGTGAATGCTTCTTTCATGTTGACCAAGAATGTAATTAAAGATTTTGTGATAAATGTAGGTATAAAGAAATTTGGAGATCCAATCTGTTAATGTTCGATGTCATTTGGGAAGTTTTTGAAATACGTTTACGACTAGTGGTAAAAATAAAACGCTTTTGGGCGTTACTGATATGTTGATTTGTAGTTACGCAGTTTCATTTCTAGATCACCGAGGATGCATTTGAGTTGATGCTTGCATAATTGTACTTTTTATCAATTTTGATATGTACCATATTAAATTGTATATGTTTTAAAGTTTGTGAAAATTAATGTCAATTGGTGCCTTGAGTGCCGTACGCAACCCAAAAAGTATTGCACATTGTTCACTTTATAAATACCAATAAACATTTTAGTACGAAGGCATGATACTTTTCTACTTTCCATATCAGATTAAACAGAATAAGAAGCTTACTTGATCTGATTAATTAGAATGAAATAATTTATTGTTGTAGTACCTATAATACATATTTATTTTTACCCCATTGCTGCAATAATGATCTCTATATAATGTGTTATTATACTTAATGCAATTTAGCAATGCTTTCTGTTGAATGAATGTGATGATAATAATTTAAAAGTTATAGAGAGTGCGAGAAATAATTTACAATCGCTATAGGTACAATAAACTGTAAAAATAAATATTTTTTTCAAGGCCACGAATTTTTTGTGTGTGTAATTTGATGAAATGAAGATGAAAGAGAGATATAAATTCATATCAATAAAGCAAAAACTATTTTTAATTGTTTGTGTTATAACATCTGCGAGAATTTTCACAACTCTGCCATTTACCTAGTTCCCATGATTTTTTCTATAAAAGCAAGGTCTATCCAATTAACAATTAGGTATTAAAATCAATAAAACAGCAATAAAAATCCCATACGGCTTCGAAATGAATCCTACAAAACATAATAAAAGTGTTAGATTTTTACCTATAGAAACTTTTACCTTATACCCATCTAATTATCAATTCGTAAATATATTTATCATATTATATGGTAATAAATAAAATTTCGATGTAGATACACTAATTTCGTTCAAGCTAGCTGGCCTTTGTTTTCAGAAAGGTCACAAACAGAGGCAGAATAATAATTCTGTGCAACTCCTTGGCAGGCTTCTGTTTCGGGGATTTGGGTTCGAACCCTGCTACGGGCTGTTTTCAAACACCAGCAGCATTTCGCCTTCATTTCGCTTACCGCTGGCCTAACCTTCGATCACCCAATGCATTTTGCGTGTAACTTGCAGCAAACATACGGTTCTTAGTTATTCCCATACCATCGCGTGCTGATGTTGTAGATAAGACTCATCTGACCGCCAAAAATGCATTACCATTGGGGAAATAACTATTTTGGGGAAAAGGAGTAAGATCCGATAGCACCATTACTGATAGTTATGGTTTAACTATTAGTTAAATTTAATTATTAGTTAGCTCTAGATGGCTTGCATGAGTTGCTAACTAATAGTTAAATTTTAACATAAAGTTAAGCTTAACTATCAGTATGGTACAACCCAATCTAAGAGATCTAATATAGGTATTATTTCTGCATTCAGTTTCAACCGCGCATGAGAATTGGGATTGCTGGAATAAATATTTTGGTTTCTGTCTATTATTTATATACAAGGGCTTCGCGAACGCAATTGGTGTTGCGTTAAAGATGAGCGTAGCGGTTTGTGTATAGCGAGCGGGTAAAAGGTGGAGGCAGAAGGCCGATAAAAACCATGGGGAAACCTTCTCGAAAATTCTGGTCATTTGAAAATGTGTACGATTCTCACCTTTTTCCCTCCGAGCTGTCAGATAGCGAAAATATGACAAGAATATATCTCAAATCTAATAAAAACCCTTGGAGATATATTTCTGTCGCGAATTTAGCGGACGTCGCGGATGAGCGTAGCAGTTTGTAGAGTATAAAAGAGTGAATGCAGAACGTATTGTCGTACCTTCTGTGAACTAAAATTTTATTTTGCATGAGGTTCAAGAATATAGTAGGTATATTTCATAACGATTTTGATTGAATTTCATATGCTAAAGCAGCAAAATGAATGCAACGGGAAGCTGCAGTGCATGCAAGAAAAAATCATAAATGTATTTTCAATGTATACCTACAAGGAGAATTTTAGTGTAGTTTGGATTTTTTATTATGTATTTTGAAAGAGTTTTAATTAGTTTAAAAACTATCAAGACGCTTTTGCTGAAAAGAGCAGGAATTGGTACCAACGAAGGAGGTGCAAATTTTCGCTCAATCAGAGCATGCTTTTGGACCGCGAACAAACACAAACATACAAATTAAAAATCAACTAATCGAAAATACATACGAACTAACACAAGTTACATTCTTTAGGCCTGATGCAAGTGAAGATTACGCTCCTCAAATCAATTACAAAAATTACCAGCATCATACAAGTAATGAAGTTGGTATACTTATTTAAACAGGCTAGCCGTTAAAAATAATGTCATGTTCCTCTTTTATTGACGTACAGGTACTATACCTACATTTCTCCTACGTTGTTTTGGGTAACGTATAAACAAATAAAATAAAGAAACACATTTATTTTTACACATTAATTTCTCTTTTTACAAATTTACTTTTCGCTAAAATAAGGTGCAAATATACATGACAAATACAATTCATACATCAACTGCAAAGATACCATGCCTACCTAAAACAGGGGTATTATATATGCTTATTATGCTTATAAATCATAATCATATAATTCGTTCACGAATTCCTGTGCAAAACCACTTTAGATTTTGGGTTAGGAAGACGCGTGCCGACCCTTGTAAGCTCTGCTAAGCTCCATTGTGTTCTCTTCGAGAGTGACAACTGACGGATCTCCTTGCAAATAGCTGCGTTGTCACTTTCGTCCCTCTTGTGTGCTTACCTACCTGATGATTGGCAATGAAGGGGTTTCCCCGAAAATTGGCAACACAGGGCTGAGAAAGGGACAGAGTTGGTGCAAATTCTTGACACATGTCAAGACACATATCTGTTTTAACTATGGCATTATCCGAAGCCCTGAAGAGGTTTTGACCAGTAATTCGTGAACGAACTATACCAAAATCAAATATATTCGTGCCAGCTTCGATTGCTCCATAGAATTGAAAATATAGTTTATTTAATAGCACGGGCAGGTATTTGTAAATTGACGTTAGGGTTGTGGAGGGGGCAGGGGGAAAGGGGGGCAGGGGGGCTCAATTGGGCCCTCGTGCTCGAAGCGTGCTACCAAAAATCACTGGCCACCAATAAATTATCGGAGTGGTCAGGTAGACGATTTCGAAGCAACACGCGCGAATTGGCCGCAGGTGGCGCCGCTCCGAGACCGTGGCGGTTTTTTGCTGTCGCATTGTCTTAAATTATATTGTGTTGTTTTCACGACGATATGTTGGCATTCCTACGGGGTTGATTTTCAAATATTTTGGACATATTTCTATTAAACCTTTAGAAATTATGAAAACTTGGGCCTTTTGAACAGTACTAACACAAATTTTATATCACTTATTATTAGGGTTGTGGAGGGGAGTGGGGAAAGGGGGGTAGGGGGGATTGGGGGGATTGGAATAGAGAAAATTCCGAAAAGTTGTCAGCGGTGAATATGAAAATATTACTTCGTACTTCAGGCACACACAAAAACACGCACGCTTGCGTCAAATGCGATTTTGCCCTCGACCTAATATATTTGCAGGCATGATAAATATGTATAAGGTCAACATGTTTAGAAGTTTTCGTAAAGTTATGTTAAGAACTTTGAAATTTACAGAGATTCAAAATTTTGAAAAAATCGAAAAATTTCGTAAAAATAGATTTTTATAAAATGTCCTGAATCGATATTTTCCATAAACGCAGGGGGTCTAAGTTCAGAACAAAGGTAGGTCCTCTGATATTTTCATCCAAATCGGTTCAGGCGTTTGGTCTTTAGAGCGCGCGCAAACACACACACACACACACACACACACACACACACACACACACACACACACACAAATATATACACAAGTGACTTTTTATTGGGGGTAGTGAAGATTTCGCTCCGCTCGCCACGCTCATCAATTACCATTTTACTCTTTACAAATCGTAAAAGAGTCAAATGATACTTTATTTCGAAGTCCACCAGGCTGTGGTAATCTTAGGCTAACACGACTGTAAGTGCTCTTATTGTAATAAGTTTTGCCCAAGGGCGACATGGTTAAAAAACACCAACAGAATTTGACATAGCGGGTGGACGGAACAATGTAAGATATGCCATGTACATTCCGATAAAACGTGCAACGCATTCCTTGCAAACGGCAGTCATGAGAAAATCCGGTAAGGTGTTTGCCCGCAGCAAAAGAGCGGTCGATTTGAGTACGAGGTTTGCGTTTTTTCATCAGCACATCGGTGCGTTACACGTGGAATGCGTTGCGGGCGGTGTACCTACACGCATAATGAACCCAGAGTCCAGAGGGGCTGAAAAAAAATGACAGCATTTTTAAGTGTATTCGGTGGGAACCAGAAAAGGCAGATTTGGTAGCTTATGCTTTCGATATGCCGTAAATAGGTTATTCTTAAGAGATAAGTAAACGGTTGTCGTTTTGGTCGATTTTCGCATAAATTTCACATTCATAGGGAACGTCTCCTGGCTACAAATTATTTACAAAAATTTTGAAAAAAAAATACACGTGTTGTGAAAGAGCTGCTGAATGGCGGATACTATTTTTTTCGTCGTTTTTTAAAAACTTGCAGCTGGGGGAATTTTCTAAAAGTGCCATTTTAGGCCATTTTAGGACCTTAAAAAAAATTCCCCAAGCTGCAAGTTTTAAAAAAACGACGAAAAAAAAATAGTATCCGCCATTCAGCAGCTCTTTAGCAACACGTGTTTTTTTTTCAAAATTTTTGTAAATAATTTGCAGCCAGGAGACGTTCCCTACGAATGTGAAATTTATGCGAAAATCGACCAAAACGACAACCGTTTACTTCTCTTTTAATCGATGTGCACATTGGTAAATCTTGGACCCTGGAGCTGACAAAATTATTTGCTGATTCCTAATTAGAATTCGTAAGAAGCTATAAACATTTTATCCGATTCGTTCAATACTGTGTCCCGCAAATGATACATATTTCCAGATATTTTTTGAGATAGGAAGTTCCGCGCAATGTTTATTGATATCGTTAACTATTGACCACGAGGAGGGGATATCGAAAATAAAACTCGTCAAATGTATATTACCTGTTTGGGACAGGTTTCAGATTTCAAAGGATTTTCAGATGAAATATCATACCGAAGATATTTGATTATAAAATACCTTCTCGTCATTGCATTTCTGTCATTTCAAAATTACGAAGATATCTTTTGGAATATTTGGGACATAGAATTTTTTATTTGTGGATTAAATACAATAAGTATATTTAGATAGGTAGACAATATCGCTGGAATTGCCTCTTATACTATGATTTATAATAGAAATAATACAGAGGCTACTTGTATAGCTGCAGCGTTCATCATTTCAAGTTTTTTTCTTCAGCAACACTGGAACAAAGTAATAAGACGTAACAAAGTAACCAGGAACAAAGTAATATTTGTACTTGTACAAAGTAATATTATACATTTGATCCGTTGACAAAAAAACAATACGTCGCTATAAAGATTGCAAAATGATTAAATCAGCGTGTGTGATTATACTACAGTAATCCACTGGCGTAGGAACAGGGGGGGACAAGGGGGGCAATGCCCCCCCCCCCAACTTTTAGGCATCGGGGGGCAACTGGGGGCAAATTTTCTAGTAGAAATCATTCATTTTGTCTTCTGCTCAGAGTTGAGTATACCTACCTAGTGTTTCTGCTTAGCTGATGTTGAACGAAATCTTTTGACTCGTAAAAACAAATCACTTCCAGGAATATGACTATAGCATTATCAGAAATGCAGACTAACACTGTTTATGTTATAGTCTAAGTCATACATGCATCCAGACTGGGAGAGGGATAGGAAGAATTTTGTATTGCTAGTGTAGAGCTGGAATTCGCCAAGGCAAGACGCTCTGCTGTATTCGATGCGCGATATTTACAGGCATCACAGAAAACGTGATAGTAATTTTCGTAATGCGTTAATTTGATATCTTATTAAGTATTCTAACTGTATATTTCTTACCCCCATGTTCCCAGGCTGCAATTTTATCTCAAACCCTCAGATTTGCTTTAAAAATATAGCCCCCCCCCTCCCCCCCCCCCCCACACAGTCCGGGTTTCACCACTGTCTGTCTTGCAGCTTGCCCCCCCCCCCCCCCAACTTGAAAAGCGTTCCTACGCGCCTGTATAAACCCTTGCGGTTTCGCTAGTATCTTTTCGGGGTGTTGATCAGAAAACGGAAGGTATAAAGTTATTTCGCATATACAGCATTATACAACAATAGCAACTTATAGTTCCTTACGACAATCCAATCAGACCGTGACCAAATCAACAATGCTAAACTAACTTTTTCTTAAATATATTCTTAAATATGGGAGGAAACTAAGTATTGACTTAAACTTTCCCTAAGAGTATTAGAGCATGGTCAAACATTTTGCTAAGATTAAGTTCATGTTACGTTTTGATATTTGTTGTATTAAAGCTCAGGAACGGATGTGAATATTCAAAAAATTACTCCTACTGATAATTCTTCCAGCTAAGTTGATTGTCAACCAGTATTTACTTCAAGAAGCTACTCATTTGGCGTTTTATGGCGTTACCCCCCTTTTTTTTGCAAGATAAATAATGAACACACTCTCTTTATGTAATATGGTATTATGCTATTGCAAAATCACCACGCCTTCGAAGTCATTTGAACATCGCGCTCAGGAAATGTGAAAGTGCAATTTAGCCAAGATTGTCAATTTCGAGCTCTTCGTCTAACAGCACTCGTGGCCGAGTGGTTAAGGCGTCTGACTAGAAATCAGATTCCCTCTGGGAGCGTAGGTTCGAGTCCTACCGAGTGCGATCTTTTTTGTTAGTCCGCCGAAAGGAAAGTGTGTTGAGATATTATTGGTGGAGCCCCCAGTTTTTCAGTTTTCGTCATTTTCAACCGTATACATGAGATATGTGTGAATTTTTCCTGACATTCCTTTTCTATAATTTGTCTCGGCGCCAAATGTTTCGTATGAAAATAAAATGGAGCTAACATGGGCTATAATTTGGGCTATTTTATGGGTTAATATATGGGCTAATATGGGCATTATTGTACCACAAGTCGGTTATAATATTTATTCACTCATAAATAAAAAACATCTCGATAATATGGTTAGTAGATATAGTTGTATAGCAGTTATTTATATTTCACAAAAGTTAACTAAATAAATTTAATATAGTCGATGTATTTCAGGTGAATTTTAAATTACATATTGTATGATATGTAGCTGGAGGAAAATTTATTTAGAACGCTATTTACAAACAGGTTATTTTGAAAAGCACGTCACTTTTGGTAATAAATGCTTTTATATTTTTCATAGATATAATAAAGAATCAAGTTTATTTATTTTGCTCTTTGATCAAATTATGGTTTACAGCCAATGATATGAGCTCGTCCAGTAGGTAATATAATAAATCAATGATAAAACAGTATAGGTCACAAGTAAAATATTGAAAAATATATAAATAAATATACCTAAAAAATGCAATAACATTCTAGTATAACTGAAAAATCTAAAGAATTATTTAAAGGCTCCTGTTCTGAGTGTTCCAGTCGTTAAAATTAGTTTTATAGAATTCGTCGGTGCTTTAAAAAGCCTTTGCCAACAGCACATTCTTTAAAACTGATCTGCACTTTTTTCCATCTGTTGTTGATGTAATACATTTTGGCAGATGATCAAAAAGTTTAATGCCGTTAAAATAAACATTATTTTCGTATTTTGAATACGCGACATTTTCTGGATGCAAAGAGTGAACTAATTCTACACAAGAAACACAGATTGAATCAGTATACTTGGAGCTGCCGAATAATGAATCGGCTGAACATTTCAGTGCGAAATTCAGGTTCAATAAAACGTTCCTGTCTGGAATCATGGGGATGCTCCAGATTGATTTCTACGGCAGTCTGAACGGAGCTATAAATATAACCTCCAGGTCATCCTGGATGTCGTTCATCTTTTAAAATGACAGCTTCTTTTAGGACCTACCCCAAAACTTAAACCCTTCAATGGCCTAGCTGATCTACTTTCAGTGGAAAAATTAAGCTGCATCGGTCAAGGGCGATTAATGAACTTGTAAACTTCGGGTATACTTTAGATATTCGAACAAACAATAACAAAATAGTGAGAGCCGAGTTTACAAGTGCCTCAACCCAGAGTTAAAGTAGGAGTTAAGTAATTTGTCAAGGCAACTGCCTTGACTTTTTGTTTCTGAGGGCTAGACGCTAAACCCGGAGTTTACAAATATTGTAAAACCGGCCCGGAATGAAATTATGGATAAACTTCACGTAAAGCAGGAGCATTTTGCTGATGCAGGAAGGGATGGCGATGACGCTAAAAGTAGGAGGGGGGAGTGGATGGAAAACATCACAATTAGAATGGAAGTGCAAAGCTATATCCCTCCACGACCAGGAGCGCATGTAGGAACTCGTATCGTTTGAACACTGTTTATTTCCAAGGAGCAATTGAATGCAGCGCTGCAGTGGAATAATGAAACCTTTCAGCTGAAACTATACGATCACAATTCAGAGTATATATAAATCGAATTGATATCGTTTAATTATAAGCTGAGACAATTAAAATGCATTGCCATTTTCTTCATATAAAGCTCCTTATGTACAACTAGTAAACATCTATACGAAACAGCAAATTGAATACGTTATTAAGAAAAATATGTCATTGACTCTATAATTAGTAAGTACCTATTACTACTATACACTATTAAAAAATCTTCAAGTTTCATGTTTAGCCCTAGCAAGAACCAGTGGCAAATATATTTTACAATGTCACATAATTACATAGATATACAAACTTTAACCAGGAGTAAGTATAGTTACAGTCGTGTAAGCCTAAGATTACCACAGCCTGGTGGACTTCGAATTGTAAACTATCATTTGGCTCTTTTAAGATTTGTAAAAAGTAAAATGGTAAATAATTGTAATTATAAATACATTTTTTAATGGTAATGACAAAAACTTACCAAGTTTCCCCAAAAAGTGGCAAACTCAAATAATTTCTAGCGAACTTAGTTTTTTTTTTTCACGAAATGGCTGCCAAACGCCAGTGGAGTAGGAAACCAACTTTACGACAATTATAGATTGTAGGTATTTAGTGAACAACTATATAAATCAAAGTAAAAATGTGTTTATTTTTAAGGTAATCCCGAGAAATGCTCATTACATCCGAATTAATTCAAATTAATACTAGCGGAGTAAAATCTAGCCCGATAGAAGTTAGCTGTCGAACAAAATAAAAAAATCAACTATTTCGTCTCAAAAAACCGTATCCCGAAATCTGAATACCAAGTCCGGCACGCTCTCAATAAACGCGTCACGTGACCAAAGATCGAAAACGATAATCGATAACCCGAAGCTCGCCGTGCGCTACCGATTCACACGGTATCCCGTCGATCGCCGCCCCGACGTCGCCCCGGCAATCGGACCCTTTTCGGGGCCCCCAGGGCCGACAGGACCTGTTTGCGGGCCCCGGGGCCCCGTCCAGGGACCGTGCGCGCACAGCGTGCGTGTAGCACGCGTGCTTTATGGTCGGCCCTGGAATTTGCGGCGAATGCTCACTGGCTGGAGTAGCTGTGTGTGTTTGGGAATTTTATGTATTGGCTGTTGTTGACGCATAATTTGAATAAAGGGGCAAAACAAGCGGCTTAATGCGGGCCGACACTTGTTTTTCGTATCGCAAAGAGTTGACTCTGTGCTGGACATTCCGTGACAAGACGTGCTTGTTTCGCTCCCCGCAAAGGAGCGGACACTCGCCGTCGCCTCTGTGCTGGACATTCCGCGACAGGGTGCTTGTTTCGCTCCCCGCAAAGGAGCGGGCACTCGCCGTCGCCTCTGTGCTGGACATTCCGCGACAGGGTGCTTGTTTTGCTCCCCGCAAAGGAGCGGGCACTCGCCGTCGCCTCTGTGCTGGACATTCCGATGACAGGACGTGCTTGTTTCGCTCCCCGCAAAGGAGCGAACACTCGCCGTCGCCTCTGTGCTGGACATTCCGTGACAGGGTGTGTTTCGCTCCCCGCAAAGGAGCGGACACTCGCCGTCGCCTCTGTGCTGGACATTCCGTGACAGGGTGCTTGTTTCGCTCCCCGCAAAGGAGCGGACACTCGCCGTCGCCTCTGTGCTGGACATTCCGTGACAGGGTGCTTGTTTCGCTCCCCGCAAAGGAGCGGACACTCGCCGTTGCCTCTGTGCTGGACATTCCGTGACAGGGTGTGTTTCGCTCCCCGCAAAGGAGCGGACACTCGCCGTCGCCTCTGTGCTGGACATTCCATGACAGGGTGCTTGTTTCGCTCCCCGCAAAGGAGCGGACACTCGCCGTCGCCTCTGTGCTGGACATTCCATGACAGGGTGCTTGTTTCGCTCCCCGCAAAGGAGCGGACACTCGCCGTCGCCTCTGTGCTGGACATTCCGTGACAGGGTGCTTGTTTCGTTTACCGCAGAGTTCGCTTCTGGTAGAGGTGTTGGCTGTAGCCTTTTATGCAATTCTGGCCTTATGATATGGCTAAATGCACTAACCACAGTGGTCCTATTCCAATTCTAGAACTTCTGGTATCATTTTGTGACTGTTTATCAAATCTTCGTCTTTGAGACAGACCCCTAAATGTCAAATGACTCCAATGCCTATGGCAAATTTGAGCTTTAAACAGGCAATTTACCAATAATTAATAGTTTCATTTTTATTTAACTCGCAGTTATAAACTGTGAAATAAATTAAACTCTGTATACCATGAACATAGCTGGATGGAAAATGGCTGGCGGCAGTTTGAAAAGAAACCACTTCATTATCTAGTTATTATATTCATGTGCAGAAAGGACAAAGCGCGGACTAGATTATAGATGGCATTATCTATCTGCTTTTGCAGTGATTTATAATTTTATCTTGTTGTTTTTCAGTTAGTGCTTGTGAATTGTAACACGATGTTTAAGTTTCTATTAATTATAAGAGCTAGTAGCCTGAAGCTATACTGTTGATGATACACTCGATTATTTATATCAATTAACATAATGGCATTTTTTGCCGTGATTTGAATTGAAATTGTCGTCCGGTCCAAAAAGGAAACGTTTTCGATTATCTATGACGCGAATAAACTTACCCAATTCATTTTTAATGCTAGAAAATATCATACAAAATTGTGTTTTTTTACCGAACTATAAAATGAAAGGTTGGAGTTTAAAATCATATATTTTGCAATAGAAATTGCAGGTTCTCTATGTGGTTAGGTTTTGGTTTTAACATATAATCTGCGTGGAATATACAAACTTAAATGAAAATCTATACCTTATTGCTTTTCAAAGACAAAATGTTATATTCAAATAAATTCAATGCTTTTTTGTTTGGGACAAAACGTGGATGCTTTGTAGGAAGAACGCAATCTTTTGTGCTATTTGTAAATAATTTCTTACCTTCAATTTACCTAATACCATGTTATCGACAGTCTCGAATATTGCTAAAGGAATAAATTCCGGCCGCAGCCACTAGAATTGTGTACAAAAGTCGAGGCTGTTTCGTAATGAAGGGTTGGTCTCTGAGATTTGTACCCGTTGCGTGAGGAGCGAAGGGTGGCGTCACGCAATCGACTAGACGAATTTCTAAAGTCGCTCTTGGCGGATCTTTGCTCTTTCCAGAAGATTTGTTCCGAGAATTTCGTTTTACTTTAAACAGGACATTAGCTGTCTTTACAATGTTCAATGTTTCGTTCAATGCATTGAATTCAATGTTGAATTCAATGCATTGAACCGTCTAAACAACAATTGAATTTAATGAATCATTGAATGAAAGCTTGAATTCAATGTTTTATCATTTAGGGCGTGTTCTTAATATCGTTGAATTTTCCTTTCAATAATCAATTCAATTTCTGCCTTCTACAAACAAAGATTTTGGAAGGCTGTGCCACCATTTTCAATAAATTTGGAACATTAAGCTATAGTCACGAGCATTCAATGTTTCATTCAATGCATTGAACGAAACATTGAACCGTGTGAACACAGCTTATGACTCGAAATTGTCAGACTGTGCATGAAATATGTTGCGGATAGTTATCAGATATCTATATATCCGTTATATAATTTATCTGATAGATATGTTATCCGATAGATATTTTATCCGAATATATATCACAGCTATCCGGCGCCTGTCTACCATAGGATAGCGTATTCGGTATATTATAGATAGTGCATACTTGTCCAAAAGACATATAGTCACTATCCATCCAGACATTTTTCCAACCGAAAAATCTTCTGGATAACTCTATCCGGAACAAATTTCACCGGCTATATTATCAGACTTGTAAAATGTCGGGTCTTAAAACAATGATAATTTGCACAGTTTTTTGTGGCTTAAATTATAAAATACACAACATTATAGTTCACTCACATTATAATATTGTGTCTATACCTATACTCACATTATTATTTGACCCACAGGGTATAAAAATAAAGGTATGCTATATACATGCCATTGCATATGATCCAAGTATATACCTTATAACAGAAATAATTTGTTTCCGGCAAAAAATTTTCGGAAGCAAATTTTTCACATAACATTCGACGTTTGTCAACAACAAATTATAAAATGTCGCCAAAAATCTGTGTGTGACTACAGATACATGAGCTACCGCATCCCTTTAAACAAGCTACTAATTTTGCAAATAATTTTCCGTTGGCCTTGTGATTCGGATAGCAAAATGGTCTCCAGCCAATAGGACACATGGTTCGGTCCTTTGCTGAAAATGTCTAGTCATTTTGACAATATCAAAATTTGCTGATGCTGTGGGCGCCAACGCCAAGGCAACGTCGGAACCATGGCATGGTTCTTTTTAGGATCGAAGCCATCTAGCACCAGAGCAACCATCTAACATCTAGGAATACAACTTCCACCCACCGCTCTCAATTCGTATCGCATTACCGAACTAGGGTATAAGGATTTAGGATTTTAGAATTAGGATTCGGATTTTAAAATATTATGCAATTTTAATCGTTTTTGAAACATACATGTCTGCACACAGGGGATGAAGTCCAGGGTCTATACTCACATTTAATACGCTGGTATACCTACGCAAAGTTCTAGCTTTTAAAAGTCTAACTTTTGCGAGTTTTCCATACTTGTTCTATGTTTCACCCTTTATATGCCCATTCATCTTATCTTACCCATTTCCCACCCACCCATAGCACACCCATTTACCCACTACCCATTTATCCATTTACCTTTGAGGCGCAAATCGAGATATGTGGACGTGTTTTTGTGAAACCCAAGCGAAAATAGTCGTAAGCGCCAAACAACAATGTTTGATATGTGAAAATAGGGTGTGTTGGCAATGACGAAAATGTGAAAATAAGAATTCAGTTTCATTTTTACTGCCCCCCCCCCCCCCCCCGGTTGACGAAAAATTTGCGTATACCCACCTTTATTTCCAGCATCACGCCACTGTCTACACACCAGCATCTTCTACATGAATTGAATTTTTATTTGACAATAAACAAATTATTATTATTAATTAAATTAACTGTAATCATTTCATGTCCTCAACTTTTCCATTACAACAAAGAGCATGCGGACGCGTTAACTGTCACAAAAAATCTCATTGGTTTGTGCGTGCTGGCTGGACGATCGGAGAGGGATTATTTTTTTGTCTGATTTGATTAAAATTGAATTCGGCATAAATTGCCCCGGTATTTGGGGACAAAGTGGCTTTGTCGGACGCATCCAGAGTCTAGCCCTTGGTGATGTCGGCTCATATTTGTCAATTTCTTGCAATCGTCGTGCGTATTAAAATAATTGACTTAAGTGTTTGTGTCCGAGAGTGCCTCTGGGGCTCCAGCATAATCCTTTAGCTAAACTTAATAAAAAAAAGCGCGCGCGTAAGTTGAAACTTTATTAAGAAACAACAAAAAAGTTCCGAACTAAAATATCTAGACCTTGCCACACATAATTTAATTTAAAAAAATTAATTTATACCTAATATATAGTCTTCTTGTGCAGCTTTATAACGTCAATGCTCAATGCCAATACTTACATGGGCAGATTAAACGATATAATTAATTATATGATTAAATGATAATTCCATGTGCTGACCATACCTGCACATGTTATTTTATTTACAGAGAGATATTGGGAGGGAACGAATTGCCACTCGCCCAATTCCTCTTGACATTGATGCAGATTAAGTGCACCGATGAAAACCATTGTAACGATCTTGCAAGACCAGAACTTGTCACAAAAGCTCGTACAAAATCTGTGCTGAACTTTTCACAAAAGCTCGTACAAGATATGTCCAGAACTTTTCACAAAAGCTCGTACAAGATCTGTCCAGAACTTGTCACAAAAGCTCGTACAAGATCTGTCCAGAACTTTTCACAAAAGCTCGAACAAGATATGTCCAGAACTTGTCACAAAAGCTCGTACAAGATCTGTCCAGATCTTGTCACAAAAGCTCGTACAAGATCTTTGCAGAGCTTGTCACAAAAGCTCGTACAAGATCTTTGCAGAGCTTGTCACAAAAGCTCGTACAAGATCTGTTCAGATCCTGTCACAAAAGCTCGTACAAGATATGTCCAGATCTTGTCACAAAAGCTCGTACAAGATCTTTGCAGAGCTTGTCACAAAAGCTCGTACAAGATCTGTTCAGATCCTGTCACAAAAGCTCGTACAAGATATGTCCAGATCTTGTCACAAAAGCTCGTACAAGATATGTCCAGAACTTGTCACAAAAGCTCGTACATGATCTGTTCAGATCCTGCCACAAAAGCTCGTACAAGATCTGTCCAGATCTTGTCACAAAAGCTCGTACAAGATCTGTCCAGATCTTGTCACAACAGCTCGTACAAGATATGTCCAGATCTTGTCACAAAAGCTCGTACAAGATATGTCCAGATCTTGTCACAAAAGCTCGTACAAGATCTTTGCAGAGCTTGTCACAAAAGCTCGTACAAGATCTTTGCAGAGCTTGTCACAAAAGCTCGTACAAGATCTGTTCAGATCCTGTCACAAAAGCTCGTACAAGATATGTCCAGATCTTGTCACAAAAGCTCGTACAAGATCTTTGCAGAGCTTGTCACAAAAGCTCGTACAAGATCTGTTCAGATCCTGTCACAAAAGCTCGTACAAGATATGTCCAGATCTTGTCACAAAAGCTCGTACAAGATATGTCCAGAACTTGTCACAAAAGCTCGTACATGATCTGTTCAGATCCTGCCACAAAAGCTCGTACAAGATCTGTCCAGATCTTGTCACAAAAGCTCGTACAAGATCTGTCCAGATCTTGTCACAACAGCTCGTACAAGATCCATGTGCAGATCTTGTCACAAGACAACTAGCGTGCGGTTAGGAAGTGAGTCCTCTTTTGCGGCCAGACGAAACAAAACCGAGTCTCGCCTTCTCATCAACAGCTGATCAACAACGCCATGACAAATGCAATTATCACGAAACAACATCAAACCGCTGAATGCCCAGCGCCCCCAGCGGACGAATCCGCGTGTCATCGCGCATGCTCGAGATTATAGTCACGTGACCTTGTCCGGCCACGGCTCGTTTGATCACCGCGGTGAAATGCGGTCCATTTCGACGTCTCTTGATTACACCACTAATTGTTACCAACTTAAAACGCCGCACCTCAGTGCAGTTCGTCGCCGGAGCGGCAGCACGGTCGCGGAATCCCTCAAACGGTGTCGAGTGCGTGTCTCGCAAAGGATAGTGCCTGGACTACTTATACGTCACGAAAAGCAATGCGGATTAGTTAAGGAGACGGATCAGTTCGCCAGAAAGTGGCTTTCAGACCAAAAGTTGCCCACATCTCAAGGCCACATCGTTGAAGTTATCATTTCTATATTTTAGTATGTTGTATGTAGACAAAAGATGTAAATAAGGGCGATATTTGACCCTGGATTGCGAGAACACCCCCCGAAACTCTTAATTTTAAACCATTTTTAGAGCCATTGTATACGAAAGTACAAAGAAAGGTAGGGGAAAAGGGTCATTGTCGCCCTTATTTACGTCTTTTGTCTACAACATACTGAAATATTGGAATGATAACTTGAACGGTGTGGCCTCGAGAACGCGGCAACTTTTGGTATGTTTCAAAAATGTCAAAGTTTTCGTGAATGAACTATAACATTACATACAAAGATGCTGATGAAACGAAATATATTTATGAATTTAGTTTTACATATTTATGTGCATTAAAATGTCGTGTATGAAGCAGCGATGCAATTTTGGCGAGTTTTGGCAGGGAGAAATGAGTAGTTTCATTGGGTTTATAGTTAGACAGAGTCCCACCGCTAATGCCAGGGTGTCTGCGTAGCCACCGAGGCCGCAACCCGAAGTGTCTGTTTCTCTCGCCAGATAGCGCCAGCAGCTCTTCGGGGCGCTTGCTTTCGAACGTGGCTTAAGACTATTGGAGTGAGTGCTTACTCGGGCCGCTTCCCGCTCACATTTCACCTCCTACTGGATACCAACTTGTGGCCACACCTTTTGTCCGATCGTAACGAAACCCATGTCTACGGAATCCTCAAACTTTTGGCAACAAATTGTGAGTTTGCAAATCTCAAAAAATATTCACTCATCTAGTATTTTGAAGCGTTGTAAAACAACCCTGTTAAGTCGAAATATTGTGCGTATCCTCGGGCCGCTTCCCGCGCAGAATTTACCTCCTACTGGACACTAACTTCTGGCCACACCGTTTGTACGATTGCGACGAAACCAGGGTCAACGGAATCCTCACACTTTTAGCAACAAATTGTGTGATTTGTAACCACGAAATACCTATATAGAAAGTTAAAATAAAGCTTCGTGAAATAATCACCAACAACCACACCAATAGCCTTAGAAAAAAAAATTTCAAGTATACTTAAGAAATTCCTAACAAAGCATTGTTTTTATACAGTTGATGAATTTATAAATGTATCTAGGTTAAAAAAATGACGTTCCAATATTTTGTACGTGTAATCAAATGGAATAAAAAACTATTATTACTATTATTATTATTATTAAAAGCGGCGATTGCTATGACGTAGTGGCGATGTAGGGTTAAATAGGGGAAATCTTGTCTTGGGAAACTACCCATGGTAGTTTCGCCTCGTTGGCATAGAACAATGGCATCGTTGGTGTCAGTCTTTCGGCGACAGTCACCCTAGCCGAGCGGCGACCGACGAATTAGCTAAGAATGCTTGGGCCGGCGCCGGCAAGTGTTTGCATTGTTCCGAGTTTTTCTCCTGCTTCGAGTGCGCAATCGCAGTGATCTAGTGGATGTGACGTCACGACGAGGACAACAGCAAAGGGATGCACAAGTCGAACAATGTCACCAGTTTAATAATTTCAGGTTGAGGTCAATTTGTGTTTAAACTTCAAACATCTTTGAGTAGCGATTTTTTTCGATCAATCGAGGGATGAAGAACGAATAGATTTTTATATGCAATGGGACATTCAAATGATACGAGATAGAGTCGGTATAGTTGTGTGGTTTTATGAAAATTAAAAAACATGCGTATACATAGATAACTAGCAGTATGGGCCCGTGCTACGCATAGTGTGTTATCGGGGCATTGCCCCCTCACTAATCAACTATACAACATTTTCAGGTCAAACTCAGAAAAAACAGCTGAATGAATGCGACCCTGTTTTGGGTTCCATGTTAGGTTCAAAGATTGTGCAGCTGAACCCCACAAACCACTGGCATTTTCCCTGATTGGGGTGCTGCGCCCCCCCCCCCAAACTCCCGCTTCACAGAACCAACCGCAATTAACAGATTTGAATTAAACCCCATGAACTCTGAACGAAATGCCTGGAAATAAATTATCTGGTAGGGGGTTGCGCTCCCAGACAGTCTCTTATAGTTATCCACTATCTTCCTCGCTAACCCCCGCGAACCCTGTCTGAGAGCGCAACCAAACCTCCACTCCACAGAACCAATAGCTTCAAACAAACTATACCTACCCACAACACTCACTGATTCAGTCGTGTTAGCCTAAGATTACCACAGCCTGGTGGACTTCGAAGTCAAGTATCATTTGACTCTTTTACGATTTGTAAAGAGTAAAATGGTTAATAATTGTAATGATAAATACCTTTTTTAATGGTAATGACAAAAACTTATCATTTGATTCTATGGTATGGTACTCTATGATATGAGATCCCCAAAAAGTGGCAAACTCAAATTTATTCTAGTGTACGCCCCCAAACTGCAAGTGAACATCTGCATTGAATATGACACATGGCTTTATACATGCCGGTCACAATAATTTCTTGGTTTCGCATCTTGTTCGCATCTGTTCAACGAAACAGAAACTTGAGTTGATGTGCGTAAATAAAAATGCGAAAAATTTAAATAAAAACAAATTAAATTGAATTGAATTCACAAATCACTGCACGCCATGGCGTCACAGGAATCAGGATCAATCTTGGCACAAGTTATCTTCACGGGCATCTCAGTTGATTTTCTTTATTACGCAGAAACCAATTCCAAGCAAACATTATAAAGCAAGAATATTTTAAAGATCCAAATTTGCTTTGCTATAGTTAGAGAGGTACTTTGCGATCTAGAGTGACCATTGTCAAATTCCGTTAGGGCCCCGGGTATTTATAGTAATTACTAATTAGACCCACAAGTCAGAATTTCATTTTAAAAACTGTCGAAGGGAGGGGAAGAGGACATATTATAAATTATAATGTGACATACTAAAAGGGAGACGGACACTGATGTGTGAGATTTTGTGACAATGGGGGGGGGGGGGGGGGGGAGGGGGAGGGGGAGGGCAGAGGCGTCAAAACGATGGTCATAAAAAGTGTGACATCTAAAGTATCCGCTCTCTGTTTAAAATTGGATACGTTGTTTATAGGGCAACAACACTGACCATACTATCGCTGCATATTCGTCGTAACTCGAAAAAAAATGACAAAAACAAATCCGACCCCAACCGCACCGTGTACACCCCCAGCATTGCCGCTTGTAGAGGAGGTCTTGTCGAAGGAGGCCACCGATTACGGAGCAATTACCCGACAAGTAGCGAGCACCAAGACCGCTCAGCTGACTGTCTAGTCAACTCTATGCTGCAGCCCGTGAGGAATGCAGCATGGAACACGTCGCATTGCTTTGTGCAAACACTAGACGACTTCCATTGCAATTGAGCACGATTCGAGTATGCAATGACTCTTATTCACGTTTCGAGTGCCCGTGAAGATTAGCCTGGCATCCCGTTCTGTTCGCGGACGCTGGTATTTGCAGGAGACCTTTGAAGTTAAGCAGCAGTGGCGGCAACGCGCTTTGGGTGGGTGACCGCTGAATCGATATTGTGTTTTGTGTTGGGTATGACGCTGGGTTTACGGCTGGCAATGTCGGTGACACGATGTCATGAACAACGACTCTGGATGTGCATGACGTAATGTTAACGACTCTTCCATGGGGTCTCTGATTGGTACAGAGCCAATGTTGATGACATCGTGTTGTCATCATCAAATTGGTCTTGTCAAATAGATTAAAAAATAACCTTGAATCTGGTTTCTCGCATAATTTTTGCGGATTTTACCTGCTGCTGTATTTGAACTGCTCTGTACCCTTAAATACAATTTCACACAAGCTATCCTGCAGATAGATATCAAAATGTCCTATCCCAAATGATCAACCAATACAAATGTGAACCATATAATATAATATAACATTATTCTATGACATCACATCTCATAGGTACATACAGTTCAATGTAACCTTAAATACAATTTCACACAAGCTCTAGCCAGACAAATATCAAATTTCCTATCCCAAATGACCAACCAATTTACAAATGTTAACTATACTAGGGCTTCGCCGAACGCTCTATACCGTCGAGTTGAAGGATGAGCGTTCGAGCCTTCTCGAAAGTTCTGATCACGTGAAAATTTCGATGACTGACTTTTCTTTGTTTTTCCCTATAACCTATCAAAAAGCTCAAATATACTTATTTTGAGCGTATTCAGTAACGAAATCGTAAATACATAAATATTAAATATTCTTAAAGGTTTTTTATAAGTTTCTAGCTACATTTGTGGCGCTGTTTCCCTTTCAATTAACTTCATAAAAAGAATTGCCTAGCTTCCAAAAGATATCGAATATTTCCCTTGGACGAACTTGAAATCAACAACACTGGTTACCACGGACAACATAAGAGAACCAAGGACACCGATCACATGTTGAATCAGGTGTCGAAAATCACGAAAAATCACTACTTAAATGCGAATAAAAACCAGACGGAACGTCTTACCAATCTAAGATTTTCAGGAATGATAAATATCCATAAGGGCAACATATGTTCAAATTTGGGCAAAGATTGGTTAATAACCTTGACAGTTATAAATACGCAAAATTTAAAAAAAATCAAAAAAATCGTAAAAATCGATTTATGCAAAAAGTTCCGAGCCGATCTTTTTCAAAAACGTGGCAGATCTAAGTTCAGAGATTTTGAAGGTGTCCTACAATTTTCATCAAAATCGCTTCAGCTGTTTGGTCAGTAGAGCGCGGACAAACAGAAAAAAAAAAAAAAAAAAAAACATGGGATACTTTTTTCTACGGGTGGTGTAATTGAAGTCTTCGCTCGCTTCGCTCGCTCATCCAATAATAATACAATATATTATTATTACATCATATCACATCTCAAACATACTACAATAATGAGATTCAATTTCTTAGACTCATGTCTACTATATCCTATCTTTAGCACTTCTTTTGAAAAAAACTTTTTCAAACTGGGATTTGAATGCTAAATCAAATGTCTCACTGGTTTCCCCAATAATAGATTATACTATAATTTATGTACGTGATTATACATTCAGTTATCACACAACTAAACTACTTATATTAATTTTGTATTTAAAAAAATAAAAATCATAGTTTTTTTACTCTCGCCGCGTCGCTTCGAATGAGAAACGTGATCGATCCACGGTTTCATTCGAAAGTCGGGTGAATCTTGGCAAGCTTCAAGTCAGTCATGAGAATTCGCACTCGTGATTTATTTTTAATCGGCGATTAGCGCTGCGATGTCACGTGTGCAATTAAAGCGCTAATCAAGCTAGATAATCACTAATCATGTTACTAATAGGTTGTCCGATCCAGACAACCTCGACGCCGAATCGTGTAGAAATGCACCCTGCCAAATGCCGACGGGTTCGGTGTGTTTCAGCGTGGTGTTCCATTTCGTACGACGATCATATAACTCATAAAACATCATCATTAATCGCACTAATTATTGGCCCCAAAAAGAGGGTGGTTGGGTGGGTGGAACGTGAACATTTTAGGTTTTTGGTAATTATGTAGACATATAATTTAATTGCTCTATCGGTCAAGCAAATTTTAACTATGTGACGCTCAATTGAGCGTTACAAAGAGTAATAAAAAGCTTTTAAAAGCTTTTTATTACTTTTTGTAAATGACTGCATGTGAGAATCAAATTGTTAGCTAAATACCCAGGTTAAAAAACACTTAAAGGTTATAGCTTAAGTTATGATGCTAGGCTGCTAGCATAGTTATGTTAAGGAGAGCATTTGAAGGAGAGCGGATGTGCATCTTCCTCGAGGACCCACTGCTCTAGACGCGAGCTAAGAGTTTCAAAACTGCTCATGGAGCCTTTTGTCCGGCTCAAGACGTGGCTTGTGAGTTTTGCAACTCTTGGCTCGTGTCTACCAGCAGTGGGTCCTCGAGGAAGATGCAATTCACTCTCCTTCTTAACGTGAAATGGAGTTTAGCTGATTTTATGCTATGTATCAGAGTATCAATAAAGTACAAGGCATATTTATTGAGATTTTTAAAATTGGAATGATTCAAATTGAGAAGTTTTTTTATAGTGTCGTATTGATCTGGTAAGACCTTCAACCCAAGGTAAGGGTCCTCCAATTTAGAGTAAGGTCATTTCAATCCAGATAATGGTCATTCCAGTCCATCTTTCTCTTCCCATTTCAATCAAAGCCACTGCAATCAAAGTGGAACAGTTCACACCTCGAAAGCCATGTGAGTTCCAAACCACCTCATTTTGCAACATTTGCTCCTAAATTTGACCTCTGCCCCTGAATAAGAAGCCTTGACTGAATGAAAAGTCTCACTGGTTTCCCGACGTTTCGTAACATATGCAGTTACTTTATCAAGGGTGATAGCTGGACTGACGTTAAAAACGTGAACAAAAGAACCAATAGTTTTTTTTTATCGAAGCATACTTAATTATAATGATCCTGTCAAAGTCGAAAAATAACTTAAAAAATTAAAATTTACTCACCTTCATTTTAAAAACCATCCAAAACCCCAATGAAATCCCAATGAACTGAAATCAGTTTATTTTATTAAGAATTCAAACCGCAGTTTGAATATTTTGGCCATAACCAGTGCTAAAGAAATAGGACAAGCATTAACATGAGTCTATAGAAAGTTTAAAAACTTGAAGACTATTTTTAAAATATGTACAAAAATAACCAAACGCTGAGCTAAGCCGTTCACGTGAAACTCCACGAGTCGAGTAAAATTCTCATCATGCTGATTGCTGATCGAGGCGACGCCGTGCTTTTCGAGAGGAGAGCCGATCCCAGCCAGCGATCGTTGGAGGCGTCGCTTGTGCAGCCGTATCGTTTCACCGAGACGTTTGACCGCGCGCGGGCTCGCAGATTACCGGCGTCCTCAGGTCTCTCGGTAATTACCCGGCTGGGATAATTGCCCGGACCACGCCCTCGACGGTATCGCGGCTTCGACGTCGATCGGCTTCGAAACACGATCGGGATGCCATTTTTATGCTCTCCTATTGTGAGGTGCTGCGATAGTTTTGTGGGGTTTGCAATATGCTTTGAACTATCCGTTAATGGAAGTTTAATGATTTTTTTATTTTGACTTTTTAAGACAGCCAAGCATTGACTCTATTGACTCTATGACTCTATTGACTCTGGTATTTAGTTTGCTCTAATTAAAGTTTTGCAAGCTCAGGTTGGAGGGAATTTTGACTACTACCTATACGTTTTTTAGACGTTAATTTTAGTAGTCTCTGTTATATGTATATAACAGCATATAAAATGATATAATTATCATTTTATTGTCTTGATTAACTAAAATTAGGTACAGACATTTTATGAAGGCTCTACACTTATCGAAGCCGGCCAGCCTGACGCTTCTTGTCTCTTCATTCATTCCTTCGTTTCACTTTCTTCTTAATATAAAATTATATGACTACAAATACTAAAGTATACTAAAGTAAAACAGAATTATTTTGTGAAACATTATGGGATTGTCACTTGCGTCAGTTGGTTCGGTACTTGTATTTTGTTTAGAAGTAAGTAGTAATTCAGAATAATAGAAAAATACATTTATAAATTTGCGCCATGGTGCTGCAAAAAAAAAGCTTTTTGCTCAGACACCCTGGAGTACTGCAGGATTTGCGAGTATTGGAACAGACACGTCACTTCCCGCAGGAATATTTCCGACTTCGGGAGACTCGGCTATCCCCTTTAGGCTACTCATCGATCATTGTTTCTCGCAGCATCAACAGCGTTCACCTCGTGACCCGCAGAGGGCGTCATGCGCGCCGCGCGGCGACATGCGGAACTAACGCAAACATGTTTTTTTAAGAACATACCATTCCTCTGGGAGCGCTGGCAGTCACTGACGCGTACATAAGCGCCAATTTGACGAAACTGAAATCCTGTCATCATTTTTTCTCCTCCATATTGGTTTCTTATACCTTATAATATAATCAAAGCTTGTGTTTTTATCTCCCAACTATTTATTCGTTGATATTTGTATTCATAATTATGAAATAGATTCATGTTTATTAATTTTCTTATAGACTCATGTCTACTATACCCTAACTTTAGCACTAGTTTTGAAAAAAACTATTTCAAACTGGGATTTGAATGCTAAATCAAAAGTCTCACTGGTTTCCCGACGTTTCGTAACATATGCTAGTTGCTTTATCAAGGGTGAAAGCTTGACTGGCGTTAAAACATGAACAAAAGAACCAATAATTATTGTTTTTAAACTAAGCTTCCTAAATTTTAATGCTCTTGTCATATGTTACGAAACGTCGGGAAACCAGTGAGACTTTTGATTTAGCATTCAAATCCCAGTTTGAAATAGTTTTTTTCAAGATTCATGTTTAATTTTTTTTTTATTGTAACCTAAAAAGCATGTTGTTTTCCCGCCATTGAACTTTTGTTTCATGAGTCGGTGGTACAAAATGGGGCATCTTCTCTTACGGGCTAGACTGTGGGGCTGTGTTGGGTTTCACAAAACTTTGTGCTTAGAGCTTTAGAGAGAGAAGTAGAGTGGCGTCTGTCATTACTAAACTTACAACAGCTGCTGTTGAGGTCCCATCTTGTACTGTTTTTAATTGAATTTCGCGGCGTAATAATGCATATAGGCTGATTGTTGTCGATGTCACTTTTAACTGATTGGTGTGACCGCGGTTTCGTGAGGACACCGTTCAATGTGACACTTTTCTAGTCTCCCAAGCAGCACAAAACCCACCAAACACAAAACAGCACAATCCCGGAATGGGCGACATTTTTGGGAGGCTAATTTGTGTACATAATAATAAAATGAATAGCCAATTACGAGCTTTCGTAATTTAAATAAGATTAAAAGAGCACAAAACCCGTTATGGCGAACGTTCGGTGAACGTCGAAAAGCTAGCGGGGGATGACTTACGTTCAACGTACGGGTAGAACCTAATCGAAAATTTGGCGAATGTGAACGTTGAACGCAAGTTATCCCCCGTTAGCCTTTCGACGCGTCCACCGAACGTTCACGATAACGTTCGCTTAACGTTCTTGTGCTACTTGAGACGTTGTTGAAATAAGCGCGGGGTTTTGTTGTTTCGCTTTCAAAAAATGTATGACTAAGTTTTTAAGGAATAAAACGTCAATCTTCGGAAAACCCCCGGTTAGTGTAGAAGTTAAATTAAATGAAATAGAGATTTTCTTAATTAGATAGTAACCATTTTCGGTCATCTTATTCTTCTGCATCATTGTCCAAACATGCTGCACATACGTCTTGGCAGGACACTGGCCATGGGTTGGAGCCAACAACAACAACATTTAGTTTAGTTCATGTGCATCAAGCACATGAACTAAACTAAATGCATGGCAGTGGTAACCTTACGTCAACGTGCAAACCTCCCTATTTCTCAATGTATACCGTTACTTCCATACATCTTTAGACACAAAGTCTATACATCAAGTCAAAAACCTCCTTTAATCACAAAAAGAAGCCGTATCGTTTACCTAAAACATAACTAACACAACTATTAACTATAATAACAATTACTTAAGCCATCAAACCGAAACAACAGGGAACACACTTGATCATGACGTATCATTTAACGATTATTGCGGGGGAAAGTGACTGAAGTGAGGAGGGGAAGGATACCTGCCAAAGTGACGTGTACCGATACCCTCCATTCTGGAAGCCCGGCAATCAAGCTGCTGGCAAAGAGTTGAACACTCGACGCAGACTAATTGAGATGTGACGTAGACACGCGGTGATTAACGAACGATTAAAGTCGATCTCGTAGCTGCGCTTCTGAGGTAATTTGCTGTCTGCGTGCCAATTATGAAATAGAGACGTTAAGACGAAGTGCACTTCCGCTGTTATACCATTGTTGGTGCTGTTGCGATTGGATGCCATGTTGCATTATTGCGTCGAATTATCTGTGTACATGTGATGAATTTTGTTCACCTGACACACACGCTTTGTGCATGTCAAGGGGAAGGTCAAGGCATGTCAAGGGTGACACCCTTGCCATGTAAGGGTCACGGGCCGGTAAAAATGTGAACCGCGTCAAGAAATAAATAAATAAATAAATAAAAGAAATAAGGTCAATTGATAATATTATGTTATAGACCAGGTGCCGAATTACAGAAGCTTTGCGTAACTCTAAGCTGTAAGATGAGCTGTCCGTCGTAACTTTACGCAAGAGCTAAGATGGACTAAGGTGGTGGTTAATTCGGTATTACAGAAACATTTTGTCACTTATCTTAAAGTTATCGTAAGTAATCCATTGATTCTGTCTGTCAGATGTGTTACGCCGAGGTTTTGGGGGACGATTTACAGAAACTTGGCGTATAACTTTAAGATAAGTGAGCTGTTTACGCTACGATTTCGTTCTGTAATTCACCTCCTGACCTGTTATAGGATGTTGCAGCTTATTCTCATCTCGCTTATCATCACTAGATTTGACTGTGATGATGGAAAAGATATCGCATCGTCGACTCTATATCAAATAACAAAGTAATTATTAACGCAAGGTTGATTCTATTTATGACCAGTATAGCTGGGTAAAGGCTCAAAAAGTGTGCAGTTACTGCAGTTGTCAATCAAATATCTTAATTCTAATTATCAATGTAATATATTTGCCGATATATTCAATGGAGATATCACAAATCAATTTATGTGAGTTTCTGGCATTGCAAAATAAAATTGCGTTCGCAAAACGCCATTGCGAAAACGAAAGAATTACATTTGAGCAAACAATAGATGTTTGCATTCATGAAGGCACATGGAACTACAGGATATCCCCTTTAAGATATTGATTATAGCTAAAGGATAATAGCGTCACTACCTTGTTCAAGAACTTTCTCCGTGAACAGTTAGTTATAAACTAGGCTAGCTTCAACATCATCTTCACCTGCATCCAGCAAAGTGTATTCATACCCCATCAGTCCATCAGATACGATGACAAAACAGAGTGCATCGTAAAAACAATAAACGAATGATAGGGAACCTAAACCTTTATGAAAAACCAAAAAAAAGAGAATCCCTATGTGCAGAATAACGAACAAATACAATGGATGGGTCTTCTAGAGATACCTTCGACTGGAAGATTGCAATATGTCTAGTGACCGAATGCAGAGTCGACACTGAGTGCACACTCACACTGAGTCTGCACTTAGAGCGCACTTTGGGGACAATTTATCATTGCAAATACCAACTAAGTGTGCACTGAGTATACGGACTCAGTGTGAGTGCCCACTCAGTGATGACACTGCATTCGGGCCTAGGTATGGTAGGTATGATAGGTAGGGTGTTGTAGTTATACTAGAATAAAATGAGAAAGAGAATTTATACAATTAATTCCTGTCACAAAGGTGCAGCAAATTGTTTAACGTTCGTTGTCTTACAAGGGCAAGAAATAAGAAAATGCATTATGCAAAATGTGTAAATTTAATCTAACATCGTTCCCCAATTGCCATGACCAGCTAGATACGAACGCTGCTGCACTGGGCCGCGCTGCTCGGGGTGGCAGGGGCAGGTGCCCCAGTTCCCCCCCCCCCCCCCCCCCCAAAAAAAAACCCACCTGGCGGTGGTATCGGACAATCAATCAAACCGCCAGAAGGCAGACGATAATCTACTAGAGGCGATCTGCTAATGAATATCTCCTCACCATCAAAATGCCTGCGGGCCCAGAAAGATCACGTGGTCGTATCATAAAATATAGCTTTTGCGAAAAGAAATTCTTTCTATAATATAATTTGTTCGAGTTACTCACCAAACTGTTGTAAAGGAAAATGTGAATTTATGTATACGTTTAACTCTATTTCACGTTAAGAAGGAGAGTGGATTATAGCATCTTGCTCGAGAACCCACTGCTGCTAGAAACGAGCTAAGAGTTTCAAAACTCTTAGCTCGTTTCTAGAAGCAGTGAAGTTACTCTTGGAAGATGCAAATCCATTTGGCTAAACAGAGGCCAGAGAAGGGCAATTTTTCGCCCGCGGCATTAAATTAAAATATAGAAAACTGCGACATATAAATTATAACCAATGCAAACATTTTGTGCATTTTTAACTACTTTTTGCCCCCCCCCCCCCATGCGCCACTCATCCAAAGAAAGCATAGAACACCTCAATATATTTGTCGATTCTGGCCAGCTAACAAAATGACCCCTGCTTTGTTCTTTTTGGTCGCGAAATAAAAGGTAAAGTCATGTGACAGAATTTTTGAACGAGCAATTGTGACTTCATCAATGGCCGTGTTTATTTTTAGACGTGGCGTCTTAGTGTAGCTTTAAATCAATTGGAATTAAAGCACTAAAATATTAATGTGGACGGTAAATTTTGCATTTTGGTAAACTAAGCAATGAATGGAATTGTTGTAACGCGTCAGAGGTTTTGGATTTAAAAGAATGTAGTTCCAAGGAGATTTCGTTTATACTATGTGGGAAGTATGGTGATTTGACACAAATAATAACCTGCCTTCACGTCACAGTTATGTAGTAATTTATTCCTCGTCATTACGAGTTACAAACCACGAGAATTATTTACAAAAAACGAATAAAAATAAATGGTTTTGACATAGATATCGCTCTTCACCGAAAGCAACCGCGGACCTAACTGCACTTGGCCACCAGCCGGAACTTCTGGTTGGCTCCACCATGTCTGGTCCAGGGGATGATCTTCGCCCCACACTCGACCGCGCCCTTGTGGATGTCGATGGCGTGGCCCGAGCCACTGGTGATGGTGAAGTCGTCGTTGAGGGTCCATTGCTGGTTGCTGCCTCCGTGGCCGGACCACAGACAGAGCTTGCCCTTGGACTGGTTCACGTCGAGGACGAGTCTGCAAAACGCAACGACACGCGAAGTTAGATTGGGTAGATACTTTGCACACTTCAAATCGTGAAGCTGGGTTGCTAACAATGTTGGTGACACGATGTCGTCATCATTGGCTCTGCCACCAATCAGAGTCGCTATGGCAGAATTGCGAACATCTCTGGTTTCCGAGTCTCTGATTGGTGGCAGAGTCAATGTTGATGACATCGTGTCACTGACATTGCCAGCTGTAAACCCAGCTTTAGACCCGTTTGTTCAGTGGCACGTTAAATACCTAACGGTCTGTTAACTTGTTATTTGCTTAGCTACGTCCAATCAGAGCCCTTATTTCTTGCTAATGGACCGTTAAATCTTAACGGGCCATGCTGAAAAACCGACATTAAGTCTGCTTTACTCTGCGTTACACTTCTTTCGCTACGCTCAGTGGTGTAGTCCAGGGTGTATGCAGGTATACGGCGTTTACTCACATTTATTTTAAAGAAATACGCTGGTATACGCAGGTACCTACGCGAAGTTCTAGCTTTGAAATGTCTATCTTTTGCGAGCTTTCCATACTTGATCTATATTTACTCATTCACCTTATCTTACCCATTTCCCACCCATCCAAAAGCACACCCATTTACCCACTACCCATTTATCCATTTACCTTTGAGGCGCAAATCGAGATATGTGCACGTGTTTTAGTGAAACCAAGCAAAAATAGTCGTAAGCGCCAAACAACAATGTTTGATATGTGAAAATAGGGTGTGTTGGTAATGACGAAAATGTGGAAATAAGATTTCAGTTTCATTTATACTGCCCCCCCCCCCCCCCCTCGGTTGACTAGAAATTAGCGTGTATACCCACCAGGCGCGTAGGAACGCTTTTCAAGTTGGGGGGGGGGGGGGGGCAAGCTGCAATACAGACAGTGGTGAAACCCGGACTGTGGGGGGGGGGGGGGGGGGGGAGGGGGAGCTATATTTTTTAAAGCAAATCTGAGGGTTTGAGATAAAATTGCAGCCTGGGAACATGGGAGTAAGAAATATACATTTAGAATACTTAATTTAAAGATATCAAATTAACGCATTACGAAAATTACTATCACGTTTTCTGTGATGCCTGTAAATATCGCACATCGAATACAGCAGAGCGTCTTGCCGTGGCGAATTCCAGCTCTACACTAGCAATACAAAATTCTTCCTCTCCCTCTCCCAATCTGGGTGCATGTATGACTCAGACTATAACATAAACAGTGTTAGTCTGCATTCCTGCTACTGCTAGAGTCATATTCCTGGAAGTGATTTGTTTTTACGAGTCAAAAGATTTCGTTCAACATCAGCTAAGCAGAAACACTAGGTACCTATACTCAACTCTGAGCAGCAGACAAAATGAATGATTTCAACTATAAAATTTGCCCCCCAGTTGCCCCCCTATGCCTAAAAGTTGGGAGGGGGGGGGGGGGGCATTGCCCCCCTTGCCCCCCCCCCCCCCTGTTCCTACGCCAGTATACCCACCTTTATTTCCAGCACAACGCCACTGCAGGCTATACGCTAATCAACAAAGCTAAAATCTAGACCAATGCTTACCCATTTCCCAGTTCTGACTTGAGCATCCCGTTCTTGTACGTCCACAGTTGGTTGTCTCCGCCGTGGTAATTGAACAGCACGATTTTCGCGCCGTTTTCCGCACAGCTTTTCTTCACATCCAACACCATGCGTGAGTCCACATGCTCGATGTAATACTTCAATCCCATTTCAGATTTCTTGTGTTTTATTCCTGTGGAATTTAAAATGGAAATGTAAATTTTTTAAGATTATTTTTATGTTCTTTGAAATAATTATAAGGGCTTTCTTTTATGTAATGTAAAAGACATGGTTGTGATGGTTTTTCTGTTCTAACTCTTTATGATGAAGGCTTTCAACAGTCATTTCCACCACACTTAGATCTAATTTTGTTAAGAATAATTCTCAAAAATATCAGTCTGACCAATGTTTTGTTTATATAATTATTTTACACCGGTTTGGAACAAGAAGGAATATTATGAATTGAACAGGTGTTGTATTTTCGCACCTACCCTAAGAGAAGCAACTGAGACAGCGGCAAACTTCAGATTGGCGATTTGCCTTAAATTAGCTTTATATATATACTTGAATGAAATACCAAATATGTATTGATGATCACTAGCGAGATGCCTCAAACTTACAAAAACGTAATACCGATTAATCCACACGATCAATTAAGATAGCAGGCGCCTTCAGTTCGAAATACGTCAGTAGGTTGGATTATTCGTGCGAGGCCTTTAATTCGGCACACCTAATTCTTATCTGTCAAGTCTGTCAAAATAGGCTCACTTGTTTTTAATATTGATGCCAGTGAAATTTCCTTCTGTTTGGGAAGGTGTACCTAATATGAAAGTCATTCTTAAGTCCTAAAATATATTAGGAATAAAGCTACAGGCTAGATCCTAGTCCTATACACCTATGCCAAATGATTATAAAAAAACAACAGTAACAACATTATTTCATGTAATGAAACGTTATGAACAGATTAAGAAATATGTTCAGAATTCCACCTCTGTCTCTGTCCCAATTCCGATAACTATTATTGTTTCAATTTTGACCTTGCTACTATATTTAATTGTCATTGATAACAGCTTAGTTTATAGGTACTATCTCGTAGCTTATAAAAGGATTCAACGAGGATTTGGGAAAAATTCCACGAACTAGAAAAATTGCATTTGATCAGTCCAATAAGTACAAATAACATTTGTTTATTAATGTATGAAATAACAGATATTACAAGAATAACACTATGCGCCAATTGCATTTTAAATATTAATACGACACAAACTGAGCCCATTCACGATTAGAATCCACAGAATGTTTACTTTCAAGATCGTTGAGTCCTCCTAGTCCTGTTTCTCGACCAGGACGAAGTTCTGATTGGCGCCGCCGTGCTGGACAAACGGGATGACCTTGGCGCCGGGCTCCTTGGACCCTTCGGCGATGTCCAGGACGAAGCCGGAGTGACTGGCGAGGTTGACGCCGTCGGCACTCCACTTCTGATTGGCGCCACCGTGGGCAGGCCACACGCACACCCTCTTGTTGGGCCCGTCGATGTCCAGAACCAGTCTGGAATACACGCAAATTCATCCGTGAAGTCAGCGCAAACCAGTCTGCAATACAAGCAAATTCATGTCTGAAGTCAGCGCAATTTGGTCTGGAATACAAGCAAATTCATGTCTGAAGTCAGCGCCAACCAGGCTGTCGTGGTCGCGAAAGAAGTGTGGTGGTGTTGTGTAGGCCAGTAGTTCGAAAACTTATTGAATCTAGACTTCCTCTTTTGGGAACGAATTTTCGCAGCTCCCTTGTACTAACATCGCGAGTTTTGCAATGCAGTCTATACTTTTATCTCCTCGTTTTCGTAAGATGCATGTGCAATTGATATTATATCTTAGCAGTGGTCGAGCCAAAGTGTGTGAAAATATATTTCTAGATATCTGTCATTTTGTCATTTGTCCAGGCGCAAAATGACCGTGAGGTTGACGCATATAAGCCCCATCTATTCACTCGTTCAAGAATTTTCGTCAATCGAATTCACGTCAATTGTATATATCGGGAACAAATATTATTTCCATATAGAAAAATTTCGATACGTGGAATCTTGTGAAAATTCCGCTACGCACAGTTTGAAAACCACGTTTGTGTATGAAGTTTAATATGATTCATGTACGAATCATGTATAAAATGTGTGTTCGGGCAAAGCAGTACTTTTCATTTATCTATTTCTTTGATTCCATTTATATTTTTGATACCATACAACGGTGTGTGAAAATTCTTGTGTAAGCTGGAGGGTTTGTGTAGTGGACAGCATAATAAGACATATATGACGTTTTTATTTGTCAGTTTTTTTAAATTCCTTAACAAATACATTATATGTATGAATTGTTGTTTGTTACTCACTCTTTATTATTGACGCTGTAAAACATATCGTCCTTGAATTTCCACAACTGATTGTCACCGCCGTGGTAAGGAAACGCTACGACATCCGCGCCTTTTTCCCTCGAGGATCCCTTTACGTCCAGCACCATTCCCGTTTCAGGATTCTGGATGTAATACTTCTTCCCCATTATGATCTTCGATTGTTCAATAACTACCAATGACGTAGTGCCAGCTGCCAACGAATATTTCACTTGAGTCGAAGCGTCACTCACAAGGTTCGGCACAAAAATAGCTAGCGACTGCATAACTTTTCTGCTTTTATATGGTAGGTCAGGAGCTTTAGTATATAGTAAACATTGACTGTCTCAATTACCCATACTAGCGAGTGCTCGCTTGCTTGCTGCAAGGTTACAAGGTGAACGTACTCGAAAATATCGACAAATTTAGAAGACAAATGTGCTTAAAATAAAAGCAGATTTATCTGTATCATACACACACAAGGCTATTTTTCGACGAACATTGTCGCAAACAGGTAATAGATAAGTACCTATGATGCGCAACGAAATGATAGCAGATTCTATTTTAAAAGTATAGAAGTGCGTAGGTTATCACGCTATAGCATGACACGGTAAACTACCATTGAGACAATTTATCATTGCAAATGCCAACTAAGTGTGCACTTAGTGCGAACTTTGGGAACTATTTATCATTGCAAATGCCAACTAAGCGTGCACTTAGTGCGAACTTTGGGAACTATTTATCATTGCAAATGCCAACTAAGTGTGCACTTAGTGCGAACTTTGGGAACTATTTATCATTGCAAATGCCAACTAAGCGTGCACTTAGTGCGAACTTTGGGAACTATTTATCATTGCAAATGCCAACTAAGTGTGCACTTAGTGCGAACTTTGGGAACTATTTATCATTGCAAATGCCAACTAAGTGTGCACTTAGTGCGAACTTTGGGAACTATTTATCATTGCAAATGCCAACTAAGTGTGCACTTAGTGCGAACTTTGGGAACTATTTATCATTGCAAATGCCAACTAAGCGTGCATTGAGTGCGAACTTTGGGAACTATTTATCATTGCAAATGCCAACTAAGTGTGCACTTAGTGCGAACTTTGGGAACTATTTATCATTGCAAATGCCAACTAAGCGTGCACTTAGTGCGAACTTTGGGAACTATTTATCATTGCAAATGCCAACTAAGTGTGCACTTAGTGCGAACTTTGGGAACTATTTATCATTGCAAATGCCAACTAAGTGTGCACTTAGTACGGACTCAGTGTGAGTGCGCACTCGTTGACGACTCTGCATTCGGGTCTAAGTTTTTATGGTTTTGCTTACATTTTGATCTTTGCAATATGAGGATTAGACTCTTGTTGATGAACAACAGAACAAGAGCAAGCCAGTTTTTCGTCGGATTCATAAGCTAGACTTTAACAGAGACGCGATGCGAAATCGCTAAGAGTAAATGAAGTTAAGCGTGGTCATACCTTCTACTTGAAGTCATACTTGACTTCGTCGCATCTTTCCCGGGGGTCCCGCAACGAATTAGTGTATCACATTAGCGGGTACCCATCTCCATGACACTGAAGTACGCCTACCAACCGCCAGAGCGTGTCATTGCCTCTGAGCCAGCCTAGCCGAACGAACTGGGCGCACGCGTCGGCCGGACTAAGTAGCTAACTGCTTTACCATCTGGCGTGCGCGAGGCTAGACGGCACGCGTATTTGTGCGTGATACCTGGGCCATCTGATACGCACTCGTTTGTCACGCGTTGCTTGACGACAATGCGTTGGACAGGGGGGGGGGGGGAAGGGGGGGGGGGGGGCGAATAGATCGAAAGTTGAAATTTCCGAATTCCATTTAAAATATTGGTTGACGAATTCGATTCATTTTTAACAAAAAATGAAGTCAGTTTTCGGACGAAGGAGTCATATTCTGGCATTTGCTCTTCCAAGTCTCTTGTTATCCCAGTTTTTTTTTTAAATGGATAACAGTTGATATACTATATTCTTTGGCTCTGAGGTCCAATTAGCTGAAATCCAATTCCAAACATATCTAAATATCCAACAAATTAAATCAAAAATCAAGCCAAATATCTAGTTTATTTATGGGGCTAATAGAAAAATATGATTTATACAAATAAGATTAATTCTTACATACCTACGTTGAAGCTATGCTGTGAGATATAGCCAAGTATGAGTTTTACTGCTTGTATATTTATCCAATTCCAATAGTATCACAAGCGTCGTTGTCATAAAGTGGTACCTACCAGCGAAGGACAAATCCATTTAATTCCCGAATAAAGTAGAAAAAACATTGCTTTTGGGATTATTTTAATTACATTTGTTGATATTACAAACTGGTTGATAGCCATTTAGCCATTGAGAACCAGAAGCGTAAAGAGTTAAACCAATTAAGATGCTTTTCTTTTTAAAATCCAGTCAAAACTAAAACAAATTTTCTAATGATCAAACGCGGACCATTAACTTCACTAATTGCATCCAATTATTACTAAAAAATAATAAAATCACAATCACAATCATAATAATATACGTATATAGTCCATGAGATCGAAAGACCACACAATCCACATTGACTTCGATTCAGAGCCAAATCGTCACCATTGAAGATCCAACATAAACGACTAATAGGTTTATTATTAAATTTTATTTAAAAAAGACCAATAAAACGCAATAAAAAAGGTAGCATCTTTTGTGCGTTTCAAACTCTGAAAGCAACTGCCGCTAGCCTGGTAACCAGATGGCACCGACCTTAAACAGACCAGAAACCACGAATTTGTAATAGTTTTCATAAAGTGCATAGCCTCGTTTTGCCCCATGAGTCAAACAAGAACGGAGTCATTGCGTTATCCAGAGCTCGGCATTGGCAAGAGCGAGAAGGCGAACGAGGTGCCCGGCTGACCATATTGCGCCGACTGGCCATATGGGACCGAACTGGTGGGATGATACGACGTTTTGATATGGCGGCTCAAAAATTGCCCGTTACGGTGCCATTTTTAGCGCACGGTTAGTTTTACCATATTGTGATGGTCATTTTTTAGTGTTATCATTATGAGCATTTCAGGCTGGTTGAACGGTTATGGGTTTTGATGCATTTCTGAGGTTTCGAAGATGAGATGAATTTGGTCAACGTTTTGGCTCTGGCAGATTTTAAATTGGAATATGGCGAATGCTTTGTCAGTTTTAGACGGATTTTCTTTTCATTATGTGTAATTTTGAATTGGTAATTTCTCTTTATTCATTTTAATAAAGGTACCGCCATTTGTGGAATATTGTTAGATTGATACAGTATAGTAGTTAGTATATATAAAATAAATGCACTTTATTTAAAAATTTGTTCTCTATATCACTTATTTTGTACCAAGTATATTTTTAGTGTGTGTTCTACAATTTCTCATGTTGAACAGGAGTTTTTGTGTTAAGAGTACCCTCTTTTGAAGTTTTAAAATAATACATTCATAGAAAAAGCTTCTGTCGTGATAATTGTACTTTCCCCTAACATTATCGATAATTATTGAACTATTCATAATTCACAATTATTATAATCCACATTCATAATTTAATAATTCACTCCTATAAAATGCGTTTATCGAATTTTAATTCGCCGTGATCATTTCAAGACATCTAGATAAAATTTTGCACATCAACTATGTTGCAAAAAATATCTCCCTAGGGTCACTGCTCTCTTCTGCTTCAAACATAAAGATTAGAACTCATAAACAGATTCGCAAATAACAAAACGAATGAGAAAATATATTTCCCTTCCTTCAATTCCTCTCATTGAATACAAGTCAATTGAATGGATCCACCTTGCGGAAATTACGCTTTGAGGAATTGAAATCTCAGCGCTGTCTAATCCCAGCCATCGTTGATGCACAATTAATTTTAAAAAATCAATTCGCTTTGTGAAACGCTCGAGGTTCGACGTCACGAAAATAAATTCATATTCAAGAATAACATGTAATAATAATCACAGTGAATACCATTATATTCCATTCACTGTCGCTATACTTTATGTGTAAGTGAATGCCGTTAGGAGTCGATGATTAGTCTACCTCTTCATGTTTCCTAGAATCAATTGAATGCAATAATCGGTATCAGGAGTTGAATGGTTCTGTGACAGGGGAACATCTTTATCCTCTTCTTAGCCGCGTATTTTGCGATCATCTGTCTTCTTCTCACTTCAACAGCTGCCGACGCATGCGTGGATTGAAGATCCTCAATTATTTTGCGTTAAAGAGGCCATTACCGTATCATAACATTGAACACAATTTGTGTTAGGGCTGCTGTTTCAAAGATTTCTTTCATCTAGACACAAGATGATCTCAGATGAACTATTTTGGCTTTTTAAAACATACAAAAAAGTCGGCCAAATGCCATTTTGTTATGCGACTTAAAAATTTTAATTGAAATATTGAAATATCGATTCACAATTTAGATATCTCATATTGATTGCTGTAATATCGCTGCCGAGGGTAGGTAATATAATAACGGCTGGAAAACTAATCCCAGAGCCCTGAATTACCTGGCCATTTGCGGACTGAAATGATTTAAAAAAAAGATATGCAAAAGCAAAAATCTTTGATTTAAGCACAACTTGTATCACGATGAAGAAGAACTTTAAAAGAAGAGTACCTATACGCTACTTACCCTGTAAGGGAAATAGATACAACAAATACAACCTAAAAACACACTGTAAATCCATATGGACCACATTACAATCTTCCGTGATATATAATTTTTAATATGTAGGTACAAGAAAAAACAGCAGGAAAAACGCATAAGGCATGCCTTATGCGTTTTACAGTCCTGCAGGACTGTAAATTTGGCAACATGAAACCTTGGAACTAGTTTACAAGAATTATACAAACACAATGAAATTGGTACTGCAATGAATTGTATGAAATTTTCAATGCTCAACTCGTTTATCACCAACTATATAGAATCCACTTGGGTATACAATTTTTTTCCTGATGGTCCGAGGATGATCACGTTTATTAATAATTTTTTTTCGATAAGCCCCTTACTAAAATTCAATGAAACAGAATTCGTTTTGATGAATGAATTTTACGATAACGTATATTTAGCCATAACATGTCTCGTTATGTTTACTACATAAAGGAATCGATTACTAAACAAATTTACAAAAGGTGCCGGCTACAGCAGACCAATTATTTTTTTCTGCGGAAAACTGTCTCGTATATTATAATGTACCTATACCTTACCCACAATATGAATATACAAAAAGGTTTGTGGGTTATGAAAAAGTCCTGTGGGTGAGCAGACCTTCACGGACAATCACGCAGTCCTCTTTTGTCGGGATATTTCGGCAGACACCGATTCGTCACGGAAGATTCTCGTCTCTTAAGAAAAATCAATTTCTTACAGTTATAATTTTGTTTATTTTTATATTAATTTTCAATGTTCATGGTTTATTTTGGGTTTGCCTGTGTAAAAAAGAAACATTTCTTTTGGGTTTTTAAGACAATTTTTTCACGTTCTGGACTGAAAAACACTTCCTTACTCCCCAAGCCCGGGCACTTTCCAAGTTCCGTACCAATTTAGTTACCTATAGTTACCCATGAGAAAGGGGTATAGCTCAAATAAAATCCCATACGCTATTTCTATAAATAGGTATACGTAATACAAAATATCTATAAACATTATCTACATACATGTAAGAAGTATACAAGAATAAAATGTTGACTAACAAATTAAATAATATAAAGCAGACAATATCTATGGCTTGAAATATTAATATATTAAGATTGGACGCAGAATGCATACATATTATCGGTCTCTTTAAAAATGGCTTCATCGGACTGTTAACAAGTTATTTGTATGAGTTTTATTTTCCCTGAATCCTTATATAACATACATTTTGCTGAACTAAATGAACGGTGACAAACTTTGCTGCCATCCGCCAAGATCGAGATAACGCTACCAACAATTTAAACGCGACCAATTTGCTAAGAACTTTTGTCCACTTCCACTTTAAAAAAAATGAAGTCATCAAACAATTGTGCGTGAAAACATCAAATCCCACTCAAACACGTAGCATTTTATTGCATTTCGCTCCGGCCATTCATTGATGGTAATGCACGAGAGGAAGATCTCTAAAATCGACAGCTGAGGTGTAAATCTCGTCACGACAGGGTTATAGCCGTGGTTACACCTTAGGGTTACACCGTCTCAATTCGTTGGCTTCTGCTTGAAGAAGATCGTAAACATCACAGGTAGATCTGGCCACCTCTTAAATGTCAGACGCTTTAGATGGCCACTGGTCATCTAAACTGGTCGATTTGGTCGATTTGGGAAGACAGTCGCAATGAATTTGAGTTCGTTTTTAAAAATATATTTGCTAAAAAGCTTTTTTTTTTTTAATCTCCATCCATTTCTGACATATAGCACAACTATTTTAGGTAATTTTTGAAGCATACAAAAGAATTGCACATATATAATGTAAAATAAAATAAAATAAAAGATAAAAAAATAAAAGTTGAATTTACGCAGTTTTTTGTCTTAGATGTTCCATATCTGAATATTATTTATCACTCAATAGACCTAGTTTAAACCTGTTATTATAACCATTCATGCATAATATATCAAATAATATGAAAACATTTTACATTTTGCACTACACTTTATCCATTACACTTTAAAGGTCTGTAAACATATATAAATAAAACAGGCAAAAAAAAACATGTATATAGCTTTAACAGATAAAAGCCTGAAGTTGCAGCCAGTAAAGCCATTGTACAACTTGCTGATACTGGCAATTTGACAGGATCTCGTTCAAGATGTCTAAAATCAATCACTCTACATACCTTCGTCTAGTAACAATCGGTCAAAGTCCACAACAGAAAAAAATAATTCTCCACAGTAATTGTAATTATACGAACGGAAAGCCAAAAGAGGATAAAAACCAACGAGTCATTTGTTCAATTAGATTTTCGAGGTTTCATTCGAAACAATGACTTTCGAATAGCGCCAATATATTTACCACGATCACAATTGCTATAATGACTTGGAGGGGCGTAAAAAAAACCCGGCCGCAATGTTATACACATTTATACCGGCGCGATCTTAAACAATGCCAGACGAGTTTTTCTCCTTTTTCGAGTAAAAATCTCCGATCGGCTTCCTTTATACGAAACGCCAGTTTTGTTTGCTTGGCGGCGTTCGTGGGATAACGAATGGGTGCTCACCTCTTTAATCGCACCCTTCGCTGATGAGGCGAACCATTTATTAAGGGTGTTTCTCCCCATGACAGACTGGATCTAGCTCCTAACCAGTTTGACCCAGATCTTGATGAGACGCTCCAGCTTTGATGTGTAGCGGTTATATTTTGATTGATGTTAATATTAGGACGATAAAAAGTTTTAAGATCGATTTGATCTTGTTTTCATTCGTCACGATTTCATGTTTCTATAGAATAGGCTGTGTTAACAAGGGACAAAGAAAGACAATGTACGTACTTTTCTTAAGATTCATGTCTTTTAAGTAGCCAATTAGCACTGATTTTGCAGCAATATTTGTAGAAAATGGGGCCAAAATTTTTGCATATAAATTGTATATTCGTATAACTGGAACAAAACATCAAAATTATGACTATATAAAATCTGCAATACGCGGTGCAGTAGATAAAGGTAAGACTATAGACAAATAGGATTTCGGGTAAAGGTATTGTTTTTCAATCAATAAATCACTATAATTTTGCAAATAAACATCTTTATATTTGAAAGGTTACAGAGCCATGGGTGTATAGTACAGAGGTATATTTTGTCAGCCGCCTACTTCCTGCTACTGCTTCTGGAAAGACCGAATCACTTTTCAAAGCACAAGCCAATTTGAAAATTGCCTCCCTTCAGGCCGTGCCACAGCGCTTAACACGACGAATAATCTTAGTAGCTAATTGAAAAGTACTCGTGCCTGGCTAAAAAATATATGTACGATGAGATCTCGCACAGCTTCCTTTTGTGCCGCACATGGACCACTTACATTTAGAGGTAATCGTGTAAAAGATTCGTAAATTGCTGGCCGTGTGAACTGTCTGGGCGTGAAAAGGAAGTTCACGAACGGAGCGCTGAAAGAAAATATGCGCGAAGGGATTTGTTGCTGAGATTACTGGAGCATGCAGCTTTTTGGGAATGTATAATTGATTTATTTTAGCAACTTTGGAATCCAATGAGACAATTCATTGGTAAAGCTATACGACAGATATCGACCTTTAGTGAAGACGCGAAGGGATTTGTTGCTGAGAATACTGGAGCATGCAGCTTTATGGGAATGTTTAATTGATTTATTTTAGCAACTTTGGAATCCAATGAGACAACTCATTGGTAAAGCTATACGACAGATATCGACCTTTAGTGAAGACGCGAAGAGATTTAATGGTGAGAATACTGGAGCATGCAGCTTTTTGGGAATGTTTAATTGATTTATTTTAGCAACTTGAGAATCCAATGAGACAATTCATTGGTAAAGCTATACGACAAATATCGACCTTTAGTGTACCTAAAAAATATTAAATACTTATTGTTTAAATATATATCATAATCAATTTATAGAGTTACTTAATCGCATTGCAGAACCATGTGCTAGCACTTTTGAAACCTGACCGTCCAACCACCAATTGCGGGCATTAACCATATAAGAGACAATCTGCCACTAAAATTGTTGCATTGGTGTATTTATTTATTAATTCTGTACTGAAATATTCCATCACATTCACAATAACATACATTTACTTTCTCTACTATCTAGCATATCTATACAGAAAACAACGAAACGAAACAAAGCGTGGATTGGAAAGGTTCATGTTTGAACGACATGTAAAAGTAAGTCAGTGGCACCTTTCAAGCTAAAATGTTTTCACTCCTGTTACCAAAAGTTGCCCAGACGAGTAAAAATCTATTGAAACTAGTTTCAAAACTACCGTCAACACACTCACAAAAGAAACAATCCACTATGACATATCCCACCCTTCTTAATTAATGATGCTACTTAACAGCTAGACACAAACTTAACAATCGCAATTCCAATTCAGGAATCGCACAAACTCCTTGTTTACAGTTAGAGGGTCGTCATAATTCTCAGCCCCAGCGCCGAAACGGGATCAGCTAATGGGCCCACATGGGGTGCCCTTTTATGATGTGCTCACCTTCATATTTCACCAGGTAGACGGCACGGGCCACCAGTTTTATTGCCACCCTCTGCAATTAAGTCCGCGTGGATATTTCCCTAGTGCCGGGGTATATAATATACAGTACAATTTCTGTATGGTGATACCTGAAAAAGGCTAACTTTCAGAACTGAAATAATACAAATTTAGGTCGAAAATAATGTTTCAAAATGCCATAAAGAGGCTTTAATTCTGGTGAACGGGCCTCGCAGAGAAATTTGAGCCCTTGCTTATGAAATCTTTCATTCCAAGTAGCACAAAAGCCATTCATACAAACTTTCGGCGGAAGTAAAAAAACTAACGAGTAATAACTTGCCTCCAACGTTTACATTCGCCATTCGATTAAGTTAGCTGTACGACGTCCACCGAACGTTTGTAAAATAACGTTCGCGGAACGTTTGTATCCAACTTGTGATTGCACTGTAAAGTGGTACGAAGGGGTGAAACATCTTATATTCTTAGCTACCACCTTACAGCGTACAGAGTGTAAGTTCCGATGAATGTGTAAGACTATATCATGGTGTAAATCTCCGATTAGTGTGCATATGGCGCCAAAAGCTAGAGATAACCAATGGCTTTAAAAAATTACACAAACATGCACCGCCATTGCATATAGGGGATATAATGGGACAATTTAATGTACTGTTCGATGCAATTATTTATTAAATAAGGTAATTGATGGAGCAATTTATCAATTCGCAGAAGACTCGCCGGACAATTGGTTAGCTGTTTTGTATTCTTATTTCTTCGTATTTTTTTTCTTTGTGAGGTCAAGTATTAAAATGGTTTGCCTGGTTTGGAAGGATGACCACTGTGAATTTATCGAATTTTGTGATGAGTTGAGAAATGTACGTGGCTTTTGTGACGGAAGCTTTTCTTCACCTTCGTGCGTAAACTTGGCCATTTTCAGCCCTCGGAAACCAGCACATTTGAGAGGTCATAGATTTTCACAAATTAAAATCAAAATGCTCATAATATAACGTATACATATTTTATATGCTTTCAGAATTTTAAATATTATGATAAACATGCTCATATAAAATATATAACACATCCAAAGACTTATCAGAGATAGTAGATTAGAAGATAAGTAACATCTAGAGGTAACTTTATCAACGGTTCCCACAACGTACTATACTCGGACACCACATTTATCCATTTCCATTTCGCACTACCCACAAAAAAAAATCCACCAATTATTTCAATAGACGCTATGAAATTACAAGCCAACAGCCGTCATAAAAAAACCTTTCAAGATTAAAGTAAAGTAGCATCTCATATTTCACTCAACACTCGTTTCAAAATTCAAAGTCGCCAAAGAATTTTGAATGCTATCTGCAGCATCCATGAGAACTCCACGAGCACTTCCTGCTTCACTGTGCTCTCATGTGAACGACTGCAAACGCCAATTAAATCGCCATAAGTCCACGGCTCACGTCTGGCTACTGAGATGACCACCTTGACGTACAGACGCAGGTACATGAGCCCGAAAAGCGCCGTGTCATCGTCAGGAATGCCCGGTAATATAGGGGAATATTATGGCGATCGTGATACTATTAGTGTATATCTTGGAGAACACGAGTTCGTTTACCTTGTGACGACGGTAATGTGAACGCGCCGGGCGAAATTGTTGATGATTACGATCATTTGAATGTGCCACCGAAAAGCCATTGGTGGTAATTTGGGTATTCGTCTTTGTAGCTTTTGTGGAGCGGTGAGGTATAGAGATTTTCATGCCGACTCGTGCGGTTTTATATTTGGTGTTTGCATATAGGATGCTTGGGTATTTTCGTCTTTATTTGGTCAACAAAGTGACCAGTGTTAACAGAACATCCCTTTTTGGCTACCAATTCTAGTTATGTGCATGCTGAGCTCGAAAATGCCGAAAAGGGAGATGAGAATTTCACCGATGTCGTAGCATCATAAATCTGGCTGCTGTAAAAGAGGATCAAGGACCACACGTTCATTGTTCACTTATCGCAAGCCAACAATGTGAAATTCTAAAAATTCCTGAAAATTTTAATAGCTCCAAGGTAAGTTTCTAAATAGCGTTTCCCATGATATTGGCCCGGAAGTTAAAGGGACGAAATGGGATGATTCCGCCAAAAAAATTGCACGAGTACAACATTTTTCTACACATGCGTCTCTAATTTTCATTTTGCTGTCGTTTGGGATTCAACTTTTGTGTTGAAAAATCTGTGTGTATCTAATATCATGTTGTAGGTCCAAATTTTGTAAACTCTTATTCAGTTTGTTAACATTTTTAACGAGGCTATAACTGTATCCAATTGTAGAATAGCTAGGAATCTGGTGCGCAGATGAGAAAGGATCCCATGTCATGGGGGGATGCGTGTTCGATCAATTCCTTAATTGAATAAAAGATCGACATAATGAAACTTGCATGTTCACTGTAACGATGCAAACAAATTCTTTTTTTAAGGAGCGCGGATAAATATTTAGAAGATGCTTCTTTGGTTGGCACATAACATAGCATTCAATTTAACGCATTTTAAAAAATTGCTTTCATTTGCTCAGCTCGATTTTGACTTTAAGTTGCTAAAAAATTATATGGATCGATTTTTAAAAGTGTTGTGCTCACAGTAACATCAGAAACCACTCTATCTATGAAATATCGGACTTGCAAGCAATAGTTATCTATAATATGTCGTATATATTATTACCATTACTAAAAAAGTACCTCAGCGAAAGCTCGTTATCATTGCAGTGAACAGCTGGAAAACGGCACCCAGACTCGAACCAGGACCCGTTAGGAAAAATCGTCAGTTTGAATTAAATCGTGGATTCGTCTGCTGTACCAGATGTCGAAATCCGTGATAAAGTTTTGGCGTTTCATCTCCATTTCGTGGACCAACGCGGTATATAACTGTAACATTCTTGATGGGCTTATGATATGACCATGCAAATATATTTTTTATTACTTCTATCGATTTTATATGAAACCAGTATAATATAAAATGGAGAAATCTCTATTGCAACCTGATTTTATTGGTGCCGCGAGTAATGAGACTGGAGCTCTTAAGTCGGTTTTACATTTGGCTAACTATACATAGTAGTGACATGACGAAAAAAGGCCAAACATACACCTTTTAGTTAAATTGAGTTTTAAATCTCACTATGTTCAATAAGATTATATTACAAACGTATAACCTGTAAAATGTTTGCCATTGCTACCATATTTTCTTGATAATCCTTACTTTTCCTTAGACAATAATTAAACTATTCTTTATTCACTCATTAATATTTCACCTTACCCCCCCCCCCCCCACCCCGCCCCTCCCCCCCTTAGATCGCATCTACCCAACGCGTGGCTAGGCCTAAAATAAAATAAGTACTTCCTTCCCCTAACATTGAACCTTACGGATTAATGATCTACACCGCAAGTCGGTCTTAAGCAGGTGAGTCTGTAAGAATAGAGACGAAACCACCCCCAAAATTACAAACACCCTAAACCACATTTCACGTTGAGAAGGGGAGGGGTGACCCAAGCTATTATAAGATATGAGATACAATATGTTACCCAACTTGGAGCCCTGTTTTGAGCCGTACGGCACCAGAATCTTTTAACATAAGTATGTTTTTTGGTATGTTATAAAACTTGGTGAGCTTTGAAACGTATGTTTATTTTTTTGACTTAAAGCTTAGATTAAGTAATGGGGTTATAATATTTATATTATATATATATTATATATTTATTACTTACTCTAAGCTTAACATACTTAGGAATTGAGGCAAAATATTTGGTTACTTAGTTCAGGGTATGTTTTGGCTAGACCAAAAAAGGTGCGGCTATTATGCAATAAATGTTACAAGTAAAACTAACCAAAGTAACCAAAGTAAGTAACCAAACCTATGATGAATCTATATCCTGGCCATGTGTATTTCTTTAAAAAATGTCTAAAAAACTATATTATGTCAAACTGTGCAATCGAATACGAAGTGAAAAGTCTAGCTAGTTTCTCTATTGACAGGCATAAGGGGCTAAGGTTACGGACAAAATAACAGGGTACATATTATTATATATTTTGTTCAAATTGTGCAAGTTTAATCCCAGCTTTACTCTATATACATTTATGATTTTTGCTTAGGGCGTTTTTGTGCGTGCAAAAAAACTTTTTATTTCCTCAATACGAAATAGTGTTTAGACTTATAAAAGCATGCTTAGTTTTAATCGACGCACATTCAAGAAGAGTATAACCTTAAAAAAAGGAAGTGGCATCCGGACAGCAAAAGACAGTGTCACAGCAAACAATGCACTTGGGTTTCGATGAATAATAGGTGGGGGGGGGGGGGGGGGTAATTAGGAGCTAATAGCCAGCTGTTGCTCTGGCACACGCCAACAGGAGGGTGGGGGAAAAGTGGAGGGGGCGGACCGCACATTAAAATGTAAATTATACGAGGATGCGCCTTTATAATGTCTACGAAATTATGTCTCCCCCTATTTTGTGGCTCATGAATGTTAAACTCATCGAGTAGGTAACGTGTTAAAGTTGTTTTAGATGTGTTATTAGTTGTATATTTTTATTTTTAAATAATATGGGGATTATGTTCGAGGTAATAAGCTAAAAATATAGTAATGAATTTCTTGACTATCGTGTTATAGGAGGGTATGAGTTTTTAGAAGAAAAACGAATTGCGAATTTTTGTAACATGTGTCAATATACTCGATTGACCTTTGGCTGGTCATACTTTAAATTTGAGTATCTCATTTTGACTGTTGAAGAATTAATGAACATTTTTTTAGGTTATCAACCAGGCTCATATATCTGATAAATAATAAGGTGTAAATACAATGTATTATCTTCGTGCATTTTACACTACCTAGACATCCTTTATTTATACTTCTGGCTCTTTTTACCGGCAATAACGGGCGCTCTGTGGTCTTACAAAACTAACCCTCCCTCCCCCAAAAGCGACGCATCGAAGATTAATTAATTGCCAAGTCACTCTGGTCGAACCCAGCGCTCATCAAATAATATCTGCGTCTGCGCCAAAGTGAGAAATTCCGCCACTAGTGTTTATGATTTGAGGTTGCGGTTGAACCTAGCAGTTAATGACAGGGCGCTAGTTTCTGAGAGATCTCGCTTATGATGGACGATCGCACCCCCAACACCATACCGTTATGGGATCGCGGTCCAGAGAGATGAAATGATCTTGACAAGAGGCCGCGCTAATGAAGTAGCTCGCCCGGAGGTCTCACTGATTTACAATCTTGCAATGCGGGACAAGATTTTCATCTGCAGAATATCAAACGGTATTTCGTTTACCCCGTTCAACCCTGTGGTGAAATATTATACTGTCAGCAGTTATCTGGAAATCTGAACAGTCGCATTTGGTGACAGTTTTAACATTTAGTATTTTGAGGGTTTTGTATAAAGGGAAGAATCCTGAAGACGGTAGCAATTCACCGAACTTTAAATGATATGAAATGAAAGATGAAATCCTATAAAACATTTGAGAAGGCGGCATGATTTTTTTTGAATAGCACGCTATTAATTCTGGCGTTCATTTAAGGCTCAAATTTGTTTTAAGTTTAAACTCGCCTATTGTGCCCCGAATCCCCAGCCCCTCTGAACAAAATAGCAATAGTTATTTTCCTGGGCGCCTGATGGTGGAAAATTATTCTTAGATATGATATTTGAAAAGGAAAGCGTTCGGCTCCGCATACAACGAGAATCCAAAATATATTCGCAATTATTGCTATTGTACCGTTGACGTTCAGCCGTTTTTATTTCACAAACATCACTAAAATTTGAGCTTTTTAGTCCTCTAACCAAACGTCGTACAAGCATTTCAAACTGAGCGGTGATTCCACAGAGACCTAGGGAGAACTCTGGAACAGCTGTGTGCAAAATATAGGATCAATACCTACATATACCTGGAATCCTGCAGGGGATGCTGCGTGAGAAGGCGCATGCTCCAGATTGATTTCTACGGAAGACGTCTGGACCAAGATATAAATAGAATTCCCAGTCTGGCCTGGATGTCGTTAATCTTTGACAAAAACAATCTCTTACTGGACCTACCCCAAAACAACGCCAGTGACCTACTGGCCATGAAGAGAAAGCAATTGGGGGTGGAAGTGGAAAGTATGCATGCTTTGCCTCGTTTTGATTAACGTTTTACGTTGTTTTACGCGAAATGTATACAATAGACTCTTGTCTACTATGTCTTTTAATTAACGATCGAGTGTAAAATTGCAGGGAAAATACTTCTGGAATCGACCGTGACCATGTCACAATGACAATATGTGTTGGAATAGAGTAGAGTTTGCCCAATAAATGACCGATTTGTTTTGTTTGGTGTATATTAGTCTAAATGCTTGTATATATATGTATATATATATATATATATATATATATATATATATATATATATATATATATATATATATATATATATATATATATATATATATATATATATATATATATATATATATATATATATATATATATATATATATATATATATATATATATATATATATATATATACATATATATATACAAGCATTTAAAAGATGTATACCTATAATACCCATAGGTATTAGGTATACCTACATCTTTTTTAATATTAAAAGCGCAAGGCACAGTTGAAACCAACTTATCAAAGTGGGACGCGAATACACCATATTATGAAACATTTAATGGATAAAATATATAGGTATATACCGACTTTATATATTGGATCCTATACAATCCTTACTGCAATATTGTGATTTTCAGTGCTTCAAATGCAATTAATTGTATTTGCGAAATAAACAATTATACATCGCTCGCAAAACGATAATGATTTTAAGACTATCGGGTTCGAATACTATATTAATGTTTCGTACTCTTTTACACAATGTCGCGAAAATATCACAACCGCAAAAACCACCATGGTATATAATTATTTGTGGTCAAACAAGCCAATCATTCAAAATGCAACTGCAAGGGACATTGACCAAAATCAAGCACTAATTGATTGAGGAGACTTATTATCATCATCATCATCATCATAATTTGGGCGCTCTGAGGGGCCAAAGCCCCCAGCAAAATTCCTCTCATTTCGTTCGGCTCCTCCATGGATCGTGCGGTTCTCATGCCATCTAATTTGACAGATGCCTCGGCTGCGATTCTCCCGCTAAGAGATTTGCTCGAATCATTGTTTTAAAAGACGATTCCCTCGACGAATTATTAACGACATCACACTAGGACTTCTGTATATATTTTGAGTTTAAAAAAGAAATGAAAATTACCGCTGGGCTCTCTCTCTCTCTCTCTCTCTCTCTCTCTCTCTCTCTCTCTCTCTCTCTCTCTCTCTCTCTCTCTCTCTCTCTCTCTCTCTCTCTCTCTCTCTCTCTCTCTACGAGGTTTAATCTATAACGGTGTTGGACTTTGAAAATGTTGATCCGTGAACGATGATTAATTTTGAGTTATTGCGGTTTTACGTATGGTCATATACCGAAGAAGGAATTTCAGAGATGAATCTCGACTCCTAATTTGGGAGAGATGTTCACACTAATTTAAGTTTGATTCTAGTAATGGTGGCGAACTTTTTTGCCTCAGCTATCTCCGCGCGAGCTGGTTGCTTTTCTCAACTCCCATATTTACTCTAAACTGCACGAGCATGATTTTTCCTAGATTAGCTTTGGTAATGTCGTTATTATATTTTAATGTTGGCGCCTGACGAAGTTTTTGTTATTTTGTTTTTGGACTTGCATCACGTAATTTTGCATCTCAGATGCAAAGAGTTCATTCAAGAGTAAGGTGCCTGCACCCGTATTCTAATCTTTCATTTATTTTCCGTAATCTTTCCGTATATTTTCATTTATTTGCCACAAAGTTTTTTTTAATGATAATCATTTTTTGACGACTGACTGTTTCAATTTTTTATTCCCGTTGACCATTTCCATATTTCCTATATTATACACAATTAATTTTAGCAACTTTCCATGTCCATAAAAAACAATTTCGTTTAGAAAACCCCAAATGAGTTCTCACTATCACCAAGGAATTGTTGTAACATATAAAAATTGTAATTTTCTATTACATTGAAGTGTAACTATATATGGTGTACCGAAATTAACAATCCCTCACCAATTACAGCAGGATTTAAAAAATCTGAGAACAATTTGGTCTTTGCGATCAAAAATATTTTCAGAACAGTTGTAATTTTCAATACGCACTCTCCTCGTCGCTACAATATAATGCACGTTGTCGTTCTTGCAATGTAAGAAATTGCATCGAATGTTAATTACCTTTGTCATTGTCATTGGCAAGTCAACACATAACACTATATGCCACAACAATTTTTCTCAAAAGTGTTCTCAAACCTCCGATATAAAGTCGACAATAAAAATAAAAACACCACCAGACACTCGATGTTACAGTAGCTGCAACAGGTGAGCCGTCAGCTGTTCTTCCCTCCCCCTCCGCCACAAGATTCGACAGCGTGCGGAGCCAAGTGATCACAACATAATAACCATCCTGCACAATGCTATTGGCCGAAGACGAGCAGGACGAGGCGTGATCACGTGACCAGGCAGCGGGCTCGTGCTTGGGCTCCCGTTTTTTGGTCTCAGTTTCGAAAGGTTTCGGTGCCAACAGGGTACTAAGTGTTGCTCTTCTTTAGAGTGGTGCGGTCGCTACCGTTTGTGAAACAGATTGCTTACTGATTGATTGATTGATTAGTTGATCGATTCATTGTTTGATTGGATCGACACAGTAGTTTGTTTTTAATTAATCAGTACAAGCACGATCTGCGATTGTTGCTTTAATTTAATTTGAAAAGCAGTTTCATCAAAAACGAAAATATTTTTGCAAATCACCTTTTTACCAATATTTTAAAGAAAATCTATTTAAGAAGTTGTGTTTGCGTTTTGGACTACTTGGTGGATCGTTATATAATTAGTGTTCGCCACGAGTTTCCGTGTTTGATCATTTTACGCCGATTCTCCATTGAGCCACAGAGACAAAAACGAAGATATAAATACACCACCTCCAGAAAAGCGTCCAAAAACCTCGCCGCCAATTTCCCTGGTAACTAGATCGGGAAAGACGTGCTGAAGATCGAAACGTGATTGGCTCGCGCCAACGAACGTGATTCGCCAATTTCGTCAGACAACCGAAGCTAACTGTGTGCCTTTAAGGGCCAATTTCGCGGGTGACGTTTCAAAAAGTGCCGTGGTCGCTACAACAGCATACGAGTTTTGTGTGAATTGCCAATCATTTGTGTAAAAGCGTGCTCATAAGTGACTATACCGCGTTTTTGTAGTGAAATGGACATTTTATGAAAAAAACTTACTTGCCAACACAAATAAAATGTCTGCGCGTATTAAATTCAAATGCCATCGTCAAGCATACGCGGTACGAAATGGGCAACATTTTCGTATTTGACCTGAAAATTTCGGGAGGAAAAAAAACAGGATTTTAACCAAAACCTTGTAAATCTCAATTCGTTTCCAAACTATGGACCTGGCCACCGTCAGCTACCACTCGATGGACTCTTCGGCGGCGTCCTCTCAGCGGCGACCTTTCCGCTACGACCAGGAAGTCCCGTCGGCCGCACCACTGTACCCCAGACCCGTCGAGAAAACGCTTTTCCGCACCGAACTAACTCCCAGAGACAAAACGTTCCTTCAATTCGAAGACGCTTACAAAACCGACATTCGCGACAACTCGAACCTTCAATACCGAATGGAAGAGGACGTCGACAAGAACAAATACTTGTACGACCTTGGGCACAACGACAGGATGGAGTCGGGAAGATTCCAGAAGATTGACGGCGTACTAGAGAGCAACAACAACATCGTGTTGAAGCAGGAAGATCCTTGGATGATGAAGCCGGCTTTCCAAGGAGTTCCTTCCTGGCGAGACGGCCAAGAAACCATAGGACTTGAAACCAAACCAGTGATCATGGACATTCCAGCATACGGTCATGCTTACCAAGAAAAATTTACAGAAAGAGAAGGAACCAAGTCGGCTGCATTTAGTCCGGAAGATGGAACGTGCGGGGGCAGACGTTTCAATTGGAACGAAACTCGAGTGTTGGGCGTTCGCAACAATGAGGTTGGCTACATTGAGAAGGGGTACATGTCAGAGTCGAAGAGCTTCCTCGGGAAGCAGGGCAGGGAGTGGGCGAAAGGTAGGAAGGCGTCGGGGAACAGAAGGAGGACGCTGTCGACGGGGGAGCGGCCGGCGTCGCCTGTTGTCAAGAGGAGGCGGCTGGCGGCGAATGCCAGAGAGCGGCGCCGGATGAACGGACTCAACGAGGCGTTTGACAAGCTTCGGGAGGTGATTCCGTCGCTGGGCGAAGATCACAAGTTGTCTAAGTTCGAGACGTTGCAGATGGCTCAGACGTACATTTCGGCGTTGTGTGACTTGTTGGGGAGGGCGAAGAGGAGGCCTCAGGATGAGGACGATGTAGGTGATTTTGTCGCGGACTTTTAGTGAGATGGTGTTTGGTTGTTTGTTTTCCTTTCGATTTTTTGTATTTTGTGGGGATTTTTATTTCTGCTGTTTAAGGTAATGAAAAATTAATTTACGTCTGAAATTTTTGGATTCCACTCACAATTCCACCCACTAAAATTTTACGTAATTAATAATACATTTTGTGAATATTTCCAGACGGAAAAGTATTTATTTTTTGTCGAAAAATTCATTTGCGTAAGTGAAAACGCTTTTTATTTACACTTCACCACCTGAAATAAAATACTATTAGTTAGGTACATTGTTACTGGTTTAATTATGAAAGCAATAATATGCAACTATTAAATATATTTTTTTACGTATTTTAAGTTTACATGCTCATAACGACAATTCTCATGATTCAGAAAGAAGGTCTCAGAGAAAACCTCTGGGAAAATAACTTTGCTTGGAAAGTGATATTTTGAGCATTTATTTTTGAGCGCGTGTATTTATATTTATTGATAATTACACATTTAAGTTGGTTTTGTTGGTTTTGTTTGCAAGCATGTAATCAATTTGGATGAAAGTGGTTTTGAAACTAGTCAAAATTATCACACGAAATGATCGGAGAGTCTAACAATTTTCATAAATTAGTTGTATAGTAAAATTAAAGCTAGAGCATATTCAAAAATATTCAAACTGTTTTAAATAATTCAAATTTACACTTAGTGTGCCTAATGATAATAAAATTTTATTTTCCTATCGTATATAGTTATTAGCCATAAGACAAGCTTCAACAGAAGCATCTGCTTGAATAGGGAATTCTCATTTCTCATTCATTTTACTAGCAGGAAGCGATCTGTGACGCGATATGCACAAACTAGAATAATATTAAGAATAGAAATGCATTCACGACCAAAGACTAGATTGTTCGACCCACATTTCCTATCCTCTTTGCAAATAATCGTTTTATATTATTATCTAGTATGTGTGAAATGTGTATTATGTATTTATTTGACGTGAAAGACAGAATACATCTTGCAGCAGTGAGTATTGCAACAAATTTCAATTGTCAACATTTTTTTATCCTCGTGAAAAAGATGCCTTGATTTGCCACATATTCTTTACTTCTGAAGGAGCAAACTCTCTACCAAATCCCGTGAAACAATCAATTTGATTGATACATTATTCGTTACGTAAAATTTGTTTCGTTTTAGGAAACAACATTTTGAAAAGCATCCATGTTCACGGAAAGTGCAGGCCGCTCCTTTGCGAGTACAGAAACGTTACAAATCAAGGCATCCGAACCCCACGACTTCCCGTTGGCTAACTCATTTCCTTTCTTCCTCCTACACAAAAGCATCATCACGTCATTAAAGGAATTCAATCGCTGGCGAAAAAATCGCACATAAATTGGAATTCAAATCGAGCTCTAACTGTTAAAGCATGTGATCGTATTATGTTATGTGTTGTCATGTCCCTAGAAAATGGATTAGCATGGGATGGACAGAGACGGTGAGAGGTTGCTCGTGATTAGAGCAACAAGAATAAATCTTAGTGTATACAATTCTGTCTGGTCATCTTAGGAAGACGTCAATGTCATTGGCCATGACAGCTGTTGACGGCCAGCTGATCGAGGGGCAAACGATCTTTCATGCTGCAGTTTTGCTAATGCATGATGAACTTGATCAGACATAATATGCTGATTCATTTTAAGCCTTTAATGATACTTTGTTTTGAAGCTTGAAGGCGTTAAATCTTGTTGTTCAGTTGTACGAGTGCGATACTTTAAAAGCATCGGATAATAAGTGATGCTATTGGCTGTTTTGACAGTTGTTTTGACAGTTGTTTTGACAGTTGTTTTGACACTCGGTGCCGCCACCGGGTTACTCCACCCTCCCTTTTATGCGAGGTTAGGTTCATAGTCATCATCCTTGACCTTGTCATAGGGGTTGCTGTTTAATTTCATCAGAAGCCCGCTGAAACGAATGCTTTAGTTGACCTCTTGTGTTGGTATAAGTTACAACGGAAGTGAAAATAAAAACTATACGAGACCATCGAGCCATAGGAAATAAGGGTAGAGGGATTGAGATATTAAGAAAATGAAGTCTTGGGTAGATACGTGACGTTGCATTTTGGGAAGGGAATCAGAGTACGGGAAGATGGGAAAATCACGTGTAGAAAATGGAAAATCACGTGTAAAGCCTAAATGTTTCGATCCATTTTTAGTTAACGTAAATACATTTTGTATATATGGGAGAGGTAATACAGGGATATACATAGGTATATACTTTTTAGGTAGGTACACCAAAAATTCGTAAATTTGGGATCAGTATTTTCTTTTTGCTTTTTACTAAATTTCTTCGAAATGCAGCATCACCGTTGTCAATTAACAATGTGCGAATGTAACTAGAGTGGAAATAGGTTGTGGTTCGGCCACCTGCTTAAGTTTGTGAACTAAATCGTTAAAATATTTTGAGCTTCAAATTGTGAATACGCACGAGCAGTTAGAAAATTGGAAACGCCGCAAAATAATTCCAAATATTCTTTTGAAATTCGTTCGCAACATCATTTCCACATCATTTCTGATGGCTGATTGTTCCAAAGTCGGGCTAATGGGAAGTAAGATGATATTTATACACAAAAAAATATGCGAAAATATCTTTAAATGTTGTGTTGAATACAGAAGGCACTTTTCTGTCAAACAAAACATAATTCTGTTCATAGCTGTCAACATTTTCTGTCTTTGCCAATCACCAGGCAAATTTCAAACCTTGCCCGTCGGCTGTTTCACTTTTTCAACTGTGCTTGAAGTGCAGGAAATTTAGTGCCAGATATTATAACTGTAACATATATTTATATCACATAATTTATTTTTGGGATAAAAACAGTTAAAATTCACATTTGTCTCGTATTCCGTATTTTAACAAATTTCAATGTATGAAATTAGGAAAAATGTAAGCTTTTTACAGAAAATCTAAATGTTCTTTCAACCTGGTTCAAACCAGTTTGAGCCCGAATTTGGTGAAATCGGCCCTCAATCTCACAAAACGCTTGGTAAAAGCATCTCTCATCGAGGCTAACTCCGCGCAGACGCAGAAACCGTCTCCACCTTTTGTCTCCCATTGTACCCGAGATGAAATGCAGCTTAGCGGAGGTGGCGAGCGGTGTAACTCGTGCTACATGCCCGCTGAATGGACACATGACTAATCGCGTTTTAAACGCTCCTGTGTCACGGTAAACGCTAGACACTGGACCAGTGGCGTAACAAGTCAAATCGGAGGCCTCAGAGCGAAAGAAACCGAACCCCCCTTCCTCTCGCGGCGGGAGGAAATCTTACTCCCAGATTTTTGTCAACCGTCACCTGCCTCGCTTCAAATAAACCGTTCCCTAAAAAAAGTCATCGCCGTCTTTACGGATTAACTTTCTAAAATTCAATCCATTCCAAAAGCAACTATGTCGCATTTTTCTCGGATTAACTTGGGCCTCTGCGGGCCCAAAAAATTTCTTAAGAGGCCCCTCTGTTCCCGAGGCTCCCGAGTACTGGTGTGCCTGCTCCCCTCTAGTTACGCACTAAGCCCGAGGCCCCCAAGCACTGGTATGCCTGCTCCCCTCTAGTTAAGCACCGAGCCCGAGGCCCCCGAGCACTGGTATGCCTGCTCCCCTCTAGTTACACACTGAGCCCGAGGCCCCCGAGCACTGGTATGCCTACTCCCCTCTAGTTACGCACCGAGCCCGAGGCCCCCGAGCACTGGTATGCCTGCTCCCCTCTAGTTACACACTGAGCCCGAGGCCCCCGAGCACTGGTATGCCTGCTCCCCTCTAGTTACACACTGAGCCCGAGGCCCCCGAGCACTGGTATGCCTACTCCCCTCTAGTTACACACTGAGCCCGAGGCCCCCGAGCACTGGTATGCCTGCTCCCCTCTAGTTACGCACTGAGCCCGAGGCCCCCGAGCACTGGTATGCCTGCTCCCCTCTAGTTACGCACTGAGCCCGAGGCCCCCGAGCACTGGTATGCCTACTCCCCTCTAGTTACGCACTGAGTTCGAGGTCCCCGAGCACTGGTGTGCCTGCTCCCCTCTAGTTACGCACTGAGCCCGAGGCCCCCGAGCACTGTTATGCCTGCTCCCCTCTAGTTACGCACTGAGCCCGAGGCCCCCGAGCACTGGTATGCCTGCTCCCCTCTAGTTACGCACCGAGCCCGAGGCCCCCGAGCACTGGTATGCCTACTCCCCTCTAGTTACGCACTGAGTTCGAGGTCCCCGAGCACTGGTATGCCTGCTCCCCTCTAGTTACGCACCGAGCCCGAGGCCCCCGAGCACTGGTATGCCTGCTCCCCTCTAGTTACGCACCGAGCCCGAGGCCCCCGAGCATTGGTATGCCTGCTCCCCTCTAGTTACACACCGAGCCCGAGGCCCCCGAGCATTGGTATGCCTGCTCCCCTCTAGTTACGCACCGAGCCCGAGGCCCCCGAGCACTGGTATGCCTGCTCCCCTCTAGTTACACACTGAGCCCGAGGCCCCCGAGCACTGGTATGCCTACTCCCCTCTAGTTACGCACCGAGCCCGAGGCCCCCGAGCACTGGTATGCCTGCTCCCCTCTAGTTACACACTGAGCCCGAGGCCCCCGAGCACTGGTATGCCTGCTCCCCTCTAGTTACACACTGAGCCCGAGGCCCCCGAGCACTGGTATGCCTACTCCCCTCTAGTTACACACTGAGCCCGAGGCCCCCGAGCACTGGTATGCCTGCTCCCCTCTAGTTACGCACTGAGCCCGAGGCCCCCGAGCACTGGTATGCCTACTCCCCTCTAGTTACGCACTGAGTTCGAGGTCCCCGAGCACTGGTGTGCCTGCTCCCCTCTAGTTACGCACTGAGCCCGAGGCCCCCGAGCACTGTTATGCCTGCTCCCCTCTAGTTACGCACTGAGCCCGAGGCCCCCGAGCACTGGTATGCCTGCTCCCCTCTAGTTACGCACCGAGCCCGAGGCCCCCGAGCACTGGTATGCCTACTCCCCTCTAGTTACGCACTGAGTTCGAGGTCCCCGAGCACTGGTATGCCTGCTCCCCTCTAGTAACGCACTGAGCCCGAGGCCCCCGAGCACTGGTATGCCTGCTCCCCTCTAGTTACGCACCGAGCCCGAGGCCCCCGAGCATTGGTATGCCTGCTCCCCTCTAGTTACACACCGAGCCCGAGGCCCCCGAGCATTGGTATGCCTGCTCCCCTCTAGTTACACACCGAGCCCGAGGCCCCCGAGCATTGGTATGCCTGCTCCCCTCTAGTTACGCACCGAGCCCGAGGCCCCCGAGCACTGGTATGCCTGCTCCCCTCTAGTTACGCACTGAGCCCGAGGCCCCCGATCCCCGGGGAAGCCTTCTCCCCTCTAGTTACGCACTGAGCCCGAGGCCCCCGAGCACTGGTATGCCTGCTCCCCTGTAGTTACGCCACTGCCATGGACATTGGTCAGCTGATGTGATTGAAAGAGCATAATTCTCTCTTACAATTATTCTGGTCGCGATGAAATTTCGAATTATACAACTTTAGTTTCTCGCTGTATCTAACTGGCAATTTTCGTAATTATTATAAACTATAAATAAGAGCGAATACATGTGTGACCATACCATTAAAACTTTTTATGCCGAATTATGTGGAATATTAAGTACTTACTGGTAGTTATAGTTGCGATTGGTTGAATTTTTTTCTCAATATTTGTAGCAATGCATTACCATATGTGAAGATGAAAAATACGAAAAATATATTTTTGAAATAAATTAAAGTTACTAAAATTCTAGTAATTTAGTGACCGCGGGCTCTGAACTGATTTAAAAATGAATTGATCGATTTAAAAAATATAGTTATGTATTTTTCATTTGCAAATAATAAGTTGCTTGCGGATAGTTACAACACGGAGAAAATAATCAACCACATGCAACTAAAAACACCATTCATGTGCTAGTTGGAAAAGCTGCAAACGATCGTTCGAAAGTCCCTGTCACTGTCAGCGCAGTGACGGCTCGATGACAGTCTAATGACAGGTTCCTTCTTGACACTGAGATATAAGTAAATACCGACTCGATGCGAAGAAGCGATGATTGTTTTGACAGCTCATTGCCGAGCTGTTGACTGGAGCCGATTGTGCACAAGTCTTGATTACTCGCAACAAGTCGATCAAAACGAAGCATAAAAGGCGAATAGAGTGAGAGATAAAAAGAGAGAACGGGAGACTACGTGTGAAACGTCTTCATCACGAGATCAAGTTACAAGATGCATTTGCGTTTTGCTTCCCTGCTCTCAAACGGACACTCGCCGTCGCCTCTGTGCTGGACATTCCGTGACAGGGTGCTTGTTTCGCTCCCCGCAAAGGAGCGGACACTCGCCGTCCCCTCTGTGCTGGACATTCCGTGACAGGGTGCTTGTTTCGCTCCCCGCAAATGAGCGGACACTCGCCGTCGCCTCTGTGCTGGACATTCCGTGACAGGGTGCTTGTTTCGCTCCACGCAAAGGAGCGGACACTCGCCGTCGCCTCTGTGCTGGACATTCCGTGACAGGGTGCTTGTTTCGCTCCCCGCAAAGGAGCGGACACTCGCCGTCGCCTCTGTGCTGGACATTCCGTGACAGGGTGCTTGTTTCGCTCCCCGCAAAGGAGCGGACACTCGCCGTCGCCTCTGTGCTGGACATTCCGTGACAGGGTGCTTGTTTCGCTCCCCGCAAAGGAGCGGACACTCGCCGTCGCCTCTGTGCTGGACATTCCGTGACAGGGTGCTTGTTTCGCTCCCCGCAAAGGAGCGGACACTCGCCGTCGCCTCTGTGCTGGACGTTCCGTGACAGGGTGCTTGTTTCGCTCCACGCAAAGGAGCGGACACTCGCCGTCGCCTCTGTGCTGGACATTCCGTGGCAGGGTGCTTGTTTCGCTCCCCGAAAAGGAGCGGACACTCGCCGTCGCCTCTGTGCTGGACATTCCGTGACAGGGTGCTTGTTTCGTTTACCGCAGAGTTCGCTTCTGGTAGAGGTGTTGGCTGTAGCCTTTTATGCAATTCTGGCCTTATGATATGGCTAAATGCACTAACCACAGTGGTCCTATTCCAATTCTAGGACTTCTGGTATCATTTTGTGACTGTTTATCAAATCTTCGTCTTTGAGACAGACCCCTAAATGTCAAATGACTCCAATGCCTATGGCAAATTTGAGCTTTAAACAGGCAATTTACCAATAATTAATAGTTTCATTTTTATTTAACTCGCAGTTATAAACTGTGAAATAAATTAAACTCTGTATACCATGAACATAGCTGGATGGAAAATGGCTGGCGGCAGTTTGAAAAGAAACCACTTCATTATCTTGTTATTATATTCATGTGCAGAAAGGACAAAGCGCGGACTAGATTATAGATGGCATTATCTATCTGCTTTTGCAGTGATTTATAATTTTATCTTGTTGTTTTTCAGTTAGTGCTTGTGAATTGTAACACGATGTTTAAGTTTCTATTAATTATAAGAGCTAGTAGCCTGAAGCTATACTGTTGATGATACACTCGATTATTTATATCAATTAACATAATGGCATTTTTTGCCGTGATTTGAATTGAAATTGTCGTCCGGTCCAAAAAGGAAACGTTTTCGATTATCTATGACGCGAATAAACTTACCCAATTCATTTTTAATGCTAGAAAATATCATACAAAATTGTGTTTTTTTACCGAACTATAAAATGAAAGGTTGGAGTTTAAAATCATATATTTTGCAATAGAAATTGCAGGTTCTCTATGTGGTTAGGTTTTGGTTTTAACATATAATCTGCGTGGAATATACAAACTTAAATGAAAATCTATACCTTATTGCTTTTCAAAGACAAAATGTTATATTCAAATAAATTCAATGCTTTTTTGTTTGGGACAAAACGTGGATGCTTTGTAGGAAGAACGCAATCTTTTGTGCTATTTGTAAATAATTTCTTACCTTCAATTTACCTAATACCATGTTATCGACAGTCTCGAATATTGCTAAAGGAATAAATTCCGGCCGCAGCCACTAGAATTGTGTACAAAAGTCGAGGCTGTTTCGTAATGAAGGGTTGGTCTCTGAGATTTGTACCCGTTGCGTGAGGAGCGAAGGGTGGCGTCACGCAATCGACTAGACGAATTTCTAAAGTCGCTCTTGGCGGATCTTTGCTCTTTCCAGAAGATTTGTTCCGAGAATTTCGTTTTACTTTAAACAGGACATTAGCTGTCTTTACAATGTTCAATGTTTCGTTCAATGCATTGAATTCAATGTTGAATTCAATGCATTGAACCGTCTAAACAACAATTGAATTTAATGAATCATTGAATGAAAGCTTGAATTCAATGTTTTATCATTTAGGGCGTGTTCTTAATATCGTTGAATTTTCCTTTCAATAATCAATTCAATTTCTGCCTTCTACAAACAAAGATTTTGGAAGGCTGTGCCACCATTTTCAATAAATTTGGAACATTAAGCTATAGTCACGAGCATTCAATGTTTCATTCAATGCATTGAACGAAACATTGAACCGTGTGAACACAGCTTATGACTCGAAATTGTCAGACTGTGCATGAAATATGTTGCGGATAGTTATCAGATATCTATATATCCGTTATATAATTTATCTGATAGATATGTTATCCGATAGATATTTTATCCGAATATATATCACAGCTATCCGGCGCCTGTCTACCATAGGATAGCGTATTCGGTATATTATAGATAGTGCATACTTGTCCAAAAGACATATAGGTAGTCACTATCCATTCAGACATTTTTCCAACCGAAAAATCTTCTGGATAACTCTATCCGGAACAAATTTCACCGGCTATATTATCAGACTTGTAAAATGTCGGGTCTTAAAACAATGATGCAAGTGATGGCACAATCGTTCAGCTTCATTGACGATTCGATCATCAAATGATGCAATGTCATCGAATGTAGCTACTTGCTGCCGACCAGCGTCCGCTGAGTTCAAATTAATGACCTGAGTTCTCTAACGACAATTAAATGGAGTTGGAATATTGTTACAAATGATTGAATTATGTTGGATTTTTTTTTATAAGAGTAAATGTTTGACAACAAAATGTCTCGTTCAGAAATAAATAAATCCTTATAGTCCTGGATATTTGTTGGTTAACAGCAAATTAATGAAAGAGCAAGCAAAGCGTCCTGTTTAATCACGAATTAGTCACGATTAGTCACGGACCAATAACAACATTGGCTACCGGCCTACTCTTTTATGTAAATCGCTATCAACCCAAGAATCGTCAAATTGAAGACTTGAATAGTCAAAATTGAGTTCAGTTATTGTTTTGTTCAATAAACGTTAAAAACTGTTGGTATTATAAATGAAGGCATCCAGCTCAAGATTAATTTGATGGATTTTGGAGAGTCTGAATGTTTAAACCCCTAGAATAGAATATCGCACTGTTTTAATATGAGTATAATATAAGCGAAATAAAAATTTTAATAAAAATTTGTATTTCTCATAATAATATTTTTATAAACATTTTGTATTAAAAAAATCAGAATGCCTTTTTTCATGATCTGCCCCTGAGCGAGGGCATCCTGCCGGAAGTGACTCCCTCCAGGACAGCCGCCCCGACACGAGCCATCTTCACACAGGTGGTACGCTCGGACCCTGTACCTACACCGCTAATTAGAATAATTACCAAGACACCGCGCTTCGAGTCAAACTACCGCGGTCGAATGCAAATGAAGGGGCAGCTGAATTCACGGACAATCCAGATCTTGGAGATATCCACGACGTTTTGTCTGATCCAGCTGGCAATGTCTTCCTCTTCCAGTCCAGAGTGACTTTGGAAATGCATGAGTGATGTTATAGTCTTCGGGTGTATAATGGAGTTTGAATAAATCTTGAGAAAATAGCCCCAAGTAGCACAAAAACCGTTATCACGAACTTTCGGTGGACGTCGAAAAGCCAACGGGGGATAACTTGCGTTCAACGTTCGGGTAGAACCAAATCGAAAATTTTGCGATCGTGAACGTTGAACGCAAGTTATTCCCCGTTGGCTTTTCGACGTCCACCGAACGTTCGAAATAACGTTCGCTGAACGTTTTGTGCTGCTTGGTGCTATTCTTGTCGCATAAATACTATCCAAAAAACGAGCGCAAAGACTTCAAACTGACTGCAACTCCGAGCATAAAAGTTATGGTTTATTTTTTTAATTTGCATATCATTTTTTTTTGTAATAATTAATGAGCGAAGCGAAATCTTTAGTTTAACTATCCCCAAAAAAAAGGCACTTGTGAGTGTATTTTTTGTTTGTTTGTGTGCCAATTGTTTGTTCGCGGTCTGCTGGCCAAACGGCTAAACCAATTTTGATAAAATTTGCAGGGTTCCTTTGCTGGTTCTATAGCTTAGACCCTGTGCTCTTTTCAGAAAAATCGACCGGATAGTTTACAAACTATTCAAAGTTTAAAAAAAATATAATAATTTCCGAAAAATGTGTCCAAGCCGTACAGCCAAAAGTTGTCAAGATTTTTTCATGACACTTTACAAAGTTATGGAGCGTGATGAAACCAAGCATTTCTGAAGCTTTCGGGCTTCTAAGACTCTCCGTTTTCTTGCCATTAATATCTTTAAACATTTTTTAAAGAAAAATGTTGTGATTTTCAAGCAAAACTCAGTCAAAATATTGACTCAGCGCAATCAAAGAATGTTTTGGTACACAAAATATTGTATAAATGTTGACCAACCGAACCATATCTAAAACCTTTTCCACATAGAAAGTTCCCGGCGTATTTTTTCAAATAAACAGCTGATACACATACACGATGTGATAGAAATTATTTGAATTTAATTGACTTCTACGATGCCAGAGCGCTGATACTTGGCTGCTCTGCAATGTGCCCTTGTTAATGCGTTCGCGCGTGCTGAATTCGCGCAAAAAGTGTGCACCTTGCGCTCGCTACCCAACCATCGGCCTTCTCAGAAGCATGCGATCTCCTTGCAACGGTCAAACGTCCCGGCCCCGACGCGCCAATTAAAAGTATCACATATAATAACAGCTAAATTTAATTGTTATTCAATTTTGATATACACTAGAATTAATTTGAGTTTGCCACTTTTTGGGGATCTCATATCATAGAGTACCATGTGATAGAATCAAATGATTATGGGTTTATTTTTACTATTAAAAATGCTATTTATCATTACCATTATTTACCATTTCACTCTTTACAAATGGTAAAGAGTCAAATGATATTTTACTTCGAATCCACCAGGCTGTGGTAAAGTAACGTTAACTTGACTGTAGTACGTTCACGAATTACGTACTGGTCAACACCACTTGAGATTTTGGGTTAGGAAGACGCGTGCCGACCCTTGTAAGCTCTGCTAAGCTCCATTGTGTTCTCTTCGAGAGTGACAACTGACGGAATCTCCTTGCAAATAGCTGCGTTGTCACTTTCGTCCCTCTTGTATGCTTACCTACCTGATGATTGGCAATGAAGGGGTTTCCCCGAAAATTGGCAACACAGGGCTGAGAAAGGGACAGAGTTGGTGCAAATTCTTGATATATGTCAAGATACATAACATCTGCGTTAACAATGGCATTGTCCGAAGTCTTTCAGTGGATTTGACAAGTAATTCGTGAATGTATACCATACTAATGTAATGTGTGCTTTTTCCAAGCTTTGTTCTCTGCACTAGTTACAACAAAAATACTTGACATTTGCATGGCAGTTGAAGTCATGTTCGCCTTTGTTCCCTTTACCCAGTTATTAATATATACATAGTTTTTGAAAACACAGAAGGTAAACATTTTACTGCTTTGTGTATACCTCATGAACTTGACTTGGACTTCTGTCTAAAATTTAAATGAGTTTCAACTTTCTCGCTTCTCAGAAGCTGTCTTCTCATCGCATATTTGTAACCCAAATCGCTGATATCAGTATCACTACTGCATTTCACTTGAATTTTAGCTAATCACTATCACTTATCAATAACCGTTATCATCACTATCAAGTCCGATTTCCCGGGACAATTTGTTTACAGCTTCTGTTATGATAGTAATTTGCTAGTACAATTATTGGAAAAGTGCTGCTAATTTTACATAGAAGTACCTGCTGCTAAAAATGCCCCCGTGGAAGACAAGATTGATTCCAAGTCCAACCGATGGCAACCTTGACCACAGAACCATCAATCGAGCAAAAAACATTCATGATCTACAAATTTAAACTTTCTATCTTATTTCGTTGTGTTCCCATCGACATACTGCTGACAAAATCATAGATTTTCAAATTAATTTAATTTACAATAACAGCGAAACCATAACTACACTAGAATTAATTTGAGTTTGCCGCTTTTGGGGATCTCATATCATAGAGTACCATACCAAAGAGTCAAATGATTAAGTTTTTATCATTACCATTAAAAATTTTATTTATTATTACCATTATTTACCAATTTACACTTTACAAAGGGTAAAGAGTCAAATGCTACTTTACTTCGAAGTCCACCAGGCTGTGGTAAAGTAAGGCTAACACGACTCTAAATTCGTTCACCAAAGCAACACCATATTGCTCCAACTAACTCCAATCTTTCACATCACACAATTAGCCCTATAAATCAATTTCCCCCCGATGAAAGCTGATTAGTCGACACTCTCATTAGCCCCATCTGAAAAGGGAGTGGTAGGTGAAGGTAGCGATCACCCACCTCCCCATTGGGCTTGCTGTCACGCTCGGATTGCTTTGAAAGGCGATCTCCTGGTATTAATAACCAATAACCACTGATATGTTATGACATGTGGCCACGAGCCAACAGGGTGTGCACCCCCCCCCCCTCTTCAAAACAATGGGCACACGCCGTCAATTAACTGGTTTCCGGTTTCATAGCGGGAGCCGACACCGACTTCTGCTGTTTTTGGACGAGCGAACCGGGTTACGTATCTGCTAGGGGCTGGAATGCATTTTGTTTTTGCAGGACTCTTTTTTATGTATTCTAATGTCTTGGGCTGCATTGAAATTCTTTGCTCGCGGTGGTCATCCAATATTGATGCATATGTTCTCGTCGAATGTCAGTATTTTCTGTGGCTCTTGTATGTATTATTTTACTTATACGTGACCTTTTCGCTTGTGTATCTGCTAATCTGAGACTTCGAGAACGTCTTGCACAGAACTGTGGTTCAAATCTTGGAATCAGAGGTGTAGGCCAGGGTGTACGCAGGTATACGGCGTATACTCACCGTTTATTTTCGAAATGAGCGTATTCTTACTTTTATTTTAATGAAATACGCTGGTATACGCTGGTACCTATACGCGAAGTTCAAGCTTTTAAATGTCAAACTTTTGCGAGTTTTCCATACTTGTTCTACGTTTCACACTTTTGTATACCCATTCACCTTATCTTATCCATTTCCCACCCACCCATCGCACACCCATTTACCCACCACCCATTTATCCATTTACCTTTGAGGCGCAAATCGAGATATGTGCACGTGTTTTAGTGAAACCCAAGCGAAAATAGTCGTAAGCGCCAAACAACAATGTTTGATATGTACAAAGAAACAATTAAACCCAGTAATTAGACTAATTATGATGTTTTAAAATGTCTTAAAATACTCAAGGTATATAGGTACAAATTACAGGGAAATTAAGTAAAATTTCAGATGATTTGTTTGGTTGGTCTTTCATCCAACTGGATTGATCTTTCGTTTATCACTAGTTTATAACTAGTTTCGTTTATCATGATTCACTAAACTTTCGAAGAACAAATATTGTGAAAGACTCTATAGACCCCATTGCAAGGCTTACATAATAAAATATCGCGTGTCAACAAGTTATCTTTCAATAATTAAACGAAAATTGCAAGAGAAACAGTATTCCTAAATTTTTGAACAATAAAAAACGTTTAGTTTTACAACCAAGCAGTGAAGCACAAAAAAAAACGTAATTTTCGTTTGCGTCATTTGCTTGTATTGCCACAGTTCAGAATAATAATATTAAGACTGTTTTTTATTAAAAGCTTGAAGACAAATTTTTTGTACAGCAAGTACCTAAATGGTGGGTGTGAGGCGCACTGCCCAGCACAATTGGGAGTCAATCTGTTGGGAGAAATAGTAGTGTTACTAAAAACATTACACATACATGTAGTCAATATAGCTCTGTTTGGTTGTCCACGAAATCTAGATGATAAATAGATTTCTTGCGTTTGTTTGTCCAGGATAGGTTTCGTTTACTGCATGATTGCCTATGATGACGTCACAACGAAAACCGAAATCTAGTTAATAACAACATTGCATCTTGTTGTTAACTGCACAACCTAACATACTAATTGCCATCAAGGTAGCTCCGCTTTAAAATGAAAATTATAAATAAAGCGGGGCTACCTTGATGTCAATGACATAGCAGTCATAACACACACATACACACACACACACGGTTACTTTAAACATAATAGGACATCGTACATCGCAGAGATCATACGCCACAACACAACACGTAAAAGATAGGTCATCATTCTTAAGTCTTTACAGTAATAAATCGGTATTTTATTGTTGGTAGCATCCTCGTTCCGACGGATTTGGTCGGCGAGTCAAGTTTCGGTTATGAGTGAGCCATCTGGGCGTGTTTGCCACCTGGCGGCCGCTGCCTCAATTAACGACAACTCTTCCGCGACGACCCGTTGAAATCATCAACCAGTAACCACGAGGGCGTTTCGCCGGCTTGCAGTCGAGACTAACGATATTAGAGGTAGTTAGCGAACCCCGAACCGCGTAGTGTTCATTCCTCTTTTGGATCATAGTTCACAGATCCTGTCAAACTCTGACCAGGATATCTGCACAGATGAAACATATACACGGATATTTTATCATAATGAAGTACGCATCAATAAATAATCATATAATCAATAATCATCATAAATTCCCATAAATATCTGTACTTATTTTTCACTTTTAGAGGGAGAGCGGTGTTTCACTCTCAAAAGGGCTCTCCTGCTGTTAGAAGAGCCAAAGGTGTCAACATTCGCAGGCCGTCCCGTTGTTCCGCTAAAGGGTTGAATGGTCTGAGAATCGAACGATTGACAGCCCAATGTCTGGAGTCTACAGAACAATACTTTCCTTCTTAACGTGAAAACTACGATAGCAATAATGTCCGATGGCAGTAGAGCCAAAGGTGTCAACATTTGCAGGTAACTGTTCCGCTAAAGGGTTGCATGGGCTGCATGGGTTGCATGGGTTGCATGGGTTGCATGGGTTGCATGGGTTGCATGGGTTGCATGGGTTGCATGGGTTGCATGGGTTGCATGGGTTGCATGGTCTGAGCTTCGAATGATTGGCAGCCCAACGTCTGGAGTGTACAGGACAATACTCTTCTTCTTTAGAGTGCTCCACACCTCCACTTAAACGCGGAATGCTGATGTCTAAGCAAATAGAGAAATGAAGCCCTATCTTGGCCTTTCTAAGCCGTATCTAAGCCCTATCTGGCCTATCGAAGCCTATTTAGCCTATCTTGGCCTATCTAAGCCCTATCTTGGCCTTTCTAAGCCGTATCTAAGCCCTATCTGGCCTATCGAAGCCTATTTAGCCTATCTTGGCCTATCTAAGCCCTATCTTGGCCTTTCTAAGCCGTATCTAAGCCCTATACGTTTTACGTGTCTTCTGCAGTATATCATTATCTGATACTATGAAAACTCTAAATAACTAGTATTTAAATATTTGTCTTTAACATTTCTATTACTTATTTCAGATAAATCGGTATAGAAATGACCTAAATTTTAGTGAATTGGAATAGTGACCAACGTGCAAACGTTCAAACCGTTCAAAACGTGCAAACGTTCAAAAATCGCCTAAATGAGCTCATTTATGCGATTTTGAAAGTTTGCACCATACACATTTTAGAAAATATCAAATTTTGGTGATTACCCATGACTAGATATACTCTTCCTTCATCTTCTGGTAACTTGAAATTAAAGATTGGAAAACAGTTAGGGGTTCACTTCCGTGTTTGATTGGACCTCTGCATTCCGCGTTTAAGTGCCGACCGTTAAAATTCGAAAAAGATCGACGCCTTTGCAGTCGGCAACCCGCGCTGCATTCGTGTATCAAAGATTGCCGCAATGTCAGGCGCTTGGCAAACTTGCTTTTCTGGGGTGTCGCCTTTGACAGTTACTAGTCGTTTGTTGGGGATTGGCGACTCTGCAATTATCTGCACACATTTGCATTTTGTCGACAAATAAGGTTGGTGCCTTTTACTAAAATCCAAAACGCCTCCAAAAGCTTGCATAGGATTTTGCTAGAAATCTGTATTATTTCCTATTGACTAATAATAATATATAAGTCACTTCTATTCCGATTTATCTGAAATAAGCAAAAGGAATGTTAAAGACAAAATATATTTAAATACTAGTTATTTATTTTAGAGTAGTAGGAAAAGCTGCCAGAGTGTTCGTGTTGAAGATGAGTGTAGCTGTTTGTAGCAGATAAGGGAAATCAGAACGTCGTAATCAGCCGGTCGTGATGTTTCGATGTAGTTTTAATGGTTTCAAAGAGCAAAATTCGAAATTGGGAAAATTTGGAAAAAATACGCCGTCCGTACTTTTCAAAATTTTCCCAATTTCGAATATTGCCCTTTTTCTGATTTGAAGGGGAGGGGTATGGAGGGTTTTCTTTCAGGGGGTCTAAGGGGCGTCTAAGTTGAGAACAAAAGTAGACACCCTGAAAATTTAACCGCAATCGATGCAGGCGTTTGGTCTGTAGAGCGCACACAAACATACATACAAACAAACAAACACACACACAAGAGTTTTTTTTGCAGCAGTGAAATTGATGATTTCAGTTCGCTCATTTCGCTTCGCTCGCTTCGCTCATCAGTGTCCTGTCTTTAGCACTAGTTTTGAAAAAAACTATTTCAAACTGGGATTTGATTTTGAATGCTAAATAAAAGTCTCACTGGTTTCCCGACGTTTCGTAACATGTGCTAGTTACTTTATCAAGGGTGCACGCTAGAGTAAAATGGTTGTTACTCTCACTTTAGGCATGGATTTATACATTCATTCAGCACACAAATTATATTATGATCGTGTTTACCAAAAGCAACACCATTTATTATTTTTCAGCTCAATTCTATTTATGTGATACATTTCATTGCACACAGACGCACGTCCTTGTGTAATTACAATCATGTCGTTTCGTATTATTACAGGCATTGAAAACGGTGACATGCGTCAAGGGAGTTATTGGGTAGCTGGAGGAGCGGCAACAGGACACTTGACCGGCGTGCTCCCCGCAGGCGTGCTGTACACCGGGCCCCGGTCCCCGACGGTCATGCGCCAGACGGTCGCCTCGCAGGGCACCGTCCCGCTGCCCCAGAACTTGTTCCTCTGGCAGCCCCAAGTCATGGCAGGTCGCGTGTGGCGTCCGCCCATGGCCGAGGTGTACACCGTCTCGGTCACTTGGGTGTCCTCGACGTCCTGCGCCCACACCTCGTCTGTCACCGTGACTATCGTGGTGTTGGACAGCCACGTGAGCCGGGTGTACGTCTCTTGGGTGACGGTGGCGTTCCACGTGGGGGCGACCGCGCGGTACGTGAGGAAACTGAAAACATTTGAATAGGGTGACCACATTTACGAACTTCAATTACAGGGACATTTTCGTACGGGTGGGGCTAGGGGGGGGGGGGTGATGTATACCCATACACTCGGGGCCGTAGTGTGCAGAAACGGCGCCTTGTTAAAAATAGCATGAGCCCCCCCCCCCCCCCCCCCCACTTCCCCTACTCAATAATTGATTATTTAAACTAGTCGAATTTACCGGGTTATTGGGGGGGGGGGGGGGGGGGGGGGGTCTACGCGATTCAGGCAATTCGTGGGCCAATACACGAGACTGCTATCACGTTTTATCTCTGTTTTTTTGTGATTTCCTATAGCTTTTCCCGTAAACTGCGTGATCGAAATTCTAGAGATTAATTTTGCAGTTACCACTCTCATTTTTAGACTCCTACCCCAAGGATGTGTTTTTAATGAGGGGGTGGGGTCTCTTATTGTTATAAACGACAGCATATTATAATTGCTTGAAAAACGCACTACACTACAATTTATAAAGATAGTATCTATATGGAGACAAATTATTTGAAATGAAAATTATAAAATTAATCAAATGGAATGACTGGGAAACCGGGACATGTTGGCGTCCCGGGTGGTGTCTCTCGGGACACCACCCGGGACAGGGACCTCAAAACCAGGACTGTCCTGGGAAAACCGGGACGTCTGGAATCACCCTACATTTGAAGCTTGATAAACGTCAGATTACATAAAGCTGGGCTAACACGGTTCTATGTTTCGTTCATTGCATTGAATTGAATGCATGGAACCGTCTAAAAAATAATTGAATTCAATGTTTTCTCATTTAGATTGGGATGTACCAACTGATAGTTGAGCTTAACTATATTATTAAAAATGTAACTATTAGTTAGCCACTCATGCAAAGCCATCTAGAGCTAACTTATAGTTAAATTTAACTAATAGTTAAACCTTAACTATCAGTTGGTACAACTCGATCTTAGGAATCTTTCAAGTTTCCTTTCAAGAGTACGAAGGGTATGTCACTGCCTTCTAGAAACAACACTTTTGGAAGGCTGTGCCCACATTTCCAATTAATTTTAAACATTTTAAACGGCTCCTATCCTATCAAGAGCAATCAATGTTTCGTTCAATTCCAACCTTATATTCCAAGCATTGAATGAAACATTGAACCGTGTAAAAAAATCAGCTTTAGCATCGGTAAAAGTATGTAAGTAGCTACGTAACTAATACACTTACCAATATTAACACAATAATGGTACATCTGTCTAAACTTTATCTTGTGATTGAGCCAACAACATTAAAACATTCAGTTTTATCATGTTTCGTTTTAACAGTGACAACGAAAATCGTCACATTGGTTACTGCTGCACCTGATTTTGTTTTGAAGATGGTCGTTTTTTATGTAGGCACACACAAATACTTGCTTGTGCCTCAGGTCTGTTCGGCGTCTATGCATATGCACTGCGATTTCGTAACTCAGATTTCGCCGTTCTCGGTTACAAAGTTAAAAAAAATAACATGGACAACAATAGGGATTTTATCCATCAGAACCGATAACGGCATAACGTAAAAGTTACAAAATCGCTAGGCTGATCTAAGATCGAACCACAGTGTCAAATCCTTCAACAGCTGCCCATCAGCGTATACAGAACCAATGAGGGGCAAGCGCTTATCATTTGTCTACTTGAACCACATTTTTTACTCTCACCCTGTAGTGTAGTCCAGGGTATACGCAGGTATACGGCGTCTACGCACATTGTATTTTCGAAATTAGCGTATACTTAACTTTATTTTAAAGAAATACGCTGGTATACGCTGGTACCTACAAGAAGTTCTAGCTTTTAAATGTCTAACTTTTGAGAGTTTTCCTTACTTGTTCTATGTTTCACACTTTATATACCCATTCACCTTATCGTACCCATTTCCCACCCACCCATAGCACACCCATTTACCCACTACCCATTCATCCATTTACCTTTGAGGCGCAAATCGAGATATGTGGAGTGTTTTAGTGAAACCCAAGCGAAAATAGTCGTAAGCGCTTAACAACAATGTTTAGTGTGTTAAAATAGGGTGTGTTGGTAATGACGAAAATGTGTAAATAAGAAATCAGTTTAATTTTTACTACACTCCCCCCCCCCCCCCCACTTCCCGTTTGACAAAAAATTTGCGTATATCCAACTCTATTTCCAGCACTACGCCACTGCTCCCACCCTTTGCCACTACCACAGTCGTGTTAGCCTAGGATTACCACAGCCCGGTGGATTCGAAGTAAAATATTGTTTAACTCTTTACCATTTGTAAAGAGTAAAATGGTAAATAATGGTAATGAATAATGATAAATACCATTTTTAATGGCAATGATAAAAACTTAATCATTTGATTCTATGGTATGGTACTCTCTGATATAAGATCCACAGAAAGAGGCAAACTCAAATTAATTCTAGTGTACAATATAATATTTGCTGTCGATGATTGTCAGGTCGCTAGGCGTGCGTGGAAGCTAGCACACACCCCGCGAACAAAGCTAGCTTGTCGCGTAGCAAAACGCATCACGCCATGGCACTCACGTGATGGTGACTTTGTCCCTGTGGCGCCGCGTCGTGTTGGTGGCGGTCGTCAACGTGACGACGATCGCGGATTTCGTGGTCGACACCACGTCCATGGTCGTGATGACCCAATCGAGAGGCGTGAAATGCCGGTCCCCGTCCTCGGACTCGTGGTCCTGTCTCCCGCATCTGTGTCCCAAAGCGGGGGTCAATCGCCGGTCTTGCTGAGGGAGCGGCGGACGTGCGGCATTTTCACTCCTGGTGGACAATAGACAAGTGCAGGCAGGAGGAGCGACCCTTGGAGCCGTGAGTTTTCGCTTGAAGGCCGATGCCAGGGTGTGGGAAAGATTGTGTGGTCTTATGGACTTTGCATTGAAATCGCCCTCATTTCAAACCTTTGTATCAACGAAGATATCCATCAAATCTTTATGAAATTTTAACACGTAATATAAATAATAGTGATTCTTTTGTAGTTACAATTTCAACATATTAAGACCAACACTAGCTTGTTGACAGGCCTCCAAACTCGGCTAAAACCCGCCTCACTCCTGTGCTATTCGTGTTCGTTTCCCACAGTCTGCCCGTCCAGCAAGTCAGACCGAAGCGCCGTGACGTCAGAGGGACGGACAGGAGGGTGTTGTGTATCCGTGCATGCTATCGGGTATCGTACGACAAACACCAGTTTTCAGGAGATTAAACTGACAAAACATCTTTTAAAGTTGGTTCTGATTATTCCAAAAATGACTGAAATATTTCACGTTCCGAAATAGCCACGAAACTGTACAGTGTAACACATCGCTATACACACCTAAAAAGGCCGAACAAAGTACTGTTTGTGGCTTAGGGTAACTTCTGGGTAAAATTTTAAATTCTTGCAGTGTGGTTAGCTTTTCCAACTACCAGTTTAAGAGTAGGTATATGAGTTCCATTGGAAGTGTACAACAGTAAATTTCGGTTTGATTTAGAGTTCAACTTTTTAAAATATAATAAGGTTGGAATTTGGAGCCGGAAAGAAAATGTCCAGTCCCTGGCCACATAACGTGCCATCGCCTTTTGGACTGAGCTGCTTGTACTGGAAAACCAGCGGGCTGGCAAAGCTTTGTGTGGAAATCGCACCTCTGTTCGGCGCGGTCAACAACGCTGGCATCCAGAGGACGCTGCACGAAACATTGCACGACGCCACTGGCGAGGAGATACGTCGCCAGCGCCCACCACGGAAGTGCTGCGAACTAAAGATCACTCTTATTACGTCCGTATTCACTGTAATATCAATGCATTATAGCTCTCTGCACAGATATAAGGTTCCTCAGATGGTTAACTCCCACTCTAATGCCGCAGCGCGAAAGCCCTCCGCCCGCAATAATAGTTTCGCCGGAAGTCGAGAGATGGAGCCACTGTTTGTTGTTATATCACATGCAACCAAGGCAGCTGTAACCACCTGGGGAATATAGGGTCCTTCGATTATAATTGACCTTGTGCCATGGCCTGGTAGATGATGTTAAAACAGGTTGCCAACGCACCCCAGCGATTGCCGGCGAAACTATACTTGCATCAAATTTTTGCCGTAGCCATAGCTGGGTATGGTAGAATGTATGGGTAACCTTATGTCTGTGCTCTCAGCAAGAGGAAGGAAGCTTGGGCTAAAAACCTCATTCAAATTTATCAAATACTACAAGCAAATATCAAAAATTAGACAGGTCACTCACCATGGCGAAGTTGGGTAGTAATGGCGAAGTTGGGTGGTGTTGGCTCAGTTTGGTGGTTGTGGCGTAGACTTCCTATAAGCGACTGTCCCACCCGAATAACTGGCGCCACCTTTTGTACTTTCGAAGGGCCAATCAAATTCCAGTCCCGGGAGGCATTTACTTTGGCACCTTGTGACCCCAAACAAGTCAGCAGGGCAACTGTAAAAATTATATGCATCCAAACTTTTATGAGGATCCTTGTACACCAATTTTACTCAATTGCTCTCCAGATATTTAATGCTCTTCTTGCATCTTTTGTAGTCACGCAGGTTTAATGGGTTCTCGAAATATTTTGACTATATATAGTTTGCCTTACACTTTATTTCATCTTGAGATGTGAACTGAGGAGTTGGTTTAAACCATTAGGGCCAGCAAACTTTGATGTCCAGTTCAAAAAATATTTTTGATGAGCGTAGCGAGCGAAGCGAAATCTTTAATTTCACTACTGGTAAAAAAATGCACTTGTGTTTGTTTGCGCGCGCTCTACAGACCAAACGCATGCGACAATTGCGATTCAATTTACAGCGTGTCTACTTTTGTTCTCAACTTAGACCACCTGCGTTAGAAAATCCTCCATACCTCTTCTCTTCAAAGCAGAAAAGAAGAGCAATATTCGAAAATTGGGAAAGTTTGGAAAAGTACGGAAATATATTTAAAAGTGCGTATTTTTTCCAAATTTTCCCAATTTGGAATATTGGTCATCAAAACCATCGAAACCACATCGAAACATCACACCAGTTTTGTTGACTTCAAGTTTGTGATAAATATTGTCAATTTCGTGCATGCAAGTTATATTAAAAATAAATCCGCGACTGAAATAATTCTCCAAGGGCTCTTCAAGACTGTAGCGAGCGAAGCGAAATCTTCAATTTCACAACTGATAAAAGAAACACTTGTTTGTGTTTGTTTGTTGTTGTGTGTTTGTGCGCGCTCTATACACACCAAACGCCTGCGTCGTTTGCGATGAAATTTTCATGGTGTCTACCTTTGTTCTCAACTTAGCACCGCTGCGCCCATACGCTCATCTTCAACGCGAACACTTTGGCAGCGTTTCCTAGTCTATAAAATTACGCATTTGCCAGTGCGCACTCGCTCATTCTCAAAGCAAATGAAGTTTGCACTTAATTGCGATGCTCCCGGTATTGACTACCGATTATTATTGCACTTAATTTGACAGTGTTCGGGAAATTAGCAACTGATGTAATTTTTATATTGTAAATAATTAGATACTTCTTCAACATATTGCATGCTAAGGTGTCCTAGGCAACTGATTGTCTTTTATAAGCTCAATTATAAAATTCCATATTTTTGTAACCAAGCATTATGGGCCACTTGACTGCATTGTAAAGTGCATAATGGCTGACATTAAACGCAATTAAATTCGTTCCGAAAAAACACTTATTTTAATTTTGAGAAAAACTATTTCAAACTGGGATTTGAATGCTAAATCAAAAGTCTCACTGGTTTCCCGACGTTTCGTAACATATGCTAGTTGCTTTATCAAGGGTGCAAGCTTGACTGACGTTAAAAACATTAAAGAAAGAACCAGTAGTTGAATCTAGGCTTCCTAAATTCTAATGATCCTGTCAAAGTCGAACAGTAATTTTTAAAAATTTAAAAATTTAAAATACCTACACTTTAAAAACCATCCAAAATTCTAAGAAAATCACAAGGCAATATTTTTTTCAAAACTAGTGCTAAAGATAGCAAATTTAATTATTTTAATATTTCGAGGCAATATATCGTGTAAACAATCACCACGTGGACTTTTTCAACATTGTTTCCAGATGACATGAATGAGTAGACGCTGGTCTCAACAAACTACAATTAGACGCAAAAACAAAGATTTATTCATTAAAATTTAAAGACAATTTTGATTCTTCACCTTTTATATTAACAACTAACAAGTCATACCCAATGTAAAAACTAAGTTCGTAAAAAACCTTTATATTAGAATTTTTGTTTGCAAAAGCAAAATTAATACTATCTTCACAGCAATCTTCTAAAATCCAGAAAGTTCAGTAACCACCTCACGACAAAAAGTAGGACGAGGCTAAAGATTTAAAAGAAAGTATTGTCACCGGAAATTTTAGTCTGGGTACCAAATTTTAGCTCGTCTTGTGCACCCAATTTTACGTAGTCAGTCTACCAGAAACTGAAATGTCGAAATTATAACTTCACGGTGTGGCCTTCAAATGATGGAAAAATTTGATATGTTTAAAATATGTCCATGGTCAATTTTCGAATATGTTCTCTCTGGAATGCTTCTCGGCAAAATGTGCTTAACTATTTACTTATCCGTGCCCCTGCAATCACATGTTATTACATGTTATTCACATGTTATTCACATGTTATTAACAATAATCAATTAACCAAAGATAGTAATGACAAATATACCACGATTATACTTTAAGGACAAAATAACTTATGTGACTTGACAACAAAAATTTACAGCAAAGGTCCAATTACATGTGGTGTGAAATTATTTAATCATTTACCAATAAATTTAAAATGTCAAAGAAGTATTAAAGATTTTGCAAAAAGACTCAAAAGATATTTAATTGACAACTGTTTTTATTCTGTTAACGAGTTTATCAACAATGATACTGTAAATATGTGACTTTCCAATGTTATTTATAATGACCAATTTGGAATAAAAATGCTTTATTATTATTATTGTTATTCACTCGCATCTTGGCAGAAGGGGATTAACTCGAGATAGTATTAGCAGTGAGTTTTTGTAAAAATGGAATTAAGTGCATATTTTGGTGCTATGAATGAAACAAAATAGCGGTGTTCAATCACGCACACCAATTCTCTAAATTTTTACATTAGAATTTCGTTTAAAATTTCGGAATGAATTGCTACTTGCAATCAAAGCCGATTTCATCGATTATAAATTGATATACGTACGTGCGTTTTTGGTAATTCTCGAAAATCCAGATGCAAGCGCGTTACATCAACACGTGAGTGGGGACAGTGCTGGGGCTTGACTGCAAAAGAAAGGCAGAACCATGGACAACTTTTTGTCTTGAAACCGCAAAAACTTCACTAGAATCTCGATTCAAGATAATGTGTCTATCAATTTTGGCAAGACCAATGTGATCACGTCAATTTCACCATTGTATTAATCAATTGGTCTTCTTCTTGCTCTACATAATAATTTTTGAAAGTAATATCCAAACAATACATTACAACATGTTCTGAATACGCGTGTATACGGTAGCAAAATTATGATCAATATATATGAGTTTGGTTTTTTTTTTACACAATGCGTTTTGATCCTAAACTCCTCAGATATCCCTTACTTTAAGCAATTCTCTTCGCGGGCGCTCTGCTATCAGATGGTACTAGTAGCACAGAAGGGTTACCCAGATATTCCACTCCCATACTAAAACAGCTACGCGAAAAGCCGGCAATAAAAATTTCGCCGGCAGTCAAGGGATGGAGCCACTGTTTGTTATTTCACCTGTAACCCGGTAACTGTGGAACTTTGGGTCCCTTGATTATATTGACCTAGAGCCATGGCCTGGTAGATGATGCTAAAACAGGTTGCCAACGCACCCCAGCGATTGCCGGCCAAACTACTAGCATCAAATTTTTGCCGTAGCAAAAAACGTTCCTACGCTTGATAATGAAACCGAAATTTTCCCCTGCGTCGAGTTACAAGTTTTCCTCGAGAAATATACTTTACAGAATCCCTTATTTCCGTTGTTTGAACATTATCGCCCCCCCCCCCCCCCCCCCACCGTTACTGTTTGGCCACAACCTAATCTGGGACCCTGCTTGCCAACGCCATCAGCCGTGATATAGAACATAATTAATTATTTAAACGGGTGAACGCCAGTTCGTGAAAATGACACCGCATGAAGCTGACGTTAACAGGCCTCAACAAAAATCAAGAAGTCACCTTATTGTCAATGTTTTGTGGTCTCTGGCCCGATCGGGATCGAGAGACACGCATTCGATGAATCCAGGATATCTTTACCGATCGATTGCCAGGATCAAATGTATGATAAACAACACGCCGAAAATATATATCTTCCATCCACACGGTAACACGCACAATTTGGATGCGATCTGTAAATGTATCATGCATGTTGTATTGGACAAGGTTTCAGTGTGCCAGTTCAGTTCTGTAATTATTTGATTGATCAGCAAGCTTTATAGCCGAGCCAGCCACGCGTTATTAATATGAATTAATATCGCCATCAATAATTACATTCGGTGGTCGTGAGTTCAGTTCTTGATTTGCACACCAGCCGAAAGACGTGCGAGTATTCCTTGCATCTTTGTGCTAATTGAGTGTCTTTGTGCTAATTGAGTATCTTTGTGCTAATTGAGTATCTTTGTGCTAATTTAGTATCTTTGTGCTAATTGAGTATCTTTGTGCTAATTGAGCATCTTAAGTATCGTGCTCATTGATTTCCATTGGGCTAATTGAGTATCTTAAGTACCTTGTGCTAATTGAGTATCTTTGTGCCAAGTTTGTCGTTTAAGTCAGTCCCGATCTATATTTTACATGCATCTACAATGAATTAAAGAGGTTAATAACAGTCCGTCAGCCTTCCTAACACCAAAGACTACAAACATACCTCACCCAATAAAAAATAAGTGAGAAAAATCACACGCATTCGATCCGATCCACTCGCCATGCTGAGCACGATCGCTCTGCTCGCCATCTTGCTCGCGATGTCGACCGGTCAGGAACCCTTGTGGGACACCGCGTCGTCTCTCGAGCTCGTCGCCAGCCTCCAGCGGCTGTACCGCGCCCGATGCGTCTTCCTGGTCGCGTCCGAGCGCTCGTGGATGACCGTCGGTCCGCGGGTGGTCCTCGCGCAGAAGATGTTGTCGGCACAGGCCGTGTTCACGACACTGTTGGGACTACGAGACTTGGCGCGGCCTCAGCGATGTGGCGCGAATCGGCCGCTGAACGTCCTCTACGGCGGAGAAGGGGACACGCTCGCGTATCTCAGCGAACTGGACAGGGTGAGATTTGGTGCGACGTGATTGCCGTGACTGTGAGGAGTGAGCCACATTGATGCCCAGGATGTCCATGTTGCTTTTCTGATGTGATATGAAATGAAGTTAAGGCCGTATTCCAATAGGGTTGCAACCTGCCGATCCATGGCCCTCTAAATGGTTTTGTTCCATTGGTGGTGATAGTAAATGAGCGGTAAGAAGGCCTAGGATCAGCAGGTTGCAACCCTAGTGGAATATGGCCTTAAGCGTGAGAACGTTTATTTGTTCAGTATGATAACAAATGCGACCTTGGAGCTGTTGTCAATCTCGTATCTTGTCATCTCACTCGGAAAAAGTCATGTGGATCTGCGCAGCGATTACGTAACTCTGACTCTCGTTTTTACTCCAAATTTGATTGTTTCTTCATTCAGAAATATATTAATATTTTAATTGGAACTATACCTACTTCCTTTTGACTCTATTTGATGATTAAAAGTTGAATCTTGGCGATTCTAGAGTTAAAATTTAATGGATGATTTGCAAAGATAAAAATTATTAACAGCTCTGAAGAAAAAAACATGTGCGACGGACAGAGTTGTGACTTATCTTGATAATTTGATTATCTAGATTAATGATCTAGATAATTTTCGTTATCTTTTATCTTTTTAAGATAATTTGAGCAACCATTATCTTTTATTGAAAAAAACTATTTCAAACTGGGATTTGAATGTTAAATCAAAAGTCTCACTGGTTTCCCGACGTTTCGTAACATATGCTAGTTACTTTATCAAGGGTGATAGCTCGACTGACGTTAACAACGTGAACAAAAGAACCAATAGTTGTTTTTTAATCAAGGCTTTCTAAATTCTAATGATCCTGTCAAAGTCCTAGAATAATCGAAAAAATTAATTTTTACCCACCAACATTATAAGAACCATCCGAAATCCTAATGTTTTCCCAGTAATGTAATCCCAGTTTGAAATATTTTTTTTTCAAAATTAGTGCTAAATATAGGATAAAGTAGACATGAGACTAAGAAATTTTAAACCAATCTCTATGGGGAGAAACGTGGGAAGATAGTATAAAGATTAGCGAGACTTCGTAAAAAGAGAAGTACACTAGGGTGTAGGTAGATTAAAGTTTTTGGTATCTGTATGGATTCCGAAGTATAGTACCAAATGGTTGAAGTTGGTGAAATTGACTGTAAAACCTGGGTTCGCAGCTTTTTAATTTTGCCAATATGGTAGTCTGACGCAGTTCGCCAGGCCAGAATCCCATATTGCAGCACCGACTCAAATATGGCAGCCATTTTAATTAGAGCAAAAGGCATGGCAGAGACTTTTAATTCGTAAAGTTTTAATGAACAAGCTCGCAGTTTTCTTTGCAGCACATCAATGTGCGGTCTCCATGTACAGTTGTTGTCAATAGTAACACTATTGCTCAATTTTATATCAATTTATATCAAGCTTATATATTGCCGTATTACGGTATTTGGTAACACCAAGGTAAATCTGTTCGTCTGCATTTTGAATTAAAAAATTTCAATGACAATTTTGAAAAACATGGTTAATTGTATGCAGTCATTCAGCAGAATGATAGATAATTGTTGGTGAATGGAAACGCTAAGCATTTAAAACTGTACTGAGGTGCATGCACCTCGTTTTGGAAGCATTTATGACTAGGGATTGATCATGGCAGAATTTTAACATACTTGTGAAATCGGACAGTAGGTCATTATTCATGAGCTGAAATGATTCGAAGGGTTTTGTGGTGCTATTTATGGTTCTGTTAGTTCGAAGAAATCTAATAATGTCTAGACGTCTTGGGCTAGCCAATAGACTTATTTATTTTAAATTATTTATAATACGGTGAAATAGAGTACGTACAAAAGGAGGTAGTCTTTATATTTTGTGGTCTGGTCCTTAAAATGTGGAATATATTAGTCACATATTCATATTAGTCCACATAGACGATCTGAAAATCGACCATATTATGCTTCAAGTCCATGGCCAACATTAGGAAACATCGAGCCTACTTGGCATCATATAAATAATTTACGAATGGCACGTCCGTTGTGAACATAATGATATTATGAGTCGAAATCCTGCCACTTGCCAGCGGAAACCTGGCGATACAGGATACAATACGTTTGTACTGAGTTCACCAGCTGAACAACCTAACTGTGATTTATATCTTAAAAGCAATGGTAAACATTATTTCAAAACTCAGGAGAAAACTCCAAGACAAAAACCTAATATTTTGGTGGTTTAAGAAGTTATTCAAAATATGGGGTAAGATTTTACCTTCAACGGTTTCTTTATTATAAATTTCACAAATGTTGTTTTGTTGAAATGTTGATTTTTGAATAATAAATATACCCTCAATCGTATTTTATTATCTTTTCAGGATTTTGGCCAACTCGTCTTGAAACGGGACTTTTATTCACCTTACAAAAAATATTCTCTTGGGCAACCCTTGTCTATTTCCTTTGTATGCCTGTATTTGTATTCACACCCAAACTGGAAGGCGCAGTCGATCTAGTAAAAAGATCAACGGCGTTTTTCATCAATGTTTTCATTATCTCGTACCTGGTACTCATGCATCTGCGCAAGGGGGACCTTCGCACAAGCATCGAGAATCTTGCCGAAATACGACTGCCCATGGAGGCCGTGACGAAGTCGGAGGTGTCGCTTCGCAAAGAGGCTCAGCGCAACACAACGATTGCATTCTTAGGACTGAATGTCACCGTTTTCGTCGTCTTGGTCGGATTCGGTCTACTTATAATTGACGTTTCACAGTCAAGAACGTTTCCTGTCAAGTACGAACACTAAAAAGTGCCGGTTTTTCACTGGCCCGTTAAGTTACTAACGGTCCATTAGCAACAAAATTAAAGGCTCTGATCGGAAGTTGCTCGGCAAAGAACAAGTTAACAGACTTTTAGATGTTTAACGTGCTACTGAAATATGCTCGGTATGACACTTTTTTTCCACTCCAGTTTAAGCATCTTACCCTCAGAAACAGATGAATTACATGGCATCCTATTGGCCGTTGCCATGACAAACACCTTGACTCCTATTGTGACTCTGGTTTGAGGCACATGTATATAATACCGGCACCTACTTTTTATGGAACGTAAGAGGGAGATTTCTATTTGGTTTCTTCAACTTTTCCAGGTTGTGGGTGCCATACGATGCCTCTGTAACCCCATATTTTGAACTGTCACTGATGTTTGCTATGTCAGTGTCATGTTTGAATTTTATATTAATGTCTTGGATTTTGGCATTTCCAGTCTTTGTGTATGTGTTTCTCATTAGTGAATTCAAAGCATTACGAGAAAAAATTGAAAATATTCGCGCTTCAGCAATAGAGAACGTGGCTTGTAAGAGTACCACTCAAAATACTGCGCACTTTGATACGACTGTAAATACTAAGACCCAGGTTGAACCCATCAACCAAGATGATTTTAAAACGACCGGAAATACTAAGACCCAGGTTGAACCCATCAACCAAGATGATTTTAAAACGACCGGAAATACGAAGACCCAGGTTGAATCGATCAACCAAGATGATGCCATTTCGGTTGACAAGGAAATGATAGCACTCTTGCGGAAATATATTAAGAAGCATCAGACCCTACTTGAGTATGTTGTAGCGTGTGGAGAAATTTTACTTGATATGTATTATTAGAAAATATAAGTACGGATTTTTGCCAACAAACATTTTATTATCGTGATTATTTTAATGTTCAACTTCAGATACTTGTCCCAGCACGGGACGTTATTTGGTACCATGATGCTGATGGACACAGTTTCTTGCCTCATACATATTGGCTTGGTAACATTCATTTCAAGAAAGGTAATGAAGAAAATCATACATTTGATTGTTCCCGATTAAACTAATGCATTTGTTACTAAATGCAAATACCTTCTGTATAAGTACCGATAATACACTTGAATACCATGAAAATCATACCATGAAATGTAATGTAAAATTTTTTCATTGGTAGTACTTAAGAGAACGGTTTTCGTTTTGGTCGATTTTCGCATAAATTTCACATTCGTAGGGAACGTCTCCTGGCTACAAATTATTTACAAAAATTTTGAAAAAAATTACAAGTGTTGTGAAAGAGCTGCTGAATGGCGGATACTATTTTTTTTCGTCGTTTTTTTAAAACTTGCAGCTGAGGGAATTTTCTAAAAGTGCCATTTTAGGCAATTTTAGGAACTTAAAAAAAAATTCCCCCAGCTGCAAGTTTCAAAAAATTAACGAAAAAAATAGTATCCGCCATTCAGCAGCTTATTAACAACACGTGTATTTTTTTTCAAAATTTTTGTAAATAATTTGTAGCCAGGAGACGTTCCCTATGAATGTGAAATTTATGCGAAAATCGACCAAAACGACAACCGTTTACTTCTCTCTTAACATTTTATTTTACTCAAAGGAGGTTATTGATGAGCATCGCGAGCGAAGCGATAAGTCTCTTGCATGTTTTATTTATTTATTTATTTATTTATTGTTTGTTTGTTTGTGTGTGTGTGTGTGTGTGTGTCTTGTTTGTTTGTGTGTATGTCTTGTTTGTTTGTTTGTTTGCGGTCTGCTGGCCAAACGGCTTATCGGAATTTGATCAAATTTTCGGAGGTCCTTCGCTAGATTCTAACTTAGACCCTGTGCTCCTTTCGAGCGGCGGTAATTTTGCCAGTGGAAGATTTACCAGTTGGTCCCTTTGGGGGGGGGGGGATTATTTGCCAGCGTGGTCAGACAACCCTACCCTTTGCATGGCATATTTGCCAGGCTGATATTGTACCTCTTGTGTAGGTCAACCTGTACGTGCCAGGCTGATAAATCTAGCACATTCGTATGGTCACCAAGTTAACGCACCACGGCAAAAATGTCCAAGCCAGTCGCTGACACGTTTCGGAAATTAGGAATTCTCAATATGTTTAAGATAAATGTGAAACGGAGAGATTTTGACGGTCCACAAATCAAAATTAAATGTGCATGCATACATGCAATCATTCAGCAAAATTGCAAATAGGTACTTCCTGTATATATATATATATATATATATATATATATATATATATATATATATATATATATATATATATATATATATATATATATATATATATATATATATATATATATATATACCTAGGATTGAAATTTGGGTGAGCAAACTGCCAATGTGTGTGCAAATAACTGCCTTAAGAAAAGCATTGCCAAAGTTTGTCCACGTAAATGATTTTCTCTGGAATTGTAGTTGTCCAAAAGCAAAAAAATAAAATAAACCTTGTGTAGATTCATGTCTCGATTTACGCGTAACGTGGGATTTCCCAAAGTAGAGTGCATATTACACTCGAAGCCCCCTGTTATTCGGCCTTATCAGTCACTACACATTACGCTTTTTCCGCGCGTTTGACCCCGTCGGAGCCCAAAACGCTCTGAGAGGCCGAGAACGCGGCGGATTCGCAATACACACTGCGCTTTGGAGCCCTTAGGGCTGGGCCCGTCGGAGCCCGAAACGCTCTGAGAGGCCGAGAACGAGACGGATTCGCAATACACACTGCGCCTTGGAGCCCTCAGGGCTGGGCCCGTCGGAGCCCGAAACGCTCTGAGAGGCCGAGAACGAGACGGATTCGCAATACACACTGCGCTTTGGAGCCCTCAGGGCTGAGCCCTTCGGAGCCCGAAACGCTCCGAGAGGCCGAGAACGAGACGGATTCGCAATACACACTGCGCTTTAGAGCCCTCAGGGCTGGGCCCGTCGGAGCCCGAAACGCTCTGAGAGGCCGAGAACGAGACGGATTCGCAATCGCAATGCGCAATGCTCGAAACGCTTACTGTGCATTGGCTATATAAGTCTCGGCGGGAAAATCCATGGCCCGATATCAGAAGCATCACGCTAGAGTAATCAAGGGGAAAACTGCTATGTGTCTTCCAATAATAGATATTTTAGGTCGTGGTAAACATAATATACGATGGATTTACAGAATTGTAGGAACTTTTGGTACATTCTTTTACATTCACTTGTTGACTTGGTGTCTTTGCAAATGCGCTCCAGAAAGCAGGGGCGTGCTCTCCATGCGTGGCTAGCTAGGCGGAGCCGAGCAAGAAGAAGAGGAAGAAGAGGGAAAGGAGATTTTTTGCTTCAGGAACATATTACATTTTTTTTTTGTATACAAATTAGCCTCCCAAAAATGTTGCCCATTCCGGGACTTTTTGGAGGCTAATTTGAGTACATAAAAATAAAATGACTAGCCAATTACGAGCTTTCGTAATTTAAACTAGGGCGAACGCAATTTGTGTTGCGTTGAAGATGAGCGTAGCGGTTTGTGTATAGCGCAAAAAAAGATTAAGGCAAGAAGCCTATGCAAATCATGGAGCAGCAAGCCGGACCAATGCTTTCTCAAAAATTCTGATCACTTGAAAATGTAAACGATTCTGACCTTTCTTTGTTTCTGTCCGAGCTGTCGGGTAGCGGAATATGCTCATTTTGAGATCATTGAGCATTGTGCATGTTAATACATAGATGTAACTCATGCCCAAGGGTTTTTATTGGGTTTTATTGGGTTGGTTTTTATCGGACAAAATCTGGTGTGATGTTTCGATTTGGTTTCGATGGTTTCCAAAGGCAAATCGAAATTGGGAACATTTGAAAAAAATACGCACTTCTAAATAAATTTCCGTACTTTTCCAAACATGCCCAATTGTCGAATTTTGCTCTTTTTTCTGCTTTGAAAGTGAAGGGTGTGGAGGATTTTCTTGAAAAACGCAGGGGGTCTAAGTTGAGAACAAAAGTAGACACCCTGAAAATTCCATCCCACTCGAAGCAGGCGTTTGGCCTGTAGAGCGCGCGCAAACACACATACAAACACACACCAAGTGTTTTTTTTAGCAGTAGTGAAATTGATGATTTCGCTTCGCTCGCTTCGCTCGCTACGCTCATCAAATAGATTTTTAAGACAAATTCAAATATTAAACTATTTGAAAATACTCCGGGTGCGCGCGCCGTGAGGTGTACCCGATATGCGAAACGCGGCTTGGCAGCGAGCTTTGAGCTTTGAGCTTTGAGCTTTGAGCTTTGAGCTTTGAGCTTTGAGCTTTGAGCTTTGAGCTTTGAGCTTTGAGCTTTGAGCTTTGAGCTTTGAGCTTTGAGCTTTGAGCTTTGCATTGCGAGTTGCCATGCCCCTCCGCGGGAGCTGGATGGCAGGGAGGGGAAGAGCATCGCTATACTGAAATTACGATAAGATAGCACTTTTCGTTGCGAACTTTGGAAGTGAAATCCAATATTCATATCATATCGATCAAGATGGCGGACGGTACAGGTGTGTCGAAAGAGTCGCTCCAAGAGAAAGGAGTTATTTTAAATGATTTAACTTGTGCTGAACTAAGGAAGGAGTGCGAAAAGATGGGACTCGCAACGACGGGTAAGAAAGAGGATTTAGTAGGGCGTTTAAAAAATGCTATGGAAGAATACGGAGAGAAAACTGAACCGACGGGCTCTGAGGATAATGGCGGCGCTACAAGTGAGTACACTGAAACGATATCGACCATCACTCACTTACTAGCTATAATTGCAGAAAAGGAGCTCCTAATAACCGAAAAGAACAGGAGAATCCATGATTTGGAAGAAATTAATGCACTTCATAAAGCAAGGATCTTAGACTGGGAAATCAGAAGTCGATCACACACGTGCTTAAGCCTAACAGAAAAAGGCATTCTCAATAAAATTGACCAACAGAGTGCAGCACAATCAACAGTGGAGAAGATGATACAGCGGTTCGACTCGCCGATTAAACCACCCAGGCAAGGACAACAGCCGAACCGGTATGTGGGTCAGCAGGAAAACGTCAACGACCTGCACGCGGAAGTAGAAGATAACAGATCCGACCTATATAGAAGACTACTTGGAAAAGATAAAGTAACAAAGCCGTCAGAAGACGAGAAAAAGAGGAAGATTGTAAACTGTCAAGTTCTAGTATTTGGAGACTCAATGATAAGAGGAGCCGGGAAACTTTGCGAGGAAAAGGGATGCGAAGTCCATGTCTTCCCCGGAATCAAGACGAAGGAGCTTGAAAAGAAGATCGTCGAAAGGAAAGAAGAATCTTTCGATCCAAAAGTGATAGTCGTCAATGTAGGAACGAACAATCTGAAAGCTCGGACTGGAACCCATCTGATGGTTGAAATGGGAGAACTGATAGATGAAGCGAGAAAAGTCTACAAAAATGCCAAAATTGTAATAGGAGGAATTGTTTACCGGGACGACGTCTACTACACAACGATAGACAAACTGAATGACAGCATCAAATGGATCTGTGAAGAGAAAGAAGCTGATTTCTACAACCCTAATATGAGAATCACAGGAACCGAAGCAGCCAAAGATGGGATTCACCTCAACTACGCGGGAGGAAGAATTCTGGGAAAGCTGATTATGGAGAGAGTCGAAAAACTGCTACACACTGACATATAGCAATCACGGAAACAAGGTACCGTTATCAACATCCTTTATCACAACATATGCAGTCTGCAAAGCAAAGTAGAAGAAATGGAATTATACATGGACATGAAAACGGAAACAAAATATGACATAATATGTCTCAGCGAAACATGGTTAAAAGATGGACAGCACGAGTCCGTCTCCATTCAAAATTTCACTCTAGCTGCAAGCTTTTCCAGAAAAAAGAAAATGGGGGGTGGAGTAGCCATATACGTGAGAGAAAATACACCCTGGACCTTCAAACGAAGAACTGACATAGAATCGGCCGGCGTTCAATCTACATTCGAGGTCAGTGGAATTGAAATTAAAGGAGAAAACCCAATAATCTTAGTTGTATTATACAGGTCCCCGGAAGAAAAGAATCTGGATAGTTTCTTTAAGAAACTGCACGCCCTTCTCTCGCACTTAGCTAAAGAAAACAAACCATTAGCTGTATGCGCAGACCTAAATATTGACTACCTACGAAAAAATAAGAAGATAACTCAGCTAGAAGATATACTACTAGAATTCAACATGAAGGCCCTTGTAAGATCCCCGACAAGAGTGACAGCCTCCTCATGCACAGCCATTGACAACATCATGACGAACTTCAAACTAGAACATGAACCGAAGATAGAAAAGACAGGACTATCCGACCACTACGGGCTAACTTTCAGTCTTCTAGTACACGACAACAAGGAAGAATCGGAGGAACCAAGTTTTATCAAGAAAAGAATGATAACAGAGGTCAAGCTAAATGACTTCGCGAGGGACATGGAAATTCAGGATTGGACAGCAGTCAGTTTCGGGACGACGGTGGACGAAAAGTTTGAAGCTTTCCAGGAAATCTTCAAAAAACACGTCAATAACCATTTTCCAAAGAAAACTCTAAGAATAGACACCAAGAAAAAAAACCAAAAGAGAAAATTCAAAATTACGCCGCAGATAGTAGAAGCCATCAAGAATAAGCGGCGTATATATCACCTGAGCTGCAAAAAAAATGGAAGTAAGTACAACGAAGAATTGAAAATAGCCAAGCAATTATTAAGAAGCATGATCAAATCAACGATAAAAGAGCAAAATGACAAAACCATCGCCCAGGCAGAAAACAAGAACAAAGCAACATGGAAGATAATCGACAAGTGTCGGAACAAAAAGACTTCCAAAAAGCAGAAAATCATACAACTTATTGTAAATGGTGACAAAATAAGCGATCCAACGCAAGTCGCCAACCAGCTGAACACACATTTCGCGACTATAGCAGAAACCATCGTTGATACTCAAGATACAAAAATATCGGAATGCATGAATATCTTTAAAAAAAACTGTGCAGAATACGCTGGGCCTGAATTTATCCTCGAACAGACAAGTGAAAAAGAAATTATCGAAATTATTATGAAACTAAAAAACAAAAAGTCATCTGGGTGGGATGAAATCCCGGTTAGGGTCATTAAACGCGTGAGCACACTAATCGCAAAACCAATCGTTGACATTTGTAATTTCTCGCTTATGACAGGGACGTTTCCTTCAGCAGCGAAATGGGCAATAATTAAGCCACTCCATAAAAAAGGTGCAGAATCAAATGTAAATAATTACCGTCCTATCAGTCTTGTAACAAATTTTTCAAAAATTTTTGAAAAGGTTTTCTTGACTAGGCTTTTGGTTTTCATTAAAGGGAATGACATCTTATCTAAAAATCAGCATGGATTTCGCAAGGGTTTTTCAACTACAACAGCAACCACCAGCCTGGTCAACTCCATAACAGATTGTCTCGAAAAGAAAAAAGCAGTGGGTGTCTTACTTTGCGATTTGTCTAAAGCATTTGACACGATTAATCATTCAATCCTAATAGAAAAGCTAAATTACTATGGAATTAAAGGGGTTGCTTTAAACTGGGTCAAATCATATCTCTCTGAAAGGAAACAGAAAGTGAAACTGAACTGCGACGATGACGGATCAGAGTGGATGTCAATTAAGCACGGAATCCCGCAGGGGACCTTGCTGGCCCCTGTACTCTTTAGTTTATATGTTAATGACCTGGCCGACGCTGCAACCAATGTAAACACGGAAGTTATTTTATACGCGGACGACACAAGCCTGATAGTGCAAGGGGAAAATGACAATGAACTATTAGCGAATTTTAAAGACATAATGAACACGGTAGAAAGTTGGTTCGAACCTAACCAGCTAAAACTAAATCAGGAAAAAACAAATGTAGTAATATTTAAGGGGGTAGGATGCACAGACATAAAAGAGGTGGTATGTGATAACTTTACGCTAGACACCAAAGACTCGTGCAACTTCCTGGGCACCACTGTGGACCACAAGCTTAGGTGGAATGACCACGCCAACAACCTCAGCGCCTCTTTAAGTTCGGCTTGCTTTGCCTTGTCAAATCTGACCAGACAGGTAAATGGAACCACATCAAAGATTGCATTCCACGCGCTTATTCAATCTAAAATTAGGTATGGTATTGTCAATTGGGGTGGATCTACAGCAGCAATAAAAATTTTCACTAAACAAAAGAAGGCGTTAAGAATTATCGGACATTTAGGAAAGAGACAGTCATGCAAACCTTTTTTCATAGAACATCAGATTTTAACCTTAGCATGCATGTATATTCTGGAACTTGTTTTATTTGTGTTTGACAACATCACAAATTTTAAGAAAAAGACCGACGTACACAATTTTAATACAAGACGTAATGATCTTCGTCAACACAGGACCAGACTAAAAGTAACAAAATTTAATCCAAAGAACATCGGTGTGTTTGTTTTTAATAATCTTCCAGTCAACCTAAAATCTCATAGTGAAAAAAGATCGGTTTTTAAAGAAAAGACGAAAAGGTTCCTTCTTAATCATGGATTTTATACTTTGGACGAATTTCTGCTAGCAAAGGATTGTAAGTGTATCTATTGTAATATATAAACCTAGATTATGTTATATGAAAGAAATAACCTGTATGCTGTGAATCGGTGATTCTATAGAATTGTTTACTTGAATGTATACCTGTCGCATGATTTGTGTAGAACAATTATTTTATGTACCTACATTGTTGACCTTTTTTCAAGCTCTCGTTGAAACAAACATAAAGAGTGTTCTTGTAAGTTGTAACAAGAAAATGAAAAATAAAAAATACATTACATTACATTACATTACATTACAAACGATGAACATTATTAAAATGTTGAAATTATTCATATTATATTATTATTCACTATTTATAAACAAATGTAACACAATTTTTGAAAGGGTTTTATTTAGTTTTGTCCAAAATAACCAGTATTACCACAGCATTACTTAATATCTTCATTTTTATAAGTTTTTTCCACTAATGGCAGCCATGTCAGGTAGCAAACATATCAAGAGTGGTCTTCTTGTTTTCAGCTAGGTCGTGGAGTGGTCACTAGGACCCACCACATTTTGGAATATTTTTTAGATTAACCAATTTCGTTACATAATGAGTTTTTCGAAATGTAGGAAAAGATACGTAGTATTGCAGAGTCAGTCTCAAGAAGCGATTTTTGTAATGCACATGCCATTTAGTCTCGCTGAAATTGTCACTCAAAGGTTGGCATTACCTTTGAAATAATTCCAAGGTCGAGCCAAAAAGTGCTAACTTAGCCTACCGCAACTATAGCGCTCGGTCCGAGAGGCCGTCATAGCGAGCAACAGCAAGTCTGGCTACGCTGCCAGTGCCGATGCGTCACCCTCACGTGACTACCAGCTGCTAGTCGAGACAAGAGTCATGGCGACGTGCACTCGGCTCATGCTGTCGTGCAGTATATTTATTTAATTTCTTTGGTTTTGATCGTAATGCGTTAAGGTGATTCGAGACAACACTGCAACCTAATGTAAAAAAATCTATATTTTTCCAATTCTTTAAATGTGGTCTTGTTCCAACATGTTGAAACAAAACCATATTTAAAGAATTGAAAAGATATTGATTTTTTATATCGGTTGCAGCGTGGTCTTGAATCATCTTAAGATAGCATTTCAAAATTCGAGTGCGGGTTCGAGTGTTTGTGTTATCGAAAGCCACCGCCTCGAAACGCGTCCACACTATAATTTAATCGCGCGACGCACGGACAGAATCGAGCCGCTCTCAATCGAGCAAAGTGTCTTGTCACGAAATGTCCGATTTTTACGCCAAATGCCAAATGCCAGATTGCCAGATCGGAGATTGATCATAACTTTAATAATCAGTGAGTACCCTGTGTGTACATGTATGTGTTTAATGCATCCTGCATCTTATCGCTACGTACATTTAATAGTTTTCCGGTGGGAAGGGGGGGGGGGGGGGGAGGGGGACGCCTAGTCACAGCTAAAATTCACCGCACGCCCGTGCCATAAAGGCTACCCGTTCCGGCTAACAAATGTTTTCGGGGCAGGCAGGTACACTATCAACCTGGCAAATCTTCCACCCCCTCCGAAAATACCTATACCGACTGGCAAATGTTCCACTGGCAAATCTTCCCACCTTCGCTACGTTCAGTACAACCGACAATGAATTGCTTTTAAAATTTATTCCAAGTTCTTTAAAAATTCATAATTTTTTTTTTCTTCAAACTGTTCAGCCAAAAGTTTTCAATATTTTCTCACTAAACTTTACAAAGGTATAAAGCGTGATAAAATCAAGCATGTCTGAAGTCACTCTTTTATCCGCTACAGATACCGCTATGCTCATCATCAACTCGACACAAACTGCGCTCGCGAAGCCCTAGAATATTTTCTTCCACTTTCAAAAGTCTTAACAAATTGTCAAACCACTGTCAACACCGGCTTTTCATAAACGTGACGTTTGTTGCAGCTGGTGGAACGAGACCCACTAGATAACATAGTGGTTATCACCAACTGTGGAATGCTTTTTGCGCTCTACCTCAAGTGCTTTTATTTAAGCACACTTTCCTCTGAGGTAAAAGCATGCTCTTCTTCTTAAGCATAAAAATTAAACTCTAACAGTAGAAATGATTTAAGTTTGTCACTTTCTGGGCATCTCATATCATAGAGTACCACACGAAAGAGTCGAAAGATCAAGTTTTTACCATTACCATTAAATAGAGTATTTATTAAGTACCATTATTTACCATTTTACTCTTTACAAAATGTAAACCGTCAAATGATACTTGACTTCGAAGTGGTAAAGTGAGGCTATCACGACAGTAGCGAGGCGTTGTTTTTCAAATCGATGTCCGTTACTTTAGACGTCCAAGGTCAGAGATGCCGCGTACGCATGCGCGTGGCAGGACGCGTCCGAGGAGTTCAAGCGATCCTTGAGAATTATCATTTCTCGAGCCAATGTGCCCTTCGTCCTGTCTGGCTTGGGGTTCGCTGTCTTTTCCGTGAAAACATTTCAATCCGTGAGCCTCAATCCCTGCCTCAATTTATAATATTTTCTGCATTATATCAGAGATAGAAGGTTACCCAGGACCCAGGGTTCTCATTCCCATACTAAAGCAGCTATACGCGAAAGCCCTCCACACGCAATAATAGTTTCGCCGGCCGTCTAGGCATGGAGCCACTGTTTGTTGTTATATCACCAGGGTAACTGTAACCGCCTGAGGAACATTGGGTCCCTTGATTATCATTGACCTTGTGCCATGGCCTGGTGGATGATATTAAAAGAGGTTGCCAACGCACCCCAACGATTGCCGGCGAAATTACAAGCATAACGTTTTTGCCGTAGCCATAGCTAGGTATATAGTAGAGTATCTGGGTAGCCTTATATCTGTGATAGGTAATATCGTTACTGTTTTTTTTTGCGGTTGAGTTTTTTCCTTCAATAATGAAAATGAATTGGATTCTGCGAGGAATATTTTCCAAACAAGAATTGTTTCTTTTGCAGGTCATCACCACAGCTTATTCGTATTATACAGTAATGAGGAATTTGGACGAGTAATCGAATTCAGTGCCTTCGTAAAACATTGAACATTTTAAAAAACAGCTGACTGTTGACAGATAAAACATTCTGCAAACTTTTTGCATGGCGATAACATGTATGTATGTATACATATGAATATTTACATATATATTGTTATGTATTATGGGGTTTTGGTTTTATTTTTATTTTTATTTTTATTATTTTAGTCTTGGAAATTCTCAATACTGTGCGGGACAGTGGAATATACAGACTTATTATTACAATGATAATATAATGGCTAATAATCTAATTAATAAACAAAACACGTTAATGATATGAAATAATACACTAATACTTATTGATCGCACCAAGTCTTAATAATAAGTGAATACATTTAAATAAGATAATACATAATGTCAGTGTAACAGTAAGGTAAATAGTAAGTTTAATAACAGTAAGGTAAAGTGTCTTCAATCACTTCTCAGATATAATACTCTAAATTAGACAAAGAATTTCACATTTCAAGGGTTGTATTTCTTAGGGATAGTTTAAATACTTCAATATTGTAAAACACCTGTTTTGTCAGGAATAATTCTAATAGTTTTTTGTAATGATGTAATTTCATTAATAATAATAATAATTCATGTTTTACGCAATCTAACGCTTTCCTGAGGTCACATAATATTCCTTTTGTATGTTTTTTTGAGCATAATTTTCAAATAAAATTGAATATTGCAGTTTTAGTGTTCCTCTTTTTCCTATAGCCGTGTTGTTCATTTGCTAATATTTTTAATTTAGTCAAAAAATCTATCAGTCCGTCATGCTTTAATTGCTCTAGAATTTTGGAAAACGAATACAATATTGAGACAGAACGATCATTATTCGAGTCCTTCTTGTTTCATTTTTTATAAAGCGGTAGTACCTTTGCAAATTTATAATATAGATATCAGGGAACGTTACTGAGGCGAATGATTCGTTGCATTTGGTTTTCTTTTACCAACCGTTAGTTAAGGTTTTACAATTAGTTTAATTTAATTATTAGTCAACTCTAGATGGATTTGCATGAGGTGGCAACTAATAGTTAAATTTTAACAAATAGTTAAGCTTAACTGTCCGTTGATCCAACCCAATCTTAGTTCATCCTATGCTACCTGGTCCCCGAAGTCGGTTGATATCTGTAGCTTCCGGTCCCACACCTCGGATTCCCGCGCTTTGTCGTGGATGGTCCTCGGGGATGGCGGTGATGGATGAACACTGCTTAACTGGATCAGGTAGTACAGGTTGACCATGATAATCGCTAGCCTTGGTGGCGACACTCCCAATGCTGTGGAGATGCTCCTCCTCCTACCGATGTTGTTGTCGATGATGCTGTTTTCGATGATGTTGTTGTCGATGATGCTGTTGTCGATGATGTTGTTGTCGATGATGTTGTTGTCGATGATGCTGTTTTCGATGATGCTGTTGTCGATGATGTTGTTGTCGATGATGTTGTTGTCGATGATGTTGTTGTCGATGATGTTGTTGTCGATGATGTTGTTGTCGATAGTGCTGTTTAGGATGCCAAAACTGGCCCTGGTTGCCTCGCTCGGTGTCGGCGTTAATTTGTGAACGTTGCGGCTGTTGATGGTGTTGACGCTGCCCTCGGTGGTTTTGAGGCAGCGGCGGCCAAAGCTGCGGTGGAGGCGGCGGCGTCCGAACCGACTGTTGTGTCTCCTGATGCTGTTGTTGTAGCTGTAGTTGTTGCTGCAGCCCTAGTTGATGCTGTTGTTGTAGCTGTAGTTGATGCTGCAGCCCTAGTTGATGCTGTTGTTGTAGCTGTAGTTGATGCTGCAGCCCTAGTTGATGCTGTTGTTGTAGCTGTAGTTGATGCTGCAGCCCTAGTTGATGCTGCAGCCCTAGTTGTTGCTGCAGCCCTAGTTGATGCTGTTGTTGTAGCTGTAGTTGATGCTGCAGCCCTAGTTGATGCTGTTGTTGTAGCTGTAGTTGATGCTGCAGCCCTAGTTGATGCTGTTGTTGTAGCTGTAGTTGATGCTGCAGCCCTAGTTGATGCTGCAGCCCTAGTTGATGCTGCAGCCCTAGTTGTTGCTGCAGCCCTAGTTGACATTGATGTTGGTGGTTTTGCTGGTATTGAGGCTGACTTAGCTGCTACTGTGACATGTTGGTGCTGAGACTTTTGTTGCAGCTGTTGATTTTGTTGTATAGGTTTTTTTGCACTCGAGCGAGAGCAAAACCGTACAACACTACACCATAATGAGTATATATGTGTTTTTGGTTTCACAAAAATGTATGTAATATAAAAACGTTGTGAAGTATACGAATCCATAAACTCTGCTATTCAGAAGACTTAATATATATATTTTTTACAATAACGCGTGTTCTAATAGCCGTGAAGTCCCTCCGTGACGTCAATGGGGTGGGGTGGGGGGGGGGGGTGCTGACGCCCCGAGTTGCTCTCAAGAGGAAATGAAACGCTAGTGTTTTCGTCGTACGCGGAGGTTCACGCGGGAACTCCTCCTGGCCGCAAATACTAACACAGAGTTTTGGAAAAAAATACACTTGTAGTTGAAGGGTAGTTTGATGTCGGATGGTGTGTTAGGTTATTAAACTTTCAAAAATGACAGAGGTGTGCATTTTCAAAAAGTGCCTAAAATATAATTTTTACGGCATTTTTACGTAGCTTGTATGGAAAAAGTATGTCATGATGCGTATTAAAAACTACCATCCGACATCCAGTGATTCTTTTTCGGTCTATGGTTTTTTCCCCAGATTTGTACATTAAAAATTGTTGGTGGAAGTTCCCGCGTGAACCTCTGCACCGACCCCTGGCCACGCAGCCTGGCTTGTGAATCCAATCGTTTGCAACGGTCTTAAGGCTATTGGTTGGTTGTTGGTGATTATTTCATGAAGCTTTATTTTAACTTTCTATTGGTATTTCGTGGTTATCAATCACACAATTTGTTGCTAAAAGTGTGAGGATTCCGTTGAACCTGGTTTCGTTGCAATCGGACAAACGGTGTGGCCACAAGTTGGTATCCAGTAGGAGGTGAATTCTGCGCGGGAAGCGGCCGGAGGATACGCTCAATATTTCGACGAAACAGGCTTGTTTTACAACGCTTGAAAATACTCGATGAGTGAATATTTTTTGAGATTTGCAAACACAAAATTTGTTGCCAAAAGTGTGAGGATTCCGTAGGCATGGGTTTCGTTACGATCCGACAAAAGGTGTGGCCACAAGTTGGTATCCAGTAGGATGTAAAATTTGAGCGGGAAGCGGCCCGAGTAAGCACTCACTCCAATAGTCTCAAAGACGCCCCCTGCTTTCGCCAGGTGCCGTCGCACCCTCGGTGGCTGGCGTTCGTCGACGGCGACCCGGCCGCCGTCCTGCGCGACGTCAACGTTGAGTTCGACTGCGTGTTCCTCCTCGCGGTGCGCGCCCAAACGGGGGCCCAAACGGGGGCCCAAAGCGGGCCTCGCAAGGGCACCGTCTTCGAGGCTTACCGCGTGCAACGCAATGCAACGCTGCTGGTTCATCAGTTCGAAGAGTTGACGCCAGAGCGCGGACAGGACCTGCGCGGAGTCACCATGCGCGTTTGTGTGAGGGAGGTGAGTGGGCCATGAGCCGTGACACAATTTTTGACAAGATATCCACATGAACAATGAGATGGCCGCCGTCTTAAGGCGCTCGCGGCTACCCGGTCAAGCACCCTTGCCTTTCCGCCAGCGTCGTCGGCCCCCCGTGCTGCTAGATGTCCGTCAATTTCACACAGTCGAACCGATGCTTCGATGCAATTACATTCACGGCTGAATACAAAACTTGCTTCGCCTTGAAGGCAGCCGTGGGTGAACCCGGTGCCGCATGGCCTTGACTGGCATTGGATGCCAGCTGATGCCACGATGCTTGCTTCGCCTTGAAGGCAGCCGTGGGTGAACCCGGTGCCGCTTGGCCTTGACTGGCATTGGATGCCAGCTGATGCCACGATGCTTGCTTAGCCTTGAAGGCAGCCGTGGGTGAACCCGGTGTCGCTTGGCCTTGACTGGCATTGGATGCCAGCTGATGCCACGATGCTTGCTTAGCCTTGAAGGCAGCCGTGGGTGAACCCGGTGCCGCTTGGCCTTGACTGGCATTGGATGCCAGCTGATTCCACGATGCTTGCTTAGCCTTGAAGGCAGCCGTGGGTGAACCCGGTGCCGCATGGCCTTGACTGGCATTGGATGCCAGCTGATGCCACGATGCTTGCTTAGCCTTGAAGGCAGCCGTGGGTGAACCCGGTGCCGCTTGGCCTTGACTGGCATTGGATGCCAGCTGATTCCACGATGCTTGCTTAGCCTTGAAGGCAGCCGTGGGTGAACCCGGTGCCGCATGGCCTTGACTGGCATTGGATGCCAGCTGATGCCACGATGCTTGCTTAGCCTTGAAGGCAGCCGTGGGTGAACCCGGTGCCGCATGGCCTTGACTGGCATTGGATGCCAGCTGATGCCACGATGCTTGCTTAGCCTTGAAGGCAGCCGTGGGTGAACCCGGTGCCGCATGACCTTCATCAGTCCATGGGCGGGAACGGTCGACAGCGTTCAGTGAATTTTCCATGGTCAGCGTCCGGTGGAAACAGCTTTCCACTTTTCCACACTTAAACGCGAGTGGTGAGCTTTTCTATTTCCTATCACCCATAATGACGCTTGACCGAATTCTTTTCGTAGCCCCATAAGACTAAAGTTAATTTTCCGAGTGCGGGCGCTCATGCATCACCCGGCCACGGACCCTTGCCTGCCCGTCAAGCACGTTGGCCTCCCCTGCCACCATATGCCCTGTGTTATTGGACAAAGTCGTTTTCATTACTCCATAGGAACAATGCTTTTCGACATAGCAAAAAAAAAAAACGAAGGTTATAGTACGGTTATACTTGTCGAAAAAACAGCACCAGCGCGATTTTCGTGCTGAAGTAGATTTTTTGGTCTTAAATGAGAGATCTCAACCCAATGAACACGATTCCACACCCTGTTAATTTTTCCGGCGGCCATCTTGGAAAATATGGCCGCCATAATCCGTTTTCACTAATATTCACCAGATGAACATTGGGTCCCTTGATAATAATTGACCTTGTGCCATGGCCTGGTAGATGATGTTAAAACAGGTTGCCAACGCACCCCAGCGATTGCCGGCCAAACTACTAGCATCAAATTTTCCCGTAGCCGTAGCCAGGTGTGGTAGAATGTCTGGGTGGCCTTATGTCTGTGCTTCTAGTGTATCGATCACGTGCTGCTCGGTTATTGTGTAAAACTTCGTTAAGGGTGCTCCAGTCAGATAATCCGTTCACCGCCACTTAAACGTTGAATGCAAAGATCCACTCGATCCATGAAATTAACCCCTAAATGTATTCCAATCTTTAATTTGAAAATACCAGTAGATCATCTAGTTTCGGGTTATCATCACAATTTGATATTTTCAAAAATGTGTATGGTGCAATTTTTCAAAAATCGCCTAAATGAGCTCTATTATCGAACCCTATCGTGTTAATTACAACTGAATATACAAGAAATTATATTTTTTTTACATGTGTTTGTGCTAATCGTGATTCCCGGAACATTTTAATTGCATTAATCTCGGAGATTGTTAATTATTTATGTGTTCGCACTTGCCAAGATTGTTGTGGTTGATATCTTACGCTGCGATGAGCGGATTATATGCAATGAGGACACTTAATGTGCACTTGGGGGTTTGGTTTCCCGGTGCAGTTCCCGCCGCTGGTGGAGGTGCTCCGGTCTCCGGGGCAACCGATTGGCTTCGGGGGTTTCCTGGGCGCCGTCTGGCACGAGCTGGAGTCGGCGCTCAACTTCACGTGAGTCACGCACCTGCTACGCACTCACTTTGGATGTCATTGGTGCGATTGTGTGATGAACAGTGGCGTAACGGAGGCCCAAGCCATGTACGCAAGGCCCCCCCCCCCCCCTGTTTAAGGGGCCCCCAAGCCCAAACAGAGCACGTGTTTGTTTTTAATATGCAAAATAATTTTAGAATGACTTCAAGCCTCTTCTTTACTTGCTTAAAACAAATTGTTATTGTGAACTGCGACTTCAAATTTTGCTGAAATGAGTTATACTGTTTTACTGTGCGACCACCAATTTTGCAGAATGCGGGCCTTCAGTTTCGAAGACTGTGGCGTACAAGTATGGTACATCGTACAAGACTAGAGGTGGCGTTCTTGGCTTCGAAAGAAACTTGATTTTCCGTGAAACATCACTGCTCGATGCAATAGCAAAATCTCCATATAACTCAGTCAGTTAATAAGCTGCAACCCTAGGGGGTGGTTCTTTGACGAAGGAAAGATGCTTCATGTGATGGCACGTGACAAATCCAATATAAAATTCTTGATTTTTTGAGAAAAGAGGCCGTATTTTGGGCTTTAAAAAATTCCCCTTATTAAATCTTTACTTGAGTGGCGGGGGGGGGGGGGGGGGGTGTCAATTTTCTGGCGGTGGGTCCCGCGATTTTGCGCTTCACCACTGATGAAGCCCGTTTTCCACGATGATCGATTTTCATAATATCTATTATGAAAAAAATATCTATTTTAAATACCCCAATCCGAGAGAATAATTTCGGCACCATCTTACAAACATGAAAAGTTACATGTTGGGAAGTTGCACCCTGCATCGATCCCTGTATAGTCGTTCCCTGTTAAATGGGCAGTGAGTATAGGATTCTTCGGATTCCTCGGGATAGAATTCATCAAGATTCTCTTTCTTTATGCATTAATTCTAATTTTTTTTTACATTTTTTCTTCAAATTTTGTTACTGTGCTAATTTTGTCGTTCTGCCGGGCATGGCGGGGTTTTCGGGGCAGTCTGCCTAAAAATGGGTCCTATTTTGGAACATTTTCTCTAGAATTTGAATTCTTCCCCAACTCAATGTCGGCAACGCGGTTGACGAGTTTTGTCCCATGTTGGCCAATCAATTATGTAATCCTGGCGTCTGCCAATAACAGAAAGCACAAATGCTTAGTAGGGCCATGGACTTGGAGTAGTGTGGAAGTCGAAACACGTGGTATTCTCTCGAAAGTCTAGACAATGATCAAATGAAGTTTGCAATTTCAAAGGCAATCGTATAGTTTTATTGTAAAAAAATACATCACAAACCATTATTAGATTTTATTTCATATTTGGACAACACACGTCCGGAAGATGATCCAATTTAGTGAGTAAGCGGTTCCAGCTTGTCAATAATAGCCTGGACCTGCGCTACCAGCGGCTGGCTGGCACCCAGTTTCCCCAGCTGGCTGCCCAAAAAGTCGGGATAGGTGATCATCACCTTGACATCAGCCACCTTCTCCATCAAGAAGCGCTCCATCGTCGGTCCGCCGCCCGACTTGACGCCATCGACCAGCTTCTGGTTTGCGATAATCGACTTCAGCTTGTCTACCGCGGCCAAGGGGGCCTTGATTAGCAGCAAGCGCTGCTCCGAGCGAAGGTCGTCGTGGTGCGAGCCGGGGTAGCGGTGAACATCTTCGATGTTCTCTGACAACACCTCAAGAAGACCAGCCAGTTGCTTGACCAGGCGCTCCACGCGGTCGGCCACGTCTTCGATGTCCTCTGGGCGCTCGGGTCGCTCGGGTCGCTCGGGTCGCTCGGGTCGCTCGGGTCGCTCGGGTCGCTCTGGGCGCTCGGGCCTCGAATGCTCTGGGTAGTAATGCTCGTCAGGATAATATTCAGGCGGCCTCGCGTACTCCGGCCTGGGGTAATAATGCTCGTGGTTCCAGGGATAGTCGGGCCTTGGACGTGGCTTCGGCCTCGGCGTCGGACGCGGTCGCGGCGCTAGAGGTAAAGGCTTCCTTGTGTGGTCATCGTCATCGTCATCGTCGTCGTCGTCGTCGTCGTCGTCTGAATCGTCATCCCCATTGTCTTCGTCGGGCTTTGGCCGTTGGGGTTTCTTATGCTTCTTCGGGATGAACTCGCATTCGCACTGCTTGTCCCAATAGCCCGATGTCACGGTGCAAGTGGGCCTGGACTTCGGCGGCGACCCTTTTCGCGACGTGGCTTGGGCGTTTCGACTCATGCCGGCCATCAACGTTTTGGCGTACCCCACGATGTCGTGGGTCGTCTCCAACATGGCGTCGTCTTTCATCTTGGTCTTCTCTTCGGCGCTCAGCAATTCGGTGAGTTGAGCAGCTGTCTTGAGAAACTGAGCGCCTAATTTCGTCTGCTGCACGACGACGTCGATGGAGGCGGTCTCGGGCGTCGTGGGTTTCGGCGGGGCATCCGCTCGGATGCTGGAGGGTACTCGTTGATGTGCAACCGGGAACGCAGCGCTCCTGGAGAAGAAAATCATGATTGCGATTTTTGTACTCATAAAAATGGGAAGAGCAAGGTTAAAAATCTAGGGTAGAATTATGAGAATGTAAGTGTCTAGGCTACCAAAGAAAGCACTTGAAATGTATTATGAAAAACGGGGAGTTGGAAGAACAAGAGGGATGGATCGATCAAGTGAGAAAAGAAGTCGAAGTAAGGGGAGAAATCTAGGAGGAAGTAAATGGGAACCTAGGAGGTATAAAGAAGAAATATATGAAGAAACAAGTAAAGAAAATATTATTTAAAAATGTAAAAATACGTGTAGCTCACATTTCAAGGAAGCTACATACCCGTTAATTTTTTATGGAAAGAGAAATAAAGAAGTAAACAAATAAAATAAAATAAACCACTTAAATTGAGTTTCGTGGTTTCGTTACTAAACTAGGCGTTTAAATTATGCTAAAACTGGATGCATGTTCATTTCCGAAGTTGGCCGTCGCACGGGAGGTACTCACTTCGGTTCGAGCACGCTCCCGTACGCGGAGGCTGCCAGGACCAGGACGGCAGCGACCGCCAGAACGTAGCACATCTGGAAAATCAGAGCGTGGTTTTCTCAATATTTGTGATTGGGTATATATTTAAGCCTGAATTATACGGAGACATTTTTTGACAAACCGTGGTGCACAACCCTGGTACACAATTCAACTTGTGTCCTGTAAACGGAAAATTGTGCACAATTACTTGTCCACGACGGTTGCGCGCAAGGGTTGCACTCAACTTTCTCGTTTGGAGCAAGTTCTATAATTCAACAAAACTTGTGTGAACCTAACCAATCACAGCCCAGTATTCAAGCACCTGTCAAATTGTCAGTGTGACACAGGTACGTCGTTTCGGTAACAATAGGCACATGGGAAGGTTAACATCAGCTGTTTTGGCGGCAAGTTGAACCAAGTAAAAATGTGTCCGCGTAAATGGTTCACAAAATTTTCAGCATAGGGTTGTGCAAAATGGTTGTGCACAAGAGTTTGTCAAAAAACGTGTCCGTGGTATTCAGGCTTAATTCAGGCTGTAGCCAGGAAGCGAATTTGGCCCCAATGGTTGGCCACATAGGCGACCATACCGAAAGACCGTGGGGTAACTGTACGAACTTGCGTTTGAACGCAACCCGCAACACAATCATGGCACCTCCATGGCCGCTAAATACATCGAAGGCAAAGAATTAATTTCATTCATATGAAACTTCGAAAACTAAAATAATTTCTTTAGTAAAATGTAATCTCTGTGTGATGCAAATATGCAAATGTCTTCGATAATCGTTCAATTCTTTCTCTCTGCAGTTCTAAAGTTTTTAAAAACTGTTTACCAACTTTTCCTTTTACACAAACTATTTTTAATTAGTATTAAATATATCAATGTAATTTTCCTATACAACTCGTTTCGTTTTGTAACCGAGCCCTACACGTCCACACAATGTCCACTCAATGTGGCGATTTCGTTTGGCCTGCTAGAAAGGGAGAGAGTAAATTATCTACGATATGAAAAACAAATTGGATGGCTTTTTGAAATGTAGTAAAAATTAGTTTGGATCATTTTTTGGAATTTACAGGATCGATATGAAAAAACAATTTGGATGGCTTTTTGAAATGTAGTAAAAATTAGTTTGTATCATTTTTTGGAATTAACAGGATCATTAGAATTTAGGAAGCCTTTTGTTCACGTTTTTAACGTCAGTCGAGCTTTCACCCTTGAACAAGTAGCAAGTATATGTTACGAAACGTCGGGAAACTAGTGAGACTTTTATTTAGCATTCAAATCCAAGTTTGAAATAGTTTTTTTTAACTAGTGCTCAAGATATATGACATAGTAGGCATGAGTCTATGAAATTTAAGAACAATGTTGTATTTCGCTCAAAGTCAAAGAAAGCATGATCTGTGCACATATGATTCGGTCAGTCGATGTTATCACGATGTTATAAAGATCTGTAACTGATAAGCGTAGCGAGCGAAGCGAAATCCTCAATTTCACTACTGGTAAAAAAATCACTTTTATGTGTGTGTGTTTTTTTGTATGTGTATTTGCGCGCGCTCTACAGACCAAACGTCTGCGTCGATTGCGATTAAATTTTCAGGGTGGCTACTTTTGTTCTCAACTTAGACCACCTGCGTTTTTCAAGAAAATCCTCCTTACCTCTCCCCTTCAAAGCAGAAAAAATTGCAATATTCGAAAATAGGGAGAGTTTGGAAAAGTACGGAAGTTTATTTAAAAGTGCGTTTTTCCCTTAATTTTCCTAATTTAGAATATTGCTCTACGAAAACATCGAAACCACATCGAAGCTTCACACCAGCTTTGTTTATTTCAAGTTTTTTCAAGGCACTAGTTTGACAGATATCAGAAATTTGATCAATTTCGTGTATGCAAGTAACTATGGTAATTGCTAATAACTATGGTAATACAGTAATGGCTCCATGGTTTTCATCGGCCTTCTGCCTCCACCCATTTATACACTATATACAAACCGCTACGCTCATCTTCAACGCAACACAAATTACGTTCGCGAAGACCTAGTATAAAAGAGAACTTCCCACTCACCTTGCCAGCCATGGACGGACGTGGTCGATCTTCTTTCTGTCCAAATACCCTCTGTGCTCTTCGTTTTATACCCTGCCACGAGCCGTGAGCGGAGAGGAGACCGACATTAAGCCCCTGGGGTAACCCGGCAAACATGCGGCAAACTCTTCCCAATTGGCCAAGATTGTAACTCGATATCATTATAGTTCAGTGTCCTCAGCCAAAGGGCCATAAAGAGTTAGTCGGAAAATTGGACTCGTTATAATTGCACCTGTCTGGCTGGGCATTTTGGTCCGTCAATTTAATGTTCGCACCGCAATAAAACCTTCTTAAATATTTTCACGGCGATTGTTTTATTATTAGAACTCCACAGTAATTAAATGCACTTCTTCGTAGCACGCATTTAACTCGCGGCGTGGCATGTTATTGATAAGAGAAGCGAAACATTTGATTTCACTAGACATTAAAAAGTCACCTTTAAGCTGGCCAAACGTCTGAACCGATTTTGATAAAATTAGCAGAGGTTCCCAGCAGAAAATGATTACCAAGATCTTGTTAAACTTGCCACGATCTGGCAAGATATTGTAAGATCATGATTCAAGATCTTGAGTCAAGATCTAGAGTCTGATCTTGCGTAAGGATTTTGCAGGATCTCAAGTCAAGATCTTGTTTCAAGTTTTGCAATATTGTTGTAAATTTTGTAATATATTAAAGATCTTGCAGGATCTTTAGACAAGATCTTGCAAGATTTAGATAATGTATTGATAAGATATTGCTAGATCTTGGTAAAAAATTTCAGCGGGGTTCTTCGCTAGGTTCTAGCTTAGACCCCGCTTTTTTTAGCAAAATCTATTGTTTAGTTTTTAAACTGTTCCATATTATTTTAAAAAATTCATAATTTCCGAAAAGTTTTCCAGGCTCCAAGCTTTTCCAAGATTTTCAAGTTCTCAATAATTTTTCACAAAACTATATAATATTATGGTTATGAAGTGTGATAAAACAAATTATTTCCGAAGTTTTCAGGCATTTTTCATGTCCAGAGTAATAAATCGCAGCCTTAAAATTATACTTGTTTTTATAGCAACTGGAGATAAATACGTATCTTTGAACTGGATTATAATATAATACAATACCAATTGCTATACCCTCAAATCTATACTTACGCAAATTGTTTTATTACCCGTCGCAATGCAAACCTGTTCCTTACTTAAAAATGCCTGTACTGAGAGCTTGCAATCTTTATGTGCAAAGAACCGACAATTCTGGAAGGATAATTATTATTAAAAAATTTTACCACTGGAGGAAAATTTTAAGTTTTAATGCGATATTATGGCATAATCAGCAAAATGCATAATTGTATGCAATTTTATTTAACAATTCTGCATTCCAGGTGAATGAACCAATTTTGATTACAGTGGCTGCTGCTTAGAGGAAATCTATGCTCTAATGTTCTTCGCTCAGCGGGCAGTTTATTACTAGAGCCATTGATGATTCAAAACTATGCTATAGCCTTTTCATTCGTGATTTATCAAAAATAGGTAAATCGATCCACTTCAAAAGCTTTACTCAGTACGTTTCAACAAGAGAATAAATATGGCGTTTGGCAAATTGATAATTCAATTCTATTACATTAATCATCGCATCACAGATATAAGGTCACCCAGATGTTCCACTCCCATATTAAAGCAGCTACGCGAAAGCCCTCCGCCCGCAATAATAGTTTCGCCGGCAGTAAAGGGATGGAGCCACTGTTTGTTGTTATATCACCGGTAACCAAGGTAACTAACCACACAAAGGAACATTATGTCCCTGATTATATTGACCTTGTGGAATGGCCTGGTGGATGATGTTAAAACAGGTTGCCAACGCACCCCAGCGATTGCCGGCGAAACTACTAGCATGAAAATTTGGCCGTATATAGCCGTAGCTAAGTAAGGTAGAATGTCTGGGTAATCTTATGCCTGTGATCGCATTCGGATCCGAAGATTTTTTTTTCCTTTTGCCTGTCAGTATCCAAGTCAGTACCGACCCCCCGGCTGCCTCAGCCTCTTGGCTAAACAGCTGACCGTAGAACACGTACAAATGGAAATATGTATCGGCATAGCTCTGACCTACTAGCTATGTTCCTATTGGTCGGTTCTCGAAAACCCGCCGGTTCCAATCGATCGAGGTAGTGGTAGCGAGGTAGTGGTAGCGAGGTAGTGATAGCGAGGTAGTGGTAGCGAGGTAGTGGTAGCGAGGTAGTGGTAGCGAGGTAGTGGTAGCGAAGTAGTGGTAGCGAGGTAGTGGTAGCGAGGTAGTGGTAGCGAGGTAGTGATAGCGAGGTAGTGGTAGCGAGGTAGTGGTAGCGAGGTAGTGGTAGCGAGGTAGTGGTAGCGAAGTAGTGGTAGCGAGGTAGTGGTAGCGAGGTAGTGGTAGCGAGGTAGTGGTAGCGAGGTAGTGGTAGCGAGGTAGTGGTAGCGAGGTAGTGGTAGCGAGGTAGTGGTAGCGAGGTAGTGGTAGCGAGGTAGTTGTAGCGAGGCAGTGGTAGCGAGGTAGTGGTAGCGAGGTAGTGGTAGCGAGGTAGTGGTAGCGAGGTAGTGGTAGCGAGGTAGTGGTAGCGAGGAAGTGGTAGCGAGGTAGTGGTAGCGAGGTAGTGGTAGCGAGGCAGTCTGGCATCTTAAGGTACGCGCCTCCGGTTCACAGATCGCAGATCTCCTTGTCGCCGACGGGCAAGACATCGGGCCTGCTGTCCAACGGCACGTGGACGGGCTGCATGGGCGCCATCCAGCAGGGGCTGGCCGACGTCACCGCGGCGGACCTGACCAAGACCATCGACCGCGCCGCGCTTTTGGACTATATCTACCCGGGGTTTACCACCGAGTGAGCGAGCATTAGGCGGACTGGAAGATGGCCGGTATTCTAAATGGCCGATTTCAATAACATCGAGTAGAACTTGGTTTTAACCAGGTTTATGTAAAAAGCTGACATTTTTCCTAATTAAATTCAGTGAAATTTGTTTTGAAATATGATTTCCTTGTCCTCATATTAGCGGAATGGTTCTTCAACATATTGGCATTCGACGTTTCGCCTTCACTCTTCTATCCACTATAACAGCTACGCTCATAAAAAAACTATTTCACGCTCCGATTTTAATGCTAAATAAAAGTCTCACTGGTTTCCCGACGTTTTGTAAATTATATACTAGTTACTTCTTCAAGGGTGATAGCTCGACTATCACCCTTGATATCAAGCTATATCACCCTGGGCAAAATAACTGGTATGTATAAGTTACAAAACGTGGGGAAACCAGTGAGACTTTTATTTAGCATTCAAATCCCAGTTTGAAAAACATATTTTCAAAACTAGTGCTAAAGATAGGATCTAGTCGACATGAGTCTAAGAAATTTTAATAGCAACGCTCATCTTTAACACATTACAAATTGCATGCTCGAAGTCCTAGAGTGAAAGTACCTTTGTTCCAAGTTGTAACAAAGGCAGTATCTTAGGGTAATTAAAACCACAATACTTTCTCGTCCCTTAGAGCTGAAATTACAATGTCTAAACAAGAAGTTTTCTGCAGGATAAGTGGAAAATTGAGGTTTCCGATTGGCTATGACTATGGAGATAACAAGTTATCCGATAGATAGCTATTTGGCCTGACATTGTTATTTCGCATCTTAGGATTGCATCTTAGGATTGCAAGTAACATTGCAATTTCGGTCCTAAGAAAGTACTCTGGCAAGCTCGTCCCCTTCGTTGCACCCCGCAGCAACCGCTACTTCATCGTCGAGCCGACAGCGCTGAACCTCAGCTGGGACAACTTCCTGATGCCCTTCGCTCCTCGCCTCTGGTTGGCCGTCGCCTCCAGTGTGGCGCTGCTGTCGCTGACGCTGCTCGCTGCGCAGCGCTGCACGCGCTCTCTGCGCATCGAAGGGCCGTGCGCAGTCGACGCCAGTCAGGCGGTGGTCTACATGCTCGGGCTGACGTGCGGTCAAGGTCTGGATGTCTTATAAGACCCGTCTACAATTGCCAGTGGTGTAGTCGAGGGTAAACGCAGCTATACGGCGTAAACTCACCTTTTATTTTTGGAATTAGCGTACTAACAATTTTTTTTAAAAGAAATACGCTGGTATACGCTGGCACGGGGCACCTAAGGGAAGGTCATAGCTTTTAAATGTCTAGCTTTTGCGTGTTTTCCGTTTACTTGTTCTATATTTCACACTTTATGTGGACGTGTGGATATAAGAATTCAGTTCAATTTTAAGACTTCTTGTCAATTTTAGCAAAACCGGTTTGGTAGCTTTTGATTTTATCACAATAAACGAAAATTTTAATATTTTTTAAGATAATCTGTGAACGTTATAATTATTGTAGAGCCGCAAGCTCTGAATATGTTTGTTATAGAACTTTGCACGCGGCTAGAAAGCACCGTTGAAAGTTTAAGATCTCCGCTAAGAGGAAACTAAACACCAGTGTTTTCGTCGTACGCGGAGGTTCACGCGGGAACTTCTCCAGATCGCAAATACTAACACTGAGTTTTGGGAAAAAAACACGTGTAGTTGAAGGGTTGTTTGATGTCGGATGGTGTGTTAGGTTATCATATTTTCAAAAATGACAGAGGTGCATTTTCAAAAAGTACCCAAATTCCCCGATACAGCATTTTTACGTATAGCTCGTAATGAAAAAGTATGTCATAATTTGTTGTAAAAACTATCATCCGACATAATTAACCATAGACCGAGATAGAATCAACATTGATTCTTATGGTTTTTCTCCAGATATTTCCATTATTAATTGTTGGTGTACGAAGTTCCCGCGTGAACCTCTGCACCGACCCCTGGCCACGCAGCCTGGCTTGTGAATCCAATCGTTTGCAACGCTCTTTACCCTGGCGGTAATTAAACATTTCCTTTGTGTGGGAAAGATTCTCAATATATGACATATCTGCCAAAGTACCAAGCCGGGCATATTTTATACGAAATTCAATCAAAATCGTATTGGACGCAAAATGGATCGAAATTAGGCGCAGTTGCCGTGCAGCCAAGTCGTTCACGTCCCGACGTCCCTCAGGTCACGAGACGACGCCTCGGGCGACGTCGGGACGCATCGTCCACCAAGTGGGCGCCCTCAGCGGCATCGTCGTCGTGGCTGCCTACGCCGCCGAGCTCATCGCGTTCCTCACCGTCGACAACCAGCAGTACCCCGTTAACTCCTTCGAGGACCTCCTGAAGGCCAACGGACGCCACAAGCTCGGCATCCGCGTCGGCTCGGGACAATTCACCCTGCTAGAGGCTAGTCTGCTTATGTGTATCTATTTAGATACGTACAGTTTCGATCGAAGCTTACAGTCATACGCTTAGCCTAAATACGTACAGCCTATACGCTCTCGAACCCTTGGGATAGTTCCGTAGAACTCTAAAGTACCTCCCACTCTCTGAGTGTATTCCCAACCCTCGGGCTACGAGCATGTAAAAAGCGTAATGCGTATTTGCTGTATTAAAAGTATTAATTTCTTCCAAACCATGCGAAACGTTTGGCAAGCCATGCCTTGGGCTGGACAACAGCACGCGCTGTAAACTTTGAAACGTTTGGCAAGCCATGCCTTGAGCTGGACAACAGCAGGGGCTGTAAGCTTTGAAACGTTTGGCAAGCCAAGCCTTGGGCTGGACTACAGCATGGGCTGTAAGCTTTGAAACGTTTGGCAAGCCATGCCTTGGGCTGGACAACAGCATGGGCTGTAAGCTTTGAAACGTTTGGCAAGCCATGCCTTGGGCTGGACAACAGCATGGGCTGTAAGCTTTGAAACGTTTGGCAAGCCATGCCTTGGGCTGGACAACAGCATGGGCTGTAAGCTTTGTAACGTTTGGCAAGCCATGCCTTGAGCTGGACAACAGCATGGGCTGTAAGCTTTGAAACGTTTGGCAAGCCATGTCTTGGGCTGGGCTGTAAGCTTTGAAACGTTTAGCAAGCCATGCCTTGAGCTGGGCTGTAAGCTTTGAAACGTTTGGCAAGCCATGCCTTGGGCTGGACAACAGCATGGGCTGTAAGCTTTGAAACGTTTGGCAAGCCATGTCTTGGGCTGGACAAAAGCATGGGCTGTATGCTTCGAAACGTTTGGCAAGCCATGCCTTGGGCTGGACAACAGCATGGGCTGTAAGCTTCGAAACGTTTGGCAAGTTATCCCTTGAGCTGGACAACAGCATGGGCTGTAAGCTTTGAAACGTTTGGCAAGCCATGCCTTGGGCTGGACAACAGCATGGGCTGTAAGCTTTGAAACGTTTGGCAAGCCATGCCTTGGGCTGGACAACAGCATGGGCTGTAAGCTTTGTAACGTTTGGCAAGCCATGCCTTGAGCTGGACAACAGCATGGGCTGTAAGCTTTGAAACGTTTGGCAAGCCATGTCTTGGGCTGGGCTGTAAGCTTTGAAACGTTTAGCAAGCCATGCCTTGAGCTGGGCTGTAAGCTTTGAAACGTTTGGCAAGCCATGCCTTGGGCTGGACAACAGCATGGGCTGTAAGCTTTGAAACGTTTGGCAAGCCATGTCTTGGGCTGGACAAAAGCATGGGCTGTATGCTTCGAAACGTTTGGCAAGCCATGCCTTGGGCTGGACAAAAGCATGGGCTGTAAGCTTCGAAACGTTTGGCAAGCCATGCCTTGGGCTGGACAACAGCACGCGCTGTAAACTTTGAAACGTTTGGCAAGCCATGCCTTGGACTGGACAACAGCACGGGCTGTAAGCTTCGAAACGTTTGGCAAGCCATGCCTTGGGCTGGACAACAGCATGGGCTGTAAGCTTTGAAACGTTTGGCAAGTTATCCCTTGAGCTGGACAACAGCATGGGCTGTAAGCTTCGAAACGTTTGGCAAGCCATGCCTTGGGCTGGACAACAGCATGGGCTGTAAGCTTTGAAACGTTTGGCAAGTTATCCCTTGAGCTGGACAACAGCATGGGCTGTAAGCTTCGAAACGTTTGGCAAGCCATGCCTTGGGCTGGACAACAGCATGGGCTGTAAGCTTCGAAACGTTTGGCAAGCCATGCCTTGGGCTGGACAACAGCATGGGCTGTAAGCTTTGAAACGTTTGGCAAGTTATCCCTTGAGCTGGACAACAGCATGGGCTGTAAGCTTCGAAACGTTTGGCAAGCCATGCCTTGGGCTGGACAACAGCATGGGCTGTAAGCTTTGAAACGTTTGGCAAGCCATGCCTTGGGCTGGACAACAGCATGGGCTGTAAACTTTGAAACGTTTGGCAAGCCATGCCTTGGGCTGGACAACAGCATGGGCTGTAAGCTTTGAAACGTTTGGCAAGCCATGCCTTGAGCTGGATAACAGCATGGGCTGTAAGCTTTGAAACGTTTGGCAAGCCATGCCTTGAGCTGGACAACAGCATGGGCTGTAAGCTTTGAAACGTTTGGTAAGCCTTGCCTTGAGCTGGATAACAGCATGGGCTGTAAGCTTTGAAACGTTTGGCAAGCCATGCCTTGGGCTGGACAACAGCATGGGCTGTAAGCTTTGTAACGTTTGGCAAGCCATGCCTTGAGCTGGGCTGTAAACTTTGAAACGTTTGGCAAGCCATGCCTTGGGCTGGACAACAGCATGGGCTGTAAGCTTTGAAACGTTTGGCAAGCCATGCCTTGAGCTGGGCTGTAAACTTTGAAACGTTTGGCAAGCCATGCCTTGGGCTGGACAACAGCATGGGCTGTAAGCTTTGAAACGTTTGGCAAGCCATGCCTTGAGCTGGATAACAGCATGGGCTGTAAGCTTTGAAACGTTTGGCAAGCCATGCCTTGAGCTGGACAACAGCATGGGCTGTAAGCTTTGAAACGTTTGGTAAGCCTTGCCTTGAGCTGGATAACAGCATGGGCTGTAAACTTTGAAACGTTTGGCAAGCCATGCCTTGGGCTGGACAACAGCATGGGCTGTAAGCTTTGAAACGTTTGGCAAGCCATGCCTTGAGCTGGACAACAGCATGGGCTGTAAGCTTTGAAACGTTTGGCAAGTTATCCCTTGAGCTGGACAACAGCATGGGCTGTAAGCTTTGAAATGTTTGGGAAACCATGCCTTGGGCTGGACAACAGCATGGGCTGTGAGCTTTGAAACGTTTGGCAAGCCATGCCTTGAGCTGGATAACAGCATGGGCTGTAAGCTTTGAAACGTTTGGCAAGCCATGCCTTGAGCTGGACAACAGCATGGGCTGTAAGCTTTGAAACGTTTGGCAAGCCATGCCTTGGGCTGGACAACAGCATGGGCAGTAAGCTTCGAAACGTTTGGCAAACCATGCCTTGGGCTGGACAACAGCATGGGCTGTAAGCTTTGAAACGTTTGGCAAGCCATGCCTTGGGCTGGACAACAGCATGGGCAGTAAGCTTCGAAACGTTTGGCAAACCATGCCTTGGGCTGGACAACAGCATGGGCTGTAAGCTTTGAAACGTCTGGCAATGGCCATGCCTTGGGCTGGATCACAGTATGGGCTGTATTTCGGATTCCGTGTCTCCTCTAAAGGTACCCTTCTCGTGTTAGACCACGGCAGACCCTGTGCTGCGCCGAGTGTACGCCAAGCTACTACAGCCGACCCTGGCCACCCTTCCGGGGACCGATGAGGAGGGGCTTCTGCGGGTCTGTTCCGAGCCCAACTACGGGTTCGTGACCTACCCCGAGAAGACCAACGGCGGCCGGGGGTTGCCGTGCCGCATCGCGCCTGCGCCCGGCATCTTCCTGCACGCTCGGTTCGCGCTGGCTACTGCCAAGGGGTTCCCCTTCCGGCACGTGCTCAACTCACAGTGAGCGAACCCCGATGGTGACTTTCATGACACTTACCGATGAGCGGTGTGAAATCTTCAATTTCACTACCTACCCAAAAAAATTCACTTGGTGTGGTTTTTTTTTCGTTATTTGGTTTTTTTTTAACCAAATTGGTGAGTTTGGTTTTAAACCAAATTGGTGAGTTTGGTTTTAAACCGACTCCGATTTTAATGAAATGTTTAGATGCCGTTAATTCTTTCTGAAATTAAACACCAACATCGATTCGGTGGTTTTATAACAAAAAAGAATTTCGGAATATTTTTATATTTTTCGAAAATTTGCTAACGCTGTAGAGCTAAAAGTTCTGAATATTTTTCTCCGATACTTTTTAAATATATAAAGAATGCTGAAATAAAGCATCTCTAAAAGTTTCAGGTCTGAAAGACTGTTTATTCACTTTTTATTAGGATCACGCTAAAAGTAAAATTATACGTACTGATTTAATGATTTGAAGAGGATGGGTATTTATGATTTTATTTAAAAACGCAGGGGTTCTAAATTGAGAACAATAGTAGACACCCTGAAAATTTAATCGAAATCGAAGCAGGCGTTTGGTCTGTAGAGCGCGCGCAAACACACATACAAAGATACAGACAAACAAAAAACACACCACAAGAGTTTTTTTACCAGTCGGAAAATTGAAGATATCGCGTCGCTCGCTACGCACATAAAAATCCAATCAAATCCTTTGTTTATTAAGATTACCATAACCCATTTATAGAAGAAATGTTGATTCACACATGGTCTATTGTTCTCGGCCATCTGATTTCACCATTTTTAACGCTACAAACAACGACGCTCATCTTCACCACCACGCAAATTGCATTCGCGAAGCCCTAGTAAAACCAAATTTCCTTATTGTTGTGAAAAATTCCTCTAGTCTGGACTCAAGACATGGATGAACGTAGCGAACGAAGCAAGCGGAGCAAAATATTAAATTTCAATTAAAAAAAAACATACATAAAAAATCACTTGTGAAAAAAAGTATGTTCGTGCCAGCCACACTGGCCAAACGCTTGCTCCGATTGTGATGAAATTTTCACAGGACGAAATCTTGCTCTCAACTTAGACCCCCTGCATTTCCCAGCAAAATGAGTTTGATAGTTTCGGCTTCGACCATTGCTAGCCGGGATACGCAACTAGCTCAACTTTACATGTTTCCCATGAAACGTTAAAGTATAGGCCTTACCAGCTGTGATCATCGGTCAGATCAACTCTATAACCATGATTATGTCTCAATGTATTGCTATTTAAAATATTAAATATTTACTAGTCCATTCTAAATAAGTAAATTGAATTTTAGAAGTAGCTATATAATCCCCTTGTTTGTTTGTTTTAATGTTTCTTCAGTTTTAAGATAACGTAAAAACGGCAACATACATATTGTACGCAGTGAGAGCTGGCACGGCATACTAGTTGCCTATCCCGTACCGGAGCAGTGAGAGCTGGCACGGCATACTAGTTGCCTATCCCGTACCGGAGCAGTGAGAGCTGGCACGGCATACTAGTTGCCTATCCCGTACCGGAGCAGTGAGAGCTGGCACGGCATGCTAGTTGCCTATCCCGAACCGGAGCAGTGAGAGCTGGCACGGCATACTAGTTGCCTATCCCGTACCGGAGCAGTGATCGAAGGTTTCGGCCTGAAACACTTTCCCGTCGAGTCGGCTCTCGTCCTCTCTGCTCCCCCAGGATGCTGCGAATGCAACACTCCGGCACGCTAAGAGGTCTCCGCTGGAGATTCTGGCCGCCAACGTATCCGACGTCAAAGAGCGACTTCGACAGCGTCAGCATCGAGCAGTCGACGCCCATCCTAGCCGTGTTCGTGTGCGGCGTCGGCGTCGGCGTCGTCCTGCTCGTGGTCGAGCGGCTGGCGATCCGGGGGGCGTGGGGGGCGTGGAGGGTGCGGAGGGTGTGCGTCGTCAGGGGGGCGGCGAGGAAGGGTCGTTTGAGACGGCTGCGTATTGTAAGGCTGTGGAAATCCAGGCGAAACGGCACACTTCGGACATTCCGGTTCGAGCACTTCAATTGAACGTGTTGCGTATTACTACCCAGATGCTCCACTCCAGGGGCGAAGCGTCCTATGAGACAATGAGACAGTGTTTACCCTAAAAATTACGTGATGAAGTTTTTTTTACGGATCTTTTAAGTATATTTAGCGAGTGGCTTGAACGAGCTCGGTGCGAGCTGCATATGCATTCATTCACACTCGCGCGCCAAGCTCGGCTCTAACGCGAGCGCACTCCGTAGCACAAGCGCGCTCCGTGGCGCGGGATTTTTTTCAGGTTTAGTTGTAGCGCTTACCCATGGTACCCAGCGTTGAAAGCGATTAGCATTGCTTTCCTGCTCAACGTAAACCACAGCACATGCAAGCTTATTTCGTCGTAAACATTAGGTAATTTAGTAACGATAAGGTTCATATTTCCAGCCAGCATGAACTGAATGAACATGACCGTATGATCGAACTTCTATACAAATTTTTTAAAGGCACTAAGACTAATATTAATTTCATTTACCACGTGCTCCAGAGAGATAATGGTACCCCTACGCACGTGCCACTGCCAAATGTACGTAATATTATGTGTGTCTCCCCCGTAAAAATACCCACGCTTCGCCCCTGTCCACTCCCATGCTAAAGCAGATAAGTGAAAGCCCTCAGCCAGCAATAATAGTTTCGCCGGCAGTCAAGGGATGGAGCCACTGTTTGTTGATATTTCACCAGTAACCAGGTAACTGTAACCACCTGTTTAACATTGGGTCCCTTGATCATAATTGACCTTGTGCAATGGCCTGGTAGATGAAGCCATAACTGTAACCACCTGAGGAACATTGGGTCCCTTGTTTAAAATTTACCTTGTCCCATGGTCTGGTAGATGATGTTAAAACAGGTTACCAACGCATCCCAGCGATTGCCGGCGAAACTGATTTCATCAAAATTTTGCCGCAGCCATAGCTATAGGTATGGTAGAATGTCTGATGTGTGGTTTTATATGTGAATGTTAATTTGTTGATTTCATTAGAGAGAACTAACCGGTTGTTGTTTTGGGGTGATTTTCTCATAGGTTTAACTTTAAAACGGACGTTTTTTGGGCATTCAAAATACAACAAAAAATATCGTATCAGCCAACATGTGTTTTTTTTTTTAACATTTTACGTTAATATTTGAAGCCTGGCTATCAATTGTGTAAAGTTATCGACGAGTTTTTGATATTTATCGGTAACACGACCAATTGAAATAAGAAGGCAACTTTTATCTAATAATTGGTTACCCTCAGCTACCGATCGATATGTTTTTACAATCGGTAAGCGGGAGAAGGTCCGCTTTCATTTTAAATCTATGCGAAAAAAAGACCAAACCTGCAACCGATTTATTTGCTTATAGGACTTCATTTGTTAATTAAAACTTCGGACAGGTATTGTATTTGTGAGAACAAGTTTCAACATATCATTCTCATGGTATTGTTTTATAATGGTAAATTCTAATTGATAATCGTCGTAATGATAAAGAAAATTATGTTGACAGTAACAATTACCACATAATTCATATACTGTCACTATTCAATGTAACTATTGTCATTGTCATTTTATAATTATTATCTAATACATTACTCTTACTACCCTCTCATGCCATACCCAAATTATGTGTATATTAATATTAAGTACAACCAAGAGAAATAAAATGGACATTCCACTGTATATATACCGGTTCAGTGTGGAGATTCTTAGACTAAAATGAAATAACTAAATTGTGTTAATAAATAAATTTATTTCGTGGTAATGAAGAATTCATAGCTGTCGCATGGGGGAGCCATGGTGGTACACTCGTGCTCGTTTTCGCGTTGAAGGATGAGCAAGCTGCGTTTCAAGTTCCCCGCTTTATTATTTGTTACTTGTGCACACTGGTATGCACTATACTTCATTTAACGTTATAAGAAGGAGAATGAATTTGCAGCTTCCTCAAAGTCCTATTACTGCTTGAAATGAGTTAAGAGTTGCAAAACTGCCAATAGAGCCTTTTGTCCCAAGCCAACTATACTTATACCATGCTTTTTTCCGACTCAAGACATGACTTGTAAGTTTTGAAACTCATAGCTTGTGTCTAGCAGCAGTGGGTCCTCGAGGAAGAAGCAAATCATACTCTCCTTAGTCCTTCTTAACGTGAAATGGAGTTTAGATACAGTATAACTGTTGGATGAGCTTTAAATTGCCATGGATCTTTCAGAACGTCGACAGCCAATAACCATAATCATCGACACGAACCAAAATACGGAAACGCAGAGCACCACGCAAAGGTCGTGCGAATCAACGTTGACCTTCGAAATTGTTCCGCGAAATCGCTAAAATCATCCGCCACGACTCGTTGCCATCCGCAACAATCGAGTAATCGAGAGGACCCTGAGATGAACGCTGCGATCTGCAATCGAATCGATTGCCAAACCAATCAATCGATAATCAATCGATTTACCTTTTAGCGCACTTGCGAGATATCTTTATGCAGTCACTTCCTGAATTCAAACCGAAACCTTGAAGGGCATTGGACTCTGACACGAATTTTCGGTTCATTTCATCGATTTATGTAATAAGAGCAAATGGAATTCTTTGACGACGACGACGGGAAACAAGAAAATTCAACCACCCGACCAGTGGCGTAACTTGAAATCGGAGGCCCCAGAGCAAAAAAAAAAAATCCGATGCCCTCCCGTCACCAGTCCCCAGTCTCGCTTCAAATAAGCGATTCCCTAAAATAAAGATCGTCTTCTTTTCGGATCAACTTTTCAAAACATTCATTTCCTTAAAAAAAAAACGTCGCCGCCTTGTTTTCGGATTGACTTGGGCCCAAAATTTCTCAGGGGACCCCCTCTACCTGAGAGCTCTGGTTTGCCCAATCCCCTCTAAGAGCGCCCCTGCACCCGACGCATGTGGAATTCGAAATGACCCTGCAAAGGAAAATTCCTAGCAGGGCCCCATGTGCCAATCCACTTAATGTATCTACTCTGACTGGGGGCAAATTCTGCTGGAGGCATGCTTAATAATTTCATGCAATAAATTCATCGTTAGCTCGTGGCAGTGGAGCGGAACTGCAACAAGTTGTCTTGCAACGAGATAATAAAAGTGTAGGAAAGAAATGAGTTATTCAAAGTTTCTTTTTTAGATCAAGATTCTTGTGTTATGCATAAAGAAATATATCAATCTGGATTTCTAATGCACTGTTTGATTGATGCGGAAAATAAAATCGCGCGAATTTATTGCTTTTTAGATTTGAGTGTTTTTAGGCCGAAGGCAATAGTGTGCCCTGCTATCAAAAATAGATCCTATATCAATTCCAGAAATTTAACGTAATAAAAACTTTGCATCCCAGGCCATGCCTATAAAGGCCCAGTCGCAGAACCAGCCCCAAAACCAGAACCAGTACCAGAACCACTGGACTACATTGTTTTTGTGTAAGAAAGAAGTCAGTTTTCCCGTTTGAATATGTCAAATAATTGACACCACGTTTTAAGTGCTAAAAGCACATGGTATATAATTTGTTATACACAATTGAATGCGTTTTTTCTTTTAATTATGTTATTTTTGTCACTTTATTTATAATGAGTAATGACTAACATGGCGCTCTGACTTCAGTAAAGTTTTCGGATTTCGGTTGTCTTTTTCTTATAGCCTAAGAAAACAAATTTACTATTAAGTATTACTAGGGCGAACGCAATTTGTGTTGCGTTGAAGATGAGCGTAGCGGTTTGTATTTTGCGCATTAAAAGATTGAGACAAAAGCATTTGAAAATCATGGAGCAACTAGCCTGACCATTGCTTTCTCAAAAATTCTTATCACTTAAAAATGTAAACGATTCTGACCTTTCTTTGTTTCTGTCCGAGCTGTCGGGTGGCGGAAATATGCTCATTTTGAGATCATTGATCATTGTGCATGTTAATACATAGATGTAACTCATGCCCAAGGGTTTTATTGGGTTTTATTGGTTTGGTTTTTATTGGGAAAAATCTGGTGTGATGTTTCGATTTGGTTTCGATGGTTTCTAAAGGCAAATCGAAATAGGGAACATTTGAAAAAAAATACGCACTTAAAAATAAATTTCCGTACTTTTCCAAACATGCCCAATTGTCGAATTTTGCTCTTTTTTCTGCTTTGAAAGTGAAGGGTGTGGAGGATTTTCTTGAAAAACGCAGGGGGTCTAAGTTGAGAACAAAAGTAGACACCCTGAAAATTTCATCCCACTCGAAGCAGGCGTTTGGCCTGTAGAGCGCGCGCAAACACACATACAAAAAAAACAAAAAAACACACACACCAAGTGTTTTTTTTAGCAGTAGTGAAATTGATGATTTCGCTTCGCTCGCTTCGCTCGCTACGCTCATCAATTATTACTAATACTAGGGCGAACGCAATTTGTGATGCGTTGAAGATGAGCGTAGCGATTTGTATTTAGCGCATAAAAAGATTGAGGCAAAAAGCCTAAATCATGGAGCAGCAAGCCGGACCATAGCTTTTACGAAAATTCTGATCACTTGAAATTGTAAACGATTCTGGCCTTTCTTTGCTTTTGTCCGAGCTGTCGGGTAGCGGAAATATGCTCATTTTGAGATCATTGAGCAATGTGCATGTTAATACATAGATGTAACTCATGCCCAAGGGTTTTTATTGGGTTTTATTGGGTTGGTTTTTATTGGGAAAAATCTGGTGTGATGTTTCGATTTGGTTTCGATGGTTTCTAAAGGCAAATCGAAATTGGGAACATTTGAAAAAATTACGCACTTTAAAATAAATTTCCGTACTTTTCCAAACATGCCCAATTGTCGAATTTTGCTCTTTTTTCTGCTTTGAAAGTGAAGGGTGTGGAGGATTTTCTTGAAAAACGCAGGGGGTCTAAGCTGAGAACAAAAGTAGACACCCTGAAAATTTCATCCCACTCGAAGCAGGCGTTTGGCCTGTAGAGCGCGCGCAAACACACATACAAAAAAAAAAAAAAACAAACACCAAGTGTTTTTTTTTAGCAGTAGTGAAATTGATGATTTCGCTTCGCTCGCTTCGCTCGCTACGCTCATCAATTAAATGGTGGGGGGGGGGGGGGGGGAGAAGGAGGGGGGCCATCAAAAAAGAAACTGAATTATTATTTCCACATTTTCGTCATTACCAACACACCCTATTTTCACATATCAAACATTGTTGTTTGGCGCTTACGACTATTTTCGCTTGGGTTTCACTAAAACACGTCCACATATCTCGATTTGCGCCTCAAAGGTAAATGGATAAATGGGTAGTGGGTAAATGGGTGTGCTATGGGAGGGTGGGAAATGGGTAAGATAAGGTGAATGAGTAAATATAGATCAAGTATGGAAAACTCTCAACAGTTTGACTTATTAACTCTAGAACTTCGTGTAGATACCAGCGTATTTCTTTAAAATAAATGTGAGTATACACTAATTTTGAAAATAAAACGTGAGTACACGCCGTTTACCTGCGTGTACCTTGGACTACACCACTGCTTATTATCATTCACCTCCAGTCAAACAGGATCCGGTGCCAAAAGAGTGCGTCGTTAAACACGTCTAGGCGTGTGCAGCTGCGTGGCCAACACGGCTCAACTCGAATCTAAGATTTTGACAGCACTATACGGTTTTGCTGAGTTTTCTGGAGTTTCGTTATTTTAATTTTCAACATCTTATTGAAATGGAAATATAAAGTATAGAGTCCAGTTGGTTCTCGACAGAGTTGGACCACTTGGACAATCGACAGAGCGCCCTGGCGGCGCGGAGTACAAAGAAATAATCTCAGTTTGCTTCAGCTTGAGGCCAACTCACATTGCATCTCGACGGGAAAAGAATTGTAAGCTTTTAAAGCAAGCCGAAAGTGCCTACCATAACACAAAACTGAGTTTACTTATAGTATGTTCTCTCTATGTTAGTTTGACAATTCAGATGCTGCAAATGAGTCGGCTGCCTTAGCCTATACAAAATTATCTTAGTCAAAGTTTTCTTGTGCAGCAAAGGTCCCAGAGAATCGTCTGGTTCTCACTCAAAGGAATCGCCTTTCACTCTGTAAAAGTTTTATCCGACATCTACCTTCATAATGGAATGTTTTTATTATTTTATTTATGCTCCGTTGACCGTTTGACATGACAAATGAATACAGTTCAATACATAAATAGATCGATGAATCCTGAATCCATCGATATACAAGCAAATATATACAAACATTTGTTTATTGTAAGATATTTATGTATGATTATGCCGAGTTAAAACTACACCCCCGCTTGAAGATCACGCTCGTAATCATTTGTCAGGATCCCCAGGGGCTGACTGGCAGGGTACGGGTCCTGGATTTTGACGTTGAAGGAAACGATTGTTAGAAGTTGAACGTAGTTCGTCCCTTGATTATGCTATTACCTCGCCGTCGATGCCGCAGCTTGTTGACTTCGAGTTTCGATGAATTTACAATGTTTTGTTTTGGCTCAGGTCATTAATTCCGCTAAAGTACCTATCCGATATCAAGTTCAAAACAATGCGCAACGCCCTGCCCCTTGTCTCATGTCTCCAGTCGACGATCACAACCCGCGAAGGCAATACGCACTTTTAAGTCGTGTGCGAACAGTGTGTATGTGTGTGTGTGTGTGTTTGTGCTAACTTAACTTGCTCATGGATAACCCAGCATTCTCGGAGCCAAGGTAAGATCAGCACATTTCAAACGTGGCGTGGAATTAATTGATTTGATAGTCTAGAAATGTAAATTAGCATTTAACGATCCACTAGCAAATCAGCGTAAAATATGCATATAAAGTAAAGGAAAAAGACAATTTCAAGACTTACAAGTCGGGTTCAGACAAAACGAAAATTATCTCTCTTCGGAGTGGTCATTCTGTCACGGGAAAATAATTGTAAACGCTTTTAAAGCAAGCCGAAAGTGCCTGCCATAACTCGTCATTAAGTTAAAAAAAGTTATATCTTTGTTAGTTTGACAATTCAGATGCCGAAAATGGGTCGGTTTCCTTAGCCTAGACACTTATCTTGGGCAAAGCTTCCTTTTGCAGCGAAGGTCCCACAGAATCGTCTCCGCTCGTTACACCTGATCTAGATGACAAAACATGAATTTACCTCATTGCTTATGCGATTTAGTTGCCAGTCATATGCTTATTGCTTCATACAGCATGAGAAACGTGCGTGAATAGTACGGATTTATCAGTTCTTGCGTGGTTGTCTTGTCATGTCCATTTTTGAAAAATTGTGAGCCCGGCACCTTGAAAGCTCGCTGTCCTTTGTATTTTTGCGTGGAGTTATTATTTTGTACTCCACACCGCTAGATTGTGCTGAAGTTTGTCGCCGTGAAAACCAATGCTACCTGTTTCACTGTCAATACTGTTTATAGCTATAAACAGTTTACGAAATCTCTTTAGTAAAACCCATGGTACCTGTTTCACTGCCAATAATGTTTATAGCTATAAACAGTTTACGAAATCTTTTTAGTAAAACCCATGGTACCTGTTTCACTGCCAATAATGTTTATAGCTATAAACAGTTTACGAAATCTCTTTAGTAAAACCCATGGTACCTGTTTCACTGCCAATAATGTTTATAGCTATAAACAGTTTACGAAATCTCTTTAGTAAAACCCATGGTACCTGTTTCACTGCCAATAATGTTTATAGCTATAAACAGTTTACGAAATCTCTTTAGTAAAACCCATGGTAACTGTTTCACTGCCAATAATGTTTATAGCTATAAACAGTTTACGAAATCTCTTTAGTAAAACCCAAGGTACCTGTTTCACTGCCAATAATGTTTATAGCTATAAACAGTTTACGAAATCTCTTTAGTAAAACCCATGGTACCTGTTTCACTGCCAATAATGTTTATAGCTATAAACAGTTTACGAAATCTTTTTAGTAAAACCCATGGTACCTGTTTCACTGTCAATAATGTTTATAGCTATAAACAGTTTACGAAATCTCTTTAGTAAAACCCATGGTACCTGTTTCACTGTCAATAATGTTTATAGCTATAAACAGTTTACGAAATCTCTTTAGTAAAACCCATGGTAACTGTTTCACTGCCAATATTGTTTATAGCTATAAACAGTTAACGAAATCTCTTTAGTAAAACTCGCGTTACCTCTTTCACTATCAATAATGTTTATATAAACAGTTTACGAAATCTCTTTAGTAAAACCCATGGTACCTGTTTCACTGTCAATAATGTATAGCTATAAACAGTTTAGGGACGGAATCTCTTTAGGAAAACCCATGGTACCTGTTTCACTGTCAATAATGTTTATAGCTATAAACAGTTTAGGTACGAAATCACTTTAGTAAAACCCATGCTACCTGTTTCACTGTCAATAATGTGTATAGCTATAAACAGATTACGAAATCTCTTAAGAGGAGATATCAGTAGAGTACTTTCCGCTATAATTTCGACTCTGCCTGAATTACCGATTCAAAACTCCCGCTGCGGTGAAGGCTTTTTTTCACGAGCCTACTCGACCGAGCGATCTGTCACGTGGTCAGAGCTCTCCGAGATGCGGACGTTTTCGAACGCAAACTTTACAGTCGACCGCGGAAATTCGAAAATGGCCGACAACGAACAGGCTGAACTTTATTGGCAATGCATGACCGGTAATGCATAAAGTACTAGCCGTTGGCTATGGTATTGGCGGTCGTGTTGGTAAGTATTTTACATACTGTGCATACCTGTCAGTGTATGCACATTAAAACGTTGATGTAGGTTGAACGGTCTAAAATTACCCGCCCGTTCGTACGAACAGAACTCGCGCACCAGGCTGAAAGATGGTACGCGAGTTGAGCGCTCTGATCGCTCCAGACTGGGTTTTCGGGAGCAGAATAGCGTCGATCGGGTCACTCCGAGCAGGTTTCCGAACGCTGGAGAGCGGCCGGAGCAGGTTTTCGTTAGCCTATTGTCTCTAGCTACGTGCGACTAGAGCGCTTTGGAAAGGTTCGCATCCTTGAGGTTGCATTGTTGCATTGAATGCAGCGTCCACGGTCGCCATAGAAACGAATCGCGTGTCAATTAGTCGTTAAGCTAATCAATTGCAGTTAATTAGCAGATAAGAGCAATTAAACCTACGCTAGGCACTTACGAACGTATATATTACTATACAGTTAGCACTTGACAGAGTGGAAGTGGAGACAAACGCTAAAAAGGACTTAGGTCACGTTCATTTTGCAGTGTTAATCTTAACGGTTTAATTTTATTCGGCGTCACATAAATGATTTTTCACATGAAAAATGAAAGTCACATGAAGTCACATGAAAGTGTCTCAAAGGCCACGATGTAATATCATTTATTTTTTAAGTTTTTGCATCAAATGGCTCGTATTTTGATCGTAATTAGGAGAATATCTATCTATATAGGAGTATACATATTATTCGCGATATTGTCCAAAAAGTACACATGCATTTTGAATGAGGTGGACCTATGGGCAGTGCTTTTTTGTAAAAATAAAGGTGCCGGAACGCCAATTTTCAGAATAGAAAATTACCCTTTACCCCCCCCCCCCCCCCCCCATTCCCCTCTGCCAATAAACGACAATTGGAGTTGCGTTTGTTGTTTTGTTGATACTGGACGCCTTTCTTAGCTGTGATGAACTGTGAATGCAGAATTATTTCCATCTAATCCGTTTAATTATTGTAAATAAAAAATAAGTAATTTTCTTCATTATGTCCACAAACTCGGTAAGCTCGCGGGCTCACGAAAAACAACACGGACGAACTAAACCTTATTTCACGGTAAGAAGGATAGTGTCTTCGCATCTTCCTCGTGGACTCTCTGCTGCTTGACACAAGCAAAGAAATGAAAACTGCCCATAAAGCCTTTTGTCTGGCTCAAGACATGGCTTGTAAGTTTTGAAACTCAGCTAATGTCTAGTAGCAGAGGGCCCACGAGGAAGGAGCAAATACACTCTTCTTCTTAACGTGAAATGGAGTATACATTTCTCCAGCGATTGGCGCGCGCAGATATTCCCGCCGATATTTAATCTTTCTTTTAGAGTACCGGAAAGAGGTTCCGGAACGGCGTTCCGGTGCGTTCCGGCACAAAAAAGGCACTGCCTATAGGTAACGTAAACCTGCCGTACATTTTCATGCAGGATAGTGATCCTCATAAGTGATACTCCTCTCATGCTTGGTCCACGTGCCGGCACAGCGAATCCCTCCTCCAATGTGACTTTTTTTTGCGGGCAAGTGAAATTGTAGATTTCGCTTCGCTCGCTACGCTCATCAATAAAGTTAGTTTATTAGCTCAAACGATTGTTTTGTAATTGATGAGCGTAGCGAGCGAAGCGAGCGAAGCGAAATCATCAATTTCACAACTGCTAAAAAAAACACTTGGTGTGTGTTTGTTTGTTCGTTTGTTTGTTTGTTTGTTTCTTTTGTATGTGTGTTTGCGCGCGCTCTACAGGCCAAACGCCTGCTTCGAGTGGGATGAAATTTTCAGGGTGTCTACCTTTGTTCTCAACTTAGACCCCCTGCGTTTTTCAAGAAAATCCTCCATACCCTTCACTTTCAAAGTAGAAAAAAGAGCAAAATTCGACAATTGGGCAAGTTTGGTAAAGTACGGAAATTTATTTAAAAGTGCGTATTTTTTTCAAATGTTCCCAATTTCGATTTTCCTTTAGAAACCATCGAAACCAAATCGAAACATCATACCAGATTTTTCCCAATAAAAACCAACCCAATAAAACCCAATAAAAACCCTTGGGCAAGAGTTACATCTATGTATTAACATGCACAATGATCAATGATCTCAAAATGAGCATATTTCCGCTACCCCACAGCTCGGACAGAAACAAAGAAAGGTCAGAATCGTTTACATTTTTAAGTGATCAGAATTTTTGCGAAAGCATTGGTCCGGCTTGCAGCTCCATGGTTTGCATAGGCTGCTTGCCTTAATCTTTTTTTGCTCTATATACAAACCGCTACGCTTATCTTCAACGCAACACAAATTGCGTTCGCCCTAGTATTTTCCACAGAAATAGAAAAAAATATACATAACATGCTAAATAAACTTTTTTTATATACCAACAAAAAATATGAACGTGTCATTCAAAAGTATTTGATGAGCGTAGCGAGCGAAGCGAAATCATCAATTTCACTACTGTTAAAAAAAAACACTTGTGAGTGTTTTTTTTTTGTTTTTTTTTTTGTTTTTTTTTGTATGTGTGTTTGCACGCGCTCTACAGGCCAAACGCCTGCATCGATTGGGATGGAATTTTCAGGATGTCCATTTTTGTTCTCAACTTAGACCCCCTGCATTTTTCAAGAAAATCCTCCACACCCTTCACTTTCAAAGCAAAAAAAGAGAAATATTCGACAATTGGGCAAGTTTGGTAAAGTACGGAATTTTTTTTTTAAAGTGTGTCTTTTTTTCAAATTTTCCCAATTTTGATTGTTGCCTTTAGAAACCATCGAAATCAAATCGAAACGTCACACCAGATTTTTTTACTTGAAGTTGACTTCAAGATTTGACAGATATTAGAACTTTTGTCAATCGTTTTCAAGTTTTTGAAAGTAAGTCCGCGGCAGAAATATATCTCCAACTTATAAAAACCCTTGGGCATGAGTTACATCTATGTATTAACATGCACAATGCTCAATGATCTCAAAATGAGCATATTTTCGCTACCCGACAGCTCGGACAGAAACAAAGAAAGGTAGGAATCGTTTACATTTTCAAGTGACCAAAAATTTTGAGAAAGCAATGGTCCGGCTTGCTGCTCCATGATTATCATAGGCTTTTTGCCTCAATCTCTTTATGCGCTATATACAAACCGCTACGCTCATCTTCAACGCAACACAAATTGCGTTCGCCCTAGTATTAGCGATTTGACTCTGAGTGGAGCGGATTTGTTGAAGGATGTGGTATCGTCAAAGGGGGGGCGGAGGAGGGGAACACGTTACTCCAGTAAATCACGCAGTGCATTCGCTAGGCGCGTGCGATTGCTGACTCCTGCACGTCCTGTTTCCCTGTTCGTCGCGAGAGCATTTCCCAACCTGTTCTCTCCGTCCTTTCCTCTCTTGTCGTGGCGACTGGACGCAATGCAACTTCCTGTCCTGCGTTCACTGGACGACTCATTTTTGTCTCACACTTATTGCGTGCCTTTCATTTTTGATAAGCGTAGCGAGCGAAACGAAATCATCAATTTCACTACTGCTAAAAAAAAACACTTGTGTGTGTTTGTTTGTTTTTCGTATGTGTGTTTGCGCGCGCTCTACAGGCCAAACGCCTGCCTCGATTGGGATGAAATTTTCAGGGTGTCTACTTTTGTTCTCAACTTAGACCCCCTGCGTTTTTCAAGAAAATCCTCCATACCCTTCACTTTCAAAGCAGAAAAAATAGCAATATTCGACAATTGGGCAAGTTAGGAAAAGTACGGAATTTTTTTTAAAGTGCGTATTTTTTTTAAATTTTCCCAATTTTGATTGTTGCCTTTAGAAACCATCGAAACCAAATCGAAACATCACACCAGATTTCTTGACTTGAAGTTGACTTCAAGATGTGACCGCGGCAGAAAATATATCTCCAACCTAATAAAAACCCTCCGCGGCAGAAAGATATCTTCAGCCTAATAAAAACCCTTGGGCATGAGTTACATCTATGTATTTACATGCACATTGCTCAATGACCTCAAAATGAGCATATTCCCGCTACCCGACAGCTCGAACAGAAACAATTAACAAAGAAAGGTCAGAATCGTTTACATCTTCAAGTGATCAGAATCTTTGACAAAGCAATGGTCCGGCTTGCTGCTCCATGATTTTCATAGGCTTTTTGCCTCGATTTTTTTATGCGCTATATACAAACCGCTACGCTCATCTTCAACGCAAGACAAATTGCGTTGTTATGTCTCCATGGAATCGGATATTAATTTTATTGGCATTTTAAGACCCGAATGCAGAGTTGATACTGAGTCCGCACTCAGTGCGCACTGAGGAGACAATTTATCATTGCAAATGCCCCCAAAGTGCGCACTGAGTGTGGGCTCAATGTGAGTGCGCACTCAGAGATGACTCTGCGTTCGGCCCTTAGAGTTATGGTTACATACATGGATTGGTGTAGTGCTGGAAATAAAGGTGATACAAAGATTTTTTGTCAACAAGGCGGGGAGGGGGGGGGGGGCTGATATCACCCACATTTTTGTCGCATTTTCTTTTAGGTATGCACACGTCCAAATCTTTCTGGATTCCTAAGAAGTGCATTGAAATTTTTTCAATACGTCCCCATTTAGCTCAAGTTTGCACAAAGATTGTCCATGGAATATATAGGTATCATTAGTTATGAAACCAGGAGTAGTGTTGAAGACTCCCAAAGGTAGCTCGTAGCTAAGCTATATAAATTTGCGTATCACTTATACCATACCAGCGTATACTATGCAAGGAGCGAAACAAGCACCCTGTCACGGAATGTCCAGCACAGAGGCGACGGCGAGTGTCCGCTCCTTTGCGGGGAGCGAAACAAGCACCCTGTCATGGAATGTCCAGCACAGAGGCGACGGCGAGTGTCCGCTCCTTTGCGTGGAGCGAAACAAGCACCCTGTCACGGAATGTCCGGCACAGAGGCGACGGCGAGTGTCCGCTCCTTTGCGTGGAGCGAAACAAGCACCCTGTCACGGAATGTCCAGCACAGAGGTGACGGCGAGTGTCCGCTCCTTTGCGTGGAGCGAAACAAGCACCCTGTCACGGAATGTCCAGCACAGAGGTGACGGCGAGTGTCCGCTCCTTTGCGTGGAGCGAAACAAGCACCCTGTCACGGAATGTCCAGCACAGAGGTGACGGCGAGTGTCCGCTCCTTTGCGTGGAGCGAAACAAGCACCCTGTCACGGAACGTCCAGCACAGAGGTGACGGCGAGTGTCCGCTCCTTTGCGTGGAGCGAAACAAGCACCCTGTCACGGAATGTCCAGCACAGAGGTGACGGCGAGTGTCCGCTCCTTTGCGTGGAGCGAAACAAGCACCCTGTCACGGAATGTCCAGCACAGAGGCGACGGCGAGTGTCCGCTCCTTTGCGTGGAGCGAAACAAGCACCCTGTCACGGAATGTCCAGCACAGAGGTGACGGCGAGTGTCCGCTCCTTTGCGTGGAGCGAAACAAGCACCCTGTCACGGAATGTCCAGCACAGAGGCGACGGCGAGTGTCCGCTCCTTTGCGGGGAGCGAAACAAGCACCCTGTCATGGAATGTACAGCACAGAGGCGACGGCGAGTGTCCGCTCCTTTGCGGGGAGCGAAACAAGCACCCTGTCACGGAATGTCCAGCACAGAGGCGACGGCGAGTGTCCGCTCCTTTGCGGGGAGCGATACAAGCACCCTGTCACGGAATGTCCAGCACAGAGGCGACGGCGAGTGTCCGCTCCTTTGCGGGGAGCGATACAAGCACCCTGTCACGGAATGTCCAGCACAGAGGCGACGGCGAGTGTCCGCTCCTTTGCGGGGAGCGAAACAAGCACCCTGTCACGGAATGTCCAGCACAGAGGCGACGGCGAGTGTCCGCTCCTTTGCGGGGAGCGAAACAAGCACGTCCTGTCACGGAATGTCCAGCTCAGAGGCGACGGCGAGTGTCGACTCCTTATTGGCAAATAAAATGTAGTAACCTGTCAACATGATGAAACGCTTGACCAGTTATGACTTCGATATCGCCGAGCATTTTTAATAATTGGTCGATAAATATAAGAGACGAATGACAGCTAATTTTATACACGAAAAAAAACGAAATTTCAGGTAAATTAAATTTATATTTCCACATTAAGTGTGTTTGTATAATGTATATAAATCCTAATGTAAATCGAAATATGATGGCAATGAAATAAGAAACTAGAAATACCACGTATAAAGCATTATTTATATGCACTTGTTATTTCAACGGATGCCAAGTATAAAATCAAACACAATCTGCATCAATCATGTCAGTCAAGCATCAGGGTCGATCCGTTCACCTCCTGGTCACATCCATCGACGCCCACGACACACCGATTCGCCTGTCAGTCGAACGCCTCCGGATCGGCGGTATGTCAGAACTGGTCACCGCCGCCAGAGACAGCCGATCCCGAGACGGGGCCACCACATTCGGCACTGCAATCCTCTTCGTCACAGCCACCTCATTCGCCGAGATCCGTGTCTCCGAAGTCGCCGCCAAAAGCGCCGCGATCTGCGTCTGCATTCTCATATCGGACACTTCCACCTTTGACTGACTCGTCGAAGACGTCCGTTTGCAATCAGTAGGGTTCATGGTTGCTTTAGGGCCTTTTATCAGCAACGCTCTCTTCTTCTGAACCAAATCTTTGTCCTCTGAGCCGCTATCAGCATTTTCCCGCACGGATTCGCCGTTATCGAATGAATCCACATCGCGTCCCAGATCCGCAAATTTAGTAAAATCCACATACTTCCTCACCATCCCCAACGGAGTCCTCTTGCTGACGACGTCTCCGTTCGGCGCGGACCACGCCTGGCCGCAAGCGCCTCTGCGCAGCTCCTGCGTCTGCTCTTGCAGTCGCTGGCACACGGTGACCAATCGCTGCTTCGTCGCCAGCACCTTGGTGCGCAGCGCTCGCTCGGCGCGCAGCCGCTGCGCCAGGCGGTGCTTCTCGTCGAGCGTCTCGACGTAGCGGCTGCACAGAGTCGCGAGACGCGCGTTTCCGGTCGCGCAGTCGTCCAGCTCGGCGATCGTGCGCTGCAGTTCGGCGTTCGCTTCCGGTGTGATGTCCGGTGTGGTCAGGCGGCTGTCGAACAAAGTGGGGGAAAGATGTTTATGATACAATATGATACATATATGATACAACGTTAGATACAACGTAGATAAAACGTTAGATATACAACGTAGATAAAGCGTTAGATACAACGTAGATACAACGTAGATACAACGTATATGATACAATAGTTCCGTCGTAGATACAACGTATAGATAAAACGTTAAATACAACGTAGATACAACAGGTACGTCGTAGATACAACGTAGATACGACGTTCCATATAACTGATGGTGTTTGCGGTTGGTTTGCTGTGAGAGCAGTCGGTAATCTGCTCGGTGACGTCATGCTCGATCGCAGATTCTGTAACTTTTATTCTGTAACCCCTATTCTGTAACTTTTTCCAAGTGTGATGACAAGAAATGAGAGTGACAACTCCAAGGTCGCCTATGTTTTCATATGGAACAAATGAAGGTTCTCACTCTCATTTCATTACATCTCACATTTGTAAAGTTACAGAATAGGGGTCCAGAGCGAACTGAACCGAACACGCATCTTAGGGTCAGAGTTACAGATGTGTTCAAGAGCGTTGCAAACGATAGGATTCACAAGCCAGGCTGCGTGGCCAGTAGTCGGTGCAGCGGTTCACGCGGGAACTTCCTACACCAACAATTATTAATGTACAAATCTGGAAATAAACCATAGACCGAGAAAGAATCACTGGATGGCGGACGGCAGTTTTTAATACAAGTTAGGTATGGTAAACTTTTTCCATACAAGCTACGTAAAAATGCCGTAAATATCGTATTTTAGGCACTTTTTGAAAATGCACACCTCTGTCATTTTTGAGAGTATAATAACCTAACACACCATCCAACATCCAAAAACCCTTCAACTACACGTGTATTGTTTTTCCTAAACTCTGTGTAAGTATTTGCGATCTGGAGGAGTTCCCGCGTGAACCTCCGCGTACGACGAAAACACTAGCGTTTCGTTTCCTCTTAACCAAGCCTCTTTTACGTCAGAGTTCGAAAATTTTTGCACTACATTAACAGCGTATAATCGTTTATTTTCGGGTTCTTTTTTGTTTTTAAAGGTTTTGATAAATTTCCTCTTCTTCTTCACTAAATATTTTAATAAAATTGTCAAGTAGTTTCAAAATCGCTGTCAAATTTCGCGCGGCCATCTTGCCAGATTTTGGTGCTGATCTGACAAAATTCTCGGCGCAAGAAATCTTGCTCTCAGAGCGAGTAGACGTACGAACCGAACATTTAAAATCCACTCTGGAGCGCTCTGGTTCGACCAATCGAACACGCGACTTGCTCACAGAGCAACCAACCGAATTCGCCATTAAAAAGATCGCGGTCCCGCGTGCGATCGAGATCCTTTTTTGTAACATAATGATCTTTGATTTGATCGTGATCTTCTTTCCACAATCTTTTTAAAAATGCGTTTTTAAAGGTCGAGATAGTTCCCCAATTCATATACAGGTGTGTTTCAGAAGCACCGTTATTTATTTATGTGTTTTTTTACTTTTGCAAATACGCAATATTGTTAAAATGAGATTTCAGCCAACAACATGACTTAAAATTTGACAGTTCAAGCTGAAACATGGGCAATTTCTTTGCAGTAGTTCATTGTCGGACTACAATGGACCATTTTCGATTTTTTTCTTCTGCAAACGATATTTTAAACGAATTTTATCTTCTTTTAAAAAGATCTTGAATTGGATTTTTAAAAAATTTCGTGAGATCGTTTTTTGTTAACGATCTTGTCTTTTCGACAACAGGAAACGAGTTCAAAACGATATTCCCCAACCCTGCTGTTGGATTACAGAGGAAGCCATTGCAAATTGGGATCGACTTTTTTGTTGCCGTCTCCAAGTGGCAGTGCCTTGCTCGCTTTCCAGTTCAGCGCGATATTAAAGGAGTGAAAATGTATTAAAGACCCTGTCCCGTACCATGGCAGATAATATTTTGAATTTCCCCTCGCCCTGGACCCATGTTCTGTAACTTTTTAGTTGTGAGACAAGCGTTAGAACCTTCATTTGTTCCGTATGATAATATAGGCAACCTTGGAGTTGCCACTCTCATTTAATGTCATCACATGAAAAAAATGCAGAATAGGGGTCCTGACCGCCAATAGAATCACTTCAATTGGTGCCCAGGTAAGGGGAATTTCGTAATATTCTCTGCAATAGACCCCATTTCTGTGTATCGATTTGAAGTGCAAATTCTTTTAAGATCCCATGTCCCATGAGAGCACCAGATGTAGTGCAAATTGTTTCACGAACCCACCCCTGCGCCCTAATTGTAAATAATGTTTCAGAAATCCCGCACTTGGGCACCAATTGTACAGAATATTTTCTAAATCCCACCCCTGGGCACCAATTGTACAGAATATTATCGAAATCCCATCCTTGGGCACCAATTGTAAAGAATAATCTCAAAATCCCACTCCTGGGCACCAATTGTAAAAAAGAATTCCGAAAAAATTGCAGTGCAAACTTTTAAAGCTCCCATGTCCCCGGGCACCAATTGCAGTGCGAACATTTCCAATGTCCCCCCCCCCCCCCACCCTCCGGCGCCAAACAAGTCCCGTACGGCACAGTGGCGTAGGTCCCACGCGGCACAGTACGCCACAGTGGCGTAGGTCCCACGCGGCACAGTACGGCACAGTGGCGTAGGTCCCACGCGGCACAGTACGCCACAGTGGCGTAGGTCCCACGCGGCACAGTACGGCACAGTGGCGTAGGTCCCACGCGGCACAGTACGCCACAGTGGCGTAGGTCCCACGCGGCACAGTACGGCACAGTGGCGTAGGTCCCACGCGGCACAGTACGACATAGTGGCGTAGGTCCTACGCGGCACAGTACGGCACAGTGGCGTAGGTCCCACGCGGCACAGTACGGCACAGTGGCGTAGGTCCCACGCGGCACAGTACGACATAGTGGCGTAGGTCCTACGCGGCACAGTACGGCACAGTGGCGTAGGTCCCACGCGGCACAGTACGGCACAGTGGCGTAGGTCCCACGCGGCACAGTACGGCACAGTGGCGTAGGTCCCACGCGGCACAGTACGACACAGTGGCGTAGGTCCCACGCGGCACAGTACGCCACAGTGGCGTAGGTCCTACGCGGCACAGTACGGCACAGTGGCGTAGGTCCCACGCGGCACAGTACGACACAGTGGCGTAGGTCCCACGCGGCACAGTACGCCACAGTGGCGTAGGTCCAACGCGGCACAGTACGGCAGAGTGGCGTAGGCCCCACGCGGCACAGTACGGCACAGTGGCGTAGGTCCAACGCGGCACAGTACGGCACAGTGGCGTAGGCCCCACGCGGCACAGTACGGCACAGTGGCGTAGGTCCCACGCGGCACAGTACGGCACAGTGGCGTAGGTCCTACGCGGCACAGTACGGCACAGTGGCGTAGGTCCTACGCGGCACAGTGCAACGGTATGCTAGCGTGCTAGCGTTGCATGGAGGCGCAGGCGGGGCCTGCAAGGGTACAATGGGCTCTGGGCTAAGGGAGGGGATAGCACCCTGGCCCAGAGTCTACTAAATAGGCGATGTCACCCTTGTAAGGCATTCAGTCAGGATCCACCGGAGGGTGACCATCACTCTGAGTTACTATTAAAGCCAAGTTGTCATTCACTCGTATATCATTTGTTTGTGCAGCCCTTTCACCGAGCATCCCTATCCCGCCACAACAGGACGGCACAGTGGCGTAGGTCCTACGCGGCACAGTACGACACAGTGGCGTAGGCCCGTACACTACGCACCTGGTGCTGGCCGCACTCGACTCGTCCAGGCGGTTCGATTGGGGCGTTTCCGACGTGACCTTTGACTCAAGATCTTTCGGTCGGGGCTGCCTCTTTCCTTCTCGCGCATGTCGTGTTCCCTGCGAGCTGGACATTGACGTCGTCGTGGCTGCAAGCATTGGGTCAGAGCTGTGCTCAGTGATATGCGCATACACTAGAATTAATTTTAGTTGGCCACTTTTTGGGGAACTCATATCATCATAGAGTACCATACCATAAAATCAAATGATTGAGTTTTTGTCTACCATTGAAAAGATATTTATCATTACAATTATTAACCATTTTACTCTTTACAAATCGTAAAAGCCACCAGGCTGTGGTAATCTTAGGCTACACGACTGGGGGCCAATTCTCGAACAAGTTTTAAGAAGAATTAGCGAGATCTAAGGAGATCTAAACCAAATGTCAATTCTCGAACGCTAATTCTCACTAAACCATGGGTGCAAATTTAAAACCAGCTAAACCAGCTCGGGGGCATAGTTTTAGTGAGTTGGATTTTGACGTTTTCTTCTCTTTGGAATAGCAGTTAGATGTTTTGAAGTGTTGTAGGATATAGTTTATTAGTTTTAATAATATGTTGTTATCGATTCACTTTTTGTGGGCGAGTGCTGGATTGATTAGTGATTGGTATGTAAACTTAGATCGTCTTCCTTAACCTAAAATTGCTTCGTCACTTGGTACTGAAGGCGGCAATGCATTTGAACGGTTGCCGAGCGGCATGCTTGAAATAGGGCTTCCTGATTGGTCCATATATTTACCACAGTGGTATCGCTAGTCCTCGCTAACTCGGCGTCGAGAATTGACACAGGCGTAAAGTTATACCTTGGGTTTAGCGCGGGTTTAAGTTTACCACGGGAATAAGGAGTTTTAGCGAATGTACGAGAATTGGCCCAGTTTTAAACAGATTAACAGTCTGTAATAATATTAAACAACTTTTGTTGGAATGATCCCCAGCCCCTTGGCATACGAATATATCTATTAAAAATTTGTTTACAGGCAACTAAATGAGCTCATTTTGGCGATTTTTAAAAGTTTGTACCATATACATTTTTGAAATTTTGTTTTTTATCAAATTGTGATGATAATCCGTTACTAGATATACTCTTCTTTTATCTACTTGTATGTTCAAATTAAAGATTGGAATATATTTAAGGGTTCATTTCCGTGTGCGATTGGACATCTGCATTTAACGTTGATGTGGGGGAGGGGGCAAAACTCTTAAATCGATGTTTGCGACCCAAACTATAAAAACACATGTAAAACACATTATACACATTAGGTGACAAGTAAATCCACATGGTTTTATTATAGATGAATATGGTTTTATTGCATGAATGATATTTGTGATTGGGAATTTCTAATAGCAAAGATTATGACCGCCAAGCAATATCATTTATGCTTTTTTGCAACTGGCAATGCAATATTCCGTCGCTCAAGGTCAGCTCATTTGCGGTGTGAGTTTTCTTCCACATTTCTCACACAATCACACAATAAACCACGTGACTAACATTATAACTCCACTGCCGTTTGGCTCCATAGGTAATTGCCGTATAATGTAAAACCACGTATATATACACGACAGACTTTTCGCATATAATATTATGTGAGTGCGAGCGCAAACGGCCTCTACCTCAATCGGCGAGACCTCAACCATTTTAATGCCGCCGATGCCAACGATTCATTTGGATGGGAATCTGCACAATTAAAACGAATGTGTGTAACTCACTAACTGTAAGCTAACTAGCGGATCGCAATTGCAGCGAGTGATGTATGTGATTTGAGCGTGAGCCAGATGAGTCCCGTATCAGGAATGAGGGTGTCACGTTCATTCTGCATGGGTTTGTTGTTGGCGTTTTGCTTGCAGTTTTACGCAACTGTATACGGACGTGCGTTGGTCGTGTGGTCGACAAGAGCAATCAAGATCGACAAGGTAGATCCTGTTTCATGCGAATTAAATTAGTGTTAAATATAGGACTTGCTTAAGCGATTACAGAAGTTGTAGCAGGATTAATCTGTGTAAATTTGTAAGCAATTAATTAAAAAAGCATTTAACTAATTAAAGTGGTCAATTAACACTACGCCATTGTGTTCCGAAAAGTAGTTTTTTCACCCATTAATGGTAAGATTAAAAGTGGGCGTTGATATTTTATGTCACATAATTATTGTCACATTATTACCAGCACTTAGCAAGATAATTAGTTTTTTAATTGTGTCATGAAATGTTAATTCTATACATATTATAGGCTTCACCAAATCAGCAACTCTACTATGTGATTGTTCAATTCAATTATAGGTAATATCGTTCAGAGGATATTCTGTTTTCCACCAAATCGCAGAAAGAAACAAAGCAAACAAATTTCAGAATGAAATAATACATAATACAGATTTCCAGCTAGACAGCTTCTTTATATGAAGGTGGCAAGACATATATAAAGCTCGTTTGCGTCGCTATTATATGAAGTATGATCTGATTTTAAAATTGATCATTTCATTCCTTGAAAGACAATCAAACTCTTCCCCCCCTCCACAAGATGTCGCAGTACAAACGATCGTAACTTATAATCGGAGGCTGAGCCCGAGGTCCCAGAGCACTGGTATGCCTGCTCCCCTCTAGTTACGCACTAAGCCCGAGGCCCCCGAGCACTGGTATGCCTGCTCCCCTCTTGTTACGCACTGAGCCCGAGGCCCCCGAGCACTGGTATGCCTGCTCCCCTCTAGTTACGCACTGAGCCCGAGGCCCCCGAGCACTGGTATGCCTGCTCCCCTCTAGTTACGCACTGAGCCCGAGGCCCACGAGCACTGGTATGCCTGCTCCCCTCTTGTTACGCACTGAGCCCGAGGCCCCCGAGCACTGGCATGCCTGCTCCCCTCTAGTTACGCACTGAGCCCGAGGCCCCCGAGCACTGGTATGCCTGCTCCCCTCTAGTTACGCACTGAGCCCGAGGCCCCCGAGCACTGGTATGCCTGCTCCCCTCTAGTTACGCACTGAGCCCGAGGCCCACGAGCACTGGTATGCCTGCTCCCCTCTAGTTACGCACTGAGCCCGAGGCCCACGAGCACTGGTATGCCTGCTCCCCTCTAGTTACGCACTGCAGAAAATCGAAGATGACCGTAATGTACTCAGCAATAATCTCTGTTCGTAATAGTCACGTGTAGTGTCTGGCAAATACTAAGCTAAGAACTTGTGCCTACAGTGTATGTGTCTGTATAGTACGGTTTGAACCTAAGCTATCCTTAAACCAGTACTTGCGCCCATTGTGCCGAGGCCGAGAGCTGGCTTCTTCCGATTTCCTTACCAACTCATTTACACCTGCTTGTTTACCTCGAACCGCAAATCTTTCAACTTTATACATGCGAACTACTTTTCGCTACAGGAGCGCCTTGCCTGAAGTAACAAATAAGAATGATATCACCCTGAGATTGAAAGTTTTAAAATATTATTTCAGTCTGCTTTATGTGTCAGCTGGAGGGACCCAGTGTTTCTCTAATTGTGAGTCGCCGGTCGCGGAATTTTTGCAAGATTCCATTGCATGTTATACAATTTACATGATTACGATTGCCAAAAATCCCTGTCTTGTCAAATGACAACTATATCTAGAAATGTATTTGCATACAATTTGAGTCGACCACTTAAGATGCATCAATTGCACAGGAATCTTGCGAAAACGTGAAGATATTTGCAAAGGTTGTATTGTAAAACTCGCGATATTAGTACCAGCATATATTAATGAGTCTCATTAATCTATGGTACCAGGGAGCCGCGAAAACTCTTCGCCGTAAAGTGGCTTTTCATACCAAAAGTTGCCGACATCTCAAGGCCACATCGTTGAAGTTATCATTTCAATATTATTATGTTGCAGACTATTTTACGTTATTAAGAGCGAAATGGCCCTTTTATCGAAAATCTGCCCCTGGAATGCTAGAACATACCCCGTAACTCGTCATTTTTTACCCTTGTTAGAGCCATTGTATACGAAAGTGCAAAGAAAAAATTAGGAAAAAGGGCCATTTTCGCCCTTATTTACTTATTTTGTCTACAAAATACTGAAATATTGTAATGATATCCTTAATGGTGTGGCCTTTACTGCCATTCCTTACGAAATGAAAAAATCGAGAAAATATTCCAAATGAAGCGTGGTGGTGTAATATAGGTAATTTAAAATTTACCAAATTATACCTAAGTATAAGTGCAGACAATTTTTATATGTATTAATTAATTTTACTTCAATTGCTTGCAGCTCCTATAGCCTCTACAGTATTTTTACTACGCTAGCCAATTGTGTGGGTGGAATGTTTTTGAATAATAATGTAAGAAATGAAGGAAAACAGTCAAGGACTCAGGATTAAACGAGTGTATTCTTGAAATGGGAAGCGAAGCAGGAACAATATGCAGCCGAAACGGGATACGAACCCGGATTCTCCCGATTTCCGTTCAGGTGATCAGCGATTTGAGCTAACATTTCGAGCACACATTCTTCCATTTCGCTGGGTGGGATACGGGGACCACCATAGGAGATTTTTGATCCTCTTATGAAGTTATAATTTCAGTTCACAACAAATGAGTGCTTTCAAAATTGGAGGAGCTCTAGCCATAAGCATAATTTTTCCAAATTGAAATTAGAAAACGAGACTGAAAACAGAAAACTACTTCAATATGTCCGGTGTATAATGATTTTCAAATCTGTCATTTTTATAGAACTCACCTTGTCAAAGATTTCTTTTCAATTCGTACTGAATACTCTGTGCGTTTCGCTATAAATTTTCGATAATAAGGTAAAAATCCTGCAATATTGCCAAGCTTGAAATGAGAATTTTGAATACATACATAAGTAAATAAATAAATACAGCGCACTTTGATGCAATATTTCTGACAGCCACTTCATCATAATTTCAAATATTAAGTATATTTTCTTAGCACGGTCTCTTGGCTATGTTATAGTAATACATTTTAGTTGGTTATGATCAAAGTTAATGAAGCGGGTAAAATTTGAGAACTTTACTTCAAACTTGTTTGGAGCACAACATGTTTTATCTAAATTGCATTCAAATCTTATTGTTTGCAGTTTTAAAACGCAAAATCTCCCAAATATCCATGTTACAAAAACTAATCTCTCCAGAATGTCGGTGAAATTCCCCATGTAGGGCAAACACGAATAGGTATAAAACTTTCATAGTCAAAAAGATTAAAAAAAAAAAGATTTGCAGGACGCCAAAATCACAAATACACATTTCCATTAAGCAATCAAGAGTTCTCAAAAGCCAAGTGGAAATGTTGTAAAAATAGATAAAGAATATGACAGGGTAACTATAAAGAGACATCTTTCTCAATTTCGCTTCCCTTACACTGTTATCTTCAATTAAAAAAAATATATGTCGCGTTTTCTCAAGCAATTTAAGCCCTTTTGGGGTTGGGTCTACAAAATTATATATCTTCTGAGACTGACCGTTTATATATCTTTCAATACTGACCGTTTCGTCAGTATTGTGTGCACACTGCATTGGTGGTGAAAACAGTCCGGAGCATTAATTGATCCTTCAAAACGGAAATTCCGAATTCTCTATACTTTAACATGGGATACCTAAACTTACCGTTTCCATGAAATACGCAGAACCGTAGATGCGTCACTACGACACCCAGAAATACCAGCAGTCGATTAAGTAGTACCCATGTACGTACTGCTAGGAAGGAAAGTACTAGGCGACTCAAATTTGCCTGAGGCCATTTGAACAGGTTCCGAATTAGACATGTCTCAGAGATTTACCTACTGTCTATTCGCATTCATTCAAGCTTGAAATCATGACAGGTTATTGTCGTTGAGTAAGGTTATTGTCTCAGCTATTTCCAGTAGGTCACTACCACGATCATCACTACTACTATCAGTACTACTAAATTGATGAATATTTAGATTGTAGAGTCAGGCAAGTCTTCTGAAAAGAGGGCTAAGGCATTTATTTTGGCGTACTATATATAATAATGGATGAGAATGACCCGCATATTATTCTCTGCAAACAAATTATTCTGATGCAAAATACTATACATGAAGTGATACGAGATATACGCATATTGCACAATAATTTCAAAAGCAAAATAAACATAGACTTCCCTCCCCCTCCCCCCGGCCCCAACCCATCAATTCGTAGTGCTCCTTGCGTGAAATCTGAGCAGATGTAGTAATATACTGTGCAATTTTTTAATTTAAAGTGCACACTTCTTTCGATTTCATAATAGTATTCACGTAGAAAAAAATTGTGTTCTAAACATCAATATGCGGTTGTTTTCGTGATTTCTGTAGTTGCATTAATGTTTGAAACCAATGATCTCCTTGATTTACATTAAACAAAACAGTTTGGTATCTCGATACCAATAAACCGAAACGTCTAAAAAACAAGAAGACCGTCGAAATGTGTCGATCGTAGCTGCCTTCAAACAGCAAGCATAACTAAACTGTCAAAACTCCGTCAACCATGGTTCATCAACGAACAACTCTCTTGTCGGCATTCGTTTTGAAAAAGAGTTTACACTTTAAACACAGAGAGACATAAAACAACCGCTCGCGCGCCGCGATGTAATTGCACAGAAATTGCCTGACCTTCCGCAGACCGTGCCTCTCCTACTAAATCAGCCGTTGCCCCCCACCACAATATCCTCTCGTTAACTTAACCCGAGAATGTGTTACTTATAAATGCGAACCGCAGATATCGTTCTGTCAGTCAGTTTGCTGTTACCATCACGTTCGAGACCAGGGAGAGACACACTAAAATTAACTGAGTTTTTACCGAGCTGTCAGTCGGCCATTGTTGACATAAAAGTGTGGCAGAATTTTCCGGACGTAACAAGTGGATCTCTGTAGCCGTGAATAAAAGTGCAGTGTTACGAAAATTTTATTCAATTGCTTCGATTTGAATCGGTGAAAGTTGATCTTGTCGTTTTGTGTGTTACAATCGTTTTTCAAGACCAAATCGATCGGTTTTGTGCTTATAGAGGCAATTTTTTATTCCTACATGCGCAAGCAAATTTTTTACGTCAGGAAACGAAACTAGAGTGTTTGCTAAATTGGAATTGCATTGCGATTAAAGCGAAACCAGTTTAACGCATAAATTATACATCGACTATTCGGTCGCATTTTTGCGCGAAAATCAGTCTCCTTTGTTTCGGCATCACATTCACAAGGTGCACTGGTTCCTGAAACGTCAGTCGCTAGTCTGGTCGAGACAGAAAATGCGTCACAGCTTCTTTTCCGAGCATTAGTCAACTACATTTCGTGTACACCAAAACCGCGATGGGTCCAGCACCGCAAGAGTTCGAAGAGGCGCCGATCGCAGCGAAAAGCGACGCCCAGGACGCCGCCGTCGGCGCGCAGGACACCGACGTCCAACAGGAGACAAAGAGGCGACTGTCCGGAGATGTGACAGAAAAAAACGACGACGAAAAACGACGTCTATCCGCCGGCTCGACTTCTAGTAAACGGCGTTCGTCTGCCGAAAGGAAAGACGAACCGCCACGAAATCCCGTGCGACCGACCCTAGTCGAAACGGCCCCGGACGGCGTCGTGGTAAATTTGGACAAACTGCCGCCGGGCGACAAACCGAACGGGGACTACGACGGCGAGATGATCGACTTCGACGACGTGCTGCCGCACATGGGCGAGTTCGGTCTCTATCAGAAACTGTTGTTCGTGCTTTTGGCGCCGTTTGCGTTTTTCGTCGCGTTTGTTTACTTCACTCAGATTTTCATTACGCTGACGCCGGAGAAGCACTGGTGTGCGGTGCCCGCTTTGGACTCCCTGGGACTCACGCTTGACCAACGGTGAGTCGCTGGTTTGGGCGTCATTGACGTCGGGGTCTGGTGCGTTCCCCGTTAGAAGCTGGCTCACAACCCTGTGAAAAACACCTCTCAGATTTGTTATTTACCTCTTGTTATTATACGCGTGATAGCCCATAAGATAAGAGGCTATCGACTACTTCGCTGCCCGATGCGAGTTAGCGCGAATGCAGAGTCTCACGAGTATGCGCTTTTTACTAAACCGTAAGCGATAAACTATTGAAGTAAGCGAGGAAGTTGTAGATAAAGAATCAATCTGAGTCGGTAGCGGACCCTTTTTCTCAATTTTAATCTCCTTGATCCCTTTATCGATTCACGAAAAAGCGCAAAAAAGAGCAAAATACTACATTTTGAGGAGCGGTTTCGGTCCTTTTAGACCCAAAAAATGGAAAAACGGGTCCGTTATACCGACACAGATAGATTCGGTATCTACAACTTCCACGCTTACTTCAATAATTTATCTCTTATGGTTTAGTAAAAGAGCGCAGACTCGTGAGACTCTGCATTCGCGCTATCTCGCAGTTGCTCGCATCTGGCAGCGAGGTAGTCTGTCTCCTTAAGACACGAAACTTGATTAAAAAACAAAAGCGCATTGTAAAAATGGAACAACGAAGTGATTCAGACCCGCGATTAAAGGGGGTGTAAAGTACAGGTGTGTTCCGTTGAGATTGACTCTTGGTCCTGAAAAGGACCTTGGTCACTTTTCACTACCAATTGTAAAAATATTCTACATCATATTATAACTTCGGAGTTTGCAGGATATACAAAATTGCGTATATTATGTATATCAAAATCAACATTTTCAAGTTTCAAAGTGATGTATACCTACATCAACCCTTTTTCTAGTTAGGAGATTCTACTTTTAGATCGTCAATATACCATAAAATAGGTATATATCTTTAATTTTCTTAGACTCATGTCTACTATATCCTATCTTTAGCACTAGTTTTGAAAAAAACTATTTGAAACTGGGATTTGAATGCTAAATCAATAGTCTCACTGGTTTCCCGACGTTTCGTAACATCCCAGTTTGAAATAGTTTTTTTCAAGGTATATATCTAATAGCACACTATAAGAAGAAAGGACAATAGAGTTGTGGTTAAAATAAATGCATAATCGAACAGGGATTTCCAAAACGGTTGTATATTCTAATGTGTGTTCAAAATTGGACAGGGCTGTTGACACCAAATTGTTACCAGCACGTTAAAATGGCTTCAATACAGTCTTTATTATTTAGACATAGGCAGTTGACAGCAAAGCAAGTTACCCGGGGTTGGTAAATGGTCTGCCGCTTCCCCTATACGGATCGGAACAAGGTTCCTTGCACATGACAATTGCTAGGCACGCCCAGGAAAGTCAGCACCTAACGAAACCGTTAAGGAATCAAACGACAGATTATGTGGGAAAGTTGTGTGGGAGAAAACACTTCGAAATCATGTTTAGATATACTTTAAGATATAAAAGGTTCTGCTAAAGCTATAAATACGACCCTCGTTAAAGTTGAAAACTATTTTCATTAGGTTTCTTGTATAAGGTATAGCACGTTTTTACATGATGCTCGGGCTTTAATTCCACTATTAAAATAGTGAAATATAATAGTTGTTGTAGTGGGTACTGTTGTTATAGGTGCATAGTGGGATTTAAATCTGTGTTCTCTTGGTGTCAATGGCATTTCCCTTCAAATCCTCCTAAACTTGCCACAGTAAATGCAGGACAACAGTATCGTATACGCTCTTTTACATTCTGTGAACACAATAATTCCAGCGTCAATTCAAAATCGTAAGTCACAGAATGTCGATATGTCAATCGGTTATCGTGTGTACCCTATAAAATTGGTATATCTTCATTGGCAGAGGATTGACACTTGAAGTATGAGCCCGTGATACGTACGTGTAGTGTACTGTGGGTGAGGGCATGTTTTAAACCAAATTAATGTACATGCGCATGTTTTTATTGACACCGGCGACATCGACTTTGACAGCCAGATAAGTATTGGCAGGAAGTGCAGGAAAACCTGTAATAGGCAAGCCCTTTTTCTACATTCCTTAACTGTCACATTCAATTAATATTGGTAAAGGGAAGGAACACTGGCTGCCTCTCTATCAAATCATTTTTTCAAACGCTTTATTTGACTTCAATAAGAAGCGCGCCAACTTTCATTCTCCGAGATACAAATTACATCTCGTTTTATCGAACCAAGCTACGATGACATTGACTTGTGCCATCATGTCTTCGCTAGCTTGAACAAACAATGTCGCTACCGTTTGTTTGTTTGCATTGGCGCCAAAACGCGAATCTTCCCACGAGAATGGCATGTACTACTTGAGCCAAATGGCTCTGGTATAAAAGTTTTTGCATCAACACAAGTGTGAGACAATCAGCCAAATGCGGTTTTTTTCAAATGAGAATGGATTCCAATGTTAAAAACTTTAGAACGCATAGAACAACGCAGTTATTTTATAACATAGCAGCATGCTGGTAGTGTTTGTGCCAATTCGTGTTTCTTGAATGCGTGATATATTTTCCATGTGCTGCACATGGGCTTCCTTTCGACTCTCGGCTCCCTTTTAGTCCACACTATAGCTTCATAATCATCCTGCATCTTTATAGCGATGCCACAGGCTTCATTAATTACTTTAAGCCACAGGGACAGTGTCAACATAACGAGGCAAAAAAAACATAAAATTGTTGCGTATGTTCATGGGCTCCATTTTAAGTTGAGAGGGGAACCCCAATTGGCCCACGAATACCCACAAAATATTTTTTTACAGACAAACTAGCAGTGACAGCCCAGAACAGAATAGCTAGCGACATTAGAAATTTTTAAGGATTTAAAATAATGTAAGAATCAAATTTGTGTTTTAATAAGGCTTGCTGATAATTCAGAAAAACTGTCAAAAAATAATTTTTAAAAGTTTTTAATATTTTTCTAAATTTTCAGCAAGCCCAATCATATAACACAAAATTGATTTTTAAATTAATTGAAGTCATTATAAATTGCCTAGTGCACTAGCTGGTTTTTCCGTAAAAAATATGTTGCAGATATTCGTAAGCAATTGAGTCGCAATTTGTCAACGCCCAGAGCCTACGTGTATACACCGGGTACACACATGATTCACTTCTAGACTCGGCTAGTTTCATAATCGAGCCAGTCATTCACCGACAGCTAATTGACCCATGCCACAGCGACAGCACCAACGCATTGCGTATACATAACAGGCTATAACCGTACACACACCGAATTCAACCTCAGATATGTAGCTCATTCGCGAATTTCTGGTCAAAACCACTTCAGGGCTTCGGACAATGCCATTGTTAACACAGATATGTATCTTGACATGTGTCAAGAATTTGCACCGACTCTGTCCCTTTCACAGCCCTGTGTTGCCAATTTTCGGGGAAACCCCTTCATTGCCAATCATCAGGTAGGTAAGCACACAAGAGGGACGAAAGTGACAACGCAGCTATTTGCAAGGAGATCCGTCAGTTGTCACTCTCGAAGAGAACACAACGGAGCTTAGCAGAGCTTACAAGGGTCGGCACGCGTCTTCCTACCCCAAAATCTCTAGTGGTTTTGAACAGTAATTCGCGAAAGGACTATAACTTCCAGGCTAAACAGTTAGATACACGTAAAACCAGTAAAAATTTGCTGCCAATTCATTTCCAGGCAATATAAGATCGACTCTATGCACCCAATGTTTCGAATGATGATTGATGTGTGCTTTACTAAATTCGAATGCCAGTTTTGAAGATTCACACAGGTATAATTATAGGTATGCATTCGCTTTTGTTGACACAATCGAATCGTTTGTTGACTTTCGGCCAGTGCCCGATGCTTTTATTTTGCATCACGGATCCACGTACCGTTGACGCAAACTCTTTCAATTACTCACCTTTCAAAGTTGAACACTTGAAGCCCATAGCAAATACCGTAATATATAAGCTTCGTTTATAATACGGGAAACTCCCACCAAATAGCATGGGCTGGATTGGCGACACTAGCGTCAGCGCTACCTAGGCGGCAGGGAATGAACTTATCGCCAAAATTCAAAAAACGGCCATTTGGAGACTGCCAAAAACGATCGCTTCATAAAGTGATAAATTGAAATAGAAAAATTAAAATATATCTTGTAAAAAATAACTCTTTCACCATATGCTTTCAATCCTGTCCGCTAGGTTCGCCACTTGTTTCCGTCGCCGGTTTTATACGAGAGTTTCCCGTATTATAAGCGAAGCTTATATATTACGGTATTTGCCCATAGTTAAAGGATTGTTCTTTTGGGGCGCCAAAAGCAGCCACAGTGACGAAAGAAATTATTTTCGCGTCCCACGTCCCATTTGAAGGGGACAAAACTTTCAGCTACTAGCTGCAAAATGGTGCAAAATGGTGCAAATTGAAAACGAAACGTGCTTTACCCAAGCAAAAAGCGAAAGACTGATTTAAAATTGGGATTAGATTCTTATTTTTGTGTCGATAGTTGTTATATATTTTTCACTATTCAACAGCTTTTTTGTCCTTTGTCCTTGAATTACAGAAATTGCGATTGGCACTCTCAAAAAAGGCATGCACTTTAATATTATAATATTTTTCATAACTTTATTTTGTCTGTGTGTTTAACGAACACATTGACTGCGCCATTTGCTCATCCTATCCATCTCAAATGAACTGGGGAGTGCAATAATATTGTCATTATTATTATTTTTCATTCTCAACTAAAAAGTGAAGTATTCACGTAATCTTCTATTAAAGCGAAAACAGAAATCCTACGATGATGTGCACAAATAGTGGTAAAAAGTAGAATTGAACTATTGCTTCGAGTCATCCATATAAATTAAAATGATAAGTTATTTCAAAATATTAATTAAAAATCCCCCTAGGCATTGCACGTAAATGCCTTCATACCTGTTCGCTTATTCATATAAATTGATGATTGATTTTTTGTTGGTATTGCTGTATTGTAAAGTTATGCAATACATTGATTTCTGCCGTTTATAATTCAATGCCACGGCCACAATGGAAATCTTTGCTAACATGATTTTTTTCCACATACAGAAAACAGAAGTAATTGAATTCGAACCGATTAGATTTTTTTACATCATGCTTTCATGATGGTTTATACAACAGGGAAGTTCGGTCAATATTGGAAACATGGACTTCAAATGTAAAGCAACAAAGCATATAGGTATAGGGATTCAAGTTTTTTTCGAGGAAGCAAAATATAAATTTGCTCCTATTTTTAAAGAGACTTAATGATATCGTTTTTTTTACCTTATGTAAACACAGAAAATATTCTGTCTCCCTCAAATCTGACACTACTTTAAAAGTAAATGTATACTGATATGATAAATCTACAATAAACTCCATTTCACTTCAAGAAGGAGAGTGGATTTGCATCTTCCTCGAGGACCCACTGCTGCTAGACACGAGCTAAGAGTTTCTAAACTCACAAGCCGTGTCTTGAGCATGACATTAGGCTATATATGATCAGTTTCGGAACTCTTGCTCGTGTCTAACAGCAGTGGGTCCTCGAGGAAGATGCAAATCCACTCTAAATCTTGACGTGAAATGGAGTTTAGTTTGTTCGGCAGCCACTATGGAATTACGGGCATTACATTTTATTTTGGCCGCAATTGCGGGGAGAAGACGCTAGTCCATTTAATTTTGACATTGGAAGGAGAATGCACCACCTTTTATATAGACGCAATTCGAACGTTACTGCGTGCGAATTTTGACTAGTATTTTTATTAAATTCTGGACCTTATAACTGCATTTTTATTTATTTTTATTTTTACACCCAGCAATTTAATAAAATTTACAAAATTCATACACAATATGAATGATCATGGACCAACCGAACAGCCAAGAGGTGAAAAATTTCAAATTCACACCATTTTCAATCATCCATTGAACATTTTGACCAATGATGTGTCAAGAAACCAATCAGTTGTATTTAGTTAAAAAAAACTATTACACTTGAATGACCTCTCGCCCAACACGCTTGTCAAACCTCTCAAAACAAATTATCACGTATACAATAATTGTTCCAATATCGGTGCTTGTTCAATTTAAAAAGCAATGCCCAAGGATTTTCTGTGGAGATTATTAACACTTATACCAATTAATGTTATTGTAGAAAGCTAAGTAAGTTTCTTTTGTGATACCGTAGAAATGTAGGTACTGTTATGTTACCATACATAAAGGACGAGTTTTACATATCAAAACGATGAAGGTGATACCAAATTATATTTTCGAAATATACTATTATAAAAGTTAATCCTATTGTTACTATTTTTTGTCTTTTCTTGTTTAAGGTTGAGCTCTTGTCGAGAAGTAACAAAGGTTAATATTTATAGGTCCTATCGTGTTACATGAAATTAAATTGATAATTGTTATAATTATACACACTCATGCCTAAATAATACTTAGTGTTCGCCTTGAGCGAAAATAATGGAAACTCATTGAAAAGGATGCATTTGATTTCAAGAATCAGGATGTTTCGTCTATCGTGTTCGTTCAGAGAACGATCTCGTTTTAATTGTGGTCGTGTTGTAATTGTGACTGGCTTCCATCAATACGAATCGAACTTCCGCAGTTGAGCTATTTCGTCACAGAAATCAAATCACGTGCGACGCAAGCCAACATTAATTACTCACTAGCCCTAAAGAAGTTTGACGCAATTAACAGAGTATTTAGCAGCGAGATTAAAATAAGAAATAATTGCTTTATTGCAAAATAAACTACAATAAATAAATACCTACATACACCTAATAACAAGCTATAACTATACGTGTGCATATGTTTTTTTATATGATAGGCGAATGGATTTAAAATTAGTCTGAAAAATAAGGAAATACTTTATACAAAAACGGAGATTAAAATTTTTTCACTGTAATGTGAATAATGGTAGATTTTTCCAAGTACTACCATTTTCAAACGTATCGTGTGTTTTTCAAAGTAATTCTAACTCTTGCCAGACACAATTCTAGAGTTTGACTAGCCAAATAAAAGAAATTGTTCCCCAGACTTAGCCCCCATAGGTACCCTTAGGTTTTACAATATGTTTCAACTCTGGGCTAAGCGTCTTACCCTCAGAAACGGATGAATTCCACGGCATCTTATTGGTGGTTGCCAATGAGTATCCGATGGTATACCAAAAATAACAAGTGTTAGTGCCGTGCGTTTTAACTTCAAGGCCGAGACTATAGATTGGTGACAAATATTTTGGGGTCTTAAAATGTACTTTTGCACTAAAACAATGTGTAAGCAATGTGCTGAGTTTGGATTTGGATGGGTGACCGCCATGAGCATGTGGCTTATGTCCTTTTTGGAAGTGCGAATATCACAGGAGTGGTCAGGTTTCTTAGCCGAGTTTGGAGGCCTGTCAAGCTTCAGTTTGTCTTATGAAGTAAAAATTTTAACTGCAGGCGAATCACTAATATTTCTATATTATTTGTTTTACTTTATCTTCAATTCGATTCAACACTACTAATATAATCTCTGTGCTTTCGGGTATTTGATTGTTTGATCGCCCAGTATCATTTTATAGTTTATACAGAGCGGGACCAAAATCTCGTGCTGTGGTCTTTGAATAATTTTGTCCCGGGACTGCGGTTGACCCAGCTTTATCAGTCACGTCACTCTAGATAATTGAATCCAGGTTTGAAAACACAACGTCACAATATAACAACGCTGTGCCGGCCAATTCTCGAGGTTAAGATCCAATTAACCCGTTGCAATTATGAAATCGCGCGGTTTTAACATAATAATATTGCAAAGTTAAAATATAAACTATAAGTAGGCCACATTATTTTTCATCATAGCGGTGATGATGCATTGTGTTATGTTATATGAAAGTAAAAGTCTAATTCTAGCCAAACTTGGCGTGTCATTGTGACCTTCCGAGGAATATTTTTAAAACTGTAAAAGAAGTGTGATTATTTTGATACTGGACCGTCTGTTCAACACAAAGTCCTTGACATTGCTGGCGATAATGTTGTAACTGTGCAACAGCGAAGAGATGATGGGGCATATCTGGACAATTGACAGGCATCAGACCCAATTTCATGTAAAGAGCAATGTGAAATCGTGCAAACACGTTGAAAGTGAAAAAATTAAATTGAACTCAAATTTAAAAGTTGAAAATTTTTAAGAAGTTAGATCGATTGGCAAATGCTTCGGTTACATCACACTGTTCAATTGATAGCCGCTGTCAGGAACTGCTCGTTATGGCGTGTCCATTATTCTTGTGTGAACCGCGCTTTCTTCATTTTCAATCAGCTTTTGATGCCTTTTTCTGAATTTTCCCAGTTTTCCGCGTATCTGATTTGAAATCTGTAAAATTATCATCTTTCTATAGTGGCACCGTAATTAGTACCGTAATCTATAAATTGGAAGGAAAACTTCGAAACGTTATTTTTTTGGTGGAACCGATTTTGGAACCGACATTTTGACCCATGCAACCGGGACCGGCACCATGAATTCATTGTTTCAAGAACTGGAACCAGAAACAGAACCGACATTAAAAATATCATGGACACAGAACCGTTATTTGAAATAATAAAAAAACCGGAAACCGGAACCAGCAGTGCGATTTCGTAACTCTGACTTCGCCGTTCTCGGTTACAAAGTTTAAAAAAATTAACGTGGACAACAATAGGGATTTTATCCATCGGAACCGATAACGGCATACCGGAAATGTTACAAAATCGCTAAACAGAACCGCGGAGGCGGAATCGTTTTTGATTCATCCCTGTATTTAATAACATGAAACTTACCCTCTTTAAGAAAGCTGATGGGGGAATTTTAAAAATCTCCTTTATCTAAAATTTTAAAAATAATAAAAATAAATGCGCAAAATGACCGATAGGTTGAAGCACAAAAAAAAAACAAAAAACAAAACAAACATGAAACTTGTCTGTGCTTCAGGATGAAGATGTCGATCCCGTTGATGGAGTCGGGCGAGTACGACAAGTGCCACATGTACGACGTGGACTACGCGGCGATGGTGCGACAGAACAGGACTACGCCCGACGCGAGCTGGAAGCGGGTCAAGTGCCGCCACGGCTGGGAGTTCGACTACACCGATGTGCCATACACCACCATCGCTACAGAGGTGTGTGTGTCGTAGGGCGTACAGGAGGACCGGAAATGCAATAGAGAAAGACATTGTCACTCAGATATAAGGGAGCAATAGAAGAAAGAGTATTGCGAAGCCTGGATGATGTGCTCTATACCAACTGAGCTATCCGGGCACGCATTCTCCCGCTTTGCTGGGTGGGATAAGGGGACCTCCTGATTGCCGGTCAGGTGCTCCATACCATCTGAGCTATCCGGGCACGCATTCTCCCGCTTCGCTGGGTGGGATAAGGGGACCTCCTGATTGCCGGTCAGGTGCTCTACCATCTCAGCTATCCGGGCACGCATTCTCCCGCTTTGTTGGGTGGGATAAGGGGACCTCCTGATTGCCGGTCAGGTGCTCTACCATCCGAGCTATCCGGGCACGCATTCTCCCGCTTCGCTGGGTGGGATAAGGGGACCTCCTGATTGCCGGTCAGGTGCTCTACCATCTGAGCTATTCGGGCACGCATTCTCCCACTTCGCTGGGTGGGAAATGGGACCTCCTGATTGCCGGGCAGGTACTCTACCATCTGAGCTATCAGGGCACGCATTCTCCCGCTTCGCTGGGTGGGATAAGGGGACCTCCTGATTGCCGGTCAGGTGCACTACCATCTGAGCTATTCGGGCACGCATTCTCCGGCCATGCTGGGTAGGATAAGGGGATCTTTTTCGGTGAAAATGGCTGAAAAATTGCCAGTTCCCAACCGAAAATGGATCAGAACAGGTCTGGTGGCTACAAGAAATTTCGGGCCCTCAGGGCTGGGCCCGTCGGATTTCGCAACGCTCTGAGAGGCCGAGAACGAGACGGATTCGCAATACACACTGCGCTTTGGAGCCCTCAGGGCTGGGCCCGTCGGATTTCGCAACGCTCTGAGAGGCCGAGAACGAGACGGATTCGCAATACACACTGCGCTTTGGAGCCCTCAGGGCTGGGCCCGTCGGAGCCCGAAACGCTCTGAGAGGCCGAGAACGAGACGGATTCGCAATACACACTGGCGCATTTGGAATCCGACGGGCTACTTCACTCCACATGGGCTCGAAAGCGTGGAACGTAATGTAAAGGATAATTTTTACAATGCCCAGTTAGGTGTTAACTGCCAGGTAAGTTTGTTATCTCCAAGGTCACAGCCAATCAAGTACCTCTATTTTCACTTAAACTGGACACTGGAAAACCGGCTATGCATTGGCATTGTAAAGTCTTCAAAACGACTTTAGAACCAAGCATCAGAACAGATCGACAGCGAAAAGACCGGGGAAGGGAAGCTACCCTTCCTTCCATGACACCCTGGTATATGTTTTAACCAGAAACAATGCCCGGTTCGCAATAACGGGGAACATAATGATACCAAGATCCAGAGTGCAATCGCTACAAGGCCAAACCACTTCTGTGTCACATCTGTCCCTGTCCATCTGTCACATCTGTCCGTGTCAATCTTTCATATATGTCCGTGTCATTTTCCAAATCTGTCCGTGTCAATCTGTCACATATGTCTGTGTTTATCTGTCACAGCTCGGCTGGGTGTGCGACGACTCCGCCCTCGGTTCGATCGCGCAAGCGTTCTTCTTCTTCGGCGCCATCTTGGGAGGGCTGATCTTCGGCTGGACCGCCGACCACTACGGCCGGATACCGGCGCTGGTCGGCACCAACGCCATCGGCCTGGTGGCAGGATGCGCTACTGCGCTGTGCGGCCAGTTCTGGACGTTCTGTCTGTGCCGCTTCCTCGTCGGCCTGGCCTTCGACAACTGCTTCACGATGATGTACATCTTGGGTGAGTCTGCTTGAAAGAATGAATAGTGGGGCTTTAAGACGCGTCAACCTTTGGTCAATCTTTTGGGAGAAACAAGGCTGAGGTGCGATTTGTGACTCTATTTTGTTCGATTCGTTCGAAATGCCCCCTTATATGAAATACCAACTCATGATTTTTAATTTTAATGGCGGAACAAACAGAACACTAGTTGTTAAAAGTAAAAAAATTACAACATGAATCTATTTCATAATTATGAGCAAATATATCAACGAATAAATAGTTGAGAGATAAAAACATAAGCTTTGGTAATACTAGAAGTAATAAAGATGATGACAGGATTTCAGTTTTGTCAAATTGGCGCTTCTGTAAGCTACAGTGACTACTAGAGCTCTCAGCGGAATGGTATCTTCTTAAATAAAACGAAGAGGTAAATTGAATTAAACTTTTCTTGGATTTCCCGGAGATATTTCGAAGTTCAGAGATATTCAATTGGATGTCAAGAGTGTGAGGATTCCGTAGATATTTGTTTCGTTGCGATCAGATAACGGGTGTGGCCTGGAAAGTGGATCCTGGAAGTAGTGAGGTGCGGGAAATGGCAGAGTCAAAAAATACTTATGTTGAACATGAATCTCGAGTCCAAGCCACTTAGAGACATTTTTGCCATGCGAGCAAATCGAAACAAATCCATTCAGAGGGCGCTGACAAGTGGCTAGGTTCCTTCTTGTGAAAATTAATCCAAGTCTTGAAGATGTCCAAATGGCAAAATAATGCAAAATAATTACTTCTCGTAATCACAGTCCTTAAATAGTAAATACTTCATAATATGTCCGTTGCCATTGAGATGTTGCTTAATGAAATAACTAATAATAGCTTTACTAAACTAGCTCCTAATAAAATCTACAAAACTGTATCGTGCTGGCAAAATCCTAGATTACCACTTTAGTGCATTTGTGTTCTTTGGCCAGAGTCTTGGACCGTTGAAAATAGTCTCGTTTCTAAGGATTTAATCGCATACCCACTTCCCTTGATAAACACCCAGATAAGAATGTCTACCCGGGCGACGTCACACCAGGAAAAACCTTCGCCAATCGGAATTTCCTTTATTCGACCACCGGCCAGATTTTTATTGTCCCAAATGCAAATCACGCTGGCGGCGGTCATTTTTTCACCACTTTTTGTTTTGTAACATCGTCTGCAGCGGCCGAATCTCGCAGCATGACTGTAATTAATTGGGCAGCATACTTCACTTTCCACTCTCAAGGTTCAAGTTCACACAGCTCGCGATCAATGAAATGCACCTTCCAGACTTCCGGGCTCCAAGGTGCTGTCACGTGACACGCGATTGGCGGGCTGTTGTTGGCTAATTAACTAATTGCTATGCTGCCGACTATTTATTCTGGGCCCCGAAAACAAAAAACAGGGTCCCGCACTGATCTCACAATGCGCAAAAAAATTATTTGTAATAGTGACTACGCATATATTTGAAAGGTATAAGGGGAACAACAGTACGGAAGTTATTAACCTATTTCATTGTCTATGGGTAATCAAATATTATATTTTATAGTCGCATATTTGCGTCTACCAATTCGCACAATAGAGGAACACCGAAATTAACACCAAAAAACGACTTTTTAGTTATAAGTTACCTATACTCAATTTCACGAATCTTTCTCCAAGTCCCACTGCTGCTAGAAACGAGTTACGAGTTTCAAAACTGCCCACAGAGACTTTAGTCTGGCTCAAGACATGTCCTGTAAGTTTTGAAACTTTTTGCTCGTGTCTAGCGGCAGTGGGTCCACGAGGGAGATGCAAATCCACTCCTTTTCTTAACGTGACATGGGGTTTTACCTACATTACATCCTCTTTTTTGGTGCCTCACTCCGATTGTATCATTGCTATTCGTTGTATCGATATTTTGCCCTCAACGACACTGTTCTTCATGGTTGGTTTGTTACAAACAAAATTAACGCTTAAAAAGCTAATTGACAGAATTGTACAGTTGATGTATACAGGTCAGGATTTACGGTAGGTCATGGGTAACAATGTGGTGTTTATTTATAATAATAATAATAATAATAATAATAATAATAATAATAATAATAATAATAATAATAATAATAATAATAATAATAATAATAATAATAATAATAATAATAATAATAATAATAATAATAATTATTATTATAATTATAATAATAATAATAATAATAATAATAATAATAATAATAATAATAATAATTATAATAATAATAATAATAATAATAATAATAATAATAATTATTATTATTATTATTATTATTATTATAATGTTTATTTGTCCGATTGATCAATACATTGATATGAACAATGATCAGCAGAGCGAGTAAATCCGGCCCTCTTAGGGGATACAATTCACATTATACAAGAAGAACCATAGAGTTTTAGGATAATTCAAAATGACCATCGTACTTTCTGAACAAACCCATCCCATGAACTCAGGCTCCATGAGGGCATGAAATCCGTCGGACATAATATATGTCTTTCAGTCTATCAGTTTTATAAGACTGAATTCCTGTACATATGTAACAAATACAATTTTATAAATTTACAATCCATCCCATTTGAGACAGATACGAAAGGCTCCATGGGCAGTTTTTAATCTTCTTGCACATGTCTCAGCATTGAGTATAACTTTAGACGAAAGATCATTCGCTTCTCACTGTTTCCCGCATGCATTGGAGACCATGCTACAGCAAGGAACGCAATTTTGTTATAAAAGACACCGGCAGCAAAAGTGACAGCAGCACCGCAGCGAATACCAACGAGATGACCCTATCCCCTAAGGGTTGGGGAATCACTTGGCCTACAAATATCTACAAAATATGTTTTACAGACAAACTATCAGTGAGAGCCCTAAACAAAATAGCAAGTGCACTAGTCAATTTATAAAGCTTCCGAATAAAGTAAGAGTATTTTTTGTTTTATAACTAGTTATGCTGAAAGTTCAGAATAACTGCAAAATAGTTTTTTAAAAAAGTGTTTTAAAGTTTTTCTATCTTTCAGCGAGCCAAATCATAACACAAAATTGATTCATACATTATTTGAAAGCTTTATACATTGCCTAGTGCACTAGCTATTTTGTTTTGGTCTGTCACTGATAGTTTGTCAATAAATAAATATTTTGTAGATATTCGTAGGCGAAGTCGTAGCCCCCTCCCTACCTTCAGAGTCACTCAACAGATATCTCCATCCCGTGAGTGTCTACTGTCACTTTTGCACTTGAATTCGCGAGTCGCGTCTCTCATTGCCCGCCGTGCGGCGGACGCTAGCACCGATGACGTCACACCGTCGGCAAGATGTCTGCGCCCACGGAACGCCGCGGCGTAAAGCGGTACCAGGCGCGTATGAGCCCGGACAGGTTCCCGCGGGCCGCGCGTAACAGGGATCGATACCGAGCAACAGGTGGCCAAGGCTGGAGCGGGAACAGATCGCGGGCTGACGGCGCTGGTCTCAAATAGCCTGGATTGCGGTTGCCGTGGTGCGGGTTGGAAGTCGACAATCAACAAGTAGGAGTCCCACATTTTGAGTCTCCCTATAAGATCCCGTGCTAATTTTAGTGATTTTGCCCTGTATATTAAGACTATTGGTGTGAGCTCATACTCGGGCATTTTCCCGCACAAATTTTACTTCCTACTGGATACCAACTTGTGGCCACACCGTTTGTCCGATCGTAACGAAACCCATGTCTACGGAATCCTCACACTTTTGGCAGCAAATTGTGTGATTTATGATCAAGAAATACCAGTTGAAAGTTCAAATAAACCTTCATGCAATAATCACCAACAACCGCACCGAAAGCCTTAAATTGAATTTGGGTTATATATTAAGGCCATATTCCACTAGGGTTGCAACCTGCCGATCCATGGCCCTCTAAATGGTTTTGTTCCATTTTTGGTGATAGTAAATTTGCGGTAAGAAGGCCTAGGATCAGCAGGTTGCAACCCTAGTGGAATATGGCCTTTCTGCAACATCATAAGTTTATAAACGATTTAACTTGATTCAAATTAACATAATGTGCAACCAAAAACATGATAAAATAGTGGCCATTTAAGATAACGACCACGGAATCCGGGACTTCAACGAGACCCCGACCGGCCGTAACGTTTATAATTATGCACATTTCGTTACGCACGGTTGCGATTCGTCGACGCTAGCTCGGCACACAGACGTATTGCGCTGCGAGCCACAAGTCGCCCGTCGCTTTGCTGGCCGGATCTCAAGTTTCATTCAGCCTCGTCCCACCTAACGTAACGTACGTAACGTATTTACAACAGTTTGCCAACGCCATTCGGTCATCGCCGGCGCACCGCGATTTAATCCCCGTTGTAATAGACACAATTTTATTATCGTGCATCACGGATATTGACTAACCTTCCCAATTAATAGTCATATGCATCGCCATCAGAGTCAACAACGAAGGCGTTTGACCTTAATTAAAAGTGAATAATAAATACATTCTAGAGCAATACATTTTTTTTTAATTTGTAAAGCGGCATTTTTTTCGGTACTTATATATATCAAGGCAGTTCGGTTGCACCTCTTTCGAGTAGAGCCAATCAGATTAAATCGTTAGTTAAAGCACAGCTGTTTTAACTATTTATGACACACCTTGTTATGACTAAGTGCATCCTGATCTAATGCACTTTTAAGTCAATTTCCTGTAATCTGCATAGGAACTGCATTCCAGCGCAGACGAGTGGAGAGAAAAAGTCATTAAGAGCGTTGCAAACGATTGGATTCACAAGCCAGGCTGCGTGGCCAGGGGTCGGTGCAGAGGTTCACGCGGGAACTTCATACACCAACAATTATTAATGTCCAAATCTGGAAAAAAACCGTAGACCGAGAAAGAATCACTGGATGTCGTATGGTAGTTCTTAATACAAGTTATGACCTACTTTTTTCACACGAGCTACTTAAAAATGCCGTAAAAACGGTATTTTAGGCACTTTTTGAAAATGTACACCTCTGTCATTTTTTAAAGTATAATAACCTAACACACCATCCGACATCAAACAACCCTTCAACTACACGTGTATTTTTCCCCAAAACCCTGTGTTAGTATTTGTGGCCAGGAGAAGTTCCCGCGTGAACCTCCGCGTACGACGAAAACACTGGCGTTTCGATTTCTCTTAAAATGCACAATCTTGAATGTCATTGACAGTTGCTTTGTCGTCTGTCTGTCTGTCTGTGCTCGCGTGTCACAGGGACAGCGTCGACTCGGCAGTGGCAGTATGTCACAGGCACAAGGCCAAGCGGCGGTTGACTCTTTGAGTCTCGGTGCCGTTCTACCGTCTACGGTAGCAGGTCTTAATTAGTGCAGGCACCGGATCCATCCTCGGCTCTCTCAAATCACCGAAATACGACTTCAGTTCCAGAGTCAATCACTGATTAGCCCACATAATAATTGTCTCTGGAACTGTAGTCGACCATTGGCTTATCAACAAGATGACGAAAGATGACGATAACGAAGAGACGATGACGAAAGTCCGCCATTTTGTATACTTCAGTTTCAAGCGGTAAAATAATACAGAGCTAGGTTTCTCGGTATGAATGGTCATATGATCAGACTGTGTCGTCAAATAGCTGCAAATCAAGCTATAATCAACACTTTATAATTACGCAATTACACACTCATGTGTAGCTACAAAATGTCACATCAGTGCAACAGCTATTAATAACGCAAGTGTCGGATTAGTTCCAGCAGAGCGTGCCCTGCCAGCAATAAATCGATTCGTGTACGCAACGTCGTGACTCGTGATAGGTTTACCGTCCATGTGCACCTGTCCTAGATTCTCGCATGGTCAAGGTCGTTCGCAGCGAGAAGCATATGATTGTTTGCGTAATCGTTCTCGGCGAGGGCTCGTTACGCCGGGAGCTCACCGTGAGATTTCCGCTAGTGAAAGAGAGAGTGAGAGCGCGAGCGAGAAGGAAAGGAGGAAGCCGATCTTGGCATCAGGCGAAGGAGGTTTCTTGTTGGTGTTTTATCGAGTCGCGGTCGCGGTCGCTGATCTCCCGTTTGACACCTGTTTATTAGCAATTGATTGAATGTCGACAATGCACAAAAGCAATTTGATTTACCTACATGCAATAACATACGTTGACAGGTGCTTGTTAAATGTTAAAGCCACGGGTTTGCATTGACAGATAGTTCACCCTATTGTGGAGGAAAGGCTCCGCGAGAAAAATTGATGCTAAGTGAGTTGACTCTCACCAAATTTTGCGGGAGAAACAGTGTCGCTACTTCCAGCACTGGGGCCCATCGCGCCCTGTCTAGCGTGGACCCTGCCCCCATGTCCCATGTCCCCGCCTTGCCTGGAGGTCGTGGGGTATGGATCACACCACGGCTGTGCTTGCAGCGTGCCAAGAACCCACCCTGTCCCATCGCGCCCTGCCTAACGTGGACCCTGCCCCCATGTCCCATGTCCCAGCCTTGCCTGGAGGTCGTGGGGTATGAATCACACCATGGCTGTGCTTGCAGCGTGCCAAGAACCCACCCTGTCCCATCGCGCCCTGCCTAACGTGGACCCTGCCCCCATGTCCCAGCCTTGCCTGGAGGTCGTAGGGTATGAATCACACCATGGCTGTGCTTGCAGCGTGCCAAGAACCCACCCTGTCCCATCGCGCCCTGCCTAACGTGGACCCTGCCCCCATGTCCCATGTCCCAGCCTTGCCTGGAGGTCGTGGGGTATGAATCACACCATGGCTGTGCTTGCAGCGTGCCAAGAACCCACCCTGTCCCATCGCGCCCTGCCTAACGTGGACCCTGCCCCCATGTCCCATGTCCCAGCCTTGCCTGGAGGTCGTGGGGTATGAATCACACCATGGCTGTGCTTGCAGCGTGCCAAGAACCCACCCTGTCCCATCGCGCCCTGCCTAGCGTGGACCCTGCCCCCATGTCCCATGTCCCAGCCTTGCCTGGAGGTCGTGGGGTATGAATCACACCATTGCTGTGCTTGCAGCGTGCCAAGAGCCCACCCTGTCCCATCGCGCTCTGCCTAACGTGGACCCTGCCCCCATGTCCCATGTCCCAGCCTTGCCTGGAGGTCGTGGGGTATGAATCACACCATGGCTGTGCTTGCAGCGGGCCAAGAACCCACCCTGTCCCATCGCGCCCTGCCTAACGTGGACCCTGCCCCCATGTCCCATGTCCCAGCCTTGCCTGGAGGTCGTGGGGTATGAATCACACCATTGCTGTGCTTGCAGCGTGCCAAGAGCCCACCCTGTCCCATCGCGCTCTGCCTAACGTGGACCCTGCCCCCATGTCCCATGTCCCAGCCTTGCCTGGAGGTCGTGGGGTATGAATCACACCATGGCTGTGCTTGCAGCGTGCCAAGAACCCACCCTGTCCCATCGCGCCCTGCCTAACGTGGACTCTGCCCCCATGTCCCATGTCCCAGCCTTGCCTGGAGGTCGTGGGGTATGAATCACACCAAGGCTGTGCTTGCAGTGTGCCAAGAACCCACCCCATCCCATCACGCCCTGCCTAACGTGGACCCGACACATACACGCCTCTACCTCTAACGACAGCGCCCCCTGTGTTCTGTGCCCGTGCAGTGCTCGAGTACGTCGGCCCCAAGTGGCGCACGTTCGTGGCGAACATGTCGATCGCCATGTATTTCACCCTGGCGTCGTGCCTGCTGCCGTGGATGGCGTACTTCATCGCCAACTGGCGGCTGCTCTGCGTCGCCACGTCCCTGCCGCTGGTGCTCGCGATGGTCACGCCGTGGATTGTGCCGGAGAGCGCGAGGTACAACCACAGACATGAGGTTATCGCGATATTCTACCATACCTAGCTATGGCTAGGAAAAAAAATTTGATGCTAGTAATTTCGCTAGGAAACATTGTGTTTGCTCACAAGTCTATATTACGTATCAGGTTGTTTTGGCAGCGCCCCGGGACATAGGTAAGGTACTGCAACTTTGCACAGCCTTTGCTAAAGTTGGCAGTGGTTCGCTGCCAGCTCCATCAAAAAGGTTTGGAAAAAAGGGGCTGCTACCTGTTTCGTTATCACTTTGAGCTTTTTTACTAAAAGTAATTCGCAATAATTATGTGACGTTTAATGCGAACTAGTCAGCAAAGCCCGCATCGGGCCGATTAGAAAATAAGTTATCCAAACTTCTACACAATGGGAGAGTAAATGGGTATGTAAAACAAGGGTTCTCGCGGAAATATAAAAAAACGCTCTGTGGCCATCCAAACCTGAGACGTACTATAGCTTGCGATCAGCCAATCACAGCCCGCGATTTAGTCACGTGTCAGACTCGGGCTTAACTTGTGAGCGAACGTTTGAGACTTCAGCCATGTTGAACTATTTGTTGCGGTGCGAAAAGTTTGGCGCTCAGAATAGAAAAGTGGGGTTATATTTTCGTCATGATTTCGTATTTCAGTTTTGTTTGACTGGCGTATCGACAGCAAGTAAAGTGTTTAAAGTATAAACACAAAGAAATACTATTTTCTGATCGAAAATCAATTTGTAGCTGTTGTTGGTTGGCCATTTTTTTCGTAATTTTAATCTCCTTCGTCTCTTTATCGATTCACAGTAAAGCGCAAAATATAGCTAAATACAACATTTTTAGAAGCTGTTTCGGCCCTGTTAGACCAAAAAAACGGAAAAACGGGTCCGTTACCGACACAGATTGATTCTTTATCTACAACTTCCCCGCTCAATTCAAAAGTTTCTCTCACGGTTTAGTAAAAAAGCGCAGACTCGTGAGACTCGCTGCAGCTGCTCGCAACTGGCAGCGAGGTAGTCTTTCCTCTTAAGAAATGGCAAAAACAATTATTTAAAGCTGAGTTATATGGGATAGGTCGTTGGCAGAGCTCGGGCACGTCAATGTTTAATGGCCTTGTCTGTCAATGTCTTGTTATCCTGCTAAAATGCATATAGACTCTCGTTACCTAACCGGTGGCTGCTGTAATTGTTAAATGGGCGGCAAACAAGGTTCTTAGATAGGAAATAATATTGTGCACACAGCATTTTGATCATTTAAATACACATTATGCATCCAATTGATGTTGTTACTCCAATGGCATGGAAAGCAAGGTTGTTTACGCCATCTGTTGAAAACTGAGCCACGCTACATTTGATTTGCCGATACGTTGAAGCTGTTGAAGATCTTTCTATGAAAACAAGCCGTTGATGGTTGACGGTTCGCTGTTGCAGATGGCTGGTGTCGCAGGGCAAGGTGGACCGCGCGTTGCAGGTGATGAAGAAGTTCGAGAAGATCAACGGCACGAAAGTACCCGCCCACATCTACACGCAGTTCACGGTGAGTACCTACCTAGTCGGGGACACGAGGCTTCCACGTACCATTCATTGGCGTACACGGCCAGTGGCGTAGTGCTGGGAATAAAGGTGGGTATACGCTTATTTTTCGTCGACCGGCGAGAGAGGGGGGGGGGCGGGGGCACAGTGAAAATGAAACGAAATTCTTATTTCCACATTTTCGTCATTACCAACACACCCTATTTTCACATGTCAAACATTGTTGTTTGGCGCTTACGACTATTTTCGCTTGGGTTTCACTAAAACACGTCCACATATCTCGATTTGCGCCTCAAAGGTAAATGGATAAATGGGTAGTGGGTAAATGGGTGTGCTATGGGTGGGTGGGAAATGGGTAAGATAAGATAAATGGGTATAAAGTGTGAAACATAGAACAAGTATTGAAAACTCGCAAAAGTTAGACATTTAAAAGCTAGAACTTCGCGTAGGTACCAGCGTATACCAGCGTATTTCTTTAAAATAAATATGAGTATTCGCTAATTTCGAAAATAAAATGTGAGTATACGCCATATACATGCGTATACCCTGGACTACACCACTGCGTGTACGGCGTATACGGTGGAAAATGGGGTGCATCTTGATATTTTCTGTGCTTAATGCTGGGTTTACAGCCAGCAATGTCAGTGACACGATGTCATGAACATTGGCTCTGTCACCAATCGGAGACTCTGGATGTGCTTGAAGTCACGTTCGCGACTCTGCCGTATGACGTTTCTGATTGGTGCAGAGCCAATGTTCATGACATCGTGTCACCAACATTGCCAGCTGTCAGCCCAGCTAAAGAGTTCAGAAAATAGTGGATGTGTTTTCGTGCAGCCCTAGCGAAATGGGTCACTCGAAAATGTGAAAATAAGTACGGTTTCCAGAATAAGACCTCGTTGCCCCCCCCCCCCCTCCCCCTCCCCCCGCCCACAAGTTGACGAAAATTCAGCGCATACCCACCTTTATTTGCAGCCGCAAGAGGAACAAAAAATGGTTTGTATGTGTTTTTGACGTTGTTTATTTTTGTATAGTATTATTGATGCTGTACATTTGAAATTTGAAAGGCCCAGTGCCAATAAGTCGCCTAGCCACCAGTTACCTGAGTACCAACATGAGAAGCTTAAAAGGCACATCGCACATCGTGTTCCTGGAAAGACTTTTATTTAGCATTCAAGGCCCAGTTTTAAATAGTTTTGACAAAACAAGTACCAATAATATATGACCAGCAGACACGAGTCGTAGCAATCTCATAGCGTTTCCTAGTACTTTCATTGCGAACTTGTTTTGTTTCGTTTTGGGGAGCAGCAAGGAGCTTTTTAAAGCCCGACGGGACGGGCTATCAGTACTTAAGAGGGAGTATTCGATACGGTAATGCTTTGGAGATACAAGATGGATTCCAAATATTCTCTGGATTTGCCATGGAAAACCACGAATAGAATAGACGGTCACCAGGATCGAACCTGGGGCCTCCGCCTCCTGAAAACTAGGAGACACTCTCCCTAGATATAGTAGGGTCCATCCGAGATAACGATTTGTCAGTTTTTGTCAACAGGCCGTTTTGGTATCGGTTATAATCAGTGCTTTTTTTGTAATCATGAAGGTGCCGCAATGCCAATTTTCATAATACAACATTACCCTTTACCCCCCCCCCCCCTTCCATCCAATCCTTTTAATTATTGTAAATAAAAAATAAGTCATTTTAATTTCTTCATTATGTCCACAAACTCGGTAAGCACGCGGGCACACGAAAAACAACACGGACGAACTAAACCTTATTTCACGGTAAGAAGGAGAGTGTCTTCGCATCTTCCTCGTGGACTCTGATGCTAGACACAAGCAAAGAAATGAAAACTGCCCATAAAGCCTTTTGTCTGGCTCAAGACATGGCTTGTAAGTTTTGAAACTCAGCTAATGTCTAGTAGCAGAGGGCCCACGAGGAAGGAGCAAATACACTCTTCTTCTTAACGTGAAATGGAGTATACATTTCTCCAGCGATTGGCGCGCGCAGATATTCCCGCCGATGCTTAATTTTCCTTTTAGAGAACCGGAAAGAGGTGCCGGAACGGCGTTCCGGTGCGTATCGGCACAAAAAAGCACTGGTTATCATATTCACCAACCAAGTTTGTTAATTTCCATTCGCATGTCAGTCCTCTATTCATCACTAAACCCTCGACCTTTTGGCTGCGTGCCGAGTGGAAATATTTGAGGGGCAAGCCGCGGGTAAAAAAACTCTTAATCCACCTGACTGCGTCCGGCTGTAGTAAAAGCTCTTTTGTTTGGAGCAGAGAAAACGAATGAACGTGAATTTCTACACGAAAATGGGTTCAAAAAGGTGCATTCCAACGGACAGTTCACGTCCGGTTTGTCTCGCAATGAAACCTAGTCAATTCAACAAATCATAATCTTACTTTTAATTAAAATTACATTTATCTTTGCTCCGAGGCTAGGAACGGATTATTTAAATGCATATACACGTTAGGTGAACGCGGGAGTCGTCAGCTATCCGCTGTCCTTAAACAAAAGTATTAGCAACGAAGCTAGAAAAAAATCAGTTCATACATTGGCTTAAAAAAAATACAGGGGTGATTTTTGTATCAGGAACATAGAAGAGAAAACAAGCCCTATGCTTGGTTTGAGAAATGTGGAGATTTATCAAGTCATATCCAGGCACGTCACATTGTATGTTTGCACACATTGATATATTATGTCTATGTACTTTGGAGCTATCGGCCATCCCCTTTAGGGTATCGATCTTTACGTCACGCAGCATCAACAGTGTCAGCGTCACGTTGACCTTGTGACTCGGAGAGAGCGTCATGCGCGCCGCGCGGCGACCTGCCGAACTAACCCTCACATTTGAATGGCGTCGGAATTAGTGCTTTTAGTGACGAAAAATTGGCACACAATCTAGACCAGTGGTGGATTTAACGGTCAGCATTTCCGCGAATGCGGACGAGGCCCCCCATCTTCACGAGAATCTCAGAGGCGCTTGCGTCTGGGTCTGATTTCACTGTCGTCAAAGATGTGGGCCCTTTTCCGTCACGCTTGCGCTTTGCTCATAGTTGTATCGCGTCTTTATCAACATCTCACCTATTTCCACTCCATTGCTGACTGTACTCGCAATGTTAATGGTTGTGTTTGTTTATGTTCGAATATGAAATGATTGGCATTTTGGGGTGCATTACGACTATAAGTGCTGCGAGATGTATAATTATCATATTGGTACCGTTTCTATCTGTTTTGGTTTTTTAATTGTGCTCCCCCCCCCCCCCCCAATGGGAACAACTTAAATCGAGGCCCCTACGATAGTGTGTACTGACCATTTTTTCAAACCAATATTCTTCAATCGAGTAAAATCGACTTGAGCCACACAAGCTAGTGGGACGACAAATGAACATGTTTCCCATTTTTACGGCCTATTTGGTTTATTAACATATTATGGGCAGTGCTTCGAAATCGAGTGATTTCGAGCCAAATCGAACGAAATACAGTTCATGCAGTGAGTAAACAGGCAGAATGTGTACGAATATTGATCGATGGTAATATTTTCTCTTTGTGTTCGCAGGAGAGCTGCTACAAGTTGCAGAAAGAGGAGGAAGCAGACAAGAGCTACTCGGTCCTGGATCTGTTCAGGAGTCCCAGGATGCGAAACATCACGATCCTGCTCATCCTGATTTGGTGAGCCAGCTTACTAAGGCTAATCAGTAAAAGCCAGTATAATCACACTACGTCAAAAGGTTAGGAAGAACCTTCCGATTCATTTCATACCAAAATAACATTCTCAAAGTTTTGAAATCATTATGCATGTTTATACGACTACAGCCGTCATTTTGTCTTCGTTGGTTAGCCTGATATTTCACCCTATATAGGGCGCTGGTATAATTTCATTTGGTTACATTCTTGTTATCTCTACAGACAAGTTTTCTACGAGTAATGTAGAAATAGTCATTGTATAGTAAAGTGGAAGGCACTGTTTATTTTGAAATTAATCTTTTTAGGTTATTTCTGTAAACGAGAAGGTAGGGTTTTATCAAAGAGTAAGGATAGTTGTTTTATGCTTGGGCAAACAAACATACCACTTGGCTGCAAATCGAATAAATAAATTAAAATGAAAAAACAAACAAAAAGTCCTATGACCCCTGGAAAGTATTTTATTTAAAAAATTGAATGCCAAGTAACTTTTACCACAGACTTTTACGTTATGCCGTTATCGGTTCTGATGGATAAAATCCCTATTGTTGTCCATGTTAATTTTTTAACTTTGTAACCGAGAACGGCGAAATCAGAGTCAAGGGACATCTTGCCCCTGCCAGCTCCTGACCCAACGACCGCCCCGTTCGCAGGATGGCGATCTCGCTGTGCTTCGACGGCCACGTGCGGAACGTGGGCAGTCTGGGCCTGGATCTGTTCGTGACGTTCACAGTGGCGGCCGCCACCGAGCTGCCTGCTGACACGCTGCTCACTCTGGTCCTCGACCGCTGGGGTCGCCGCTGGCTAGCGTGTGGATCCATGTGTTTGTCCGGGGTCTTCAGTCTGCTCGCCGCCACTGTGCCGCCAGGTATGGGAGAAACTCATCCGCATTTATTAAGGCTACTGATCAGTTCGCCCCAAAGTGGCTTTCAGACCAAAAGTTGCCGAGTTCTCATGGCCACACCATTCTAATATTCGCGTATGTATGCAAATGGGTGCCTTGGCCCTTATTTCGAAATTTTGCCCCTGGAATGCATCTTTCCTACACCTGACCAGACCCAATAGAGCCCTTTTAAAGGTCCAGCCAAAAGCAGCCATCCCCAATAAAGCCCATGCCACAAACGATCCTGCCCATAGCAGCCCGTCCCATTAGAGCCCATGCCACTAGAGAGCCAATACAGCTAGTTCCTATAGAGCCCATGCCGCGAGAGATCCAGCCAAAAGCAGCCAGCCCCGCTCTACAATTGGTGGCAGCGGGAAATTTATTTAAAATATTCGCATTACATTTGGTGGCTGCGGTGGGATCATTAAAAATATTCGCACTACATTTGGTGGCTGCGGTGGGATCATTAAAAATATTCGCACTTCATTTGGTGGCAGTAAATGGGAGTGAGAGGGGCTTATATGAATATGACCATTTGAAAAAAGTGTAATAAAAAATAATAATATCCGCACTGTTGCCTTTCAGTGAGCACTTTGTGTTTCCACCAATAAGAGCCGGTCTTACAATTGCCATAACCCAGAGTTAAAGTAGGAGTAGTGTTATTTGTCGGGAAACCGCCAATAGGATGCCGTGGAATTCATCTGTTTCTTAGGGCTAGACGCTTAACCCAGAGTTGGAAAAAATTGTTAAATGGGCTCTAAGGTAACGTGTGTACGGCTGTCCAGTCAGTCCCCGTCAAACACCCCCTTAACGTGGTTGCGATTGCGTCCGCCAGGCGCGGCCTCGGCGTCGCTGGCCATCATGGGCCGGTTCAGCGTCAACATCTCGTACAACATCGGTCTGCAATACGCGGCCGAGCTGCTGCCTACCGTGGTGCGCGCGCAGGGCGTGGCCTTGATTCACATCATGGGCTACGTGGCCAGCATCCTGGCACCGTTCATCGTGCTCCTGGTGAGTGCCGGCGGTACTTAGAGCGTGTCTGAATAGACAAGTGCAGGTAGGAGGAGCGACCCTTGGAGCCGTGTGTTTTCGCTTGAAGGCCGATGCCAGGGTGTGGGAAAGATTGTCAGGTCTTATGGACTTTGCATTGAAATCGCTCTCATTTCGAATCTTTGCAGTAACGAAGATATCCATCAAATCTTTATGAAATTTTAACACGTAATATAAATAACAGTGATTCTTATGTAGTTAAAATTTCAACATAATATGACCAACAGGAGCTTGTTGACAGGCCTCCAAACTCGGCTAAAACCCGCCTCACTCCTGTGCTATTCGTGTTCGTTTCCCACAGTCTACCCGTCCAGCAAGTCAGACCGAAGCGCCGTGACGTCAGAGGGGCGGACTGGAGGGAGTTGTGTATTGAAATGATATGATTTGGTATCGGTCTCGCGTTTTTGGTCTTTGTCTTGGTGACTTCTTATACCAGACACGATAATCGGATAAACGAGTTATGAAACCTCGAGCGGCCATTTCAACAATGGACAGTTTTTTGATATCTTAGCACCGCTAGCAACAAGTATTACGGTGGTGCTATGATGAAAGCATTATCAATAAGGCGTACTGCTTTTTAATTGATTATCATTTTGCAGTGAGGTCAAATCAACCAATCTAATGGCTCGTTACTAAATTCAGCGTACATCTTGCCGCCTGGCGGCAAGGAGCTGAAACTCTCAAGGTAACTTCGCCGCCGCTGAGGACATTGGTATTAATTAGCCAGGGATTTCTGCTAGTAATCCCTGGAATGCGAGTGGCCGCTCTAGGTAAGGCCCCGGAAGGCTGATGAATGAAAAAAACTAGTTAGTCAAAAGAGGGTCAATTGGAGTTCTTATAACACAACTATTTTGGCAGAATATTTCTTGTGAATCGCTCAATTTTACTTTAAAAACTTTGAAATGTTCTCTGTTATTGCGAACGGATCGTAAAGGCCTGAAAACTTAAGAAATTTTTTGCTCCGTCAAGCCGCCGTCCGTTCATCAAGCAGTTTCGTGACAAAAATACCGAGAAGTTCGGCTAAATTATGAATTTGTTTTAGAATGTCCGTGCGCTCCTAAAACCGTGCGCTCCTAAAACCGTGCGCGTTGTCCTGCTCTTTCCAGGCGGCCATCAGTCCCGCGCTGCCGCTGGTCGTGCTCGGCTCGCTGGGAGTCGCCGGCGGCATCCTGGCCCTCTTCCTGCCCGAGACCCTCGACAAGGAGTTGCCGCAGACGCTGGCCGACGGCGAGGAGTTCGGACGAGGACAGCGCATGCTCGACTTCCCCTGCTGCAACAAGTACGTCGTGACACACAGCGCTCGTCAGCCTGCTTCATTGCCCGCATTGGTCCCTCCCTGGCTTAGCTACCCCTTTATTTGAGATATCAACCAATCAGAGACACCATGTCAGCCATGCCCGTCCAGAGTATATGATTGGTCCAGAGCCAATGTTGATGGCATCGTGTCACTGACATTGCCAGCTGTAAACCCAGCTTAACGATGAATCTGAAAGATGTGTTCTCTCATATATCCCAAGTAGCACAAAACCCGTTATCACGAACGTTCGGTGGACGTCGAAAAGCTAACGGGGGATAACTTGCGTTCAACGTTCGGGTAGAACCTAATCGAAAATTTGGCAAATGTGAACGTTCGATGCAAGTTATCCCCCGTTAGGTTTGCGATCGTCCACCGAACGTTCGAGTTATAACGTTCGCTGAACGTTTTTGTGCCATGAGACAGGTGCTAGTCAAATTATTCACGTACCAACAAACGCCCCTTCCAAATGTTTGTCCGCCATTTTGTCGGCGTCCGATTGTTGACTGGTTCGCGTTCTGTCCGCCAGGCGAGTGGAGGAGCCGGCTGTGGTGGCACCAACGTTCCGACGTCGCAGCTACGGCCGTGCGAGTGCGCGCGCATCGATGAGAGGCGCCACCTTCCGGTCTTCGATGATTCAACGGTCGACGCGTCAGCGGTTCTCAGAAGTCAACGCTTAAGAAGGTCCCAGAGAGGCACGAAGCACTACTCACGTTTAGAAGGAGAGCAGTGTTTCACTCCCAAAGAGACTGCTGTTAGAAGAGCCGAAGGTGTCAACATTCGCAGGACGTCCCATTGTTCGGCTAAAGGGTTGAATGGTCTGAACATTGAATGATTGACAGCGCAATGTCTAGAGTCTACAGAACAATACTTTCCCTCTTAACTTCTTTCACAAACTTTTTGCGTTTAGTGCTTTATGTAACGCATCTTACTATTCGATCACATCTCGCGCATTTAATCAGCGCAAACGGATTCTAGAATTCACTGATTACCTATATTTGATCACATTAGTGGCGTAGCGTGAATATGATGCGCCCCCCCCCCCGCACCACGGGGTCTACGGGGGCGGTCGCTACGCCACTGGATCACATGCCAACAGGCAGGTGAAACAAGAGAGAGAGAGAGTGCGATTAACTGACCTGTGGGCCGCAAAAGGATTCCTGAACTAGAACAATTTCAAACTAGGCAATTTAGTATTTGCGCGCACTGGGCGTTAGTGAAAAAGGTTAAATTCCTAGCATAACTTGGAAATAAGTTGAAGTTAGAATAACCACGTGTAGAGTGTAGAATATTCCTGTAAATTATTTGTTTGTGTGTGTGATAGGTAGGTATATCTCAGTATTTTTTATATTTAATTTGTCTTGATCATTGGCAAGTTTTACAAGGAATGATTAAGAATTTAACAGTGATATCAACCTGAACGTTAAGGAGTAGGATAAAGGCATATGTGTACCAGTCCCTGGCTCAATCTGAACCAACTTGTAAATGCATCAGAGGAGGCTTACGAAAACCTGCCCAGAGCGCCCTAGTCGCCTGAAATATCGTTCGTAAACCCGCTAGGGCGCTCCACCTTCCACCTTCCGTTCGAATACGTCATGCTGAGGGCGGCCACCCAGGCAGCCAACTCGTGCCCCTGCTCTCGAGGTGGGTCTCGAGTTCCCGCTAGGGCCGAATTGCATCACAGCTTCAAAAAATGTACGGGGTACAGTTAATTTAATTATAACAGTCATCAAAGAGTCGGGATATTTAGATGTATGGAAACCCACTTATGAGGAAAGTGGCAAAGGGATACAAACTTTCAATTAGATATAATGAAATTTACCGACTCGAACAAATCCGACTCAATTATCGCCATGTTTCGCTTTTGAGTTTGGGTGTTACGTTGCTAGTGAAATGGTTAGCGTTCGAAAACCCGAGCGACCTGACCACGTGACCCGAGCGCCCCGACTGCCCCCGAACGAGCAGGTTTCCGTAAGCCTCCAAAGTAGCCATAAGTTTTAGCACATAGACACACACTGTTGCGCTCGTGGTGAGCGCAGACAAATATTATGTGCCGTCCTGCCTGAACCTGAAGGGGTATGAGCGACAAAATGGGAAGTGATTGGTGGATAGGGATGACTGGTGATCTTACTAGTTGATATCGTACCATTGTGGACGTTATTGAGTCAACCGTAGAATGTATTATGTTTTATATTTTATATTTTATATCAATAGTTAGTAATAGAGTACTATTAAATAACCATTCTTTGAAAATAGTGTGAACTATTTACTTACCCTATGCCGGAACTCTTTTGGAGTTTATAACTAGCGTGTATGAGGGGTCGGAATATTTGCCAACAATAAGCAACAACAACAAAAATACATATGTTTTTCGGATTTCGAACTCAGGACCCCCTTGCTATCGTCTCGGCGCACTGACCACACTGCTGTACGAGGCGACGTTGAAAGGGGTCGTTCATTACTAACATCAAGTTATGAGCAACATCATTTTGAGCATGCGTGCCGCATGGCATCGTTGCAGCGAGCACAGTTACCTATTCGACCGACATGAATCGGCATTTGAATCGATTGATTGATCAGGTATAGTACATTAAGATATCCGAGAGATAGCTCTTGGGTAGCGCAGCAGAGTTAACACTGCTGCCCGTTCCTAGTGTACCTGGAGACATGAGGGCATCGCTCGTCACTGAAGTCAGTCCCAGTCGGACCACGGCGGCAGACGCCCAGTCGCTCTCTGGGCGAACTTCAGGGGGGCGAACCCCCCCAAGCCACGTGGTCTGGCGTTGGCTTGAGAGAGTCGGGAGTTTTTTTACTCTGGTGACGGCCGCTGTGTCGACGTCCAGACGGTCGAAGCCAGGTCACCTATACTTTGCCGCCGTGTGGCGTGGCAGCGTGCGGTTCGGCGCTGAGCGTCCGTGCCTCGCGCTTGCCTGACGTCAAATCGCTTGAATCGCGTTAGTGCGTTTTTCGGTTCTGCACTTCCAAGTCGCGTTAGTGCGTTTTCCGTCTTGGAATGCCGCTGGCGTCGTTGCCGTTGGTGAAACGCGTTTAATTACCAATTTGCCAAGAAAGAAAAAAGTAAGTAAGAAAGAAGAGTGAGAAGAAGAAAGTGTCTGTATCAGCTCATGTCTGGACTTAGCTGAGGTGAACAATGGAATGTTTCAAGTTATTGAGATCATGAAGAAAATATAGACTTGAGTTCGTGGAGTATCAAATATATATTTCATAGATGCCTTTGCTATTCATGAACGACAATTAACCAACTTTCTTTCAGAAGCGAGTGTGACCTAGTGGTTAACATGCTCGCTTCGTGTCGCGGTGATGGCTGGTTCGATCTCGGCCGTAGACGGTTTTTGCAACCTGTGTCATGAAAATTAATATTCGTGCTGCATTCGCCCTGGTAGCTTATCGTTGAACTTCAGTATCTTCGTTTCGATATCAATTTTAATGCAAGTCTCCCAAGTTAGTACCAAAATTAACCAACAGAGAGTGCTGCCTGGCCTCTGCGTCGCAGAATCTGACTATCACTCGGAACCATTCCTATCGTGGGGAGTCGATAGGTCAAAAAATCGCGGGGTTTGGCGGGGTGTGGGGCGTTGGTTGAATCTAAATCGATCGCCCAAAAGAATGCCATGGTTACCTGTTGGCAAAACAACTGCCTAGCTCCTAGATTGGCAGTGTGCGCTCCCTGGTGCCCGGGTTCCTTGGGACTCCTGAGGAGTCCGAGACACCCGCGACGGACGACACCGTCCGGAGTCGAGCCCCACAAGGGGGACGGCTGAGTCGCTGAGAGCTCTGTGGATGGCGGAAGTGATCGTGAGCTACTAGGTAGCCCAATCGCTTCAACTTGCGCCGACAGAGATCAGACAAAACTCAGGCCGTTAGCGACTGTAAGCGGTCTCGAACCAGGTTCACCTGGACGCTCTCACTGCCAACCTAGCGCTCTACCAATGAGCTAACTAGGCAGTTGTTACATTAAGAGAAAATTTCATATATGAATTTCATATGAGTTTTGTTTATAAAAATTTTAATGCCGATGACTGGAATCGAACCCGAGCCATCTGCTTGACATTCCAGTGTTCTACCACTGAGCTACCTGGGATGAGTAATTGTGGATGGATATTGATATTACCTATATAAAATGTATTTGAATTGATGGTTGAAAAAAATCGTACTTCATCTGGCTACTAGAGGGCCTCATAAGGCGCCACTATAAGACAAGTCCCATTTAAGAGGCAAGATTCAAATCGAACTCGCATTCAAACCATGGCTAAGTTCATCACCCTCTCGACTCTTTCTCCAAGCTTAGCAATTCAAAGCGAGTCCACACTTTGCAACTCAGTCAAGTACATACGTGCTGACGACGTGTCCCTCAACATAGCAACAGGTTGCCGTGTTCTTCTGGACGTCAGAAGGCAACACACACTCGGCGCCATCACGTGCTGTTAGCACGGCCACTTAGCGGCCAAAACGTCGCAGCCAACCAGAGGCATGCTGATGGCGCGTCGCTTGCTCCCGAATCTACGCAAGCTTCGTAGGAACCGGCCAGAGTGGCGCAAAATCGCACGCGAGTCGAAAGTAGCGATGTCTGTTAGCGGAATCCGGAACTTAGACTTGCTCCAGGAAAATGGCTTCAGGGTCACACCATGGATGCCTCGACATCAGAAGACGAGCACCCTACCACCAAGGCCGAGCTCCCGGGCAGACCGCATGTGAACGATTCCCAAGCTTCGGTCGGCGCCGGGTCCAGCCGAGGAGGTCCAAAAAAGAAGGCGGTGGCATGAGGCCACGGCCAACTTTTCAGCTACAGCCCCGTGTGTTGCTGCCTCGGCCGACTGGAACGGTATCGAGTGCTAGTGCCAACCGTATACAGCGCTCCTGCCGGGGACTTGTGGCACTTCGCAAGAAAGTTCATGTGTGAGCAACATGGTCGAACGGCGTAGGCGCTCGGCTGTCAAGCGACGGGCCTGGGTTCGATCCCAGCGATCAACAAGTTATTTTTTTTCGCCGTTTACTTTCGACTCGTGAGGATCGGTCGCCTTCTGCTTTTCAGACTCGCCTGTTTCCAACATGAGGTGAAACACATTCACCTTGCATCATTTTACAGGGCTGCACAATATTATTATTTGTTTTCGGCTGAGCCAATAATTGAAATAATTTCTTAATCACACGGCTTAACTTATTTTTTACTAAATATCAATGCCAATGTGAAATAAAGACGAATTATAAATAAACTGTGTACGTGTGTAACTTTTCGTCCCAATATCACATACCCGTTAGATATACTGTCCCGCAGTGCAGCTACGTAGCATGGGTTGCCTTTGGTATGCCGAGAGCTCATCCCTGTAAGAAAGACTGTCCCGCCTTGCAGCTAAGTAGCATGGGTTGCCTTTGGTATGTCTAGTGCCCTTTTCGTCCCGCGTTGGGTGTAAATAGGTGTAGAATTTATGGGGAGCTCAGTGCACACCCCTGTATTCTTCTCAAGTTTTATCTAAGAGATTTTATTCGCGATTTAAAGTGTGAAATCGACCTAGTTGCCATTTTATATCAAAATAGCGGCAAATCTGAGTTCCCCATCGTGTTCAGTGTGGTCAACTAGCCCTGAGGCCAAAGGATGGGCAAATATTCAAAGATCGATTTTCGATTTGAAGACCAAAAATTTGAGGAACCCTTTTCGCCCCGCAAGGGATGTAAGTAAGGGAAGAATTTCATGGGAAGTCCATTGAGTACCATTCTTTAAAATTATCAATCCATAACTGAGGAAGTAATTCAAGTTTAAAAGTTTAAAATCGGTCTAGCGGCTAAAGTATTAAAGTAGATTCAAATCCGAGTAGCCCATCGTGTTTAGGGTGGTCAACTACCCATTAGGCCAAAGTATGGGCGAATCTTCAAAATTCGAGAAAATCCATGATTTTTTCCGATATTTCAAAGACACATTTCTCGACTTACTCCAATCAATCTTCAAGGGGTGTAGAAAGGGGTAGAATTTCACAGGGAGTCCATTGCACCCCCCTGTTTCGTTCTTAAGTCAAAACTGTTGGAGATATTAACGATTTTACGTAAAAAAAATACGGAATTTTGTGTGATCTTTTCCGCCCTTTAAAGTGTGTTCATAAGTGTAGAATTTCATTGAAAATCCAATGCACAGTTGTTTACGATTTAATGTAAGAAATCATTTTAGCGGCCATAGTAAAAAAGTTGCGCCAAATCTAAGTTGCTCATCGTGTTAAGGGTGATCAAATACCCCTTAGGCCAAAGTATAAATCGATGTAAATAATTTCAATTCCAAATCTTTGGAATTAGTATTTTTGCTCTGCAAGGGGTGTAATTAGGGGTAGCATTTCACGGGAAGTCCATTGCACCCCCTTGTTTCCTCCTAGAGCCAAACCTGGGGGAGTTATCCACGAAATTGTCTTCAAAACACTACCCCCTGTCGACCATACTTTGCAAGGTACCTGCCCCTGTCGTCTGTATGATACTCCCCACACCTCACGGCTATGTCGAGTGTTGCCTACTCTTGACAAAACAGACATATTTTGACGGTAAAATATTAATTTGATTCAGTTAATTTAGGGTTGTTGTTCGGGGTAGCGGCTACTGTAGTCCAAAACTGCGTGAGATATTTACGGTTCACATAAAGAAGTTAATTAAATTGGATTTACCAACTTTAACTAAGAAGGCTTACCTGCAAAAAGTGTAGAAATTGGGTTGGATTTGATTGGGGGTAGGTAGGTACTTAAGTGAGGTTATGAGGGTAGAATAAAGCTAGGAGAGTCCAATGTTCACTCCCGATTTTTTAATTTTTTCCCCGACCACCGGGCCCCGGTGGTCGAAGGGCCCCCAAATAATTAGTCGAACCGATTACCACAGTTTAAGTCATAGTCAAAATATCTGTAAAAAGTCAGGGCCCCATGGCCCTAACTATAGAATGCTCTCATGCAAGACCGCCTTCGCTCATCAAATTTAAAAATTAACAGTAATATTATTATAAGGCGTAATATATTATGTGCTTTACCTAATAAAACACGCAATTAACGACATATCCCTGAAAAATGTATGTAGGCAACCAATGGTACATGTAAGCATACCACCAAGCCTACACTCAAGGCGGACCAGCGCTCGTCCTGGCTGAACCGAACGTTGAAAACTGAGGCGAAACTGGCTCTTGGTATCAGGCGCTCAGACGAGACAGTAGTAATGTCCCACTGTGACGTCGCCAGCCACGTGCTTCGATCGATCCTCCCCACTCTGGTATCGATCGACTGAAGCTCGACTCCCATTGGCTGCTTGGCTTTGGAGCCGTAGAGACAACTAACTACTGGCGGGTTAAAAGTACTTTTATCGCAGTAACCGCGTTCGCAAGTCATGCACAAGTCAATTTGCAGATTAACTAACCACAATGGCTAAAATTTGTTGTTAGTATTACTAGTTGGCTGGCCTGGCCCATTCATCTATGACCTATAACAATCAATAGTAAATTCAGAAGCGGCCTCCTACAACAGCAACCTATACTGCCCTACGTAAGAAGAACACCGTATGTGCAAAATATCGATCCCCATGGGATATTGCAACAAACGTGTTTTGTAAAAATGTGGTTTAACTAAGTTAATGCACTTGCCTTTAATAGGAGCTACTTATTTAAAACACGGTATCGAACACGGTGTGTTAACATAGGGATTCCTATGCTAGGTCTCAGCGCACTGCATCGTTTTCAAACACAATACTTAGACAAAACGCGGTAAGTGTGTAATTGCCGTGTTATATCTAAGTAGCCTCCGAACAGGTACGTACATAAAATGTAGATACGGTGCTCTAGCTAAGTGCAACGGAAAGATTGGAAGAAATAAGTAAAGAAAATGTATCTAACTCAAAAACTTCAAAAATGCGCATACGGTGTTTTTTCTAAGTAGGGCAGTAGTACCTTAGTTTCAGACTACCAATTGAATTGAATTCTTATCGAAACTATTCATACTCTCTGGCAAATCGCCATGATGCACTTACAAAACATTTAGGTAGATTCCTAGGACATCGGACTTTTAAAAAACTATTGATCTATAGGGCTCCAAAAGCTAAATGCCCCTGGCCGTAGGGCTAGTTACAACTCGTCCTCATGGTTTCAAAGATATAAAGGTAGGTACAAGCCAGAACAAACAACAACCCAAAAATCAAACTTCGATGGGGTCTTTTCTGGGGTACTCCGATGGGGTCTAGTACACGCTAAAACTGGGGGAAAGGTGGGTCCATGCTAAAACTAAATGAAAGGTGGGTACACGTTAAAACTAGGGGAAAGGTGGGAACACGCTAAAACTTTTGGACATTTCGAAACTTCATTTTCGTTCTTTTGTTTTTGAAATTTTGCCTTTTCGGGTTCGGTTTTGTTCTTTTGAAAAAATAACAGTTTCATAAAAGGTTGAACCCTGATTTTAACCAGTTAATATCGTTTTTCCCTAAAGAAATGTGAGAAGTGATAGTGGAACAATCCATTATTTATTTCCACTTCAAATTAAATGCACAACTTTCTCAACTTTCCTTCATACACCCCAGAATTTACATTTATAACAAAATTTTTCGAATGTATTTATGAAAGGTGCGCAGGGTAGCGATCATGCAACTTTTTTCATTCGATTTGGCTCGAAATCATTCGATTTCAAATCACTGCCCGTGTGAAACCATGGGCAATGATATTGAAAACGAATCGTTTTGAAATCACAAAGCTTTTCACCTTGCCTTCTCATTTGACAGCAATACCTATCTCGAAATGCCAGCATTACACACTACAAAGGTGAAATATGTTTCGAAAACGAGACAAATATGGAGAAGAGATGGGAAGAAAACTGTTACTCACGAGTCATGAAAATAGGTAGATTCAATGGGTGCATTTGTGCCTACGCATAAATTAACCACAGGACATGTCACAACGTCCTAGAGGAAAACACAGTCGTTGCATGAAACGGATTTGACCGAGGAAATCTCGTGCATCGAACATCTCATTGCTTGATGATACTCACCTGGTTACTTGCATGTAGCATCGGTGGTCTATCATCGTCTTCGCAGGCGCTAGATCTATAGGTCAGCTAACTCTTCTCAAAGTCAGGTGACGTAGAAAATGTCGACAATTTTGGCTTTCACCCCCACAGCAGAAACTTAAATGCAGAATATCGGACTATATAAATAAACCACTTTGCCCTGACTGTCAGCTACGACGTGGATACTAAAAAAAACATTGTGCAACAAATTTTATATGACGTGCACATTTTCGAAAGAAATTTTTCTCATCGCGTGATTCGGGGTCGTTTCACTCAGTTCTGTAAGCCAGGTTATTACATCTTAGACGTCAAAGCTTTAAACATGTAGCTTACAATTGAGTGTTCGTATAAGATATTGCCAGCAAGGTAATATAAACCCAAGGATTAGGTAGGTTCTAATTACTAACAGGAAAGGGAGGGTAACTCTGTATTCCCTTTGTAACCTATAGAATTATGCGGTTGCACAGACACAAGTAGAGTTGTAATCCATAGCTGTAACTACCTTGTTAAAAGTCGATTATAGAACGAAGTCTTGATTTCAACTATTATATGGACCCCTTTGACCTATTAAAAGCTATCCCCCAACCCCAGGTTTCAGAAACTATTTTTAACACAATCTGATATATATATATATATATATATATATATATATATATATATATATATATATATATATATATATATATATATATATATATATATATATATATATATATTCATAAGTTTCGATCCTACAGAGCCGACAATTTTTGAAAACAATTTTTAAATTGCGTAAATTTAGATAGAACCTAAACGTGTTATGCTAAAAAACGCAGAACATCTTAGTTGAGAATAAAGGTACGTATACTCTAGACAGTTTCATCAGTCGGAGCATGCGTTTGGTCTACAGAGCGCGGCCAAACACAAAAATGTTCAGAAGCGACTAGTTCTGGAACGGAAATCGAATATTTTGCTCTGCTTGGTTCATTCGCTACTCTGAATAACCAAAATGTAGCCCGTAAGTATATGTACTAGGCGAAAGAAAAACGAACGGGAAAAAATCTTTTTCTTTTCAATCAATGGAAAATTGATGACTTCAAGACGCTTAAATAACACGTCTTGCTTATTTTTTTATAAGTTTTTATAGCATCATATATATTTAGGGGTGGCAAAAAATGTGTCCACTGCCCCACCCTCCCAAGTCAGGGCTGTATCCGCCCTTGGTACCTATGCAATCTTCAGGTCTTGGTAACATCCAAATGCATGTGTTCATATTAGGATAATACCTACTTTTAATCAAGAATATGAACCTACAGGAAAATGAAAAGGAGCATTTGAACACAATAATACTTGTAAAACCTTGGATGATCATTCAATTATTAATAATTAGTAATAATGCTTACTATGACAATGATAGTAAATACTAAATATCAATAATTAGTAGTTCTTAATATTTTCATTGTAATAAAATGAGCGGATGGGCAATATTTATAGCGTTTCTTGTTGTTTACAATATCCTGAGTCTACATCTAAATAGTTTCGAACGCAAAAGTGAAACAAAGACAATAGAAAAACATCTCAACAATAACCAGAGGCGAACAACGAATGAATCACAGGGCGACAGTTGTCGAGAAGCCGAACTTATCTCGACAACCGCAATTATAGCTACATATTATCGTAATTCTGCAATACGTAATTAAATATGCATAGATTAACAAGGGGCCCATTGACGGTAGCTCAGAGCACAGCTTGAGCGGTTGTGACACCACGTCATTTCTCATTTCATATTTTATTTGTTAAGGCTCTCACAAAGAAAACAGACGTCTCTCGGAATTAGCTAAAATTTCAGTTAGTGAGGGTTAAGAAGCCGCTAACTTGTTTGGCTCCACCACTTATACAGCACTCGTTCCCCGTAATCTTAATTGATCAGGATTCATCAACGGTTTCGTGATAAAAGTTAGTCAAAACATTTTTTTTCTAGGGTGCAATTTTTTGTAATGGTTTCTGAAAGCACAGTTAAGTTCAACGGCTCCCCACGTTAAGGCGAAGACTACCTCATTAGAAATCCAGTGGCAAAAGCAGCGATGGTCATCAACGCTTTTGCAATTCACAATCACATGTGTTCGTATTGTTTATTTCCTTCGGTCAGAGTCAAAGTTGTAGACAAATACTCAGAATCTCATAGGTTTTTACAAATTGCTTACATATATTATACACATAATTTGAACTGCAAACATTAATTTAAGCATTAATTGCACAGCTCCTATGGATAAAAGCATTTAGCAATAGTAATCGACTCCAAGAAAGCTTGTATAATGTGAGTGTATAAGCTTCCTTGAAGTCAATGGCAATAATGCAGATATAAAGTTGATTTGCAGCTTCGAATTTAATGTACAATCTAAGCTCTACGTGTATGAGTTATTTTTCTTTTCTGGCCATTAAATCTTTGCCTACAACTCATTCTCAGTATTCCGTTAACTTTGCTGGGGTTCGTTAAGAAACGGGAGATAAAAATCATGATCTCAGAGTCAGCATGAGGTAGTTTGTAAGCCTTTTCGACCAAACTCAATACAGTGACGAACAAAAAAACGACAATGAGATTCACACGATAACTGGAAAAAGTTCCCAAAGTCCCTTAAATTGTCACAAATATTATACTCAAACATGCGTTTACCATTCTCGCAAAAGTTCATTTCCGAGAGAAAGACGTAGGAAGTGAGAAAACCGAAACGATTCCTCCCTGGACCTCGACCAGTGGGAGTAACAAAGAGGGAAGAAGATAAGTACATGTCACACGTTAGCGAATTCACACATACATCGGAACACACACACACTCACTCACTAGAGTCGCTGGCTCCCGGCTAAGCCGAAGCGTTCGCGGTACACGGTAGAAAAGTCAGCGTTGCGGACGTTTGCTTTTGAAGAAAACTCCGACGTATCGAGAAAAAAAAACTCAAGCTACAAACCATGAACATGTACACGAACGTTTGAATCTCGTCGACAAAACTTTAATCGAATAGTTATATATTAGTGAAATATATTATTATTAATTATGCATAATCAAAGGCGTCAAGGAATAATACATTATTTATATATTTTTTTCTTTCCCATAACACTGACATAGCTCATATATAGGTAATTATTATTTGTATAAGTATTATTTATATATTTATAGGACGTTGAAAAAAATTAAAACTCGTTAAATCGCGATAAAGTTTCACATTGTCGTTGAAAGGTGAACGACCGAGCGGAGAGGCAAAACGACTGCACGGACAACGGACAAAAGCGAAATAGAACAAACGGAGTGCGGCGGCGAAAAAGTGCGCACCCTACGATAAAGTCTGTCTGTACAAGATCCGTGGGTATTAATTAAAACATCCATCTAATATAGTTTTGATTGATAACATTACAATAGCCTATTTACAAACACATAAATACATTAGTTAATATAAAAAACAAATGTACACCGCCCCGATAGCGATTCGATGTCGCTGGGTTTAGCTTTGCCTGAGACTGCCGAAATATAATTTACGACGCAATTTAGAAGTATGATATTCGGATAAGTAAAAAAACTGTTTCACTTATCCGCATTGCTTTTGTAGATTTGTACAATAACATTGGATATAAGTACAATATGGTAGCATTTTTATTATGAGAGAGATTAGAGAGATAAAGAGAGATAGAGCGAATGAGGAGGGGTGACCACCCCTAGCCGGACTATCGCGAAATCGCACGCAAGACGTCGGGCCAGCTCGCGATACATGCTTCAGATTTATCCTTTTTTTTTGTTTACTTTTTTTCATGCGACCGATGTCGTCCCGTGGGTGCCGTTCGTTTCTCCCGACGACCGACCTTGCCGCCGCGGGGGGGAGGGGGGGGGGGGGGCCGCAGCCAGCTGCGGTGGGAGGGGGGGGGGGGCCAGTCGACGCCTGCAAACGGACAAACGGACACAGAGGGTTAGTAGGTGCTCGGACAGAAGGACTACCCACATTGTCCACACTGGCCAATTCACGTACATTTCACTGTACCCCTTTAGTCCGGGTATAACTTCCTTAAGCCTTCTGTAGTCCCGTGTTAATCTGCCATAAGGCAGGACTAGTGGGGACTTGCGAGGTTTAGCGAATTGTGCAAGATTTTAGAGCAATGGAAATAACGCAAAATGGGTTTATTGGAGAAAACGTTGCGTGCACTCAAACAGTACATGAAATCTTTGCATAAAACCAAGCAAAAACAATTATGAAGATATTGTAACACATGATTCAAATTTGGCAGTTTAAATACAACTTGTCCAATACCTAGCCCTCCCTATATCTACCCTGAGGCGGGTATCACTATGGCAGTGTTTATATTTTCTTCTGTCAGTTTTATGTGAATTATTTTCACATGTCAACTCATTTAAAAGGTTCTAGGTCATCTTTCAATCCTTTTCGGCGACATCAACAAAACAATGTGCTTTTCTAAATGGTTTTTTACGCTTTGGTGATGGGAAGTTATACCCGGACTAAGGGGGTGCAGTGAGATGTACGTGAATTGGCGTCGAAACAGTCATTTTTTTAATGGGGAGAAATGCCCAAAAAAATAGAGTTGAAGGTTTTCATTGGAGCAAATCTACGCGTTTGCGGTCAATTTGGGGCTCATCAGAATAGGGAAGCCTAGTTTTAAATTTCCTTTCATATTACCTACAAAGAAAGTTTAGTAAAAACTTCAACCTCAGGCACAATCAACTCCAAATCAAGCTACAACTCGTGGGAACGTTTAAATTTCGCATTTTAGCCTTTGATGCAAAAATCAGATGACTCGGTTCCTGAAATTGGAGTCGGTTCCTGTCGCAATCGAGTAGGAGCCGAGTACCCGAAGTCATCCCTAAAATTCAAACCCCCGTTTGAAAGCTTAAAAAAAACTAGCGTTAAAGATAGTAAAAACAGACATGAGGCATAGAAATGAGACAATGAAACGAGGCAATGAAATGAGGCAACGAAACGAGGCAATGAAACGAGGCAACGAAACGAGGCAATGAAACGAGGCAACGAAACGAGGCAATGAAACGAGGCAATGAAACGAGGCAATGAAACGAGGCAATGAAACGAGGCAATGAAACAAGGCAACGAAACAAGGCAACGAAACGAGGCGTAGAAATGAGGCAACGAAACGAGGCAATGAAATGAGGCACCTGCTGTTCTGGTCGGCCGCTGGTTCACGAGTGCGCCTTGGCGTGCGAGTTGGCCTGCACGCCCGCCGCGGCCGCGGACGGCGGCTTCTTGTCCTCGACGGCGGGCGACGCGTCTCTCCGCGGCGGCATGCGCTCGTTCATCGCGTCCAGTCCCTTGGCCTCGGCGAACGACGTGATCTTGTGGTTCGGCGAGAAGCCTTGCAGAGCTGCGGACCGAGGTTTCGTCGTGGCAATTCGCTAACCTCGAGTTTGTTCCAGATCTTATGTATATTTAAGGCTATTGGTGCGGTTGTTGGTGATTATTGCATGACGCTTTAATTTTTGAACTTTAAACTAGTATTTCGTGATTATAAATCACACAGTTTGTTGCTAAAAGTGTGAGGATGCCGTAGACCCTGGTTTTGTTGCAATTGGACAAACGGTGTGGCCACAAGTTGGTGTCCAGTAGGAGGTGAATTCTGCGCGGGAAGCTGCCCGAGGATGCGCTCAATAATACGACGTAACAGGGTTGTTTTACAACGCTTGAAAATACTAGATGAGCGAATATTTTCGAGATTTGCAAACACACAATTTGTTGCCAAAAGTGTGAGGATTCCATAGACACGTGATTCGTTAAGATCGGACAAAAGGTGTGGCCACAAGTTAGTATCCTGAAAGAGGTGAAATTTGAGCGGGAAGCTGCCCGAGTATACGCTCACAACAATAGTCTTAAAATGGCCTGGAAGAGACTCGAAATGCAGTGTTGCACTAGTTGGCCGGCGCCTCTTCAATAAACTTCCTACTGCGGTGAAGGAGGCCCGGGCCAACTCAAGCAACTTCAAAGACAAACATAGTCTACTCTACTTGTCCAAATACATATTTTTTAGCATTGAAGAGTATGAGCAATGATTCTCAAAGATTTTTGACTTGAAGCTCACATTATAAACAATGTAAATATTTGAATAGCAAAATAAATAAATACAGAAAAAAAAAACAGACTCCAGGCTGGCGATTTTGTAACTTTTACGTTATGCCGTAACACCTAGGTTCTGATGTATAAAGTCCCCGTTGTTGTCCATGTTAACTTTTAAACTTTGTAACCGAGAACGGCAAAGTCAGAGTTACGAAATCGCTGTGCTGGTATCCATAACTTTTACCAATCCTAGCAACACAAAAAAGCCAATTTGCCAAATTTCAACACCATTTATCTCAAGAGGGTGCTTCCTCCTTTCCCCCTTCCTCCTTTGTCATCGACTCATCAGTCATCACTCACCATATTCACAAAAAGAAACCCTGCTTTGCAGGGATTTCCAGGAATATGGCTCGGTTACCGCGAGGTTCCGATATGGTCATTGATTTGCCATATCATTTAACATGGAGGTAGACCCTGGCTACTGTAACCTAGGCACATCACCGCTCTAGGTAAGGATCTTTGGCATTCACGTCCGGAAGCTACCCGATGTCATTGGCATTAACTGGCTTTACACTTAACTCTCTAATAAAAACTACCAATGTGATGTTAGCGGTCTTACCATTCTTGAGGGACGACTTCCCGCCCGAGAGCGCTCCCAGCGGCAGGGACCCGGTTGGCGTCAGCCCCTTCAGCTGCAGAACACTCTCACTCTCTTCCCTGGAATGCAAACAACAGGGTCAGCCTACAGACAAACCTACAAAACTACTTCCAAACTAACAACACGTGGCAATTTCTTTAAAAGTGAGTAACAAACGAAGTACCCAGATGTATCAGTTCAAAGCCTGCTACAGATGCTGCTGTTGGCACATTGCCTGATAGGCACAGATTATACATCGAACATAGAATATAATAATAGAGTATAACATAGAATATAATATATCGGATAGGCCGATAGAACATAATAAAGAGATCCCATTTTTGCACCTAGATGTAATTGATGATGTTAAATACGAACTAGCAGAATAAGATGCAGGCCAGACTTATAAAAGTGAAAGGCTGGATAGGTAAATTACCGTTGTTTTAGTTCTATAGTGCACCGAGGAATAAGAAATCTGGAACTTCATCTGAATTTGCTGGAACAGCTTTTTACCTGAGAACGGAGAAGACTCGTGCCATTTTTCCGATAGCTCGGATCTTGTTTCGAATGACTTCTTTTCGGAGATTGGCTGCTGCTCCTGCGGAAAGCGCACACACGCTATTAGTCCGACATTTCGTGGTGCCGAGATGGGGGGCAAGACTCTTGCTGATTGCTGCTACAACTCTTAATTGTAATAAGGTGCATTAATTTGTCGCATAACGATTTGATAGATCATCTCAACAAAGCGTGCCTGAGTTATAAATGTGTTTACTATTTACATGTCTGTTTAAGCCTTTAATTTGTAATAATTGAGCAATGATCACCAAAAGTGTGCACTGGGTGAAAGAAATCTATCGAAAGTCGAAACAGATCTAATAAATGTCTGTCGAATGAAAAACCGCCTAGCACACACGGATACATTTCAAGAGCATCTAAGAATTTTTTGGTATATATTTATATATTTGATTGAATTGAAAGTTGTGTGCAACAAATCCGCAAAGAGTCCCGCTCCCCATTTTGGGCGAAAAGCAAGTGAGCGATAGCACCGGCGTGGGAATGACAGAATTGAAATCCGTCCAATTTACATTTAAAATAACAAAAATTCAATTTAAAAAAATAAACTGCAGTTTGTACAATGAAAGACTTATTTGGCCATATTAACTTAGTACAGGAAAGTGAATCAATGGAAAAGCCATCAAGCTAAAATATTTACTGTTGTTTGAAGCTTGATGTCTTTTCAAAAGATATTTACACATTTATATAGCTATTAGCTATTAACAATCTGACCTTAATGAACTAGCCAAAATATATGAACATTGAAATTGAAACCCTTTGTGAAAGACCATTGCTAAGAAGCCATGTGTATATAAATAATAAATATAATAGCCCAGCAATAATTATTAAAAATATAAGTAGGTTAACACTATTCATTAAGGTCAAATACTATTCGAGGCTAGTTGCTGCAAAGGTGATATCTAGATATGTCACTATTTTAATTTTTAAGGTCTAAACCGCAGTATTCACAGCAAGTTAGTAACGATTCCTAAACGAACTACATATTTTGAACACTACATCGTGAAGTGCAATTTATATCATTTTGCTTTGAAATGTTACACAATATGTATATATTAACATAGTTAACAAAACATCTAAATGTATTTATTAGCTTCGCTAATTTCGCTAATTTTTTCATTGGTTGACATACAGGTAAGGCATTTATCAACTATCTAATTTGGTACGCCAAATTGCGTTCACATTACAATGTCTCGACCGAGCTAGATTAAGAAAACATGTGGAAATGCAGATTTTCGAAATGCTTTTCAAAGAGCCAAAAGTGAAAGAATTGAAATGAGCAGCCAGTATACCAGGCAGTTTAAGCAATAGGAAGGTAACGATGAACATATGACCTAAACCCTGCAGACTCTAGTTCTTTCACTGGCTTAATTTCAGAACAGGAAATTGACGTTTTACATTAAACCGCAACAAATAATCGGGCAGAAAGCTAGAAGTGTACGTACATTTGTATTCAATCAAACACTAAGATTAAACAGTTCCTTATCCATGCTCCAAGCAGCCACTGATCTTAAACGTAATTGCTCATTTTGTCCCGCTTTCCAAGCGGAAAGAACGCAAATTGTCGGTTCCTGCTAGCCTGGCTACGCTTAACCTTGCTCGGACCGATGCACTAGTCCCGGCGTTCCCCTCCCTCAAGCTAAAGATTCTGCCCGGTAACGGAGCTGGCGTGAATGAACCATACCACTCTCTGTCAGCGATATGTATTTTCAGCCATTTGAAAAGAGCGGTTTTATGTGCCGCTGGTTGGAGCGCTCAGAGCGGCAACAAGGGTCGTTTCCGAGACGGCAGACGGCCATTAGTTGTGGGACGGGTAGGACGTTGCCCGGGGAAGGTTGAGAGGTGTTTGCGTGCGTTGAGGAGATTGAGTGATGGTTTTTCAGTGGCCTGTTAAGATTTAACGGTCCATTAGCAAGAAACTTAAGGGCTCCGATTGGACGTTGCCAAGCAAATAACAAGTTAACAGACCGTTAGATATTTAGCCACTGAAAAACCGGGTCCAAGAGTCGGAGATTAAATAGTGTGATAAAGAGTGAATCGTGTTTTGATTGAGTAGGCGTGAGTAAAGACAGGAAAGCCAACACTTCCATTGGCAGCAACAATAGGTTAATGAATCCATTGCTCTGCTGGTAATTGCCCTTCAGTTCTCTTTCCCATGATAACTACTAAACTACCATGAATGTAATATCAACGGTTAAAGTTTATAATAATCTGGATAATATTTGGCTGCAAGGAGGTATCCTAGTGTTGTGAATGAAGCCAACCAGTCGTTTGGAAAACCAGCCAGTTTCAATTAACGGAAAGGGCAGAAGTCATATGAGCATCGTTCAATTTCGGTGATGAAAAGAAGAGGAATGAGCGTGCGTTCGCATTGCGCCACTTACCGAACATTGCGTATAGCCACGGTTGCGATTCACATCACGTCGAGAGTGGCCAAGGCGCCAGTCGAGAAGAAACATTCGAAGTAGAGGAGGAAATAAACAAAGAGTGCGTAAAGATAAAACGTCAAACGGCATCGGAAAACGGAAAACGACGGCACAAAACCCGTGGGTGAATGCGTGTGAATGGAGGTGGAATCGCTTCTGCGTTTTTTTGGGCAGTCCAGAGTTTCAAGGTTTGTCGGATGGTAAGAGATATTATTTTTTTTTGCACAATTTTCCACGAATCATCTCCATGTCTTTGGTAATAAGTAGGTAATCACGGCCACCACCAGAGCAGTTCAAGTTATTTTGCTGAGGTCACATTGGGCATCAAATAATTAGTGATTTTCCATTCTCAAAAGTTGCTCATGTTGCAGTAGTTTAAACTTAACGTATCAAGACTTGAAGACAGCAAATGATGTAATTTGCAAGTTCTAACAATTTAAACTCGATGTGCTCAGGAGTGGCTTTTTATGGGTAAATGTATCTCTTCTCATCAAGATTAAAATCAAGATGTTTACAGTTACCTCTGTCATGGGTAGGTAATTTCATGTAAAAGTGTGCCTCTTTTTCAGTTACACCACTGACAAAATTGTACATTCTAAAAAAGAATCTGGACAACAGATTATTACAACTAGTATAGTTATTAACTACGAAGCAGTGCACTGATTTACAATTTTTAAGAGCTTAACACGGAAACCCATCGCGCTTGCGAGCGACGCAAGAAAGCGATTCCACCTTGCGCAGACTGTGACATCGCAAAACAAGAGCAAAGCAAACTGCGGCTCCGACCTTGTCGGTCCGAGCCAAGCTTACGAGACGGAGGCCGATTCTCGAGCGACGGCTACGAAAAGTTGCGACCGCGAGGCACCTTATTTAGGGGCTCGAAAAGTTGCGACCGCGAGGCACCTTATTTAGGCGCTCGAAAAGTCCAGCACGTTTGTGTGGTGTCAAAGAAAAGGCCCGGGTAGCCGTTCAGTAACAGGTCTGCTAAAAGAATCAGGTGCCTACTAAGTAGTAATGTACTTATTTGCTCCATTGTAACGCTAACAAAGTTGTAAAAACTCGTTGGCGTTATATCTCGCCACGAGAAATTTTACAAAAGCAACCACAAACCTGTGCAGTAAAATGTAATTTCTTTAAAGATCTGTGCCAAATGTTTGCAATATATGCATAAAAGGGAAATCTAACACAACCCAACCAGGACTAGTCTTTTTCTTTGACACCAATAATTATTAACATATAATTCCACAAACTGCTACCTACAAGTTTATTAATTTCAATTTTATCAAAGAAAATTAATTAGTATCACCGATGGATGGAACCAAAACTGACTGGAGATAAGGGCAATCGAACTTGATAGGAAATTTTAGAGTGGTGTTCTATATTCATTTAGCTAACTATAGGTACCTAGGCTATTTAAAATTTAGAAAGCCGTTTGAAAAAAAAACTCGATGGGTGAGCGCAAAATCGTTTGCCAATAATTTGTTGCATAATGAATCTTCCAGCGATATTCCATTATTACTAGACAGACTTCTTCTTGGCAAATAATCTTGATCACTAAGCTTGAGCCATCTTTGACTCAAGCAGTTCTGTACTTTTTCAAGCTACTACGCAGTTATTATTTTACAAATTCTCTAAATAGAAACAAATTTTCCAGCTACCACAGAAAACTTCCTCTCAATACCAGCCCATCTCCGATTACCAATTCAACTTCGAGCAACGTTCTGGGTTCCACCTCTCGGTTCCGACGACGTAGCTCGAGAACGGCCAGCGCTCCTAGTGATCGTTTGCAGCTCAAAGCTCAACCAATAACACGTGGAATGTTCCGAGCGCAATCGGAGTGAGTCCGATCGTTCGGACTGACAACCTACCCACCAATGGCGGCTGCCAGTTCAACCTGGCGTGGCGGTTCGTTATTGTGACAACTTAAAATGCTCAATGAACCTAAAATCAAGTCTAGCGAGTGAACTAAAATGCAGATAATGAAAACGAGATCAAAGCAATGAACCTATAATGTAGATATGACAATATATTGCAATTGTATATAAATATATAGTATTATATATATATATATATATATATATATATATATATATATATATATATATATATATATATATATATATATATATATATATATATATATATATATATATATATATATATAAATAAATAATATATATTTATACTTTATAGTATAATGTAGTGTTACACAATATAATTACTCGACGAAAACTTCAGAAAAATAAGATGTTTAAAGACCACAAAAAAGTTTTGGATGCATTGCTTAGTAAGACGCATGCTCAATCTCAAAATCTAGTTCTACCCAAACTAGCGTGTCAGCTACGTAACTAGTGTGAAAACGAGCGTTTCGTGAAGTACCAATCGCAAGCCAGAGATAATACACAGACTGCGAGACAGGCGGGAACAGAAAAACGAAAATAAACACGACAGAACAAGCGCGCAAACCGGAAGAGTCTGAAACCATACGGAAAGAAAAACGCACGAGAGAGAGAGAGGGGGGGGGGGGCGGGGAGGGAGGGAGACAAACGTCAAGTTCACTTGCCTCGCCGGGTTTAATTTCAATTATATTTTCACTTTAAGTTCAGGGTTACGAGTGATGAGAGAGAGAGAGCGCGAGCGGGGGAAGAGAGAGGAACGGTGAGAGGACATTGCGCTTCGACAAGCTAGCCGCCGGCGGAATGCCCAAATGTTCTGGCAACGTTCGGACGGGGAAAGACGACAAACTGTCGTTCGACTTCGTGTCGAACCGTGCGTCCGCGGGACGGGGGAATCGAACGTGGTTCCGACGGACTCGAGAGGCGGCAGTGCCGCCCGCCGAAAGACGGGCTCGACGGGCTCGCGAGAAATGTGGAATCGTTTCGGAAAAAGAACTTTGGGAAAAATCGGCGTTTGCGGGATTTTGAACCAATTTAGCGGGTCTGTTTTCGGTGCCAAAAGAGTTATCGAAAGTAGCCGGCTGCGCGATGGACTTGCATCACCGGTGGGGGTTTTTTTTTTCACGGCAGGAAGCTCGTGCAGCGGAGAATCTATTAAAAATCACTTGCAAACCCCAAGACAAAAAGAAGGATCGAAAAGGTGTTAAGATTAAATTGAAATATTTACCAATCTCTGCTTAGCGTTTGAGGAATAAAAGGAAAATTTCAAGAAGTAAAATTTGAACTGTTGCCTAAACTACAAATTACATGGTTAGCCTGGCGATTTTGTACGACGGTGAAACATTTAATGATAAATATGAGGCAAATGTGTGATTGATCATTGAACATTTTCATGTTAGCTGTAAAATCAAATTTTAGATGAAATTAGAAAGATCTGTACCTACTTTAATAAAAGATTTTAAAGCGAAGAGTTTTGGTTAGTTAAATGTTTGCGTTGCCAGGGCATTCAGCACAGCCGGCTGAGGCGAGCAGCGATGCACAGTTACGATACGTTACGACACGTTACGTTACGAGGCCAACGTTACTGCGGCGCATTAGCGGAAGTTATTATTACAAGAACCAATCAATTCGAAGAAGAATTCTAATCAACGTCAACGAAAAACCAAGGGAAAAATCGGCAGTAGTAAACGGAAAAGGAAAAAAAAGGAAACGTAAACGTGAAAAAATGCTGAAGAAACCCAAAAAAAGTGGCACAAGAAACTTACCATGATGCGTTTGTTTCTGTATAAAAAGTTTGCCTGTGCCGAGCCCCAGGGAGAGAGTCCAAATGCGTGTGAGAGGCAACAAGTGCGGTCAGAAAGTGCATTTGTTTACGATAACAAACAAACAAGAGAGATAGTTGTGATAGAGATAGAGAGGAATAGAGATAGAGATAGAGATAGAGGTGGCATCGTAATCAGTACGAGGGAACTACGACAAATTGTCTACAGTTTAAGCGCGTTGGTATTTTAAAGAGTTTTAAGGGGTCGTCATTTAAGTTCTCTCGTTTTTAAGCAAGAACTACGCACGCCAAATCAGTGGTCGATGCCCGTGGTTTAATTTTGTGTTTACTGTTTAGTATAATTGTTTAAGAATTTCGTTTAGTTTTCAGGTTAAGCAGGGTAATTTTTTGTGTGTGTAGAGAGAAAGTTTTTGACACCAAAAGATAGAAAAACAGCGACACAGTAATAGTGAGAGACAAATCGAATGCAAAACGACACCAAGATAGACTGTGAATGTACACAAACGTTCCGAAAAGTGTTTACGGAATTTAGGAGACCGAGAGAACAGCGACGGAAATTTGACATTTCTTGTGCAGGGGAGAAAGGCGTCAACTTGAATTCGTATCCGACTACCTCGAATCGGTCTAAGAGATTTTGCGAATACATGGGGTTCTGACAAAATTGTAGGGGGGGGGGGGAGGGGGTAGGGGAGGGGCACAATTCGCTACGTAATCGAAGGTAGTTGTAAACCAATAGAAGGCCACCAAGTTACTCGAAAGAAACTAATCAGATCATCGACAATGACAATGAAGTCCAGCCGCTACGGGGTTCGCTTGTTGCAAATTTACTCGTGATTATTGAGGGTCTAAGAAGAACGGAACGAAACAAAGGCAGAACAGAGGTGCTGGTAGAGATTACGTCTACGTTCGTCGAATACGCAATGTAGTTAAGAGCTGGTAAAACAACAGGTACCAAGGGAACATAATATAAGAAATTTTAAACGATAATAATTTTGAAACCACATTTAACTATACCCAGTCGAATCGTGAAGAGCATGCAAGATACGAAGTAGACACCAACGCATTTAGATCTAGAAAACATAGCGAAAACGAAACAACTCTGCGAGCTAACACGTATACCCTCGTGAAACGTTCCAGTCTTTTCGCAGGCACCGAAAAAAGAAACGAAAAAACGCTTTAAAAAGAAAAACAGGTGCTCAGAATCCAACTTAGGTGTGTAAAGAAACGGAGAAAAAGGCGAGCATGAAACGTCGCAACGGTAAACCGCACCAGACCAACGCAAACGGTCGTGAACGTAACATTTCGGCGGCCGAGGCCTTCAGAGAGAATTATTGCCGGCACGCATCTATAAATTAGCGGACGAAATAGACGACAATTACTGCGATCCTTACCATCTGTCCGTTCGAGAGCGAGTGATTGTGAGAGTTGGGAGAAAACAGACAAGAAAACATTGCATATTAGACTAACAATAATCCTGTGATGGTTGATGGGACGATATTACGGTGCCTGCGTATTGAAATACGACTCTTCGGATTCGTTTATTTGCCCTTCACTGAGCTGCTAGCATGACACTGTGGAAGTATCTAAAAAATATGGAAAAGTAGCTATGCTCAGACATACTATTGTCGACATTAAGAAGGAAAGCGGTGTTTCACTCACAAAGAGGCTCCCCTGCTGTTAGAAGAGCCAAAGGGCTCCACATACGTAGACCGTCCCATTGTTCCGCTAAAGGGTTGAATGGTCTAAGCATCGAATGATTGACAGCTCTGAACAATACTTTTCTTCTTAACGTGACAATACTTTAGATACACAAGATAGTACCTACATGTTTAATTCTCGTTTAATGAACTTAATTCTCGACTTGAATCACAGATCGGCAGAAGATTAACGCAGTGTTTTACAGTGTTGCTTGGTGCTAAGTGAAGGTCAGAAAAACATGAATCAAGGAGCTAATAAAATATTATAATATTCCAATTGGGTTTCAAGTTTCAACCCGGCAGCTGGCAAGCACTTGCGTTTTCAAGCACTGCACATTTCAGAAATGAGGCTAGCCACGAGTATTTTGCCAATGCCTACACGTAGTCTCAAAGAGAATGAACCCAAACGGTCAGATGTGTTTGTAAATTTGTGTAGGACTTTTTGAATACATTATCAATGCTAAAAGCAGTTGGATTGACCCATTTTCTGGACGAGTGGGAGCTAGAATCAATCTCCGAGCCGAAGTGAAGGGTCCACGGGAAGTACGATATTACCTGGACCATTTTCGGCAAAATCGAGACGAGGTAGCACCTTGCGGCGGTCAACATGAACTGCCAGAATATACCGGCAGCTGGCACGAAAAACGACGCCGAATGGCATGAAAAATGCATCGGGTTTCCGAACGTTTCGGAACTAATATCGTCCTTCCCGTGGGCCCTCGAAATCGTTTCGACGGATCGCACGCCAGGAGGACGCGGAGGACTCGGTACACACCTTCTTCGAGGGCGTCGTCGCCGTCCGACATGAGCTCGTCGTCCGAGCAGATGTTGAGCACGTTGACGAGCATCTCGGTGACTGGAACAATCGGCGGCAAGCGCCGTCAGCGGATGCGTCGTCGGAAGCGGCCCCGGCCGAAAAGCCCGGGCCGTTGCGGAGAAACGTGCGACTTCGGGGGGCCGCAAGGGGTAATTTCGAATGAATCTCGCTAGAGCGTTTTGTACTTTGGGTCCTTGGAATTCATAGGCACTTCATAACCTACATTATTATGAACCTATATTATTTGTACCCATGTTAAAAGAAAAACGAAAACAAATAAATAAAATGAATACATACATACATAAATTAACATTGATACTGCTTCCAACAGATTGGGGGAGATTTGGGGTAAAGTGCCTATAAATATATTAAATGTGGATCATCTTTTTGTACCAAATCTATGCGTTCCACGGAGATGGAACGTTACAAATACCTTCAATATATATGCACTTGATAAGGTGGTGGAAGTTGCTAATCAGATTACTGCATTCTAAGTTGGCATTTCAAATGAAATAATAAATTAAGGGGCAGGACGCAAAAATATGAGCGCCGAACCGCAGTGAGGAGGTACCACTGGGTTCGATGAAGTAGACTCGAGTCTAAAAAGTGTAGCAGCGTCACAGACATAAGGTTACCCAGACATGCTACCATACTTAGCTATGGCTACGGCAAAAATTTGATGCTAGTAGTTTGGCCGGCAATCGCTGGGGTGCGTTGGCAACCTGTTTTAACATCATCCACCAGGCCGTGGCACAAGGTCAATTATAATCAAGGGACCCAATGTTCCTCAGGTGGTAACAGTTACACAACAAACAGTGGCTCCATCCCTCGACAGCAGGCGAAACTATTATTGCGGGCGGAGGGCTTTCGCGTGGCTGCTTCAGCATGGGAGTGGCACACCTGGGCAACCCGATATCTGCGGCAGCGGTCGCGGTACCTTTCTCTCCGACGAATGGCAACGACCAAGTGAACACATCCATGAAGTTGGGCAGCCAGTAAGGGTGCGGCGAGCAGTTGAACTGCCGGATGTTCATCACGTTGTTCTCGTACTTCAGCACAGCCGCCTGCGGAGGGGAACCGAAGCCGGGTTACAAGCGGAACGGACGTCAATGCTGCGCAAGGTCTCGAGAGCCTCTGGGCTTCGGATGTTGCTGGCCGGGACGTGCTACTAGCTGAGGGCCTGCTGTTTGTCATTTCTAGTCAAGGCTGTCATCTTCGGTTTCTATCTAAAGAAGTTTTATTGTCATTTATTGCTGTTTGAAAGCTGAAACACCTGAAATATATACTGGTATATTCTTAATTTACAAGTAAAATTGAATATTTATATTGAACGTTATAGGATAGGTACTAGATAATTCCCTAGTTTGTTTGTATTTATGTTGATCCACTTTCACACCCACTGATTGATAAATTCTTAAGGAACTTAACTCAATTTCACGTTAAGAGGGAGAAAGGATTTGCATCTACATTGAGGACCTACTGCTGCTAGACACAAGCTAAGAGTTTCAAAACTCACAAGCCATGTCTTGAGTCAGACAAATGGCTCCATGGGCAGTTTTGATACACTTAACTCACTTCTAGCAGCAGTAGGTCCAGAGGATGATGCAAATCCACTACCGTTATTAACGTGAAATGGAGTAGGTACTAAACAGTCACTGGATTTAAACCTAGTGCAGTGCTTATATTTTCAACAGCGAAGCCTCTAGGCATGTCTAGGAATCGCCGAGAAAGATATTACGAATAAAAAATCAATTAGAATGATAACGTACATTTAAATCTTAGAGCAATTATTTTCGTACACCAGAATAATTAAACCCTATACCTCTCTGGCACAACCAAGTAACAAACTCTTATTTGAAAACGAAAATGCGGCATTCTGAAAGTCCCCGCGCGGGAGCCCAAAGCCTGCGAGAGTCCTCGACTCAGGGCGAAGCATCATACTTTGTTGTTGTAGACGTCGAGGTAGTTGGGCGCCGAGAAGATCGTGATGAGCGAAGGGAATCCCGTCGTCTGGCTCTTTCGGTACATCCGGTATCTGGAACATGACAATTAGGGTTCGTTTATTTGATTTTTTATTTACTCTCTCCGTTTCGGAAGTTTGCCTTCCGGCAAAGGATTTCGAAGTTCAGTAATTGCAGACTATTACAAATATAATCGTGTCGTAGGCCTCTCCGTTAGCTAGCCAGACGAAAAGGTTGACCCGGGGAACCGAACCAGGACTGTTATTTAGAATTTTTCGAGAACCAGACACGGTTCTTTTCAAATTCTTGAAGGTCGGGCAACTTTGCATTTTTGTTGCTATTTTGTTGTTTCAGTATGATTTTAACGCTGATAAGTTTTTAAAATATAATGTATATAAACATAAACATAACTATAAAAGCTTCTCGACTAATTTATTTAAAAAAAACTTAGGAACTTCCTAGCGATTTTGTAACATTTCCGGTATGCCGTTATCGGTTCCAATGGATAAAATCCCTATTGTTGTCCAAGTTAATTTTTTTGCTTTGTAACCGAGAACGGCAAAGTCAGAGTTACGGAATCGCTGTGCTGGAACCATTGTCATAAAAAATTAGGACTCCTGGTTGAGCCCAGTACTGGCACATTGCCCAGTCTTGTCCAACAGCACCAAGGGCCGGCCAACGCTTAGCCTTGTCCCTTTGACACACTGTGTTTGCGCTGTCCCTGTGGCACTGGTCTATTGGCTGTCGGTGAATGCCAGGCTGATGATGAAGCTAGCCTGGCGTGGAAGGGAGCCGAGGGTGGACCCGGTGCCGGCACCAAGGCCTGCTACCGTCCAACAGCACCAAGGGCCGGCCACCGCTTAGCCTTGTCCCTTTGACACACTGTGTTGGCGCTGTCCCTGTGGCACTGGTCTATTGGCTGTCGGTGAATGACAGGCTGATGATGAAGCTAGCCTGGTCTGGAAGGGAGCCGAGGGTGGACCCGGTGCCGGCACCAAGGCCTGCTACCGTCCAACAGCACCAAGGGCCGGCCACCGCTTAGCCTTGTCCCTTTGACACACTGTGTTGGCGCTGTCCCTGTGGCACTGGTCTATTGGCTGTCGGTGAATGACAGGCTGATGATAAAGCTAGCCTGGCCTGGAAGGGAGCCGAGAGTGGACCCGGTGCCGGCACCAAGGCCTGCTACCGTCCAACAGCACCAAGGGCCGGCCACCGCTTAGCCTTGTCCCTTTGACACACTGTGTTGGCGCTGTCCCTGTGGCACTGGTCTATTGGCTGTCGGTGAATGACAGGCTGATGATGAAGCTAGCCTGGTCTGGAAGGGAGCCGAGGGTGGACCCGGTGCCGGCACCAAGGCCTGCTACCGTCCAACAGCACCAAGGGCCGGCCACCGCTTAGCCTTGTCCCTTTGACACACTGTGTTGGCGCTGTCCCTGTGGCACTGGTCTATTGGCTGTCGGTGAATGACAGGCTGATGATGAAGGTGGACTTGGAATTAGCCGAGGACTGCCATCCCTTTCTGCAACTCTCCGATCTATTTATAGGCAATCAATCTGGTGCCGACATCACTGTCGCAGCAGATTGGAACCGGCCATGCGTTGATTGCCGCAAATAAATTACGTACCCAGCGTCTTGTGCTTCGTGCGCCCGAATGATTGACAACAGGTTGTTGTTCTGGAGGAAATCACAGCACGCCGCGTAGCTGTAACAGATAGCCGTTGTGAGACGTTGACAAACCTATTTCTACGCTAGAGTGAATTGCCGTCACGTTGCAATTTAATCAAGGCTCGAGTGGCCGTCTGTTTTGTCGCTGCCAGGGAGCTGTCACGGTCAAGTCGCAAAGATTTTCATCAATGTTGAAATTGAACTTAAGTTGAATTTGATAATTTGATAATTTGATAATCGAAGTTTTTAACGTCAGTCGAGCCATCACCCTTGATAAAGTAACTAGCTTGTGTCACGAAACTTTGGGAAACCAGTGAGACTTTTGATTTAGCATTCAAATCCCAGTATGAAATAGTTTTTTTCAAAACTAGTGCTAAAGATAGGATAAAGTACACATGAGTAAAAGAAATTTGATAATACTGCCGCAAGCTGTGAAGAACCAAGTTGTGTTTTAAGATTTGCAATAAAATATAAGCCCAGAACAAAAAATTATTGTAAGTTTTTTTACCTCAGTCCAGAATATGCCTGGAAAATGAGCTCCTGCCTGCCCAACAACAACAGCTATGCTTCGCTTCTGACGAGTTTAAAAGTCTGACCCATTTGAGTGCTTTTCTTGCTGTAGTTGGACCACAAAACGCCTGTGACACTCAGTGATATTTTGTTGTTAACATGTAGGTACGGTTCAAGTGCTCAAATTTCAAACTTATACATACTAACCTTTTATTTAGTAATCAAAACCCAGTTTGAAAAAGTTCTTTCCACAAGAGCTAACACGAGTCAAGCTAACACGAGTCTAATAAATTTAAAGTAAATCTACCAAAACTCTCATTACAATTGTCATATGTACCAAAACTAAGTGAAATATAGAAGATATGCCGCATCCAACGGTTTGATTTATAAGAGAGTTTAAAAACTCGAAATTTAACAAAGGGAAGTAGTTGAGACGAGCAACATGGGAACCTGGCCGCGCTATTCCGTTTCGTGTCTCGTAGACGCAATGTTAAATTTCCCGAATTTAGATTGGCTTTTTGGCAGTTTGTCCGGAGCTGGCCTCAAAAAATTACCCAGGGTACAAAGTTCGAGAACCTACTGTGATGTTTCAGGAGTAACACAATTAAAAACTTGAGTACCTACATCCTCGACAACGCACTAGAGAGTACGGAGATGCACACAGAAATGACGAAGATTTGAGGCAAGAAAACGATTTCAAAGTGAATTACGACGCAAATACGATGGTTCATACAATTGACTTTGATACCAGTTTGCTACCAATATGGTACCAATATTTTATACTTAAGAGTATGATTGCCAAACTGTTTATGTTTAACATTGCGACTGCGAGGCACGAAACGGAACGGCGCATCCCGGCCGCACCTGTAGAAGTAGGAGCAGCCGCGCACGCTGTTGTGCGTGAAGTGCTCCGAGTTCTTCTCGTTGCCGAAGTCTTCGAGGGGGTCGGACCAGAGCAGGTCGCACATGGGTCCGAACGCGGGCGGCTCTTTGAACCGGTCCAGCTGCGGGAAACAGAACGAGAAGCCGGCCGTCAGCAACGAATCTCCGTCAATCTCGGGACGGACCTCGCCTCCGTTTCGATCTACGCTTGCCGGGATTTGCGGCTGGCTTAGCGTGCGGCGAAAAGGGAAGGCTGATGCTTTCGGGTTTCGAAACAAGCATAAGTCGACATATTCAGTTTTAACAAAGGGATCATTTATTGGTGCTTATACAGTCAAATTACAGGACTCGCTCGTCCACTTACTGCCTCTCAAGGCCGATCAAACCGAAAGAGGCCGAGACAGCGAATGCTCGGCCTTTTATACTCTGCCTGGTCCCACACATGGGCCTGGGAAGTCACATGACAGCTGCCATGTGTTTTGGGCTGCAAGTGGCAAGCTAGGGGGTGGCATTTTTTTTACTTTCTATGACTTTTCCAAGATTTATTCAAACACTAAAATAGTATTATTTCCAGATAGGTACTTCTTAACTAACACAATTTAACAGCTTAATTGACTAAACCATAAGAAATAACCTAATAAAGTAGCAAGAGAGTTGTAGATAAATAATCAATCTGTGCCAGTAACCGAGCCGTTTTTCCATTTTTTGGGTCTAAAAGGGCCAAAACCGCTTTAAAGTTGTACCTTGCGATTTTTTGCGCTTTTTCGTGAATCGATAAAGAGACGAAGGAGATTAAAATTACGAAAAAGGCTCCGTTACCGACACAGATTAACTCTTTATCAACAACTCCCTCGCTTACTTTATTAGCTTATCTCTTACGGTTTAGTCGAAAACTGCATAATAGCAAAGGTCGCATCTTTGACGGCAGTGGAGGTACCCAGGATCATCAAGATACAGATCATATTATAATCTTGTCCGTGACAAGTACCGATTGAAGTCGCCAAGGCCACATATGTTACAGACAGATTCAAAATATCCTCACTTTATCAGTTTTCTATATATACGTCATATAATTGATAAAGTGAAATGAGGACTGCGTGAATCCAGTAGGATGGAACGTGCGTGTGCGATAGAGGGGTGCTTCCCCCCCCCCCCCCACGCACAAATATTGCCATGACCACGAAAATACTCCCAAGCTTCAAAGAGCACAGTAAGCTGCTTAACCGGTTAAAACTAAATGCAATCACGATATGACACACGAGCAGCTTTGAAGTGCTAACTAGATTAGAACCTTGTTTCCGTTCAGTGCACACATTATCTTGATATGGCTTCACCAATTCTCCATTTTACTATACACGGAAAGAGTGTAGAGGGGAAAATATCCCGAATAATACCGGGGAAATGCCTCGAGCATCAAACGCGTATACACGTCAATGTTTGAAGTTCTGAATAATATATACGTCTTGCTCTTAAAATCGATTCAACGTTGGCAGGTAAACAACAAAGTCAACAAATGGCTTGGCTAATTAATTTCTAGCCGGGGTTCCTGCATCGAGCATTTCGAGATCAGAAAATACACCGAGACCGATCACAGAGTTGAAAACTGTGCGGGATACACCGACCGGGAAGTTGAGATTAGGTATGTTTGGTTGTCGAGTTCATAACAAGACGCAATGTGGTTATTAGCTCTGTTTGGTTGTCCACGAAATCTAGATGATAACTACATTTCTTGTGTTTGTTTGTACAGGCTAGATTTTGTTTACTACATATGATTGCCTATTATGACGTCACAACGGAAACCGAAATCTAGTTAATAACTACATTGCATCTTGTTATGAACTGGACAACCAAACACACTTATTAACTAGATTTCGGTTTCCGTTGTGACGTCATAATAGGCAATCATGCAGTAAACGAAATCTAGCCTGGACAAACTAACGCAAAAAATCTAGTTATCATCTAGATTTCGTGGACAACCAAACAAAGCTAATAGGTATCAATAAACGACTTTGGACGAAACATATACATCTATTATAGAACCCTCGCACATTTTACAACAAACCGATATGTTTTGAAACTTGAAAACCACAATCGAAATTCATACCATGCTTCATTCTGCGATCGTCATCTAATAAGACAGAAGGATGTACGCTAATTTCAAAAGATTTTTATTTACATTTTAATACCAACACAGAAGCAAATAAAGTCCATCTGGGCCTGCCATCCACAAAGCAGAGTTGGGACAAAAACAGCGGCAAGCTTGTCATCACCACGGTGACTACCTTTGAAAATCTGCAAGCTCCGACTGTGATTGGCTGTTCATCATTTCACCCCGAGGGCTAACTCCCGATTTATTGGCCCGAACCGTTGCTGATGGAATGTACGGGCAGGGAACGAAAGCAGATTCACCCGACCATATAGTAAAAAACCACTGGCGGAATCAAATGTTTGCATAGCAGTATGTTTTGTTCCTGCATTGGGTATGAAGGTAAAAACCATCTCGCTGAGCACACCGTCTGTGCAGTGTCTTAACGCCCCACAATTTGCGAGAGCTGCAAAATTCGATACCCCCCACGCGGAGGTAACATCCAACCCTCTCAACCCCTCCACACCCTTGGCTTTTGAAAGTATCGAGAACAACGGCCGAGAACAAAGAGTAGCGCAGCAAAGAGTCGCTGGGTCATCACCGAGCTTTACCACTATACTCCAATTCACGTTAAGAAGTGGAGTGGACTTGCAGCTTCCTCAAAGACCCACTGCCGCGAGGAATGTGTTAAGAGTCTTAAAACTGTACGTAGAGCAATTTGTCGGGCTCAAGACATGGCTTGTAAGATTTAAAACTCGTAGCTCGTGTCTAGCAGCAGTGGGTCCTTGAGGAAGATGCACATCCACTCGCCTTCTTAACGTGAAATGGAGTTCAGTTCAGTCCAGAGTCGCGGGCGACCAGGCTCAGGTTGGACCACAAGCCAGTCTGCCATCATCGATTATTGGAGCCTTCCAGAGACAGGTGGTGAATAATAATGCGCCGAGATAATTAGCTTCCCAAATCAACTCGCCATAGGTGACGGAAACGACATTCCACTGTCCCACCCGGCGAAGCGGAAGAATGCTTTTCGGATAGCTCAGTTGGTAGAGCACCTGACCGGCAATCAGGAGGTCCCCTTATCCCACCCGGCGAAGCGGAAGAATGCTTTTCGGATAGCTCAGTTGGTAAAGCACCTGACCGGCAATCAGGAGGTCCCCTTATCCCACCCTAAGTTGGGAGAATGCGTGCCCTGATAGCTCAGATGGTAGAGCACCTGACCGGCAATCAGGAGGTCCCCTTATCCCACCCGGCGAAGCGGAAGAATGCTTTTCGGATAGCTCAGTTGGTAAAGCACCTGACCGGCAATCAGGAGGTCCCCTTATCCCACCCTAAGTTGGGAGAATGCGTGCCCTGATAGCTCAGATGGTAGAGCACCTGACCGGCAATCAGGAGGTCCCCTTATCCCACCCTAAGTTGGGAGAATGCGTGCCCTGATAGCTCAGATGGTAGAGCACCTGACCGGCAATCAGGAGGTCCCCTTATCCAACCCGGCAAAGCGAGAGAATGCAGTGTTCCTGGATAGATCAGTTGGTAGAGCACCTGACCGGCAATCAGCAGGATCCGGGTTCGAATCCCGGTTCAGATGCACAGTCTTCTAGTTCCCTATATACCCCTCCATCCATTGCTACTGATATCTGCTTAAGTGCCGGTTTTTCAGTGGCCCGTTAAGATGCTAACGGTCCGTTAGCAAGAAAATTAGAGCCCCTGATTGGACGTTGCTAAGCAAACAAGTTAACAGACAATTAGATATTTACCGTCCCACTGACAAACCAGGTCTATACCGGTGTCTAACATAATGTGGTATAACTCTTTCTTACAACAGCTCGGTGAAACAAATCAACATAAAGGCACAGGTTAATCCTATGTTAAGATTTAGGAAAATCAGAGGCCATCGAGAAAAGCCTTGCTAAATTTACCCACATCTGTTGAAAAGTATAGTTAGCGTGTTTTCCAAGGAATTGTGGCTAATTTCAGCAAGCCTAACCGTAACACAAAATCGATTCTAATGCTTAATCTTAAAGCTATATGTTTTATTCTTTTGGGCATGCCTTTAATAATTAGTCTGTAAAACAAAATTTGGCATAGAATTACACGCCAATTTGAATACCAGTCAAACATATTAACGAAAAGTTGCCTAACGATCCGTCGCATGGTTTTTAATTTTAAACCATGCGTACATATATACGCATGATGCGAGAAAGCCCCTCCCCAGAACACTTAACAAAGGGTCAGAGCCCCCCCCCCCCCCCCCCGCTTTTTGGCACACTTCCGAGTCGAGATTCGTCTGCGTCCAAAAGACGCGTGACCCGCGACCGTTAACGGCGTCGTCTCGCCCATGAAGCCCGCCAACCGAATCCAATGCAAATGAGCGAAAGCCGACGGGAGGGGGGGGGGGGGGGGGGCGAAAGCGCCGCAAGTTGGGCGCAAACTTTGTGCGGGTTCATCGTGTGATTCCAGGGTGTAAATCGCGTGCCAGACGCGAAGATGAGAGCGGTCAGGGTTCAGTGGGCCGTCGTGGGTGCCGAGGCGTTGCTCTCGATGACGGGGGTCGCGTTTGTGTGAGTCTTTTTTTGATACACTTTATGCATTCGGCTCTGCACTGCGATTTCGTAACTCTGACTTTGCCGTTCGCGGTTACAAAGTTCAAAAATTAACATGGACAACAATAGGGATTTTATCCATCGGAACCGATAACAGCGTAAGGTAAAAGTTAAACAATCGCTGGCCTGGAGAAGCTTTGGAGAAGCTTTGGAGAAGCTTTGGAGAAGCTTTGGAGAAGCTCTGGAGAAGCTTTGAAGAAGCTCTGGAGAAGCTCTGGAGAAGCTCTGTATAAGCTCTGGAGAAGCTCTGGAGAAGCTTTGGAGAAGCTTTGGAGAAGCTCTGGAGAAGCTCTGGAGAAGCTTTGGAGAAGCTCTGGAGAAGCTCTGGAGAAGCTCTGGAGAAGCTCTGTATAAGCTCTGGAGAAGCTCTGGAGAAGCTTTGGAGAAGCTCTGGAGAAGCTTTGGAGAAGCTCTGGAGAAGCTCTGGAGAAGCTCTGGAGAAGCTTTGGAGAAGCTTTGGAGAAGCTCTGGAGAAGCTTTGGAGAAGCTCTGGAGAAGCTTTGGAGAAGCTTTGGAGAAGCTTTGGAGAAGCTCTGGAGAAGCTTTGAAGAAGCTCTGGAGAAGCTCTGGAGAAGCTCTGTATAAGCTCTGGAGAAGCTTTGGAGAAGCTTTGGAGAAGCTCTGGAGAAGCTCTGGAGAAGCTTTGGAGAAGCTCTGGAGAAGCTCTGGAGAAGCTCTGGAGAAGCTCTGGAGAAGCTCTGTATAAGCTCTGGAGAAGCTCTGGAGAAGCTTTGGAGAAGCTCTGGAGAAGCTTTGGAGAAGCTCTGGAGAAGCTCTGTAGAAGCTCTGGAGAAGCTTTGGAGAAGCTTTGGAGAAGCTCTGGAGAAGCTTTAGAGAAGCTCTGGAGAAGCTCTGGAGAAGCTCTGGAGAAGCTTTGGAGAAGCTTTGGAGAAGCTTTGGAGAAGCTCTGGAGAAGCTTTGGAGAAGCTCTGGAGAAGCTTTGGAGAAGCTCTGGAGAAGCTTTGGAGAAGCTCTGGAGAAGCTCTGGAGAAGCTTTGGAGAAGCTCTGGAGAAGCTCTGGAGAAGCTTTGGAGAAGCTTTGGAGAAGCTCTGGAGAAGCTTTGAAGAAGCTTAGGAGAAGCTTTGGAGAAGCTTTGAAAAAGCTCTGGAGAAGCTCTGGAGAAGCTCTGGAGAAGCTTTGGAGAAGCTTAGGAGAAGCTCTGGAGAAGCTTTGGAGAAGCTCTGGAGAAGCTCTGGAGAAGCTTTGGAGAAGCTCTGGAGAAGCTCTGGAGAAGCTCTGGAGAAGCTCTGGAGAAGCTCTGTAGAAGCTCTGGAGAAGCTTTGGAGAAGCTTTGGAGAAGCTCTGGAGAAGCTTTAGAGAAGCTCTGGAGAAGCTCTGGAGAAGCTCTGGAGAAGCTTTGGAGAAGCTTTGGAGAAGCTTTGGAGAAGCTCTGGAGAAGCTTTGGAGAAGCTCTGGAGAAGCTTTGGAGAAGCTCTGGAGAAGCTTTGGAGAAGCTCTGGAGAAGCTCTGGAGAAGCTTTGGAGAAGCTCTGGAGAAGCTCTGGAGAAGCTTTGGAGAAGCTTTGGAGAAGCTCTGGAGAAGCTTTGAAGAAGCTTAGGAGAAGCTTTGGAGAAGCTTTGAAAAAGCTCTGGAGAAGCTCTGGAGAAGCTCTGGAGAAGCTTTGGAGAAGCTTAGGAGAAGCTCTGGAGAAGCTCTGGAGAAGCTCTGGAGAAGCTTTGGAGAAGCTTTGGAGAAGCTCTGGAGAAGCTTTGGAGAAGCTTTGGAGAAGCTTTGGAGAAGCTCTGGAGAAGCTTTGGAGAAGCTTAGAAGAAGCTTTGGAGAAGCTCTGGAGAAGCTCTGGAGAATCTTTGGAGAAGCTTTGGAGAAGCTTTGGAGAAGCTCTGGAGAAGCTTTGGAGAAGCTTTGGAGAAGCTTAGGAAAAGCTCTGGAGAAGCTCTGGAGAAGCTTTGGAGAAGCTTTGGAGAAGCTTTGGAGAAGCTTTGGAGAAGCTCTGGAGAAGCTCTGGAGAAGCTCTGGAGAAGCTTTGGAGAAGCTTTGGAGAAGCTTTGGAGAAGCTTTGGAGAAGCTCTGGAGAAGCTCTGGAGAAGCTTTGGAGAAGCTTTGGAGAAGCTTTGGAGAGACTCTGGATATGCTTTGGAGAAGCTCTAGAGAAGCTCTGGAGAAGCTTTGGAGAAGCTTTGGAGAAGCTTTGGAGAAGCTTTGGAGAAGCTTTGGAGAAGCTCTGGGGAAGCTCTGGGGAAGCTCTGGAGAAGCTTAGGAGAAGCTCTGGAGAAGCTTTGGAGAAGCTCTGGAGTAGCTTTGGAGACCTGGAGAAGCTCTGGAGAAGCTCTGGAGAATGTTTGGAGAAGCTTTGGAGAAGCTCTGGAGAAGCTTTGGAGAAGCTCTGGAGAAGCTCTGGAGAAGCTCTGGAGAAGCTCTGGAGAAGCTTTGGAGAAGCTTTGGAGAAGCTTTGGAGAAGCTTTGGAGAAGCTCTGGAGAAGCTCTGGAGAAGCTTTGGAGAAGCTTTGGAGAAGCTTTGGAGAAGCTCTGGATATGCTTTGGAGAAGCTCTAGAGAAGCTTTGGAGAAGCTCTGGAGAAGCTCTGGAGAAGCTTAGGAGAAGCTCTGGAGAAGCTTAGGAGAAGCTCTGGAGAAGCTTTGGGGAAGCTCTGGAGAAGCTTAGGAGAAGCTCTGGAGAAGCTTTGGAGAAGCTTTGGAGAAGCTCTGGAGAAGCTCTGGAGAAGCTCTGGAGAAGCTCTGGATATGCTTTGGAGAAGCTCTAGAGAAGCTCTGGGGAAGCTTTGGAGAAGCTTAGGAGAAGCTCTGGAGAAGCTTAGGAGAAGCTCTGGAGAAGCTTTGGAGAAGCTCTGGAGAAGCTCTGGAGAAGCTCTGGAGAAGCTCTGGAGGAGCTCTGGATATGCTTTGGAGAAGCTCTAGAGAAGCTCTGGGGAAGCTTTGGAGAAGCTTAGGAGAAGCTCTGGAGAAGCTTTGGAGAAGCTCTGGAGAAGTTTTGGAGACCTGGAGAAGCTCTGGAGAATCTCTGAGAATGTTTGGAGAAGTGTGGAAGAATAAAGGGGATTTTTTTCGAAAGGCCTTTGAATGGTTTGCAAAATATTTTTTTTACAGACTAATTGTAAGTGACAGCCCAAAACAAAATAGCTAGTGCAATATGCAATTCATAAAGCTTTCGTGTAAAGTATGAATAATTTTAGTTTAATGGTTAAATTTGCTGAATATTCAGAATATCTGCCAAAAATTTATTTTAAGGGTTTGAACTTTGAAGTTTTGTTGTAAATTATCAGCAAGCCTAATAAAATAACACAGAACAGATTCTACATTATTTGAAAGCCTTATAAATTGCCTAGACCACTAGCTATTTGGTTGTGGGGTGTAAAAAAATAATGTACATAGTAATTCGTAGACGAAAGGGTTCCCCCACCTTACGGCAATTTATTTCAATAGGTTCACATAGGTATATATTATATAGGTCATGTCGAACTCTGAAGAGCAGTTGCTATTCCAATTTCAATTATACACTGATGAAAACAAATTTAAAAAGTAATCATCTAATGTATATTACTGGCTGAGTATATATTTATGTATACTCTCAATAATATCCTGTTTTATATCCGTTTCTAAACGAAAAAAGTTATTAATTTATTTTTAGAAATGTTTACTGCAGGTTCCATTTCTATTATATATATATATATATATATATAGGAATTCCGATCACCAAACTCACTTTTCCAATATCTAGCAGCCGCGTCCCTTTCCAAATGACCATTCAAAATTGATCGGAAACTCATCCGACGGCGTCACACCGACCCTCATCAGAAGACCAGTCAGTCTCATTGAAAAGAACGCGCACACACCAGACCAATCGGTATTATTATTGCATTCCAAACCACTGACCTTATCGCAAATTTTCCAACCCGCAAAATGAAAAATTCAACGCCACACGAACGGCGAAAACAGACCAAAAAAAAAGCACCACCGACAGGAATGCCAGCTATTCGAGAGGAATTCATCATCATCCCTTTGCATCGCATACAGTTGGACCCAGTGGCGTAGTCGAGGGTATACGCAGGTGTGTACGGCGTATACTCACATTTTATTTTCGAAATTAGCGTATGCTCACATTTTTACAAGAAATACGAAGGTATACGCTGGTACCTACGCAAAGTTCTAGCTTTTAAATGTCTAATTTTTGCGAGTTTTCCATACTTGTTCTATGTTTCACACTTTTTATACCCATTCACCTTATCTTACCCATTTCCCACCCACCCATAGCACACCCATTTACCCACTACCCATTTATCCATTTACCTTTGAGGCGCAAATCGAGATATGTGGACGTGTTTTAGTGAAACCCAAGCGAAAATAGTCGTAAGCGCCATACAACAATGTTCGACATGTGAAAATAGGGTGTGTTGGTAATGACGAAACCGTGGAAATAATAATCCAGTTTCATTTTTACCACCCCACCCCGCCGGTCGACGAAACATTAGCGCATACCCACTTTATTTCCAGCACTACGCCACTGGTGGGACCCCACGCGCCACATCGGCGGCTCGTTCGATGCATGACATGCCCGCGAGTGTTGCGCGACGCCACATGCCTCCTTTGAGCGGGATGCGTGCGGGATGCGTGCGGGATACGGGCGGGATGAGTTTGCACGGGTCCCGTGGGAATTCGCGAAGCGCCTGCAGCGATCCCAGCCAATTTCACGGCGCTAAGAGTAGAGGACGATGATGCTGGATCCGGGGTCCCCTCAGCTACCTGCAGACCTGTACTGTTTATGGGGTTGGTACGATTATGGATGTATTTCGCTGGGGTTAGGTTTTTGACATCGCTTATATGTATACCTACATAGAGGCTGTGTGATGTGATGGTTTTTCTTTTGGGAAGATGTACGTTCATTTTCACTATCGATTTGTGAGCATGGGAAATATACGCCCGAGTAATATTTTTTCGATGCAAGTCCAGAGTGCATGAAACTTTCATTGGTTTACGACGGCGTTTCTTTATACTTTATTCACACGTGTTTTTTTTTGATGCGTGCTTCGTACAAATCGAAAACCCGAGCGCGAACTACAACAACCGGGGTCGTCGAGTCGTTTACAATATTGTTACCATTCTGTTGACATGGATTTGGAAAACACAACAGTTTTTGACCGTTTCGTTTATTATTATCAAAACATAAAATAGGACCAAATCAATTGCATATTAGATTCAAGTTCAAGCAGATCAATGGTAGATGTCCCACAGCCAAAGAGCAGTACAAAATGACCAAAAGATCAAACGTATCACAGCTTCAGTTTAAAGGTTGTGCAAATGGTAAACAAAATTAATTTACAATTTCCTCATGGTTTCGTTTGCTGTCGATCGGCAGATGGAACCGCCTTCGTCCCTTGGTTTATAGTTTGATTTAGGGCCGGATTTACAATGTCCAGTTAAGTGTTAACTGCCAGCTAAGTTCGTTATCTACATCTTACCTGAGAGTTAACACTTTAAGACATTGAAAACCGGCTCTTATAGGCATTAGGTACGTTATAAGTTAAATACTATCGCTAAGATAACAACCAATTCCTTCACAAAATGTCGTTCCATATACGGATAATCCCGTGAATATATAAAAAAAACGCATATATATATATATATATATATATATATATATATATATATATATATATATATATATATATATATATATATATATATATATTTATATTTATATAGGTATGTTAACTTTGTGTGGCATCGAGCTGTTGCAGGCTTTGCGATTTGGAAACAGTACAATATATAGGTACGAGTTTCCTTTGACTTGTTACCTGTATTTGACATCAAACGCAGAGATCCGATGGCGAGTGTACCGTCGAGGGGAAAGAGAGCAACGGTGTGCACATCAGACGGAATACAAATAAATACTAAATTAGAAAAATAAATAAACAGGCACTGTACGGAAATGCCATGGGTCACGGCAGATGTATAGTTCGTTCGCGAATCACTGGTCAAATCCACTTCAGGGCTTCGGACAATGCCATTGTTAACACAGATATGTATCTTGACATGTGTCAAGAATTTGCACCAACTCTGTCCCATTCTCAGCCCTGTGTTGCCAATTTTCGGGGAAACCTCTTCATTGCCAATCATCAGGTAGGTAAGCACACAAGAGGGACGAAAGTGACAACGCAGCTATTTGCAAGGAGATCCGTCAGTTGTCACTCTCGAAGAGAACACAATAGCGCTTAGCTGAGCTTACCAGGGTCGGCACGCGTCTTCCTAACCCAAAATATCAAGTGGTTTTGACCAGTAATTCGTGAACGAACTATACTGTCGACGCAATGGTATTGATCGGGACGTAGATGAGTGTGTGTGTGTGTGTGTTTGTGTGGTAGCTAGCACGTACATCCAGAGAGACTCGATGTCCGGAAAGTCGTAAGAATTATCGACGTCCAGCCATCAATTCGGAGAGATGGATCATTTTACGAATGTCATGTGTCTGTCGGCGAAACTAATCTAGTCGGGTCGGGTCTCGTTCCAGAGAGAAGCACAATTATTTCATCCATGGCATGCGCCCCTCGACGTACATTCCCCCCCGACACGCATGGCCAAAAAGCCGAGAGTTCGGCGGTGACTCGACGAGAGGCGAATACGAATGAGCAGACGTGACATCAGATCCGATACCATGGTAACACGATTCATAACATGGTCATGATAACATGAGCATCTGATGTCGATGCCGCAAAGCCCAAACGACCTGTTATCGATAACTGATAACTGATAATTATCAGCATTCTGTGGCAGCATGCATTGTTCGTATCGGCTCTGAATGGCTTAGAGCGGTTTAAATATTGTAGCTTCAATATTTAAATTGTTGTCAATCCGTCCGCTGCTTTTTAGCGCAGCTTCCCACTATGTCTCTGTAAGAGGTTTCTAGTTGTACAGTACTTTGAAAGAGTTATAGGCGTTTTTGTTTTGCTCATTTGCTATTAATACCCGGTAATAAGTTCCCAAAACATCCCATTATAAATGTTAACGCTATCATCATTAATAAGTCAACACCACTGACCGTGCAGAATAACTTGCAGTAGTGATACGCAGTGTTTAGCATGTAAGTATCTAACGGTAAAGTTTGCCAGATAAGTTTATTTGTTCGTCTCAAACCATGTTACAAGTAAAGTTGGTCTCAAAAATGAAGCATTATCACTTTTGTTGCAATACAGCGTTGACAACCAATCGACCAGCACGTTTTCCAGCAAATATAAGTGTAATATTTATAAGTGATGGTTTACTTAGGCCCATGTTTTACCAAGTTTGCCAACTCCTAGTTGAGATCCCAACTAGGCGAGTTACAACTGAATTTGCTGCATGTGATTGGCTGAATTCAGTTGTAACTTCTAGTTGGGATTTCAACTAGGAGTTGAACGATTTGGTAAAACAGGGCATTAGTGCCGTGCAGAACTCGTTACTAAGAACCGGCCTGTTACTATGCCCAAGTGTCAGCTAAGTTTGTTATCTCCAAGGTCACAGCCAGCCAAATACCTCTACTTCGATGTCAACAGACAGTTAGCACATTAACTAGACACTGTAAAACCGGCTCTAACTGAACCAAATTGTATAAATTCCACAAATGCCACACCATCGATGCGATACATATAAACAACTCAATATAATAATAGAAAGTATGACCACTCTTTCAAACAAAACAAATACATTTTCGGTTTCGTATCCGCGGTTTTAATTTGAAAAGCGATCGACTGAACACGATGCCCGCTGGCCACTCGCGTATATTTCACCGCCGACTAACCCTCAATAAAACCCGTGTAGCAAATTCCATCGTGAACCCCCCGGCCCGGACGCGCTATTCCGTTTCGCGCCTCGTAGACGCAATGTTAAATTTCCTGCATTTAGATGTGCTTTCTGGCAGTTTGTCCGGTGCTGGCATTAAAAAATTACCCAGGGTACACAGTTCGAGAACCTACTGTGATGTTTCAGGAGTAATACAATTAAAAACTTGAGTACATTCTCGACAACGCACCAGAGTTCGGAGATGCACACAGAAATGACGAAGATTTGAGGCAAGGAAACGATTTCATAGTGAAATACGATGTGAATACGATGATTCAAGTCGTCCAATTGACTTTGATACCAGTTTGCTACCAATATGGTACCAATATTTTACACTGCCAGTGTGATTGCCAGACAGTATAAATTTAACATTGCGTCTACGAGGCACGAAACGGAATTGCGCGGCCCGGCGCCAGACTAAACAATTCGGAAAAAGCCCGAGATCGATCGCGCCGGAAAGCGATTGTCACGCTCGGACGTAAAATCGGCAAAGTTACGAGCGCTCGTTTTGCCGAAGAAATAAATCGCACGCCGCCGGCCCGAGTGCAATTATTATATATACACGCCACGCGACAGCTGCCCCACCTGACAAAAGGTGTCACGCGCTGTGTACATTGTGTGTAACGAGTGCGTGTCGAATGTTAACCCACGTGGTATATTGCTAAACTGTAGTTGATGTGACAATGGGAATTATTGATAGCGCCTAATCGAAACGCACGTCATGTCTCTGGCGAGGAATAGGTTACGGTTACACGGTTACACTTCAATTTCCATGAAAATGTCCATCCTTGAAATACAATCATTCTTCTATACTTGGATGTCGTGTTTAATTCGGTTTATTTATGAAGGTTTGATTGGACATATAAATTATTTCTTATGATCTGTAATTATTACCCCGTTAAATCCAAAATTCTAAATTTAAAATCAAAATTCAAAGACAAACTCAAATTCCCTGTCATCTTCATTAGTAGGTGCAAATCGCAAAGCATGCTTGGATGGAATTTTTGTAGTGCGCTTCGCATCATGGGACTATGTATTAAGAGTGGTATTCTCATGCATCACTTCTATTTTATTCAGGCAGCGGTAATTTGCTTAATTTAATATTCAATTCCAAACGCACGGCATGATGATGCAAAATCATATACTTTTAGTGCCTTGGTGTCAAACCACCGCCCTCAATTGGCCGTGCACTCGAACGTGTACAGGTACATAGGCAGTGGCGTAACTAGGTATACCTGGGCCTCGGGGCAAGAATATTCCCAGCCCCCCCCCCCCCCCCCCCCCCCAGCCCCGGGGAGCGACCGCTGGCGACGGAAAAAAAACTATATTGTATATTGTTTTGCACGGCAAAAAAATTTATTCTGTGTCAATCAAGGTGCCCGAACGCAAAGTCATTATACGAAACCCGCGTCAACGAATGAAGGGACCTACCAAGTTGTGTTCATGTTTACTGTTGCCACTTCATGAAACCCCTGAAGTAGAACTCAAAATTACGTTGTATGAGCTGCCAGAAATCTGTATAGTTCTGAAATTCCCATGTCGCTTTTCCGTTTTAATGGTAACGCAAATCAATGATAAATTGGACGTGAGTCGAGACTGGAGTTGCCATATAAGATGATTTCGTCGGCCGGCGGGCCCCCTTAGTTGGATAACCTCTGGGCCCCGGGGCGGTCGCCCCACTCGCCCCTACGGTAGTTACGCCACTGGGTATAGGTATGTATGTGAAATCGAGTTTATTTTATATGTACAATCTAATTCTTTTGATCGAATCCTCGTGGAAATCTAGCCCCGTTCCACTTTCCAAAAAGCTCTTCATGGAACGATCCCTGGCGGTGTCAATCACGTGGCTTAATTCAAATGTTCGCCGAAAGAATTCGTTAAAACCTCGATTTGAATATATTCAATAACTATAGTCAATTTCACTGAATGCCAATTTTTCAATGCAGTCAATTTCATGTGTTTTCAATTTGTTCGAGGTGTCAGCTACTTTCAGAAGCACATTACATATGCGACGCAAAACCCCCAGGAGGGAGAATTCTGTCATATGTTGACTGGAAAATTTCGTAGACGGATGGCAAAAAAAAATTAAATAACTTTACCGAAACATTTTCGAAACATTTCAAGAATGATATATTTTACAAAACTTCCATCGCCAAGTAAGCTAACTCTCACTGCTCCAGTACGGGATAGGCAACTAGTGTGCCGTGCCAGCTCTCACTGCTCCGATACGGGATAGGCAACCAGTATGCCGTGCCAGCTCTCACTGCTCCGGTACGGGATAGGCAACTAGTATGCCGTGCCAGCTCTCACTGCTCCTGTACGGGATAGGCAACTAGTATGCCGTGCCAGCTCTCACTGCTCCGGTACGGGATAGGCAACTAGTATGCCGTGCCAGCTCTCACTGCTCCGGTACGGGATAGGCAACTAGTATGCCGTGCCAGCTCTCACTGCTCCGGTACGGGATAGGCAACTAGTATGCCGTGCCAGCTCTCACTGCTCCGGTACGGGATAGGCAACTAGTATGCCGTGCCAGCTCTCACTGCTCCGGTACGGGATAGGCAACTAGTATGCCGTGCCAGCTCTCACTGCTCCGGTACGGGATAGGCAACTAGTATGCCGTGCCAGCTCTCACTGCTCCGGTACGGGTTAGGCAACTAGTGTGCCGTGCCAGCTCTCCCTGCTTCGGTACGGGATAGGCAACTAGTGTGCCGTGCCAGCTCTCACTGCTCCGGTACGGGATAGGCAACTAGTGTGCCGTGCCAGCTCTCACTGCTTCGGTACGGGCTAGGCAACTAGAATGCCGTGCCAGCTCTCACTGCTCCGGTACGGGATAGGCAACTAGCATGCCGTGCCAGCTCTCACTGCTCCCGTACGGGATAGGCAACTAGTATGCCGTGCCAGCTCTCACTGCTCCGGTACGGGATAGGCAACTAGCATGCCGTGCCAGCTCTCACTGCTCCGGTACGGGATAGGCAACTATAGTATCTTAAGAACGGTTAAACATTAAAACAAACAAACTAGGGGATTAATTAGCATCTTCTGACACGTATATATTTCACCTTTCACATAGCAATACATAATATAACGACATGATCTTCGTAATAGAGTTGATCTGACAGAAGATGACAGCTGGTAAGGCCTGGACACCGGGACGAGAAGAGGCAAGGAGGAGACAAGGAGGAAGGTGGCAAGGAGGAGACAAGGAGGAAGGTGGCAAGGAGGAGACAAGGAGGAGGCAAGAGGAAGGTGGCAAGGAGGAGACTAGGAGGAAGGTGGCAAGGAGGAGACAAGGAGGGAAGGTGGCAAGGAGGAGACAAGGAGGAAGGTGGCAAGGAGGATACAAGGAGGAAGGTGGCAAGAAGGAGACAAGGAGGAAGGTGGCAAGAAGGAGACAAGGAGGAAGGTGGCAAGAAGGAGACAAGGAGGAAGGTGGCAAGGAGGAGACAAGGAGGAAGGTGGCAAGGAGGGAAGGAGGCCGCGACGTCGAACGCGATTCATCGGAAGTGACGCGGCGTTGTTTAATTGCTCGCCGGTTCGATCACGCGCGGACGAGCAGTGTCAATGTGGATCGAGGTGTAATTGAACGGCGTCGACGTTCTTGTGTATGATCACGGTGCCGTCGCATCGGCGGCGGCGTAATTGCGTATTTATGGACGCGGGCGTCGATGCGACGGGGGGTTTCGTGGCGAGATGAAAGGAAATTGTTGTTGGAATACCAAGAGCGCGAATTTCGCGTGCCTCTGTTGTTATCCTACACGTTGTAACCTACACGTACCAACTTCGGGGAAATACATTGGAAAGGCTCTGAGATCCAGTTGCGTCATGATGTGCCGTGCTACAAAACTTCGAGCAATTTTATTTTATTGAGCTTTAATTTTAAATTGCATTAAATTAACTCACATTGATCAAGTTAGATCCATACAAAGCAAAAGGATTCTAAAAGATATATTATATATTATAGCCTGCAGCACATATCCTCTTTGAAAACAGCCATTTGCATATAGCAGGTTCCCCTAAATTCTCTTCAATACACAACAACACCATAGTTAAAAATTACCCGCATCACCGGGTCAAACTTGGTCGAAGCGGCGTGTTTATCCAAAATCTCGACAACGTTTTTAAAATTTCCTCTACTCTCCGTGGTCTATTTCCGATACGATCAAAATAAGACACATTACAGTGAGGGTTGATATCACAAAATTGTATTTCAGTCGGCCATGTCTATTACGTCATCATGCACCAATTACACCGTTCATCACACCGAAGTACGTTAGTAAAGAAGCCATCGGTTAGCGGTGGCCAACGAAGATTTACGAGGCGACCGAATGGCCGGCAATGTCAGCCGTAATTGAGGAGAGCGCGGCGAGAGCAGCACAGTGATGTCACAGACATAAGGTTGCCCAGACATTCTACCATAGACGATGGCAAAAAGTTGATGCTAGTAGTGTGGCCGGCAATCGCTGGGGTGCGTTGGCAACCTGTTTTAACATCATCTACCAGGCCGTGGCACAAGGTCAATTATAATCGAGGGACCCAATGTTCCTCAGGTGGTTACAGTTACCTTGGTTACACAACAAACAGTGGCTCCATCCCTTGACAGCCGGTGAAACTATTATTGCGGGCGGAGGGCTTTCGCATATAGCTGCTTTTAGTATGAGAGTGGAACATCTGGGTAACCTTATATCTGTGGTAATTGATCCTCTGTACAGACCAAACGCCTGAATCGATTGCGATTACATTTTCAGGGCGTCTACTTTTGTTCTCAACCTAGATCCCTGCGTTCTTCAAGAAAATCCTGCATATCCCTCCCTTCCAATCAGAAACAAGAGCAATATTCGAAATTGGGAAAATTAGGAAAAGTACGGTAATTGATCTGAAAGCGCGTATTTTCTTCCAAATTTTCCCAAAATCAAATATTTCTCTTCAACACCATCAAACCACATCGAAACATCAAGACCTGGCTGTTTACGACGTTCCGAATTCAACTTCTCTGCTACAAACAGCTACGCTCATCATCAACGCGAACACTGAGGCAGAGTTTCCTATAGTAAATAGAGATGCCTAGAGACGCTGCAGCGAGTGACCACTCGAAAAGTGTCCCCGGTTGACCTTGGCTGACCCTACGCGCGGAAGGTGGGTCAGGTCAGCCCGATATCGACCCGTCGACGCTCGGACCCAGACGCCGCCCCCGCCGAACGGCGTGCAAGGGACGCGCAATGCGTCGCACCGCACTACAATCTTATCTCCATTTCACGTTTAGAAGGAGAGTGGATTTGCATCTTCCTCGAGGACCCACTGCTGCTAGACATGAACGAATAGTTTATAAACTCACAAGCCGTGTCTTTAAGCCAGAAAAAAAGGCTCTACGGACAGTTTTTAAACTTTTAACTCGTGTCTAGCAGCAGTGGGTCCTCGAGGAAATGGCAAATTCACTCTCCTTCTTAACGTGAAATGGAGTTTAGCCGCGATGCCTCAGCATGGGACTGCCTCCTTTGGTATTCTACCAACTCTTGCAACTAAATATAAAACAAAATACTATTTCGGTCAAAAACAAACCCTGACAACATGAATCTTTCATAATTATGATAAGAAATATAAACAAATAAATAGTTGATAAGAGTAAACACAATTTTCGATAGTATAAGAAGATACCAACATGTTTGAGTAAAGATGGTGACAGGATTTCAGTCGGTTCAAGTTGGTACTCATGAACGCTAGTGATAATAATAATAGTGATAATAATAGTGATAATAGTGATAGCGGAAATGATCTTCTTAAATAAATCTAACTGTACCTATACAAATCCGGTTATGAACCAAATCACGAATATCTGTTCGAATACGATTCCTAAAATTTGAAAATAACGATGCAGATTACGGTTATATTGACAATTTAAAATGCGGGCTTCGGTTCCGATTCCGGTACTAAAACAAATCGCGAATAACTGTGGGTGTATTCCGTATCAATGGAACCGGAGCGACAAGGCCAGCCGACCGGTTGATGGAAACCGGTTGAATATGCAACCGGACCAACACAGCTGATGATTGCGGAACAGCGCGCCGTTTACAAGAACAACATGTTTCGAACCGGTCGCTCTGGTTTCGAAATATGGAACATGCCATGTGCGAATACGTTCTTTTACACAATCGAAAACCTGAGTATCGATTGTGTAAAAATGTATCGATATGAAGATAAGGGTAACCGATCGGTAGCTAAAAGTTGCCTGCTTATTCCAATGGACCGGGCTACCGATAAAAATCGATAACTCGTCGATAACTTTACACAACCGCTGTCCTAATTACGTGAAAATAACGTCATGTTCGGATTCCGGTCCTGGCTTGGATCTCTGGAAAAATCTAACCAAAACAATAAAAAAGCAAACACAAACTCCGAGTTTGTTGAACCTTCCAAAACAAATTCATGAAAGCGTACACATGAATCGATATCTTCCAACACACATAACGGTTCCCAGTGCCGTTTCCGGTTCAAGGAAAGATATTAACACAATTTCCGATTCGATGTAGCCCCAGATAGAGGTTACCCAGATTTTCCACTCCCATACAAAGACGCCACGCGAAAGCCCTCCGTCTGCAATAATAGTTTCGCCGGCAGTCGATTGATGTTGTCACTATTTGTTCATTGTTGAGTTACCAAGGTAACTGCAACCACCTGAGGAACATTGGGTCCCTTGATTATATTGACCTTGTGCCATGGCCTGGTAGATGATGTTAAAACAGGTTGCCAACGCACCCCAGCGATTGCCGGCCAAACTACTAGCATCAAATTTTTGCCGTTGCCATGGCTGGGTATGGTAGAATGTCTGGGTGACCTTATGTCTGTGATACAGCTACATATAAAAATTTAGACAAGATTTGTTTTGGGGATGCTGGCAAACTGTAATTGCACCAATCTTTTCGCCTCGCGCCGACGGAAATCGATTCTCAATGCAGTTTTCAGTGTCATACAAGGATTCTTTTCGCAGGGTTGTTGCTCCAGGATACGAACCTGATATACCCAAGTAGCACAAAAACCGTAATCACGAACGTTCGGTGGACGTCGAAAAGCCAACGGGCGATAACTTGCGTTCAACGTTCGGGTAGAACCTAAGCGAACGTTTGGCGAATGTGAAAGTTGAACGCAAGTTATCCTCAGTTAGCTTTTCGACGTCCACTGAACGTTCGAAATAACGTTCGCTAACTTTTTTTTGCTACTTGGGTAGGTTTACCTAGGTAAAGTGTGCATTCCTTTAAAAACTAACTATTTTTTTGAAAATATAACGGCCGTTTTCCAAAACATTTATCGTGATATATTACACTCAGATTGCACTTTAAAGCATAAAAGAAAGTTATCTTTGAGTGAAACAATCTCTCTCACTAATAAACAGCCCCAGCACAGTAGAACGAGATATGTCTCCACCGTGGTTAGACCGCCATTACGTTGATCACTTTCCACTCTGGGTTTTAGGCGAAGCAAACAGAAGCGCCAAGCACTCACTGATATTGTTCAAGTTTATTTAGTATTTTTTGTGTGATATACATGTATATACAAACCCCTGGCACCAAAGACGTGAGGCATTACACAATGGAGCTGGCGGGCAAAAGTGGCATGGCGTCTGGTATGGAGAACACCGAGGTGCCGTATAACCCAAGTCATTTGTCATTATTACGGTTTTTGCAATATTTTCATTACTTTGGCCTTTTCATTTTAATGTGGAAAGAAACCCAGCTTTATTTCGTGCGCGAAAGTTTTCTGAGAGTAATTTCTCCTAGAAAATCAAGGTGCATCGAGTTAAGTGTGGAGTGTGCACGTATGGCTGCTTAATCGAGTTCGCTTACAATTAAGTTAACAGAAATTTGACATTGGAATGATAAATTCTGTGTATAACTTCACATTATGACCGTCTATGAATTCCCAGGACTTTGGACGATAATTCGATTTTTGCTATACGAATATTCGAGTGATTGCCCTTACAATCTTATACCTCGTTCACACTACAAACTGGATCAAGATCAACTCTCTTCGCCATCAAAGATGGCGTTGATTGGGTTTCCACAACTCAGTTATCTATTTGAGTATTCGTGTTCCGTGTGCTATGAGTTCGGTGATCAAGTGAGGTTAGATTCGTCGCGATTTCCGGTTGTGTTCGTATCCCGAGCATATTCCGAACTTGCCCGAATGACTTGATCATGATCAAGTAAGGAAACAAGTGTGAACACCAACTGACTTTTGAAACCCAATCAACGCCATATTTGATCGAGTTGAGGACTTGACCATGATTAACTCGTGTAGTGTGAACGAGGTATTAGCGCGCGCGTTGGCTGCTTGGCTGATGCCCGGTCGCACCAACGTCCCAATCAGGGATTAACTCCTTGATCATTGTTTATCATTTAGTATGGTGTTTTACCATTAAAATCGTCAAATTAGATTGGACCTAATCTCAAATTTAATTTCTATTTAATTCATGATTATTTTCAGTAATTTAATAATACATTATTCGATTAATTTAATTTGACGATTTTAACCATATCAAATTACAATCAACGAGCAAAGTGGTAATGTCTGATAAGGCCGTTGGTGCAACTGGCCATACATGCATTGAATTCAAGGTTAAATTCAATGCATTGAACGAAACATTGAACCCTGTAAACCTGGCTGAAGTCACAATTGTCTAAAGTCCAGGGACATTTAAAGGCCCGAGGTACCTCAGGACTGACAAGCGGCGAGGACTACACGAATACTATAAATACCCGCGCAATTTCCTTGTCACAGTCAATACCACCCCATTGTCTACCAGTCCCAGACCCCAATTCAGCCGCTTGCATACGTGCAGGCACTCGACGTTTAATTTCGAACAAAGCAGCGACACTCGACTGGCGTCCACGACCGAGTGGAGACCGCGCCATGCTCGAACCGAGGAAAACCTTGGCGACGATCGGCCAATGCCGCGCGCAGTTTCCCGGCCACGCTGCCGGCAATTTCCCGGCCACGCTGCCGGCAGTTTCCCGCGACCAGCACAACACGCGGCACGCGTCCGGGAAATCGTTACTTTCGACGCCGCCAGTCGTGGAACCTTCATTCGCTGAGCGTCGTGGCTTTGGCGTGGTGTTCTCGTAATTTAGAGGATCCGTAGGTTTCCGTAGGCACTTGGTTAGGTTGGCGTCTGCGCAATAATGCGGAATGCATGCCTTTACCAGTCGAGCCCGTGAGAGAAGATGTCACGGCAAGGACTGCCCCCTTATGAGCTACCAACTCATGCTACAGTCTAGTCCGTGAGAGAAGATGCCACAGCAGGGACTGTCCCCTTTTGTACTACCAAACCATGCTACAGTCCAGTCCGTGAGAGAAGATGCCACAGCAGGGACTGCCCCCTTATGAGCTACCAACTCATGCTACAGTCCAGTCCGTGAGAGAAGATGCCACAGCAGGGACTGTCCCCTTTTGTACTACCAACTCATGCTACAGTCCAGCCCGTGAGAGAAGATGCCACAGCAGGGACTGTCCCCTTTTGTACTACCAACTCATGCTACAGTCCAGCCCGTGAGAGAAGATGCCACAGCAGGGACTGCCCCCTTTTGTACTACCAACTCATGCTACAGTCCAGCCCGTGAGAAAAGATGCCACAGCAAGGACTGCCCCCTTATGAGCTACCAACTCATGCTACAGTCCAGCCCGTGAGAGAAGATGCCACAGCAGGGACTGTCCCCTTTTGTACTACCAACTCATGCTACAGTCCAGCCCGTGAGAGAAGATGCCACAGCAAGGACTGCCCCCTTATGAGCTACCAACTCATGCTACAGTCCAGCCCGTGAGAGAAGATGCCACAGCAGGGACTGTCCCCTTTTGTACTACCAACTCATGCTACAGTCCAGCCCGTGAGAGAAGATGCCACAGCAGGGACTGCCCCCTTTTGTACTACCAACTCATGCTACAGTCCAGCCCGTGAGAGAAGATGCCACAGCAGGGACTGCCCCCTTTTGTACTACCAACTCATGCTACAGTCCAGCCCGTGAGAGAAGATGCCACAGCAGGGACTGCCCCCTTTTGTACTACCAACTCATGCTACAGTCCAGCCCGTGAGAGAAGATGCCACAGCAGGGACTGCCCCCTTTTGTACTACCAACTCATGCTACAGTCCAGCCCGTGAGAGAAGATGCCACAGCAGGGACTGCCCCATTTTGTACTACCAACTCATGCTACAGTCCAGCCCGTGAGAGAAGATGCCACAGCAGGGACTGTCCTCTTTTGTACTACCAACTCATGCTACAGTCCAGCCCGTGAGAGAAGATGCCACAGCAAGGACTGCCCTCTTATGAGCTACCAACTCATGCTACAGTCCAGCCCGTGAGAGAAGATGCCACAGCAGGGACTGCCCCCTTTTGTACTACCAACTCATGCTACAGTCCAGCCCGTGAGAGAAGATGCCACAGCAAGGACTGCCCCCTTATGAGCTACCAACTCATGCTGCAGTCCAGCCCGTGAGAGAAGATGCCACAGCAGGGACTGCCCCCTTTTGTACTACCAACTCATGCTACAGTCCAGCCCGTGAGAGAAGATGCCACAGCAAGGACTGCCCTCTTATGAGCTACCAACTCATGCTACAGTCCAGCCCGTGAGAGAAGATGCCACAGCAGGGACTGCCCCCTTTTGTACTACCAACTCATGCTACAGTCCAGCCCGTGAGAGAAGATGCCACAGCAAGGACTGCCCCCTTATGAGCTACCAACTCATGCTGCAGTCCAGCCCGTGAGAGAAGATGCCACAGCAGGGACTGCCCCCTTTTGTACTACCAACTCATGCTACAGTCCAGCCCGTGAGAGAAGATGTCACGGCAAGGACTGCCCCTTATGAGCTACCAACTCGTGCTACAGTCCAGCCCGTGAGAGAAGATGCCACGGCAGGGACTGCCCCCTTTTGTACTACCAACTCATGCTACAGTCCAGTCCGTGAGAGAAGATGTCACAGCAGGGACTGCCCCCTTTTGTACTACCAACTCATGCTACAGTCCAGCCCGTGAGAGAAGATGCCACAGCAAGGACTGCCCCCTTATGAGCTACCAACTCATGCTACAGTCCAGCCCGTGAGAGAAGATGCCACAGCAAGGACTGCCCCCTTATGTACTACAAACTCATGCTACAGTCCTTTTGTACTACCAACTCATGCTCCAGTCCAGCCCGTGAGAGAAGATGCCACAGCAAGGACTGCCCCCTTTTGAGCTACCAACTCATGCTACAGTCCAGCCCGTGAGAGAAGGTGCCACAGCAAGGACTGCCCCCTTTTGTGCTGCCAACTCATGCTACAGTCCAGCCCGTGAGAGAAGATGCCACAGCAAGGACTGCCCCCTTTTGTACTACCCACTCATGAATTTAGATTTTACTGTCGGCAAAACAAAGCACTAATTCGGTTACAAAAAAATAATTATTATTATCTTTCAATAAATAAATCTATTTCATAATTATGAGTAAAAATATCAACGAATAAATAGTTGAGAGATAAAAACATTAGCATTGATAGTACTAGAAGGTATAAAGATGGTGACAGGATTTCAGTTTTGTCAAATTGGCGCTTATGCAAGCTACAGTGACAACTAGCGCTCCCAGTGCAATGGTATCTTCTTAAATAAAACGAAATGTAGTTAGTTAAATACACTTCCTGGATAAACGCATTTAGATATTCCAATTCAGCATGAATGCGTGAGATGTACACAAAGAACAGATCACGTGTAAAGCGCGTTTCAAGTTTTTAGAGCTTAAAAATTGGTTCCGAACAAGAAGTATTTTTGCACTTCGTCATCCCGACAGTCTTACCTTTAATCTAAAACACTCACCGCCACTTGTCATACCCTATACTGCCTCGAACGGTACGACCAGAAAATCACTAGCTATAGTTTGGTCATTTTGTAATATCGTTGCAAATTTTGCAACTTTAGTCAAATTGCAATAGTTTCTTAAAAACAAGAATAAAGTTTGCTTATAGGTTTGCCCCCGAGTTGGAACGCGTCTCGCGTTGATGAGGTTCGAATCGGGAGTCCGTCTTCAGAGGACTTTGGAGAATGTCAGACTTCTCTAGAGTCCGTCTTCAGAGGACTTCGGAGAATGTCAGACTTCTGCAGAGTCAGTCTTCAGAGGACTTTGGAGAATGTCAGACTTCTCCAAAGTCCGTCTTCAGAGGACTTTGGAGAATGTCAGACTTCTGCAGAGTCAGTCTTCAGAGGACTTTGGAGAATGTCAGACTTCTCCAAAGTCCGTCTTCAGAGGACTCTGGGGAATGTCAGACTTCTCTTGAGTCCGTCTTCAGAGGACTTCGGAGAATGTCAGACTTCTGCAGAGTCCGTCTTCAGAGGACTCTGGGGAATGTCAGACTTCTCTTGAGTCCGTCTTCAGAGGACTTTGGAGAATGTCAGACTTCTTTGTTAAGAGTCCGTAATAGTTACTTTGTAACTATGGAAAATCATGGTTGCTATGGAAACTATTACTTCCCATAGTTACGGGCGTTATTTATCCAAACCAATAAAAGCGCAAAAATTATTTTTACATAATTTCAAAGCCTTATATACATTGCCTAGGAGGTAAGGTACTTTGGTGGGGCGATCACTTTTATAGTTTTCCACCTTGTTATTCCGCCATCGTTCAGGCGCCATCCACACGAAGTACGCAGTCGATTTGCGGGCGTCTCGTGTGACTTTACTCCCCCAGGGGGCGTCGGGCGTCGGGCGTCGGGCGTCGGGCGTCGGGCAACGCTAATTTCTAATTAGACCGACGTCCGCGTCATTGCGACGCCGTCGGGACGCTGAAAATTGACTCCTTTCCCGTCGTGCGTGGGCCCAGCACGACGCGTACACGCACGCGTGTAATTTGGAAAAATAATAAACTAGATTTTCAAAAGCGACGACGTGCGTCTATAGTTAATGTGAAGCCACGGTTTCATTAAAATCGAGTGATGAATGAGAGTTCACGTTTCAAATTGTGGATATCTTTCGCTCAGTATTACTTGCGTTTATATTTAAGTATAAGGGGTGTTTTGTGTATCGCGGAGAAATTCTGGAGCGGCTCAAAAGAAATGCGCTCAAAGAAGAATCTTAAAGAACATTCGGGAACAAGAGACGGTTGGTGGATGCGAAAGATAAATACGTGAAAGCTCTTTTAGGATCTGCAAAAGTGCGAGAGGTCTTACTAAACTCGGATTGAATGAGGACGCCGGAGGAGAAAGAGACAGCCATCCATCTTCTCACGGGGATAAAGAAACAAAATATAGACGTTTGAAGATTGGGAACAGGTCGCGGACGTACGATTTACTTCGATAAAGTAACGACGATTAGAATAATCCTCATTTAAGGAGTCATGCAAATATGAGGAGAGATTCAGATTTGTTTGCGCAAAACTTTGTTGTCATAGCTTTTTCCCCGCTCAGCTGTTAGCGATTTTCCAGTGTGTCCAGTGGCGAAGGGCAAAACAAAAAGAGAATCGCACAGATTGATCTGCGCCAGTACGACTGTCTTTCGAATTACCAAGTGGCAATACACAACTCCCTCCTGTCCGCCCCTCTGACGTCACGGCGCTTCGGTCTGACTTGCTGGACGGGCAGACTGTGGGAAACGAACACGAATAGCACAGGAGTAAGGCGGGTTTTAGCCGAGTTTGGAGGCCTGTCAACAAGCTCCTGTTGGTCATATTATGTTGAAATTTGAACTACTTAAGAATCACTGTTATTTCTATTTCATTCAAAAATTTCAAAAATGTTTGATGGATATCTTCGTTGATACAAAGGTTTGAAATGAGGGCGATTTCAATGCAAAGTCCATTGGACCTCACAATCTTTCCCACACCCTGGCATCGGCCTTCAAGCGAAAACACACGGCTCTAGGGGTCGCTCTTCCTGCCTGCACTTGTCTAGTAGGCCGCGCAAAATTGGCACCGGCGCCAAAGAGAGAGAGACAGCGATAGTGCGGGAGAGGGAGGGAGAGCTCGCGGAGAGATCTTTAATTAGCAGTGGCACCTTGATCCACGGAGCAATTATTATTGGTGAAGGTGTTTGATTGCCCAGCACGTGGCTGCGGTCCAAGCGAGGAGCCAGCGGCATGCGTCCTGCCGAGCGCGATACAATGTAGCCGCCCACGCGCGCACGGTTCGCGGTATGTCGAGGAACTAGGGCGGTCGACCGGCGGGCAGTCGGCAAGCCAGCATTGGTCGTGTTCCGAAAACTGCTGAGCTTACTGAGCACCAGTAGGCTCTCAGTAGAGTTCTGCAAGTCTGCTGCCTTCAGTAGCGGAACGCAATATGCGATCTCAGCTCAGCTTGTTTGATTTTTCTAAGCGGCAATGTTCAAAGTTCTCAGCTCTCAAGTAGCCGATTTTTTTTCAATAACACAACCAAATTAGGTACATAAGAAAAATACGAAATAATATTTGCTTACTTGTTAATAGACGTTCTTATTCTTCTCTACTAACTTTAAACTAAAAGTAACCTCGCAAACACCACACGTCAGATCTCATTTGTAGCCCGCCATCTTGAAATTTGAATTGACTGAGCTCAGTAGGATTGACCGAGGCCGAAACCTCCAGTGAACTTCGGTGGCTTTCAGCAGGTTACGGAACGGCCAGCAGGGTCCAGCTCAGTCACTGTGATGGGTTACGGAACGGATCTCAGTAAAGTCTGTTACTGCGCAGTAGCTTCAGCAGGTTTCGGAACAGGACCATTGTCAACTTCCCGCCAACTGCTCGCTCAAACACCGAGGCGGACAATCGGCCGCAAAAGAAGTCGTTTAAGAATACTGCCTTTTCTTCCAGATATAATACGCGAAATATAACTATTTCGACCTAGATGTAGGTTTGGATGAAGTAGTCGGATTACTTGTGCTTTGATGTGTAGGTGTGTATGGTTATGTTTAGGTTGGCGAAGGAAGCGAATATCGGACGGCGTCCGCTAGGCAAGCAACCTTAAGTCAACTTCTCGCTCAAATATATTTAGGAGACAATACTATTTTAAAGTACGTATAGTTATAGGTATGGTTGTGTGTTTTGGTAATGGCGAGGGAAGGACTGGATGGTTGGCGCGCGGTTCGACATAGTCAACCATTTGCCAACTGCTCGCTCGAATATTTACGAGACCAACTATACTTAAACCTTCAAATTCCATTTCCGATATTATTTACTGAACGCGTTATATTATTTACTGAAGGCATATATAATGCTTATGTTTAGGTGTAATATATAGGTTGGTAGTGACGGGACGGGGTTATATTCCCTTGGGGGAATATTCCCGGCCTCTATATAAATTCCCTACTAGAGGGATTTTTTTGTGGTTGGCTTTACATCCGGTGATTTGTAAACTAGGGAGTTTGGATTCCAATGGTTGGCAGCACCTCTTTATTTGGACTTAGGCGTACTGCGTGCAAATTGGGAAGGTTTAAAGCTGACGTTTGGAAATATTTCAACAACTCTTCAGGATCTGATCATCCACAATGAGGAAATTGCAAGTTTTGCAACCACACGTGCAGAGCTAGAAACGCGACAATGATGTTAACAAATATTGCCTTCTGTAGTCGAACAAAAATTCCCGCAAAATTCCCACCCAGGGAATGTTCCAGTGGAATATTCCCCGAAATTAAATTCTTCGAATTTACCCATCACTATAATATGGTACAAGGATTATTGGACTCTGAGCATTGTTGCTGAACGAAACGATAAGAGAAAAAAAATGTGCGCTACATGTAGGTATAGGCCTTCCAATGAACCTATGAACATGATAAAACACGAGTTGTTTAACGCCACTAGTTTTCTCCCCAATAACCAAGCTGTCGACACGCGAATAACCCAAACAAATCAAGACACGCTGCAGTCGGTTCCTCGCCGACTCTTTCCGGAACAGAATTGCCTATTAGCGATAACGTTTTCATAAACTCCGGGCCCCGGCAGTGGCGTGCCGCGATACATTGCTAGCGAGTATGTGTCACGGGTTAACAAACGCAGGAAGGCAATTAAAAGGTGAAATCTAAACGGATAGAAATCTCTTTGAGAGCTTACAACTTATATGTTTTAGTATGTGTAGAATTCAGCTAACATACAAGGATGTAAGCCTAAGAGAATTAATTGCCATCGGCAACTAGTACGTGCACAAAATTGCAGCTCGATTGGATGACGGGAATGGACGACTACAGTTACAAAGTCAATCACTGAATAGGCAGACACAAAATTGAAGCAGGTACATCACAAAGAATTGGCAAAGATAATTTGGCGTGCGCCCGGCGCGGTCCTACCTTGCGTATGTCGTCGAGGTTGTGCACTTCCGGCGAGAGGCCGCCGTGCACGCAGAGGAACTGCTGGTTCATGAGCGCCGCCAGCGGCAGACAGTCGAACGCGTCCATGCACGCGTCGTACACGCGCTCGGAATATTTGATTTTGCCTGCGCGACGGAGAAAACCACGGCGTCAGCCCAAACGTCCAGGACACGTCCAGGACACGTCCAGGACACGTTCAGGACACGTCCAGGACACGTTCAGGACACGTTCAGGACACGGGGGGGGGGGGGGGGCATTTGGCGGGGCGCGGGAACTTAATCTGCGATTAGTTTAGTGCAAACATAATTACGCGAGTTTGCACTATCGGTCGAGACTGGCTGCCAAGTTGCCAAATCCCTCGCGGAATGGGTCCGCTGGGACTAGTTGCTTCTTGTCGGTTGCCGCCCATAAATGCTTTCACAACTCGCCATTTTAGACTTTTACAATGGCCATCGTAACAGATTGTACCGCACTCTTAGGAGTTACAAGGCAAAACTTCCTAAGCCAATTTACTATAACTGCGATGACTGTATCCTATCATTTTCCAGCCAGTCTCACTATAAAATGCAAATCCAGGTCGTATTATATTTATGTTATTGGAGATTCAGTTCTTGCGGGTAAATTACGCCGGTTTCAAATTCTCTACATGGAAAGCAGTTTCCAGGAACGTTTGAGAAATCTTTTCAGTTCACGGTGAGAGCCGTGATTTTACGTTTTTGAAAATTGGCTCTTCAGTTTATCATAACTGTTACATTTCCACTGCAAAATCCTTCTATACTATAATTTTTTATATCAAGAAATTGCGTGCCACTAGTGGCTGGTGGCTGGATTCGAATTAAAGTAGGTAGATCGTAAAATAGCCTGCTTCAAACTCCCGAGTACCACCAGCTCAGGTATTCAATTAAAACGAAGATAAACTTTCCAGCGGATCAACACTTGAAGTTAGCAGAATGAATGAACAAGATCAAATTACACAAAGTTTGAATCCCAACGCGCAGAGTCAGAGCCGAGCTTTTCGAGAGCAGAGTTTGGCGTGCATTGATACAGCTGCAGCAATATCCGTGAATGCACCCACGTGAACGTCAATGAAACCGCAGAAGCGAAACAGATCGTCATCATCTAAACTACCGCCGCCCTAGATCAATGTGTTGCCTCCATGTAACATTCACGCGAGCCAATAGGGAGTGCAATTTGCACGTTGGTATCACCACAGACAGAAGGTTACCCAGTTGTTCCACTCCCATACTAAAGCAGCTACTTGAAAGCCCTCCGCCCGCAATAATAGTTTCGCCGGCAGTCAAGGGTAGCGCCACTGTTTGTTTTTATTCACCTGTAACCAAGGTAACTGTAACCACCTTAGGAACCACCTGAGGATCCTTTGGTATATTGACCTTGTGCCATGGCCTGGAAGATGAAGACATAACTGTAACCACCTGAGGAACATTGGGTCCCTTGATTATAATTGACCTTGTGCCATGGCCTGGTAGATGATGTTAAAACAGGTTGCCAACGCATCCCAGCGATTGCCGGCCAAACTATTAGCATCAAATTATTGCCGTAGCCGTAGCCAGGTATGGTAGAATGTCTGGGTATCCTTATGTCTGTGGTAGTGCTGACTTGTTGCTACTTACACTCTTGTTTAAATGTGAAGTACTCGGTTAGATGCCTACACTCGTGATTGCCTCGTAATAGAAACAACGTCGTGGGGAAACATAATTTCAGCGCCCAGAGGTAGAGAACGCACTGCAACAAAGAAAAAGAAATATTTTAGCGTCACGATTGGAGTGCAAGCTGTAAGGGTGTACAAGTTAGCACAAAGGACGCATTTAGATCGAACTTTTAGTGTCTGGAGATGTGTCCCAGATATATAACATGTTTGAGCACCTTTTGTGCACGGTGAGGATGGGGATGTATTCTTTTCTGAAAATGCACACATCAATTTCTTTTGCCCATGAATACTGCTTATTTTAGAGTTACACCGTTCAAATGGAGGTGTCCATTACGTAATTGCCCGCCCGTTTTCGATTCTAGCTCGCTTGGGCAAAAAAAACTTGGCATGTTCATCCCTGACTGGAAAAAAAAAATCTTGCAGCAAAACACAAAATGTTAATTTCACAAAAACTAATTTTCATTAAACGGTGGCAATTTCCCCGGCTAAGCTCTCCGCTTCTTCTCGATCACCAGAACACCTTAAGAGTACACATCGCAATTAATCTTAACCCTTACCCCTGCTTGAGCAGGAAGCGGCCCGAGTATACGCTTACACCAACAGTCGTCATTGGGCACTAAAGATTGTAAAATTACATAAATTTATACGCTTTATACAGACCTAATACCTATTGATCGTTTGAATCAAAAAATGGTTTCCAGAACAAGAACACACTATATAAACGAAACGCGAAGGAACATAATTACCATGCAAGACAAAGAAATTAAGAATTTTACATTTGTCGCCAACAGAGATCAAATAAACAAAACTAAAACGTATGCCAGCCAGCACGCAAATATGCAAATGCACAATCTTCACAAACAACGACCGTTGCAAAGCCGTACACACATTCCGCAGCTTGCACCACATTGCAACCGCACCCCATCCCATTCCGTGCAGTTCAGCAGACAACTTGGCAACGCTAAGGACACTCGAAATCGCTACACAAATCTTTATTCGCCGAGCCGACGCATGGGAACCTACAGTCGTGTTAGCCTAAGATTACCACAGCCTGGTGGACTTCGAAGTGAAGTCACATTTTACTCTTTTACGATTTGTAAAGAGTAAAATGGTAAATAATTGTAATAACTAGGGAGAACGCAATTTGTGTTGGGTTGAAGATGAGCGTAGCGGTTTGTATATAGCGCATAAAAAGATTGAGGCAAAAAGCATATGAAAATCATGGAGCAGCAAGCCGGACCATGTGCTTTCTCAAAGATTCTGATCACTTGAAAATGTAAACAATTCTGACCTTTCTTTGTTAATTGTTTCTGTCAGAGTTGTCGGGTTGCGGGAATATGCTCATTTTGAGGTCATTGAGCATTGTGCATGTAAATACATAGATGTAACTCATGCCCAAGGGTTTTTATTAGGTTGGTGATATATTTTCTGCCGCGGTCACATCTTGAAGTCAACTTCAAGTCAAAAAATCTGGTGTGATGTTTCGATTTGGTTTCGATGGTTTCTAAAGACAACAATCGAAATTGGGAAAATTAAAAAAAAAAACGCACTTTAAAAAAAAATTCCGTACTTTTCCAAACTTGCCCAATTGTCGAATATTGCTATTTTTTCTGCTTTGAAAGTGAAGGGTATGGCGGATTTTCTTGAAAAACGCAGGGGGTCTAAGTTGAGAACAAAGGTAGACACCCTGAAAATTCCATCCCAATCGAAGCAGGCGTTTGGCCTGTAGAGCGCGCGCAAACACATATACAAAACAAAAACAAAAAAACAAACACACAAGTGTTTTTTTTAGCAGTAGTGAAATTGACATGATTTCGCTTCGCTCCCTTCGCTCGCTACGCTCATCAATAAATACATTTTTTTATGGTAATGACGAAAACTTATCATTTTATTCTATGGTATGGTACTCTTCGATAAGAGATCCCCAAAAAGTGGCAAACTCAAATTAATTCTAGTGCAGTATACTGCCCTGCTAATGAAGAACACCGTGCGCGCATTTTTGAGGTGTTTGCGTACAGATACATTTCCTAGACTGATTTCTTCTCATATCTTCATTGCACTTGGTCAGAACAGCGTATAACCGCTATAAATCAGGTGCCATAAACACCGCAAGTACGGAATTATTCGTATGTGAACTCAGATATATCATCTATACCATGTTTTGTCAAAGTATTGTGTTCGAAAAACAGTGCAGTGCGCTGCTGCAGTGCTTCAGGACATATTCCACTAGGATTGAAACCGGCTGTTCCTAGGCCTTCCTTCTTACCGCACATTTACTATCACAGCCAATGGAACAAAACCATTTAGATGGCCATGGATCGGCAGGTTGCAATCGGCAGGTTGCAATCGGCAGGTTGCAACATAACCTTCGTTGAATCAGACTTTTACAAAACACATTTGTCGCAACATTTCAGGATCGATATTTTGCACAACGGCGTTCTACGTTAGCAGGGCAGTATGGGCATCGGACTTGTTGGCGATCAACCCAGTGCGAGCTGGCGCTGCCAAATGACTCACTAAAAAACAATTCCAAACACCGCTGGCCGGCCGTCAAACCTTAGCGTCGGCCCGTACAGCAACGGGGGCCAGATGTAAACAAACTTCGAACAAACTTCGAACACACTCGAAACGCATAAAACGTAGCGACCGCTCGCTTCACGAAATAGGTGGTATGGCGATAATATAAATGAGAAAACATAATATGTATGTGTGTGTGTGTGTGTGTGTGTGTGTGTGTGTGTGTGTGTGTGTGTGTGGAATGTGCTTTGCATTTAGTTGATTATGCAAGTTTGTTATAAATAGGTGATCCCGTTTGTTGGAACACAGGGATTTTACGGTTTGTCTGGTTTTCCAACGAAACTCATAATATTGTGTGAAATCAATTAAGTAGCAGTACTTTCTGCACTGTATGAAAAGTATAATATTTTGCAAGCCGAGACGGCAATGCTTACACACTATAGATTAAGCTATTGTCTATAGACCGCACCTTATTTGGAATTGGAACAGGGTCCACCAAGTCTGGTGGGTGGGAGGGGGGGGGGGGACGCACTACGCTATGGGACGCTGACAATATTTAAAAAATCCCACTCGTTGGCACCAATTATAGTTAGAAGATTTATGTGAAATAATAAGATCCAATGCTCTTGGGCACAGCAAAGTGCCCCCCCCCCCCCCCCCCCCTTAGAAATTGCTGGTCAGGTACGGCCAACCATCTGTGCAATTCGGGCACGTATTCTGTCGTTTCGTTGGTGTGGAGGGGGGGGGGGGGGGGAGGCGAAGGAGAGACGCCACCCTTCGGTTCAAATAATATTTTGTTGCCATTGACATAAATAACTGTCACATTTCATTTTTAGATAACCAGACACAAGTTTATTACAGTACGATAGCAAATCGGCTTCCCCAGGGAAAAAATAAAATTGATCATTATACGTCCAATATAGGTACTACAGATACTTTTGTTTAGTTTTTCAAATATAATTGGTACGTGTATAATGACAGGCACATGAAGCACCTTTATTTGAAGCAGTGCACTCAGGAATATGGATAACTTCAGCAGTTCAAGTGGAATGAAACGATACTGATGTAACTCATTGCAAGATCACAGAAAAACGAAATCGACATTGAAGTAAAAAATTCGACAGCTGAAACCCGAGACCTTCTCAAGCCGGTTCCAATTCGAAAGTCGGAAGCAGCCCAGTTCAGCCGTGACCTTTTCACACTACAATGCCAAATATGATTTTCCTGCCGAAAATATCCCTTCAATTTATACATGTTATCGAGGCAACGGACATCGGATCCTTTCTTATGCCCTAGCTAGGCTTCTAGCCAGCGAGGGACGTGATCTCTTTCCTATTGTTGAAGAAGACTCCAATTTATCTCCGGCAGTGCATGAACTAGATCATCGATTTTATAGTACCAGGGTTGTTACTATTTTGCCCAGCCCAAAATAACCCGCTGGGTTTTTAACCCAAAAAAAACCCAAAAACTAGGAAAATCAGGAAAAATAGGTCGCCACTAAACACTTTCTTGCAAAACCTGCACCTCACTTGCCTCGAGTCGTCAATTTTTTGGACTAAATGCAACTCCTGGGCAAGCTTACGCCCACTACCGGAGTGCATTTTAACTTGTAAGTACACAAGACAGGACAGACCTCACCTGACCTCACCTGACCTGCCAATATAATCAGCTGTTAAGCAGCCTAGCTCCTGCTCCAAGCGCCAGCACTCAGGCAAAAGTTGCAGTCTAACAATTCAATCTACTCAAACCAACAGAAAAGCACGTTGTAACAGGCAAAATAAAAAACCCAAAAAAGCCCAATAAAACCCACTAGGCATGTTAAAAAAAAAATATGTTTTTTCCAACCCTGTATAGTACTGATCTAGTACGCGTGCATACTTGATTCTATAGGAAACAACGTTCGATCATCCCCGTGAGGTTCTGCGAGTGTTAAAAAACTAAACCGCAAATTCTTCTTTAATTGATGAGCGTAGCGAGCGAAGCGAGCGGGGCGAAATCTTAAATTTCACAACCCCCCAAAAAAAGTCAATTGCGTATGTTTTTTTTTGTATCTGTGTGTTTGTGCGCGCTCTACAGACCAAACGCCTGGACCGGATTTGATTAAAATAGCAGAGGACCTACATTTGTTCATTGGTGCCTGGGAGTGCGATATTCATTTAAAAAGTGTCATGTTCCGTCTTAAGACCCCCCCCCCCCTCGACGACCGTCATAAAATCTTATCGGAACATTTGAATGTTGGTCTCTCTATCCCTTTCCACTTCAGTGGCGACACTAGCGGACACCAGGTACGCATCACAAAAAATCACCGACGCAGGTGAAAAAGCTATCGAAACCACGGGTTTTTCATGAAACGCCAAGCGGGTATCGGGGTTTTCGGGCCGACACTAGCATAGGTACACCCCTCCCAAGAAGAAGCTCGAGAACTAGCGGACAGTTAGACAATAGCACAGCTAGAAGGTTACCCAGATGTTCCACTCCCATACTAAAAGCAGCTATACGCGAAAGCCCTCCGCCCGCAATAATAGTTTGGCCAGCAGTCAAGGGATGGAGCCACTGTCTGTTGTTATATCATCTGTAACCACCTGAGAAACATTGGGTCCCTTGATCACATTGACCTTGTGCCATGGCCTGGTAGATGACGCCATAACTGTAACCACTTGCGGAACATTGGGTCCCTTGATTATAATTGACCTTGTGCCATGGTCTGGTAGGTGATGTTAAAACAGGTTGCCAACGCACCCCAGCGATTGCCGGCCAAACTACTAGCATCAAATTTTGCCGTAGCCATAGCTAGGTATCGTAGAATGTCTTGGTAACCTAATGACTGTGATAACATCACCGGCATAGCTGGGTGTTGGCAAAATCCGGACTCTTTATGAAAAGCCCAGCGGGTACAAGCATTTTCCGGCTGGGTTTTCTCGCGGCGACAGCAGCGCAGGTGCGCCACTGCGAGCAAGGAGCACGTGACTGCCGCGGCGCTCACCGGCTTACCTCTATGCTGAAGTACCCCCGGTCGACGTAGTCGCCGAGGAAGAGATATTTAGTGGTGGACGGTGGACCTCCCACCTCGAATAATTTCATCAGGTCGTAGAACTGGCCGTGGATGTCACCACAAACTGCAACACAGAACACGCACGCGCAAGTCAGTGATGGGTGCAAAGCATGTACAGCGCGTGCTCGAGTGTGAGGAGAACGATTATCACGTGCTCGATCGTACAGTGATGGTTGATGACGAGAGAAAGCATTGGCGTGCGCAGGGAGGGGCCAGCGTAGGCCAGGGCCCCACCTAATACACTTTCTAAGAAATCCACCTTAGTGTCATTAACATAGTGACTAAAATGGCATTGAATTTTTTCCGGACCAGTTTCATCGCTGCAAGATCATGGGCCAGGTGGTGATTGGCGAACACAGAGGTGCCGGCTGCGTGATTGGATGCCGAATTGCTGCTGGCATTCCGACACCGATGCGTTGCTCGAGGCTGAGGAGAACGATTACCAGGAGCTCGATCGTAAATTGATGGTTGATGAGTGAACGCATTGGCGTGTGCAAGGCGGGGGGAGGGGCGATCGTGGGCCTGGGCCCCAAATAATATATTTTCAGAAACGCGTATAGATTTGCTTGAAAATATCCTTGATTGTTGAAAGACCTGTGTCCCCGGACCCCCCAACCTGTTGAAGGCCATGTCCCCCCAGGCTCGCCCCCCTGTGCCGGTTCCGGTTCAAGGCCAACCGTGCACTCTGCATGCACCTCCCCTAAATGACAAATGAGGATGATGAAACCACATGTCCCATGTTTCGAATTGCTAGTTTTCCTTGATAAATGTACTTTACAGGACCCTTAATTTCTGTGGATTGGCCTTATCCCCCCCCCCCCCCCCCCACAAACCGTCAATGTTTGACCCCACCTAATCTAGGACCCTGCGCACGCCTATTAGTGGATGAATGCAGCTTTATTTGAATTTCCAGGAGATATTTCGAGATTCAGAGACATCAAATTGGTTGTCAAAAAGGAAAGGATTTCGTTGATATGTGTCCCGTAGGAGGTCAATCCTGTGCGGGAAGCGTCCTGAGAATATACCTTTCAATAAACCGGCTTTAAAAAGGGTTGTCTTATAACTAGGGCATCGAACCGAAATTAATATTGGTTCGGGTTCAGGTTCGGGTTTAGTTAATTTGAAATTTTGGCTCGGGTTCGGGGCTTCACGTGTGAAACCGAGAAGGGCGAAACCGAGAAACAGGGAAAGAATAGCGAAAGAGCAGCGTAGAAGATAGCAAAGTAACAGCGAAGCATTTGCGAAGCAACAGCGCCAAACTATTTTTTATCGGCTCTTTTTAAAAACCCTCCCTGACATAAAAGTTACCGTGACCTGCTGTCAGTCGAGCAGTAATGATATCGGTTAACTGGGTATCCTGAGTTTGATTCCCCCCCCCCCTTCCCGCGCCCGAACCGAGCCAACCCCCACAAGGCAACACATTACCGTCGCAGGCAAGAACGTCTCAAGTTAACCGACAATATTCGGCGAATCCGATCATTATTGTGCCCACGGGTCACTGGTCGTGACGCAATTTGCGCGCCCCAATTCGTGGGGAGCGAACGGAGCCGGAAGTGACGAACGGAAGTGAGGTGACGGAGTTCGCGAGCCGGCAAATCGGATGCTGGGCTCATAACAGGACGGCGTCTTGGCACATCTGTATAACTACATCCCTTTCAGATGTGTCGGTACTTGGGAAGTGGTGTCGCCTAAAACTAGTTTCGAGGCCATCATTCCCTGAAATGCACACCCGGAAATGAACCCAGTTGTTATAGCGGCGGTCACCCATCCGAACCCTAGTCTATCTACATATTGCTTAAGAGTGCTGCTCACGGTTAATTCTTTCGCCCCCTCCCCCACTTGAACGTTGAATGCAGAGGTTCAATCGAACATGGAAATGAACCCCTAAATGTATTCCAAACTTCAATTTGAACATACTAGTACGTGAAGCAAGAGTATATTATCTGGTTTCGTGTTATCATCACAATTTGATATTTTCAAAAATGTGTATGGTGCAATTTTTCAAAAATCGTCTAAATAAGCTTTAAATGAGCTCTAGGCATCGGTTGATATATTGGGGGGAGCGATATCCATTCGCTCTCTTTTGGAAAAAGGTTGAGACCCGAAACAGCTTGCACTCTTTCGCTAAGCAGTTTTTTTTCAACGATTTTCGAGCACATTTAGACCCTCTTTTTATGCCTCACGTAAGGGTCTGCGCCACCAATTTTTAGCGATCACGCTCTACGGAATTGTCAAGAAGAATCATTATGTTGCTTTTTTTGTTAGTTGCGTCGAGAGGCGGATGCAGAGGATTATAGCAGAGCCAGAAGTTTGCAGCACAGATTAATTTTTATGACTCCACGGGAATATTTTGTAGCGGTCAGAAAGTCATGTAGAATGGCCACTTGGTGCACGAAAACTTTGATTCAACATCGATTGTAATCAGCTATCAAAATCGATCCCTATCGTGTTAATATCAACTCAATATTTAAGAAATTGTGTTTTTTACAATTGATGATATGTATTTGTGCTTATCGCGATTCCCGGAACATTTTTATTGCATTAATCTCGGAGATTGTTAATTATTTATGTGTTCGCACTTGCCATGATTGTTGTGGTTTTTATCAAAAGCTGAGAAAAGCGGATTATATGCGGAGAGCACTCTTAACGCTGATATCTACTTTGTCAGGCGAGGCTATACTTAGCTTCATTCTGATCTGTCTAGGGCTACATATCTAATTAACGGTAGCACAACGTTTCGATCACAACATTACTGTATCCAAAAAAAATCGTATACAAGACACAAAAACAATCTTTTAAACTCGCAATCCACCAACTGCTACTCTGATTTTGGCTACTTGGTCCATTGGAGTCTCCCGTTCTAAATCACACGACAGCTTTAAGCAGAAGGCCTAACAAATCAATGGGCTTCGCTGCTGAGTTTTTCTATTCAGTTCGAAGAACTTCTATCTTATCTACGTATTAATAGCTAAAGCAAGTGACCAAGCTAAACAGTGTACAATTTGCATAGGTAGTTCATTTCATAGTTTCGAGCAAACAATTAAGTTGAGAGTGGCAGATGCCATTCAATACGGGTGCCCTGGCTACAAATTATTTTTTGTCAAGCTTGTAATCTAGGTATCAAAGCCAGACAACAATATGCTTATTTTAAATTTATTTGGAAGTCGAATTGCCACGCTGATCTACGCTATTGTTCTGATTCATTAGTTCAGCATTTTTAACGATGTGGACAAATGAGAAACTACCCCCCCCCCCCCCCCCCAGCACACCAGCACCACAACGAAACCATTAGGGGGCCACCAGTGCATAGAAATATGATTTGAAAAGATTCGAAGAGACGTGGAATTTTCAAACGGAACCCTTTAAATTAATTGCAACGCTACGAATTGAGACATGTATTTTATTTAACCCCCCCTCGCTTCCATGCACAGCCCTGAGTATGCACAACACTATTTAGCATGAAAACACCCGTTATCGCGAAGCAGCCATGCATATTTTTGAATCTACACTCGTGGCTCTCCCCAATTCTTTGTAGCGCATCTACGATATAAAATGCCTGCATCAGTATTTCACCTGGCCTTCACAAATTCTTACCTAAACTTACACCTACACCCATCAACATACCAACATTGGAGTCGGTACCTATACCAACATGGATCTTAACCAACATGCAGTTAATGAATTTCAAGCGCCAATTCAAATACCGATGAGCATCATCGAAAAGACACGAGCACTCATTGGGGAGAATGCATTAGGCATTCACAAAAACTCAGACCGTGCGCAAAACGTGCACTGACATTCCGCGAGGAGTGTTTTCAATATAACGAAGTACATTACCTATATACACGACCCTTGAATACACCATTGAAGCAACATCTCATTAGGCACACGTCTATATGATTGCCAATATGAATGCATGTAATGTAGCCACGCTGAATTGGAATGAATAGATTCAAGCCAGCGTGAAATTGATGTGCACAAAATAATTGTGCGTACTGCTTTACAAAGGTTTCAACTCGACGTGGCTGGTTTAATGAGGTCGGGAAAGTTAATGTATTTCAGCTGGTTTGTCTGCTTCTATTTAACAGAAGAGCTTCGTAAAACCGGGGTTTATTCCGAGTGAAAATGCGGAACATAGCGCGCGGATGGAAAAAGATAAGCACTCTACAGAACGTCGTTAATGATTCAATCTTTTCTATTACTAAGTCACCCCTTAGAATACAATTTCGCGTGCAAAGAATGTGTAAAATACAAAGTGGAGTGAGTTTGTAAATACAGCCAATGAAAGGCGTGTTTGCCTCTGACTGTGGAGATGATTTTAGCTTCTGACTGGAAAACTAACGAGCTGTGATTATAACTGACGAAAGGTTTTCCGCCAAACGGTGGAGGTGCCGATTCGGGTGCCGGGAGGGGAGTCTGGCACCTCCACGCCCGATATCGAATCCAATGCTTTCAGACAAACCGATGAGGTCCTGGTATTGGATGGCCGCTTCAGCAGCATTGTTGTTAGCAGATAATAAAGTTGTGTTATATCTTTTAAGTTTGTAAAGTTGTTTGTTAGTTTCTAAAGTTAGTCTGAATATTGTAAGTTGCGTTTGGCTTTTCAGCTTAATTGTTCTTACATTATTAAAGACATGATAATTGCCAACAGGTTTTCAGTGTCCCTTTCTCGCTTCACTTATCTTCTAATGCTGGTACCACAGAGCACAGTGGATTCCTAATGAACCCATGGGGAAAATATTAGGCCCAAAGTAAAGACAAACGTATAGGCGCCTCCTGCAAAATAACACATTCTTATGTGAATCTGGATCGAACCGGATATTTTCCCGTATATTTTCACCAAGCATCCATTTCTATCCATTCTTGTACCCTTTGCCAGCGAACAGTCTAGGTTCGAGGGTGGGTAATAGTGGAATTATGAAAACCAGTGCATTCTTATGGCCCAAACCAGGGTTAAATGGAGTTAAGATATTTGTCATGGCAACCGCCGATAGGATGCCGCGAAATTCATCTGTTTCTAAGGGTGGGACCCAAAGTTAAAGTAGGATTTAAGGTGGGGGAACTCATTTGCCTACGAATAACTACAAAAATAATATTTTTTTACGTACTACCTATCAGTGGCAGCCCAAAACACAATAGCTAGTGCACTAGGAAATTTACAGGGATAATTAACATAGGGCTGTGAAAAAGACAGAGTTGGTACGAATTCTTGACACATGTCAAGATTCACATCTGTGTTAACAATGTCATTGTCCGAAGCCCTGAAGCGGTTTTGACCAGTGATTCGTCCCGAACTATAACAGGTTGCATCGATCGGTATTGCGTTCTGGTTGGCTGGGACGTCACAGATTTAGTGAGTAGCCCCCAGTCACACAGGTACACGTGTCGTATTCCTGTATAATTTCAATGGAGGATGCAGTGGCGTAGCTGAGGCCCAAGCCGCCCCCGCTGCGCAAGGCTTGCCCCCCCCCCCCCCAGGTCAGGGGGTCTCCAAGTCCAAAATGAAAGATTCTTTTTAAAATGCAAAATGGTTTCAAGAATGGCTTCAAGCCTCTAAGCCCTGGTTTTACCAAGTTTCACAACTCGCAGTTAGGATCTCAACTAGGAGTTATGACTGATATCAGCCAATTACAAGCAGCGAATTCAGTTGTAACTCCTAGTTGAGATCTCAACTAGGAGTTAAAAAAACTTGGTTAAACCGGGCTTATTGACTTGCTTAAAAGAAAATGTTTTGGTGAACTGTGACATCAAATTTGGCTGAAATGAGTTATACTGGTTCACTGTACGACCACCAACCTTGCAGAATGCGGACCTGCAGTTTCGAGGATGTTGAAAGTACAAGTAAAGGTACACCGTAGAAGACAAGAGGTAGAGTTATTTGCTTCGAAAGAAACATTCTTTTTCATGAAACTTTTTAGAGAAAAGTGGCCATATTTAGGATGTTTAAAAAATCCGTAGTTCAATTTTTACTTGGATGGGGGGGGGGGGGGGGGGGGGAATTTTTTTCGCCGGGGGCCCCCGCGATTTTGCGCTACGCCACTGGGAGGACGTATTCCACCCCCGGCATCACGAGGGGTGCAACAGCGCGTTAAGAGCCGAAGGTCGATGCTAATGATTCCACCGCTCGGCTCATCATCACCCCCAATGCGTCGGGCTCCAGGGTCCACATTATCAGAACATGATTGGGAAAATATGCACGAGGTGCATCTGCGAAATCCGCTATCCGGTAACATTCGGGAGCAAGAGGTAAATCGCCAGGGAGTTTTGACATACGAGCAAATATGAACCAAACGAACGGCGTAGAAATTTCAATCTTCCGTAACACACGAACCCAGTACTTATACTGTTTAGGGTCAGATGTCCTTCACAAAATTACCCGGAGTACACGAACCGAATACGTACGGTAAAAGCCCGAAACAATCTTTAAAAAGATGACCGCTATAATCGAACTCTCGGACAACCTAAGTAGCAACAGCTGAGTTGGCGGTCGCCAAACTGCTTGCCTTTGGAGGCGAAGTTGCGAGCCTGTGGGCGATACAAGCGATCTGCGAGGAACACATTTCTACTCCCATTTACAAACCCCTGTCGTTTCTATTCGCGCTCCCCCTGCCAGTCCACCTGCCAGTTTTCTGGATGGGAAGAGATGGTGGGCTTTCGGTATGGCTATGGAATCATCTGTCTAAAACCTATGTCCAAAACCTATGTCCAAAACCTATGTCTAAAACCCATCGTTTGAAACCTAAACAATATTGCGTTAGCAAAAATACGTCTAGCTAATCTACAGTCTAGCCCGTGAGAAGATGCCACATCCCAAGTAGCACAAAAACCGTTGTTACGAACGTTCGGCGGACGTCGAAAAGCCATCGTGGGATAACTTGCGTTCAACGTTCGGGTAGAACCAAATCGAAACTTCGGCGAATATGAACGTTGAACGCAAGTTATCCCCCGTTGGCTTTTCGACGTCCATCGAACGTTGGAAATAACGTTCGCTGAACGTTTCTTTGCTGATTGGGGTAGATTGCTACTCCCATTAACAAACCACCTGTCGTTTCTATTCGCGCCGTCCGCTAGCGACTAGCAATGCGACGACGGCGATTCCCTCGGGGCCCATCGGACGGCAGAGAAAGGGGGAAAAACTATTTGAAACTGGGATTTGAAAGCAAAAAGAAGTTCCACTTTGAATCATTAGTCTCGCAGACTCACAGTCCTTCAGCGTGTTTAAGTAAATAAGCTGAGTTCGTTTTAAAAAATATATACGTATTTTCTACCTCTCACCTAATCCGACTAAAATATATTACCCAATTATTGATGAGCTTCTAGCGAACAAACCGAGTGCTTCAACCCCCCCCCCCCCCCCCCACCCACCCACCCACCACCCACTCCGTAATACAGACCCTACTGTATGTGTTTTTTGTTCTCAACTGAGGCCAAGTCTGAATTCTGAAGCCTTGACCTTGTCTAGGTTAAGAAGCCAATTGACCTTGTATCGGTTTAGAAGCCTTGACCTTGTATAGGTTTAGAAGCCTTGGCCTTCATCGACCTGTTTCATCCCCGGGTTCCCCTAGAAGGAGGACTCTCTTGCTTAAAAAATAAAAACTACATTTTTTATTTCTACGACTCACGTCTGCTTGTCACATCTTTGGCACTAGTTTAAAAAAAAAACTATTTGAAGCTGGAGTTTGATCGCTATGTTAAGTTTCACTAATGCTCCAGTAAATTTCCCAGAGAAACCAGCGAGACTTTGTTTAGCATTCAAAACGCTGTTTAAAATAGTGTTTATTTTTATGTGGAATGGTCACTATCGCCAACGAATATATCTACCAAACAATTGTATATCTATATCAATTATATCAATTGTATATCTAACCAAATTAGCATTATCCCTCATTAATGTACAAAACAATCAAATTAAGAACTTAAGAATAATATTGGTGCTATGGTTGTTTGTATGGTTGGTTAGTTTTTCATAGCTACCATAGTTTTCCATTGCTACGGAAGTTATTCAGCCAAACTATCCATAGCTCCAAAATTATTTTTAATTAATTTGAAAGTTTTATTTACAATATCATAAGACGGTTGCTATTTTGGTGGGGCTGTCACTTAATAGTTTGCCTGTAAACAATTGTTTGGTAGATATTCGTTGGCCAAGGTGATCATTTCACATTAAGTTTACAAACTACATTATTTTTCATTCCTGCAATCGCTTGTCACAGATAAATACTCCTATATTAAACCTAGCTCAGCTTTGCCGTTGTGCTACCCCCCACCCCCCCCCCCCCTTCAACACCTATGAAACTGCCGTAAGTGCGCTTGAGTTTATTTGATTTAATAAAAACATACCTTTCCGCTGGGAGCGCTGCTATAGTCACCGTAGCTTACATGAGCGCCAATTTGACAAAACTGAAGTCCTATCATCATCTTTACTCCGCCTTATTGGTTTCTAATACCTTCTAATATTATCAAAGCTTGTGTTTTGAAATCTCAACTATTTATTCGTTGATAAATTTAAAGTTTACTTATATTAAGAAATACGATTCATGTTTTCACTTTTTGTTTGTAACTGAAAAAAGTATTTTGTTTTCCCACCATTGAAATTTAGTTTCATGAGTTGGTAGTTCGTGAGGGGGCAGTCCTTGCTGTGGCATCTTCTCGCACGGACTGGACTGTAGCATGAGTTGGTAGTACAAAGGGGGCAGTCCCTGCTGTGACATCTTCTCTCACGGACTGGACTGTAGCATGAGTTGGTAGTACAAAAGGGGGCAGTCCTTGCTGTGGCATCTTCTCTCACGGGCTGGACTGTAGCATGAGTTGGTAGTACAAAAGCGGGCAGTCCTTGCAATATTTCCCTACTCAATGTCTTCTTCGGGTTGTGATGCTTCTTGCTCATCATTTTTGGTAGAGTACTGACAGTTTCCAATCTAGGCTCGTGAAAAATGTAGACCCGAGTCTTATATCCTATGCTTAAGTGGTTGCAGATGTGATTCTCGCTACCCGGACCGCGCGACCAACAGTGGCACCGTTAGGCCTCCCGGTGGTCGAGGGGCCCAAAGTATTTGTTTAAAGAACCGATTGCTAAGCACAATTGTAGAATAAGTGAAACACCGGAAAAGAGGCGACAACATTTTATTTTAGGGAAACTTTATAAGACAAATGAGACGATGGCGTTTTTTTTAGGGAATGGATAGAAATATTGGGCGCTATGACCTTTTCTTAGAGGCCTAGGGGCCCCACCGACCCTAAAGACCTGGGGCCTTACCTAGCGCGGCCACTCGTAGTCCCGGGATTACTAGCAATCTACCCTGGCTAATTAATACCACCGTAGCACCAAGCAGTAACCCCGACCAAGCTCGGCCACTCTTAGTCCCGGGATTACTAGCAATCTACCCTGGCTAATTAATACCACCGTAGCACCAAGCAGTAACCCTGACCTAGAGCGGCCACTCGTAGTCCCGGGATTACTAGCAATCTACCCTGGCTAATTAACACCACCGTAGCACCAAGCAGTAACCCCGACCAAGCTCGGCCACTCTTAGTCCCGGGATTACTAGCAATCTACCCTGGCTAATTAATACCACCGTAGCACCAAGCAGTGACCCTGACCTAGAGCGGCCACTCGTAGTCCCGGGATTACTAGCAATCTACCCTGGCTAATTAACACCACCGTAGCACCAAGCAGTAACCCCGACCAAGCTCGGCCACTCTTAGTCCCGGGATTACTAGCAATCTACCCTGGCTAATTAATACCACCGTAGCACCAAGCAGTAACCCTGACCTAGAGCGGCCACTCGTAGTCCCGGGATTACTAGCAATCTACCCTGGCTAATTAACACCACCGTAGCACCAAGCAGTAACCCCGACCTAGCGCGGCCACTCGTAGTCCCGCGATTACTAGCAATCTACCCTGGCTAATTAACACCACCGTAGCACCAAGCAGTAACCCCGACCTAGCGCGGCCACTCGTAGTCCCGGGAATACTAGCAATCTACCCTGGCTAATTAACACCACCGTAGCACCAAGCAGTAACCCCGACCTAGCGCGGCCACTCGTAGTCCCGGGATTACTAGCAATCTACCCTGGCTAATTAACACCACCGTAGCACCCAGCAGTAACCCCGACCTAGCGCGGCCACTCGTAGTCCCGGGATTACTAGCAATCTACCCTGGCTAATTAACACCACCGTAGCACCCAGCAGTAACCCCGACCTAGCGCGGCCACTCGTAGTCCCGGGATTACTAGCAATCTACCCTGGCTAATTAACACCACCGTAGCACCCAGCAGTAACCCCGACCTAGCGCGGCCACTCGTAGTCCCGGGATTACTAGCAATCTACCCTGGCTAATTAACACCACCGTAGCACCAAGCAGTAACCCCGACCTAGCGCGGCCACTCGTAGTCCCGGGAATACTAGCAATCTACCCTGGCTAACTAACACCACCGTAGCACCTAGCAGTAACCCCGACCTAGAGCGGCAGTATTACTGCTGGGTTATATAGCCGGGGCACATCGACTCTGACTTTAGTAACAAGCCATGAGATTGGTTGATTTGACCTCACTGCACAATGTTGATCGTTTAAAAAGCAGTATGCCTTCCGGATAAAGTTATCATCGTGGCACCACCGTAATACTGGTTGCTAGTTGTGCTACGAAATCCACAAACTGCCCATTGTTGAAATGGCCGCTCTAGGTCCGGGTGATACAACACCGCCAGCCCGGCTAATTAGCCGCTAGGTAGCCGCTCCAAATGGCCGCGCTAGGTAAGGTCCCTCGATTTCACCACCAAACGCAGCCACGCGCACGCTACTGTACCTGTGACGGGCGCCTCGATGTCGATCATCGTCTTCTCCGAGCGCAGCAGCGTCGCGCCGTCGTTGATGATCCGCAGCGCGGCGGGCTCGTCGATCCGGCCCTCGAGTATGAAGTGCTGTTTGAGCACGTCCGGCCGAGGCTTGCCGGACCGCGCGTCGAACACTTCCGCCACTGTCAGCTTGTGGCTGGGCGGGAACGGTACGCCTTCCACCACTGGAAACGCACACGGAGAGGGCACGTGGTTAGCGACATGTGAGATACACGGGGATTTTCGTCGTTCAAGTTTGTGGATGGTGTCGGAGGCAAATGTTTCTGAATCCAGATCTTGGTAAAGGGATGTATTGTGCGATTAAGACTCAAGCACAGTTCCGATTACGCATCAGACTTCAATTTTTAGCTGCTATCTGCATACTATGCTCCACCCAGGCTATTAGAGATCAGTGCTGCTAGCTGGATACTATGCTCCATCCAGACTATTGGAGATCAGTGCTGCTAGCTGGATACTATGCTCCATCCAGGCTATTAGAGATCAGTGCTGCTAGCTGGATACTGTGCTCCATCCAGGCTATTAGAGATCAGTGCTGCTAGCTGGATACTATGCTCCATCCAGGCTAATAGAGATCAGTGCTGCTAGCTGGATACTATGCTCCACCCAGGCTATTAGAGATCAGTGCTGCTAGCTGGATACTATGCTCCATCCAGGCTATTAGAGATCAGTGCTGCTAGCTGGATACTATGCTCCATCCAGGCTATTAGAGATCAGTGCTGCTAGCTGGACACTATGCTCCATCCAGGCTATTAGAAGTCAGTGCTGCTAGCTGGATACTATGCTCCATCCAGACTATTAGAGATCAGTGCTGCTAGCTGGATACTATGCTCCATCCAGGCTATTAGAGATCAGTGCTGCTAGCTGGATAATATGCTCCATCCAGGCTATTAGAGATCAGTGCTGCTAGCTGGATACTATGCTCCATCCAAGCTATTAGAGATCAGTGCTGCTAGCTGGATACTGTGCTCCATCCAGACTATTGGAGATCAGTGCTGCTAGCTGGATACTATGCTCCATCCAGGCTATTAGAGATCAGTGCTGCTAGCTGGATACGATGCTCCATCCAGGCTATTAGAGATCAGTGCTGCTAGCTGGATACTATGCTCCACCCAGGCTATTAGAGATCAGTGCTGCTAGCTGGATACTATGCTCCATCCATGCTATTAGAGATCAGTGCTGCTAGCTGGATACTATGCTCCATCCAAGCTATTAGAGATCGTGCTGCTAGCTGGATACTGTGCTCCATCCAGACTATTGGAGATCAGTGCTGCTAGCTGGATACTATGCTCCACCCAGGCTATTAGAGATCAGTGCTGCTAGCTGGATACTATGCTCCACCCAGGCTATTAGAGATCAGTGCTGCTAGCTGGATACTATGCTCCACCCAGGCTATTAGAGATCAGTGCTGCTAGCTGGATACTATGCTCCATCCAGGCTATAAGAGATCAGTGATATCGTCGCGATCGGACCAAAGGTGTGGCGACTGGTTAGGACCCAGTATAAAGGCGGGAAGCGGCCAACAGGTCGGTCTAACCTAAAAGATGACGATTTTATCCGGTTTGCCCCTCAGATACTTCCTCCCAGCACGCAGCCAAAAGGTCGAGGGTTCGGCGGTGATTCCAGGCCTGACATGCGCATGGAAATGAGCCAACTTGGTTCAAGAATCTGATAGGCGATGGCCACACGACCTGTTAGCGAAAACTTAACACACGTCCTTCTCTAGAGGATAATACCCAGCAGGGTTTACTTATAGCAAACTTGCGAGGAACATTAATTTCTAGGCTAAGCCCATGGAACTAATTGATGAGCGTAGCGAGCGAAGCGAGCGAAGCGAAATCATCAATTTCACTACTGCTAAAAAAAAACACTTGGTGTGTGTTTGTTTGTATGTGTGTTTGCGCGCGCTCTACAGGCCAAACGCCTGCTTCGAGTGGGATGAAATTTTCAGGGTGTCTACTTTTGTTCTCAACTTAGACCCCCTGCGTTTTTCAAGAAAATCCTCCACACCCTTCACTTTCAAAGCAGAAAAAAGAGCAAAATTCGACAATTGGGCATGTTTGGAAAAGTACGGAAATTTATTTAAAAGTGCGTATTTTTTTCAAATGTTCCCAATTTCGATTTTCCTTTAGAAACCATCGAAACCAAATCGAAACATCACACCAGATTTTTCCCAATAAAAACCAACCCAATAAAAACCCTTGGGCATGAGTTACATCTATTTATTAACATGCACATTGCTTTATGACCTCAAAATGAGCACATTTCCGCTACCCTACAGCTCGGACAGAAGCAGAGAAAGGCCAGAATCGTTTACATTTTCAAGTGATCAGAATTTTTGAGAAAGCAATGGTCCGGCTTGCTGCTCCATGATTTAGGCTTGTTGCCTCAATCTTTTTATGCGCTAAATACAAACCGCTACGCTCATCTTCAACGCAACACAAATTGCGTTCGCCCTAGTTATTCCAACTAAAGAAGTAACGGCAATTGTCCTAAGGTTGAAGACAAACCTAACTTAACCCGGCCATGCTCAGCAATCACCTAGAAGGTATTAAACGTATGGATCTGCACTACGATTTCGTAACTCTGATTTCGCCGTTTTTGGTTACAATGTTAAAAAATTAAAACGGGCAACAATGGATTTTATCCATCAGAACCGAAAACGGCATAACGTAAAAGTAACAAAATCGCTACCTTGGAACCTAAAGACGCATCATGTCGATTGTATTAACGCAATCATCAAGAGGGACGCCGAATGATGAAAATAACGGCCTCTTCGAAGAACGGTTCGAGAAATTGGTGCGCCGCGAAGAAGTATAGTATCCCAGGTCAAATATGAAGCGGACATTTGAGAAACCGTCGATACGGTACACATGATATATTATGCATTACGCAGACCGCAGTGTTCACCATTAAGGCCCGCTTGCTTAATTGGTTCGTTAAATTGTTGTTAAGTAACGATCGGATTTCTTTAACCCACGGAACTAACGGCCTGTCAGACGTTTTGAGTTGTTCAATCGCTTGTTAAAGTGTCGTCAGAATATATTTCTTGCATACTTCATGCACCTATATATCCCAAGTAACACAAAAACCGTTCTCACGAACGTTCGGTGGACGTCGAAAAGCTAACGGGGGATAACTTGCGTTCAACGTTCACATTCGCCAAACGTTCAATTAGGTTCTACCCGAACGTTGAAAGCAAAGTCTCACCCGTTAGCTTTTCGTCGTCCACCGAACGTTCGAGATAACGTTCGCCGAAAGTTTTTGTGCTACTTGGGATGTGGTTATGTATATGCTGTGGTTATGTATATGCTGTGGTTATGTATATGCTGTGTTCATTACATGCACACGAGTACGGTGGTTTGCCTATAGTTTTATTTCTTTGCAATGCGAGAACAATAAGTACCTACACATACCACAAATGTTACGGAAAATGGCAAAAGATGCGAGTAAATCCATTGTCGTGAATTTCGCTCCATGCTTTTAATCTTGGTCCATGCACTGGGGAAATTGGTACTGGGTGAATGATAGCCCAATGATGAAGGTGAACATGAAACCACAGACCAGAGAGGAGTTAGGGGGGACGGTGATCCGGTATCATGCAAGGATCAATCCTCAACTCCTATGGGAAATGTGTTCAACCTCCCTCGCAAAGAACGGCGCATCTCCGAGAGCAGGACTCTTGGAATCCACTTATCCCGGGATGCTGAAGAGTGGCTGGCATCGAGAAAGGATCGCGTCCATGACATCTTGCTCTAGCTCAGTGGAACTCAACTTTTTTTCCACCGGGTAAAATAAAAGATATGTGATACTATACTGAGGGCCGCAAAGGGTAATCTTGCAAGACATAGCGTTGAGTAACATTGCGGGTATTGATTGAACGCGTTCTCATAACTTGTACCTGCTTGTACTTGATGAATGAAAATTGATATTGCAAGCGACACAGTGAGGAGCTCGGGGGTTCAACTCAAAGAAAATTTTGATTTGGAGCATGTTTTTGTGCAAATCTATGAGTTTCAGGGTGTTTGAAATTTAAAAATACCTACAAATTACGAACTTGTAAACAGGAGGTGGTGGAAATTTCATAATAATCGTTTTATTGTCATTATTAACTATAAGATAGGTACAGACATTAATATAGGCTCGACACAAATACGAAGCCGGCCAGCCACGCCTGACGCTTCTAATCTTTTCCTTCCTTCATTCATTATTTATTTCCACTTTCTTCTTCCTCTTCTTCCTCGCATTTTTCAATGGTTGCTCCCCATAACTTCTTCTCATTCCACAATTCATTTCTTTCCACTTCCTTCCAGTCTGATACCTCTCTCCTCGAAATCATATTTAATCCTTCCAATCCATTTAAATCTCGGTCTCCCCACCCTTCTTCTACTCCCAACAGTTGCTTTCATATCAATTATTCATATCAATACATTTTCCACGGAAAATTGTGCTTGTTAAGTTGCAATTACAAATGTTATAAAACATTCGAGGTGGACAGCAAAAGTACGAGCGCCGGGCCGCAGGTTTAGTGCCACTGCTCTTTGCTGAACAGGCTACACGCATTCTACATGACGGTCCACGATCTGACCAGTGGCGTTATCGCCGTGTTGTTGCTGAACAGGCTACACGCATTCTACATGACGGTCCACGATCTGACCAGTGGCGTTCTCGGCGCGTTGTAACTGAAAGTCTAGAAGCCCCAAACGCTTTCAAGGACGCGGCCTTGCTGTTGGCGGTCACCCATCCAATACTTGACTCGGCGTAGTATTGCTTAACGAAGCCAGCATAAACGCCAATACGTGTCACGAACGTAACGTGTGAACGGTTTTTACGTGTTTTTTGAACGCATGCCAGGATACAAAATCAGTATATTTTACATATGTATGTACACTAGAAGGTACCCAGATGTTCCACACCCATTCTAAAGCAGCCACGCGAAAGCCCTCCGCCCGCAATAATAGTTTCGCCGGCAGTCGAGGGATGGAGCCACTGTTTGTTGTTAAATCACCTGTAACCAAGGTAACTGTAACCACCTGTGGAAGGGACCCAATGTTCCACAGGCATAGGCATTGGCACAAGGTCAATATAATCAAGGGAGTCCCTTGATTATATTGGCCTTGTGCCATGGCCTGGGAGATTATGTTAAAACAGGTTGCCAACGCACCCCAGCGATTGCCGGCGAAACTACTTGCATCAAAAATGCCATAGCTAGATGTGTTAGAATGTCTGGGTCTAAAAGTCTACTGAAATTTAATCTTTTTGAAGAGTAATTCGAGCGGAAGCTAATCAGCTTTATTACAGATGTAGCGAATGTAGCGACTTAATGTAAAGATAAATTTATAGGTGGGTATATGAAAGGGGTTCGTTACAAAAAATGATTACATTTCGTTTCATTTTCGAGCTCGACGCAAAATAGGAAATTACTTTTGCAATAGCGATGCTCAAATTGGTTCGCGATTCAATAAATCTTCGTGAGCGAGAAAAAAAAAATTAAGGACGCACGGAACGTGATTATCTCTATGACGGGGGAATAGGGTAATCAAATCAAAAGCGACTTTATAAAATATCGATTAATCTATCCTGTGCACCGCGGCCTGCCAGCATCGCACCAAGTGGCGTACAGTCGGGTAAAACTTCACATGGACCTATGTGATAGTGACATGAAATCATGGCAATGATTGTAATCAAATATGTCGTGGTGGCTTCCCATGGCTTCCTGGGAATGATTCACTTGGTTCTCGGCTGCCATTGCAGGAGCCTGCCACCTACGGGAATTTGAGGTTAGGATGCCCCGAGGAGGTTTTAGACCTTTCATTGGGATGGTTAGCAAGTTTGGGAGCCGATTATGTAGTTTCCACTGGATTGCTCTAGTCACCGATATCACTGCCTAGTGCCTATATCCCCTAACCATCCGTGTTCAATGGGCCACATGACATGCGCTCATGGGAATCATTGCCATGGCGGCGTGGATGGCGATTTTAAAATGGATTGAACATGCCAATTACTAAAGATCACATCGAGTCGCTCAAGATAATGCATTCACATACAGGCCATGTGAATAAATCTGAGAGTGTACAGTCGGGTAAAACGCTGGATTTCGCGTCGTCATAATTAGAGAGTTTACCTACCCATAGACCAGAAAAGGTTAAAAATGGACCATCCTACGCAAAGATACTATTATATTAACCTTCGGTTCTACGCAGGAAAAATGTTTTTTAATACACTGCCACAAAATCTCAGAAAGATACAAGGGAATGATGAGTTTAAGTGTAAATTAAAAAAGTGGCTTATTAAAAAATGCTTTGATAGTGTTAAGGAATTTGTAAAAAAGTAGTTTTAGTATCATGACATTCCAATAACATGTATGTTCAATCTGGAAACAATAAAATAAATAAATAAAATAAATATGCCCCGGAGTCGTGCGCGGAAACCGGATTGGGGAAAATCGCAGTTCGTGCGGACGAAACGAGAAAGGAAAGTCTGAAAACTGAAAAATCTGAGAAATCTGAGAAATCTGAAAAATCTGAAAAATCTGAGAAAGGAAAACTGGGTGTACCGCACGCGGGCGGGTGGGCGGGCGGGCGGGCGGGCGGGCGGCAAGGGGGCCGACTGAGCGGGGATTGGCGAGCGTGGACCGCGCCCCAAAACACGGGCGCGCACGCCACTGTGCGTGCGTCCGCCCAAATGGGCGCACCAATAACGGGATCATAATGGGAAAAAATTTGACGATAATTGCGAGGGTTTTCTTAGAGATTTCTCACGTGCCCTTGGTGTTTGGCGCTGTTTCGATAAATGCACGCTAGGCGAGGGCATCATTTTCGTTGCTTCTGTACATATTTGAATTTATGGCGCGCTGAAGGCATGCACATCTTTTTTTAGACGCTTCAATGATAACAAACGAAAATGGTGATTATTTTTCTTGAAAGTGTCTTTGGAACGATCGTTGAGTTGGTATACATCGAGCCTGCAGAAGGTATATAAACAAATTTCAAATCGTGACGTTCGTTTCCGTGCGACTAGTCCGTTTCGATTTCTTTCTGACATCTAATGTGTAACTATACTAGTTAGAAACAACTTATTTTCTTCCGGTAAACTAACTAAAAATGTAAAGCATGTACTAACACGAGTATCGGAGTAATGGGGTTTTTTCAGATTGGGCCACACGACTTTATGAACGACATAACATCAATTTGAAGATTTTGTCGAGTTAGTGCTCATGGCCACCAGTTGTTCACCAGTACCAGGAAGGGGTGGAGGGGGAGGGGGGGGGGAGGGGAAGTTGTACGACTGCAGCTCCTCACGTCGGGCAGGTTATCAATCACCAGACATTGGTGACACCAGACATTGGTGTCTTCAATTCGAATCTTCTAGTCAAAAAGGACAAGACATTTAAAAGCTTGCTCAAGAAATTTATAATTGAAAAATGTTATTTATACTGTAAAATATTTTTTAATGTGTAGGGTAGAGAAAATTACCTAAGCAAATTGTGGTTTAAATGTAAATAAAGTAAATCTGTTGATATAGATATATAAGTATATAAAATGTTATTTAATTGTTGTAATTGTATGTAAATATCATGGACTTTCAAAATGGCACGCTGTGTTTTAAACGGAATAAAAACACTATATATGACTTATATATGACTTATATATGAGGTAGAAAACACATGATTCTGTACAGTGTAATTTAAAATGGTCTATGCACATAAATATGCCATAGCCAAAGGTGTCAACATTTGCAGGCCGTCCCATTGTTCCCCTAAAGGGTTGAATGGTCTGAGCATCGAATGATTGACAGCGCAATGTCTGGAATCTACAGAGCAATACATTCCTTCTTTGTGAAAAATACTAAAAAATAGCCTGAAATAAGCACACCAAAAGTTATAATATAGTTTTTGTATTCTTGGTGCCAGTTTTGCAATGTCCAGTTCAGTGTTCACTGCCAGTTAAGTTCGTTATCTCCAAGGTCACAGCCAGTCAGAAGCCTCTATTTTCATTTTAACCGACAGTTAACACTTTAACCGGAGATTGTAAAACCGGCCCTAAGACTTCATAATAAAAATAATAATATTTTTATTGTTATTAACAACAAAGCATTGTTTTAACAAATCGCAGGTGCATATACATACCATAATATTAAATTTTAAAACACATCATTCTTTTACCATGCCTAAATAAGATTTAAATTCGTTGACACTGTAAAAGGCATTCTTAATTAAAATATTTTGATTTGAGATATAAAAGTACGTGTACAAGTATACAAGTACATAATGCTTTCAAGGTTTAATTATAATCATCATCATTATCAACTTATCATTATATTTCAACCGACCCGAGTAACAGAGGCCCTAACGACAGCCAAAACATCGGAGATCGTTCAACGCCGCAAAACAATCAATCACACAAAACTCGCCGTGGCAACGATAGTAAATCCATCCGCTAAGCCGCTCGCACAAACAGCAACGGCTCAACCGCTCACCGCCGACTTGTGGGGTTCATTTCAGAGCGCAAAGGGTGGCATGTGTAATGGAATCGCGAGCGAGCTTCGCAAGGCACTACGAATTCGAGGGCGTCCGACTGATTAGGCGGGCGCAGGCAGGCACGCGATCGCGCACGACCCGAGGGTCGGTCACGACAGTCCTACAGTGCGGCCCACCTACAGTCCAGCCCGAGTACAGTGCGAGAAGATGCCACAGCAGGGACTGCCCCCTTTTGTACTACCAACTCATGCCACAGTCCAGCCCGTGAGAGAAGATGCCACAGCAAGGACTGCCCCCTTTGTACAACCAACTCATGCTACAGTCCAGCCCGTGCGGGAAGATGTCACAGCAAGGACTGTCCCCTTTTGTACTACCAACTCATGCTACAGTCCAGCCCGTAAAAGAAGATGCCACAGCAGGGACTGCCCCCTTTGTACTACCAACTCATGCTACAGTCCAGCCCGTGAGAGAAGATGCCACAGCAGGGACTGCCCCCTTTGTACTACCAACTCATGCTACAGTCCAGCCCGAGTACAGTGCGAGAAGATGCCACAGCAGGGACTGCCCCCTTTGTACTACCAACTCATGCTACAGTCCAGCCCGAGTACAGTGCGAGAAGATGCCACAGCAGGGACTGCCCCCTTTGTACTACCAACTCATTCTACAGTCCAGCCCGTGAGAGAAGATGCCACAGCAGGGACTGCCCCCTTTTGTACTACCAACTCATGCTACAGTCCTGCCCGTGAGAGAAGATGCCACAGCAAGGACTGCCCCCTTTTGTACTACCAACTCATGCTACAGTCCAGCCCGTAAAAGAAGATGCCACAGCAGGGACTGCCCCCTTTTGTACTACCAACTCATGCCACAGTCCAGCCCGTGAGAGAAGATGCCACAGCAAGGACTGCCCCCTTTGTACTACCAACTCATGCTACAGTCCAGCCCGTAAAAGAAGATGCCACAGCAGGGACTGCCCCCTTTGTACTACCAACTCATGCTACAGTCCAGCCCGTGAGAGAAGATGCCACAGCAGGGACTGCCCCCTTTGTACTACCAACTCATGCTACAGTCCAGCCCGAGTACAGTGCGAGAAGATGCCACAGCAGGGACTGCCCCCTTTTGTACTACCAACTCATGCCACAGTCCAGCCCGTGAGAGAAGATGCCACAGCAAGGACTGCCCCCTTTGTACAACCAACTCATGCTACAGTCCAGCCCGTGAGAGAAGATGCCACAGCAAGGACTGCCCCCTTTGTACTACCAACTCATGCTACAGTCCAGCCCGTAAAAGAAGATGCCACAGCAGGGACTGCCCCCTTTTGTACTACCAACTCATGCCACAGTCCAGCCCGTGAGAGAAGATGCCACAGCAAGGACTGCCCCCTTTGTACTACCAACTCATGCTACAGTCCAGCCCGTAAAAGAAGATGCCACAGCAGGGACTGCCCCCTTTGTACTACCAACTCATGCTACAGTCCAGCCCGTGAGAGAAGATGCCACAGCAGGGACTGCCCCCTTTGTACTACCAACTCATGCTACAGTCCAGCCCGAGTACAGTGCGAGAAGATGCCACAGCAGGGACTGCCCCCTTTGTACTACCAACTCATGCTACAGTCCAGCCCGAGTACAGTGCGAGAAGATGCCACAGCAGGGACTGCCCCCTTTGTACTACCAACTCATTCTACAGTCCAGCCCGTGAGAGAAGATGCCACAGCAGGGACTGCCCCCTTTTGTACTACCAACTCATGCTACAGTCCTGCCCGTGAGAGAAGATGCCACAGCAAGGACTGCCCCCTTTTGTACTACCAACTCATGCTACAGTCCAGCCCGTAAAAGAAGATGCCACAGCAGGGACTGCCCCCTTTGTACTACCAACTCATGCTACAGTCCAGCCCGTGAGAGAAGATGCCACAGCAGGGACTGCCCCCTTTGTACTACCAACTCATGCTACAGTCCAGCCCGTGAGAGAAGATGCCACAGCAGGGACTGCCCCCTTTGTACTACCAACTCATGCTACAGTCCAGCCCGAGTACAGTGCGAGAAGATGCCACAGCAGGGACTGCCCCCTTTGTACTACCAACTCATGCTACAGTCCAGCCCGAGTACAGTGCGAGAAGATGCCACAGCAGGGACTGCCCCCTTTGTACTACCAACTCATTCTACAGTCCAGCCCGTGAGAGAAGATGCCACAGCAGGGACTGCCCCCTTTTGTACTACCAACTCATGCTACAGTCCTGCCCGTGAGAGAAGATGCCACAGCAAGGACTGCCCCCTTTTGTACTACCAACTCATGCTACAGTCCAGCCCGTGAGAGAAGATGCCACAGCAGGGACTGCCCCCTTTGTACTACCAACTCATGCTACAGTCCAGCCCGTGAGAGAAGATGCCACAGCAGGGACTGCCCCCTTTGTACTACCAACTCATGCTACAGTCCAGCCCGAGTACAGTGCGAGAAGATGCCACAGCAGGGACTGCCCCCTTTGTACTACCAACTCATGCTACAGTCCAGCCCGAGTACAGTGCGAGAAGATGCCACAGCAGGGACTGCCCCCTTTGTACTACCAACTCATTCTACAGTCCAGCCCGTGAGAGAAGATGCCACAGCAGGGACTGCCCCCTTTTGTACTACCAACTCATGCTACAGTCCTGCCCGTGAGAGAAGATGCCACAGCAAGGACTGCCCCCTTTTGTACTACCAACTCATGCTACAGTCCAGCCCGTGAGAGAAGATGCCACAGCAAGGACTGTCCCCTTTTGAACTACAAACTCATGAATATAAATTTTACTGCCGACAAAACAAAACACTATAATTCGGTTACAAACAAACAAAATGACAACATGAATCTTATTCATAATAATGAGTAAAAATATCAACGAATAAATAGTTGAGATAAAAACATGAGCTTTGGTAGTATTAGAAGGTATAAAAATGATGACAGGATTTAAGTTTTGTCAAATGGGCGCTTATGTAAGCTACAGTGACAACTAGCGCTCCCAGCGCAATGGTATCTTCTTAAATAAAACGAAGTATAGGACGCATCTCAATAGCAGGTTCCATGTGGACTTGCGGACTTACGCAGTCCCAGTAGCATGGATTACGGACTTCGTAAGTATGCAAGTCGCGTATGCAAGACCATGACGCCACGCGGACCATACGTCAGCCTAGCGATTTTGTATTTTTTACGTGATGCCGTTATTGGTTCAGATGGATAAAATCCCTATTTCCGTCCGTTTCAGTGTTTTAACTTTGTAACCGAGAACGGCGAAAACAGAGTAACGAAACCGCAGTGCAGGACTACACCACTGGTGACATGCCCTGTACACATTCTTTCGCAACTTGTGGAGCAACGTTGAGCGTAGGCACCTCAGGATCGATAGCAGCTTAGAAATTCTCGATGTAGCTACGTACTCAGCTGTCTGTAACATTCATTGTTCGCAAATAACGCTATGCAGCACATGCACCAACTGTACGGACAAGTCTGTTTACGCTTTGCATCCAAAACGGACGCGTTTGCCGTCTATCCGTATTGCTTTCAAAACATACACGCCGAGCAGTGTGTTTGGTCAGTTATACGTATTATCGATTTTTTTAACTTGCTTTTCGATGTAAGTAAATATTGTTGGAACTCTTTGAAAACTGATGGTAAACTAAATTAGCACATTTTCGAGTCGATGCGGTCGGAACAAGTAAACAAGTCGAGAAAGCCGGAACTGAAGAGAGTACGCGAGCGAATTCATTTGAGCGTGCAGTTTGGTACGAACGGTTTGGCATATAAATTCAATGGTAATTTTATTTTTTACTTTGGTAGGGCTGGGTAAGAGACATGGATATCGTGATGTTTGATTAGATAGCTGTAAAAGATACAGTTATGTTGACATAGGCTTCTGTGCAACTCTACTTTTTCTAGACAACAAATAGCACAATTATATATTTATACTTTATTTAAATATTGTAGTACTACATGCATGCCACCACCACCTAAAAGTATTCTGTCGCGAGAAGTGACCTTTGTCACACGAGTAGAATGAAGTAGATTGGGAACGACCAACGTGTTTTTCAAAGATATTGTTTTAAAGTGTGGATGTTAACTGGCAAATCCAACTCCATAGCTCCTTATTTGAAAGACGATTTCTTTGAACATCGTGTAAACTATGGAAAACTATGAGTATGTAACTACAAGTATCTCAACGTACTTGTACATCGCATCCCGACGCGATATGACCAGAGGTTTTTGACTCAACGGTCCTATTCCGAAACCTACTGACGCTATACTGCGCAGTAACAAATCTTACTGAGATCCGTTCCGTACCCTATCACAGTGACTGAGCTGGACCCATCTGGCCGTTCCGTAACCTGCTGAAAGCCACTGAAGTTGACTGGAGGTTTCGGCCTCAGTCAATCCTACTGAGCTCAGTCAATTCAAATTTCAAGATGGCGGGCTACAAATGAGATCTGACGTGTGGTGTTTGCGAGGTTACTATTAAGTTGTTAGTTAGTAGAGATAAAAAAGAAAGTCTAATAAGAAGTTATTCCTAGGCAAGTAATTATTTCGTATTTTTATTTTATGTAATTGGGTTGAGTTATTGAAAGTAAAAAAATCGCAGCTCTTTGAGATGTGAGAACGGTATACACAGCCGCTAAAACAAATACAAACCAGCTAGCCAGAGATCGCGTATTGCGTTCCGCTACTGAAGGCAACAGACTTGCTGAACTCTACTGAGAGCCAACTGGTGCTCAGTAAGCTCAGTAGGTTTCGGAATGGGACCAGAGAAGGGGATGTTTATTAGCGACAACTTCAAATACCGGCGGCAAAAGAACAAGAAATCCACAAACCCAATTATTGCACTATTGTTTTTGTACTATTACACAAATGAGCAGACGAGACCTAAAGGTCCCCATAGGATCCTTGAACTCTGCGAGTGTCTATAATAGTCACCATGGCAATCGATCGGCAGCAAATTATTAACAATGCGATTATCGAGGCAGTTGCTGCGTATGAATTATGCATGTGTTATGTACGGTAAACAGTCGACTGCATTTCCATTTGCCAGTGCACGCGACGGTGAATGCAGGTTCACTAAATACAAAAGTACAGACCGTCACACAATTTGCAGCTCATCGATGTATTATGCATCGGCAGTAGCTCTACAATTGGTGCCCTGGGGTGGGATCTTGGGAAAATGTTCGCACTACAGTTGGTGCCCAGGGGTGGGATCTTGGGGAAATGTTCGCACTACAATTGGCGCCCAGGGGTGGGATCTTGGGGAAATGTTCGCACTACAATTGGTGCCCAGGGGTGGGATCTTGGGGAAATGTTCGCACTACAGTTGGTGTCCAGGGGTGGGATCTTGGGGAAATGTTCGCACTACAATTGGTGCCCAGGGGTGGGATCTTGGGGAAATGTTCGCACTACAATTGGCGCCCAGGGGTGGGATCTTGATAAAAAACTCACTAAACAACTTGGTGGCCAGAGGTGGGAAAGTGAAACCATTTCGAAATATTGTCTAAATCTACGGATCACACTGAAAACCATGTCCCAGCACGAAAATGTTTGTGATTTATCCCCAACATTCGGTGCAAAGCATCGCAGTTGTTTTCACTTTTTAGCCAGCGACAAACCGAACCGACGAGAATAATAATTGTGTTACAAAGTTTACAATTAGAGTTCGTATATACACGTAGTTTTGCTAATTGCAAGTTTACCTACTTCGTTATTCGCCTCGCTAATCTTGTTAAGAGCTGTAGGATTCGTCTGACAACTCCACCCCCTGCGCACGCTGAAATGCAATTTATGTGCATATTTTGTTTCTACTATTTATCAAATTAGACAAGTAACCCACGCAACTTTAAAAGCAAAGCTGAACTTTGTGTCGTCTCCGCATCTACCTGTGCCGACAAGGGGCTGACGAACAATAAACTTAGGTAATTTGGTCAGCGTAGAGAAATCTTAAATTTTAGAAGTGTAGTACATTCACGAATTACTGGTCAAAACAACTTTAGAGCTCGGACAACGCCATTTTAACACAGATATGTATCTTGACATGTCAGTGCCAAGAATTTGCACCAACTCTGTCCCCTACACAGTCCTGTGTTGCCAATTTTCGGGGAAACCCTTTCATTGCCAATCATCAGCACACAAGAGGGACGATAGTGACAACGCAGCTATTTGCAAGGAGATCCGTCAGTTGTCACTCTCGAAGAGAACACGATAGAGCTTAGCACCAAACAATGCGTTACGTATATAGGTTCTATAATTTTTAACCACGTATTACATAAGATTTTTTATGTAGCCGAAATATTTGAACTCAATCAGTTTCACAACCGTTGAGTATTTCGGGGTTTCATATCAAATCGAGGAAAGTTTTGGACAAAAGTCTCTCTTACCGATGTATGATGGCTGAACTTAACCGGATAAGCGCCATGGGAGATTGCATGCGACTCATGACGCTCACTTGTATTCCCACTGCTTAAATAAGGTTTAATGTGTTGCTTATTTTAAATATATTACTCTTCAAAACATTAACGTTTTAATCCGTTATAAACCCTTACAGAGATAATGTGTACTTACAAAAACAAACAGGAGTCACTATCCAAACGTGGTTAAGCCATGGAAAGGTATGCAAACTAACACAAATATTGGGCTTCGCTGTTCTTAGATTTATAAAGCATATGCTATTATTATGTCCCGCCCAAAGTTTTATTATAAGTTACGAGTACAATAATAATAATCCGATAACAACTCCAGCAAGGCTGCAATCAAGCCACAATAAATCCTTGCACAATGCTGCATTCAAATGCTGCATTTAAGATACCAACAAAGACCGCCTTCTTGAATATATATTATTCCAGAGAGAGAGAGAGCTATAGTTTATCAGTGTTATGTAAAGGGCTGCGGTCGGCCAAACTGCTGTTTCATTCTTATGAAAAACATAGTGTACGCATCACATTACGAGTTACTAATTAAGAACAAGTTATTTTGCTCCAATCAATACACTTTGAACTCGGTTCTTCAGAGATTCATTAAAAACCAAGAACGGTCTAAGTACCAAGATGTAGTCTTGTTTAATTGGCATGATACTTTTTGTTTTGATTTTATTTGCGTGGAGTTATCTGATCGTTTAATTTACAATCAAGTTAGATATTTAAAACAGTGTTCTTGATTGAACATTAACTAGACGGAAAAGCAAACGTTTCACTAGTATTGATTTGAGTTCAACATTGCACAGCCTGCTAACTGGGTCGGCTCTTATGGCCATTATCATTACGAGAAGACTGAGAGAACGTTGAACAAACAATAATTCGACTGTATAGCGTGTATAGTACGTCTCAGGTTATTTTGTCATCGCCTCGGGGCGTTGGGCATTTACTTATAAGCCATGGCATTGTAGAATACCGGTTGGTCATGTGAAATCCGAACATGAGATGTGCCATAGTTGTGCAGGTAACGGTAGGCGAGATTTGCAAACACACAATTTGTTGCTAAAAGTGTGAGGATTCCGTAGACCCTGGTTTCGTTGCAATCGGACAAACGGTGTGGCCACAAGTTAGTATCCAGTAGGTGGTAAAATTTGAGCGGGAAGTGGCCCGAGTATGCGCTCACTCCAAAAGGCTTAGTAGCTTTGTCCTTAAAGGCCATCGAGTGTTCATGAGTGGTGATCAGAATAACGGACCGACCACACAAAAGCCATCAAACCCGCTGCATCAATTGTTTCTGCGGCACGAAGAGACATGCCTCCAGCGAGCTGATAATTTCAGTAATTACGACAATTGGCAACTTAATAATTACCTTGATCCAAACAATCTAATGTTTTATATTGACAGGCACGGATTCCTATAGCGATGTTGTTACAAATTAGCGAATCTGTATCGTAACATCATTTTGCATACCGATCGAAGGTAAACAATGCTGCAGAATTGTATAATTACATTAAATTTACACATGACAACACTCCATATACCACTCGGATAATGTTTTTTTTTTAAAGTTACGTTTGAAAGAAGTTCGGAGTATAAATTCTTAGACTCGTGCATTCACTTGTCCTATCTTTATCACTAGTTTCGAAAAAATCTATTTCAAACTGTGTTTACAATGCTAAATAAAACATTCACTGTTTTCAGTGAGACCTTTATTTAGCATTCAAACTCCAGTTTGAAATCGTTATTTGAGTTCTAGAAGGCATCGTACAATGTGGTTCGATTCTTCTTTAGCTTTACGATAAATTATACTTGACAGTAAAGGAAATTAAATGACACTATGACCATGTTACATATACAAGGGTAAGTGTATACGTGAACACATATTGGTTACAAGAAAATTCTTTGAAAATGACCTCAGCAAATAGAGCAGTGAAAAATTAATTAATTTCATCCGAAAGATAGGTAAATACTATACAAAACTACTATATACTACTACTATACTATACAAATAGGTATACTAAGATTATCTCAACATTACATTTCATCTACTATCTATTAAAATGATCTTATTTTACATCCTGTACCTACTACGGTTTATTGCATATCTAACATAACAAAGCATTATCATTTCATAAGCATAATGATTCGAGGACAGAGTCGAGGATGGAGTCTCCAATCAGGGTGATGCAGCTACCCTAATGGGATTAGAGCAGGGTCGGATTAGCCCAATTGGATCGGTCTGAAACGCCAGTATGGCACAGACGCATAATCGCATTATCAATACTCGATTAGCCACGGATGTTGCATTGGGGATCCGATTATCGGAACAAGATGGGTGTCATAACGATATTTGCTTGTGAGGAGGACACAAATGTTTGTGTCTGGTTAGAGATGTGCTTCGATCGTTGTTGTCGGTAAAAGGGATTGGCAATTCTGTTAAGAGGAAACTAAACGTTAGTGTTTTCGTCGTACGCGGAGGTTCACGCGGGAACTTCTCCAGATCACAAATACTAACACAGAGTTTTGGAAGAAAATACACGCGAAGTTGCAGGGTTGTTCGATGTCGGATAGTGTGTTAAAAAATTAGAAAATAAAAAAATTAGAAACTTAGAAATTTTTCAAAAATTAGAGACTTCAATTTTCAAAAAGTGTCTAAAATGCTTTTTTCAGGCGTTAAATGACCCGAAGGTCGACGCGGCTTAGAGCCCCACTATTCATTCATCCATTCATTCAAATGTTTTTTAAAGGCATTTTTACGTAGCTCGTATGGGAAAAGTATGTCATAACGTGTATTAAAAAATACCATCCGATATCAATTGACTTTTTCTCGGTCCATGGTTTTTTCTCCAGATTTTTACTCTAATAATTGTTGGTGTAGGAAGTTCCCGCGTGAACCTCTGCACCGACCCCTGGCCACGCAGCGTAGCATATGAATCCTCCCCCACTTGAACGTTGAACGTTGAACGCTGAGGTCCCATCGAACACTGAGATGAACCCCTAAATGTATTCCAATCCTTAATTTGAACATACCAGTTTGAAGGAAGAGTACATCTAGTCATGGAATATCACCACAATTTGATATTTTCACAAATGTGTACATGGTGCGAACTTTCAAAAATCGCTGAAATTTGCTCAATTACGCGATTTTTTAAAGTTTGCACGATACACATTTTTGGAAAATATCAGATTGTGGCGAAGTCCCATGAGATGACTAAACATACTCTTACTTCACTGGTATGTTCAAATTAAAGATTAGAATACATTTAGGGGTTCATTTCAGTGTTCGACTGGACCTCTGCGTTCAACGTTCAAAGGGGCCGTTCAACAGAGAGGGTATTAAAGGATTAACCGTGAGGAGCACTCTTAACTATTCAGGTAAGTTCTGAGTAACTATACTCGACAGTTTAGAGAATTTAGAAAGCCCTCGAGGCAGCGTGCATAAATTAACTCTGACTACAGCTGAGCACGCACTGGCTACAGATACACTTTGACTATATGTTAACTAAGTGATCTTGCATCTTCCACTGCAACAATATTTTGAATAATGTACCGCAAACACTAACTTCCGAGGGCCGGGTACCCACCAGAGCAGAGTGAGCACTTAACCCCGATTTAAAATGAAGAACTGCCAATCACAGACAGCGCTTGCTGATTCTCAGAGGTGATAACGAAATTACTCCTGTTGAACTTTGTCTACTTGTCCATATTTTATACTAGTTTTGAAAAAAATCTGTTTAAAAATGGGCCAAAATGCTACAAAAAAAGTCCCACATTTTCCCGTAGTTTCGTAACACTGATGGCTTACGTCACGATTTCAAGGGTGAGCTCGACTGACGTCAAAAACGTCAACAAAAGAACCTATTGTTTTTTTTTGCATATAATTTTGAGATTCTAACCAAGGAGGTTGTATAAATACTTTATAAAACCACCTCGATTCATAGCATACGCCAGTCGAGCTATCGCCCTCGAGGAAGTAATTAAAGCATTGCGTTATAAGTCTGGAAAACAGCGATACTTTTATTTGGCATTCAAAACCCAGTTAGAAGTAGTTTTTCTTTTTCAAAACATACCCCTGTTTTTGCTCTTTAGCCATTAGCCCCGCTTCGTGGAGCTGGTCCCAATCCGTTGTCCAATCTCGTCCGAAATCGGGCACCCGCTAATGAACTCAGGTCCCACGTCGCCGCAATTCTTGTAATTCGCATTGCGAAAAACAATTACGCCACGAGTGTCCGAGACGGACTGATGCCCGTGGGCGTGGGTGGAACGAGATCACACGATGGACTGGACGGAGATCGCCGCGAACTCGCCAGCATCCCGCGCGTCGGGACCCAGTGGCGACTGAACTAGCCTTCGTGGCGAAAGAGCGCGGAGCTCGGCGGTCGAAATTTGGCCGATTTAATTGTTTAAAGAATAGTCGTGGCTAAATAGTTACACGTCAATTGTCGGAATTTCGTTGCAATTAGTGTAACAAGATCAATTGCAGTGATTCAAGAAAACTGGGCGGGAATGCTCCCGCGTAAACTCACCTTTTTAAACGCTATCATGACGGTAGCCTCGGTATATAGGTGTAGGTCAAATTAGTATACTTGGCCTACTTTTCAACTCATGTATCTCTCGGTAACATTACATTGAAGTAACATAACCTAACATTTTCCTCAAAAAGGTACACATGCGGAAACATCAAGTGCGCCTGTCGAAAAAATATACAAGTCTTTTTCAGGTTCGGTTGAAAACAGTGTAGGTAAGGGCCGGGTACTGAACACGTGACTAGCCATGTGTTTTTGTGGGCCTGGGACCAGTTTGATAAACCTGTTTCGTTATCAGTAGCTGCTTTGCTCTGGCAAATGACGATCGGAAAGACTCATGATTCGGTTCACTCTGGAGTTTTGCAAGATTTTGGCACATATTTTCTACTTGCCTAAAACACGTAGTTTTGAAGATACAATTAAAATCAAACAGGTTTTTGCATCTTCCCCCCACTTCTATCTAGCATTACTTTCCCATTTTTTGGGGAAATGTTTTTCTGAACGTTATTTCACGTGCATTCTTTAATTGCGTCTGTTATCACTCAATCAAGGTAGTCGATAGTACCAAGATCCGACCTTCAGAGCCTCTGTACAAAAAACACCTGTGGAGCTTCACTTTTTCGATACGTGAAAAAAATAATATGTGAATTAAATGAAATCTCATAATTTAGTTTGATATCTCGCATCACCTCCGACCCGGCTGGACGAAAAACATCCACCGGAAAGGATCAGGATCAGGAAAAGCACATTAAAGGCCATATCTTACCTCCTGACACGCTGTGCTCCGATTAAAGATGTTTACTTTTTATACCCCGTGGCAGAGGCAAAATATATATTTTTTAATTTTTCGAGGCCGCAAACAGAATAACGTCATCATCGAGTTCTGGAAACAATTTTTTACCGTAATTACCTACCCGAAGCACCGATTGACTTCGAACTTTCGGTATTGACTTTTGACAGCGAGCACTACGCAATATTAAATTTTGGAGTCGATATAAAATTTTAAAATGGAAATTTAGAAAATGGAAAGATTAGACATTGGTTCTAAAATGGCAAAATCTTGAATCTGACCACAACTTGTGTGAAGGTGAGAGAATTTCTTTAAGGCTGTTGATGTGGTTGTTGGTGATTATTGCATGCAGGTTCATTTTAACTTTCAACTGGAATTTTTTATTATAAATCACACACATTGTTGCCAAAAGTGTGAGGATTCCGTAGACCCTGGTTTCGTCGCAATCGGACAAACGGTGTGCCAGAAGTTAGTATCCAGTAGGAGGTAAATTCTGCGCGGGAAGCTGCCCGAGGATACGCTCACACCAATAGTCTTAAGCTTAACGATAAAAAGCTAGACAAAAGAATCACGATGCACGCCACTGTTCGAGCGTCGCGACGAGCACTTGGCAAACGTCTCGCGAGGCGTCGCGCCCAGTGCGGATATTTTGGAGCGACACCAGCGATGTATGTGTATTTATTTATACAGCGCTTGAATCCCCCCCCCCCCCCCCCCCCACGCCACAATCACCACCTCTCGCGATCCCCGGCAAGCCCACGGCCACGGCGAAGCCCAGTCGCGTTTCCTCTATTATTTTCTCAATCACAGCGGCGGGTATCTTTGTCCCCAGATAGACCGACGGCGGCCGACGGTGTCTGGGTCCGGACCGACCGGACGGTACGCCGCGACCGCGGTCCGTATTGCGAGAAACATATCTGCAATAACTTAAGGCTATTGGTGCGGTTGTAGGTGATTTTTTCTTGAAGCTTTATTTGAATTTTCTATAGGTATTTCGTGGTTATAAATCACACAATTTGTTGCTAAAAGTGTGAGGATTCCGTTGACCCTGGTTTTGTTGCAATCGGACAAACTGTGTGGCCAGAAGTTAGTATCCAGTAGGAGGTAAATTCTGCCATAAACCAAAGTTCGTGAAAAAATCTCAAAATCTTGCGGTTTTAGTTGGAAATTTTACGCCGCATCCAACGGTCACAGGTCATTGGGGGGGGGGGGGGGGGGGGGGTCACAGGACTAATTACAGAGATATTCGGGTTTGAAAACTCGAAATTTAACATGGGTGGCATAGGAAATTAGTTAAAACCGGCATATAACCCATGAGAGCACCAAATATAACCATAGCATTTAAACAAATGTCTATATACTTGAAAGACAGTTCTCTGCTGGACACTCTCAGCAAAAGAACAACTGAGGTCAACGATCTCACTTTTAAGATAACGGTATATCAAAATTCTGAGGGTGACATTTTAAGCGCTTTTTTGCAATTTTGTTTCGTGAAAGTGTTGCTATAGGTACTCTTTTAAGACACAAAAACAACGTTAGTAATGATTTAAATAGACGTTATCATATTAAATTAAGCAAGTTTTACCAACCACGCACACTATTCCGCACGGAATTATGCAGAAAATTGGCGTTGCCATGGATACGGAGACCAAACTTAAGAGAGACCTTCAACATAGGAAATAATTCCCAATATTACAATTATCACCGAGACTGACTGGGAAACTGTCAATGCTCAAACAAAAATAATGAGCAAGAAGCTTCACAAGAGTGAGGCAATATTGCCTCATAAGAACGCCGTAGTGTAAATAACTTTGAATGGCCATTGTAAATGGCAAAAATTGCGAGTAGTGAATGCGTTTATAGGCTTTTGGTCATGAGGAATTATGCGACACCCAACCAGTCCCAATGAAGCCCATTCCAAGTGAGATCCAGCCAATAGCAGCCAGCCTTGGCCAAGATTGCAAACCCCGAGTGTTTTTGTCAACACTAAAGTTATTGCAGATTTGTTTCTCGCGTCCGAGCCGGTCAACGGTCGGTATTTTGACTTGGTCTTCGTGAACGCAATTTGTGTCGCGTTGCAAGTGAGCGTAGCGTTCGTAGCGGATTTAAAAGTGTAGCAGGCAGAACGTCTTAACAGTAGGCCAATCATGAGAATGTATTAAATGTTCGATATCTGGTGAAATAAGGGTGCAAAGGGTAAAAGGAGTCAACGCCCCTTGTTATCACAGATATATAACGTCACCAAGATTTTCAACTCCCATACTAAAGCAGCTACGCGAAAGCCCTCCGCCCGCAATAATAGTTTCGCCGGCCGTCTAGGGATGGCGCCATCGTTTATTGTTATACCACCTGTAACCAAGGTAACTGTGACCACCTGAGGAACATTGGGTCCCTTGGTTATAATGGACGACTACACATGTAGCCAGAGTCGATCACTGATTTGCCCACATAAATTCGACTCGGGAACTGTAGTCGTTCATAGACCTTGCGCCATGGCCTGGTAGATGATGTAAAAACCAAGGTCGGTACATCTTGCCGCCTGGCGGCAACGAGCTAAAGCTCTAAGATAGCTCTAGACTTGCGAGTTCACCTCGCCGCCGCTAGGCGATCTAAGGACCTTGGTAAAAACAGGGTGCCAACGCACCCCAGCGACTGCCGGCGAAATTTGGGTAACCTTATATCTTACTAGGGCGAACGCAATTTGTGTTGCGTTGAAGATGAGCGTAGCGGTTTGTATATAGCGCATAAAAAGATTGAGGCAAAAAGCCTAAATCGTGGAGCAGCGAGCCGGACCATTGCTTTTTCGAAAATTCTGATCTCTAGAAATTGTAAGCGATCCTGGCCATTCTTTGTTTCTGTCCGAGCTGTAGGGTAGCGGAAATATGCTCATTTTGAGGTCATAAAGCAATGTGCATGTTAATACATAGATGTAACTCATGCCCAAGGGTTTTTATTGGGTTTTATTGGGTTGGCTTTTATTGGCAAAAATCTGGTGTGATGTTTCGATTTGGTTTCGATGGTTTCTATAGGCCAATCGAAATTGGGAACATTTGAAAAAAAATACGTACTTTTAAATAAATTTCAGTACTTTTCCAAACATGCCCAATTGTCGAATTTTGCTCTTTTTTCTGCTTTGAAAGTGAAGGGTGTGGGGGATTTTCTTGAAAAAGGCAGGGGGTCTAAGTTGAGAACAAAAGTAGACACCCTGAAAATTTCATCCCACTCGAAGCAGGCGTTTGGCCTGTAGAGCGCGCGCAAACACACATACAAAAAAAAACACACACACACACACCAAGTGTTTTTTTAGCAGTAGTGAAATTGATGATTTCGCTTCGCTCGCTTCGCTCGCTACGCTCATCAATAAACGAGATTAAACCAAACCGGTTAGCCGTCGAAGAAAAATTTAAGGTCGTAAAACAGGAAATCATCCTAGTGGGCCATAGGGATGCACCATGTCAATTGACCGGTCAATTCACATCCCTAGTGGGCCATAAGTTTTCAAATAATTTCCGAGTAAATGAGTGAAGGTCGCGGAAACAGGCGTGTCGTTAGACAACACAGAATGTACGTCAATTCCCACAGCCAATCAATTCAAAAAGCGAGCACCCTGGAATCCTATTCTGTAACTTTTCCCAAGTGAGAAGCCAAGAAATGAGAGTGACAACTCCAAGTTCGCCCATGTTTTCATATGGAACAAATGAAGGTTCTCGCTCTCATTTCATATCTCGCATCAGAAAAGTTACAGAATAGGGGTCCTGGGCGAAAATATAAACTCGACGGCGGTAAACAGAATGCCAAGTTACGGCAACGGCTCTTTGTCAAAACAAGCGATGGCTAAAAATCAAACAAACTAGGGGTAAAAAAGATGTGCAATCACCGAAGCCACACTGGCCACGGCGTGATCGGTGACAGCTGACCAATTGATAAACAGAACCGCTCAGTTACGTTCTAAAAGCGACCGCAGACTTGCAAAGAGTATAAACATTAACCCGGAATTTAAAACGATATTTACATTCAGTACTGTACCTGCCATAGCGTTGTTTATTCAATCTGCAATTCGCAACGAAACCTAAACACCAATCACGAAAACATCCAGCTATTCGATCGGCCGTATTCGACAAGGCCGTCGTCGTCGTCGTCGTCGTGGTCGTCGAGAGCGGCGACCGACCGACCGACACCGACGCCTGATCGTCACTGCCCGCGGCGCGTCCAGGAGCGCTCCAGGATCGCGTCAGGAGACGGGACGCCTGGTCAGGATGGATGACGGGGAGGCACGACGTCGTGCAACAGGTTGCGAAGGGGGGGCGGGCGGGGGGCAAGGGTGCACTGCGCCAGCCCGCGATTTGTAGGCCGTGGGGTGTGGGGGGGGGGGGGGGGGTGAGGGAGACATGTGTTTAGAGTTGTTTTCAACTTATACTTTACCCCAGCCGGATGGACTTTGAAGTAAAGTATCATAATATGACTCTCTACAATTTGTCGAAAATAAAATTGTAAAAAATGGTAATAATAAATGCAATGTTTAGTGGTAATGATTAAAACTTAATCATTCGACTCTTTGGTATGGTACTCTATGATATGTGAGATGCCCGAAAGTGGCAAACTCAAATTAATTCTAGTTGTACTCGATTATGTTTTTTCTGATGTTACGGCAGTGTAACAGGGAATGTTTCCGTTATAAGTTCGGTGCTCCATTGGACAGGTCTTAAGAACGGATGTAAGTATACGCAAGAGTTGCCTCATCGCCTTGATTATGAATCCTGGCTCGCGGTTGGTCATACTCATAACAGTCGTGTTAGCCTGACCTTTACCACCTATTATTATTCATTATTTTATTTTTATATGTATCATATTATCATTAGCTGACGAGCTCATTCAAAATTGCATTTTGCCAAAGGGCACCAATAAACAAACAAACAAACAAACAAACAAACAAACAAACAGTCTGGTGGACTCTGATATATGGTGCTCTATGATATGAGATCCCCAAAAAGTGGCAAACGCAAATTAATTCTAGTGTAGGACCCATTTGGCAGTCATGTGGTAACCAGGACCGTATTCCAGTGACGATCGTTGAATAGGGAACCGGGAAAGCTCCGATAAGTACAGGATTGACATTGAAGCTGCCACCAACCCAGTAGAATGCAACGTACTATCGCATCATTCATATACGAGTTATTTGAGTTATTGGTAGCATTTTCGGGTAATTGATGTATATTACACCCCACTGGGGTACCGTTTCGTTGTATGCGACATTCGATAGATACGTTATAAACATGTTACATGTTAAACATCGACATAGAGTATATCTGCTATGTTAAAAAACGTCTAGATGTTTTTTACATGCGGAGCTACGCTAAAAACTAAAGCATACACATCGTTAATGGCATGCTACCACAGATATAAGGTTACCCAGATGTTCTACCATACCTAGCTATGGCTACGGCAAAAATTTGATGCTAGTAGTTTGGCCGGCGATCGCTGGGGTGCGTTGGCAACCTGTTTTAGCATCATCAAATTTCAAATAATCAAGGAACCCAATGTTCCTCACGTGGTGACAGTTACCTTGGTTACAGGTGGTATAACAGCAAACAGAGGCTTCATCCCTTGATTGCCGGCGAAACTATTATTGCGGGCGGAGGGCTTTCAAGTAGCTGCTTTAGTATGGGAGTGGAACATCTAGGTGACCTTATATCTGTGATGATACGATTCGTATTTAAAGCATAGAATCCTGGCAGCAACGTATTGGTCCAGTGGTAACGTTACTTGTTGCACGTGTTCAGACGGTATACGTGTTCCAAGAGCCCGGGAATTCGGGAACCAAACGGGATTGTCCAATACCCGAATGGACAGCTTCAGTTGTCATATTTCTCTGTCCGATTCAGTGAATCCTCTTTCTCGGGATTTGCGATACGACTTTTTTTGGGGTTTTATTTTCTCTGGTCTTTTAAGGAGCAAGACTACCTCGCTCCGAGCTGCTCGCATATACATGAGATAGCGCGATTGCAGAGCCTCTCGAGTAAGCGCTTTATAACCGTAATAGATTAACTATTTAAGTAATGTGAGGGTGTAGTAGATAAAGTATCAATCTGTATCGGCAATGAACCCATTTTTTCATCTTTTTGGGTCAAAAAGGGCCAAAACCGCTTCTAAAAATGTTGTATTTTACTCTTTTTCAGCGCTTTTCCGTGAATCGATAAAGAGATGAAGGAGATAAAAATTGAGAAAAAGGCTTCGTAACCGACATAGATTGATTCTTCATCTTCAACTCTCTCGCTTACTTCAATAGTTGATCTCTTACGGTTTAGTAAATTACCGCTTACTCGTGAGACTTTGCATTCGCGCTATCTCGCAGCTGAGCGAGGTAGTCTGAGCTTAACGTACGCTTTCGGTTCGTGTTCCGAACGATCCCGATAGATTTTGTCCCCAGCAAGTTGCGACGATCGTTACTAGCTCAAAAGAAAACCGTTCGGCGCACGTTAAGCAAAACTTTCTTTATAACAGGAAACACAATTTGCAGAAAGAAATGCACAAGAAAAGAGGCTGCGCCTTTTCCGCCCTAAAGCGCGGTAGCCGCGTCGGATCCGGTCGTCGGTCTCTCGAACATCTCCCGGAGCCGACAACGACGACCGTTTCGAGTGGGACGTGCTCACAACGGGCCGTTCAAGAGCGCGAGGCTCGCAAATCTCGAGATGTTCTCGACTCTGAAAAGCCCGGTGCAGTACCGCGGCGCACACACCTGGGACTGGAGTATGTTGAGTGGTTGGTTTGGGCAACGTTCTTCGTCGCTACAGGCAACTCGTGTGTGCCGGCACCATTTTGGCAAGTGCACATGATTGTGTTGTCTTTAAGATGTCCCTTTCTACATTGGCTGTGTGTGTGCATTTGAATCATATACAAATGCAACAGATGAAATGTATTTTTCACAATTTCGAAACTAAGAATTAAACATAAAAGCGTTAACCGAATTCAGCTATCCAGCTTAATCTTGCGTGACATCACATTATTTTGCATCACATAGCATTTCAATGGAGCACGATTGTTTATTCAATGATGCCGCTAATGTCATATTGTATGTGTGTGTTATTTAAATCACAGATAAGCCTTTTGGCTGTGTGTCAATAAAGAAATTATTTAAAAAAAAAAGCGTTGCGTCTACCGGCGGTTTCCTATAATAGCCAGCTCTCATCTCCGCTGATATGCCAGAAACATCTGGGGGCAAATTCTCGTACATTCGCTAAAACTCCTTATTCCCGTGGTAAACTTAAACCCGCGCTAAACCCAAGGTATAACTTTACGCCTGTGTCAATTCTCGATGCAGAGTTAACGAAGAATAGCGATACCACCGTGGTAAATATATGGACCAATCAGGAAGCCCTATTTCAAGCATGCCGCTCGGCAACCGTTCAAATGCATTGCCGCCTTCAGTACCAAGTGACGAAGCAATTTTAGGTTAAGGAAGACGATCTAAGTTTACATACCAATCATATATCAATCCAGCACTCGCCCACAAAAAGTGAATCGATAACAACATATTAAAACTAATAAACTATATCCTACAACACTTCAAAACATCTAACTGCTATTCCAAAGAGAAGAAAACGTCAAAATCCAACTCTCTAAAACTGCTTAGAACTGCCCCCGAGCTGGTTTAGCTGGTTTTAAATTTGCACCCATGGTTTTGTGAGAATTAGCGTTCGAGAATTGACATTTGGTTTAGATCTCCGTAGATCTCGCTAATTCTTCTTGAAACTTGTTCGAGAATTGGCCCCCTGTAGTGTAGTCAAGACCTGTATCAAGCCAAGGAAATCAGGTAAGCCCTCACGAATCGATACTGTCTGGTGCCGGGGTGAAATTCCGCGAACTGCGTGCCTACAGGATATCGTGGAGCAGTCACTTCGAATCCCCAGGCAGTTCCTGACCCTTTAGGGCCACTTGACGAGGATTTCATGAGAACGTCGATGTACAGATCAGGAATTAAGTTCCAAGTCCTAGCTCACTCATAACATTCTGTAGCATGAACAGGATAATATTTGGTTCAAAGTCCGACCGGTGAAATCCTTCGAGAAGCCAAGCGCCGTAAACGCCATCCCAATACTAAATACTATTATCAACAGGCTTTTCCTTTAGCCAGTCCAGTCTCTTTATTCGGTGGAGAGATTGCGCAGAACATGCAAATAGAAAGGAACGTATACAAGACAGGGATGGAAAAAGCCAGGGGTTTTCACGAAAAGCCCGGGCGTACGCGTTATTTCAACAAAATAAGGGTAGGTTTAACAAAATATTACTGTCGATTGCGACGTCAAATTATGCTGAAATTAGTAGTACGACATAACGGCTTTGCAGAATGCTAGCCAAGTCAGTTGCAAAGGCATATACTCCATTTAACCTTAAGAAAGGGAGTGGATTTGCCATCAAACATCCAATTGCAAGAAATGAGTTAGAAGTTTCAAAATTGCCCACAGAGCTTTGGTATAAGACAAGGTTTGTGAGTTTTGAAACTCTTTATAGCTCGTGTCTAGCAGCAGTGAGTCCTCGAGGAAGATGCAAATCCACTCTCCTTAACGTGAAATGGAGTTTAGAAAGGAAAAAATTGACAAGACATATTTTCGTAAGAACCAATGTTTCAGTAATAATCTTTTAATAATCTGTTAATTGTTATTAACAGCAAAGCATTGTTTTAACAAATCGCAGGTACTTATACATACCATACTATTAAATATTAAAACACATTTCATTCTTTTGCCGTGCCTAAATAAGATTTAAATTCGTTGACACTGTAAAAGGCATTCTTAATTAAAATATTTTACATTTTACATTTAAAAGTACGTGTTGTTTGGTTTTTAAAGTGTATACATGCGAATCGCCATCAGTTCGTTAGATGCAGGCACTCGGATCTCGGGACTGGTCCTGGACGACCTGAGGTGCTTCCTGTGATGCCACGTGACAGGGCAGTATCATTAGCTGAAAGTAATGGACTTTCAGAGAAAAAACCAAAAGTAGCTTATCAATGCGATGCTTTGGTAAAACGACGCTATTATCAACTGCGACGATGTTCTCCACAGAAACGAGTGTAGGTCCGCGACTCGCGAACCTGTCCCGGTATCTGGTAGAGGGGCGAGTGCGGCGGCCCCCCAAGCGTCCCGGGGCAGCATTTTGAGCGCCCAGCTGAGCTGCGAGCCCCCCCCCCCCCCCCCCCGACCACCCGCACCAAAAATATCGACCCAAAGCCGTCCACAGCGTCGCGCTGCCAGCGGCCGGGGAGCCCCCTGCCCCCCCCCCCCCCCCCCCCTCCGGACTCGCATGTGGTCGGTGTGCGCCTCAGCGCTGGGGTCGCACTTTGGAAACAAACACCATCTCATAAGTTTCAAGTGGGGCTGCGTTAAGATGTTAAAATTTATTGGCTTCATCTCACGACGAAATTGTTACTATAGAGCTCCTGAAATACATGTTATCTCACTGGTGGACAGCACACTTGCATTTGTTTTTAAATGGGAATTACCATTGAGGTTGTTCACCAGTGAGTTTAAAGATGGCTGCTGTTGAAGGTGCTCTATATCTAACGCACTGCGGAGTTGGAGAACATTGCTTTAAATACCAAAGACCATTACATGAACTAGAATACTAACTCGAAATGTTCAAACTCAACGCACTCAAACTTCGTCCGGCTGCCTCTTATAAATTACTTTCTTGTCGCGAACATATATATGCAGAAGCACCGATTCTCCGAAAATCCATCAATTGCTGTTCGACACAAGCCCAACGTAAGTTGCCGCAAAGGTTTTAATGTCAGTACATTGAGTATGAAAAACAGCCCCGAATATAACATAGTTTAATCCCAAATTAGGCAGAAACCCACAATGCTCTGCAATGGGCATCCTCCTTGCGGATACAGAGGAAAATTATAAATTACAAAACAGCAACACTAAAGATTTGCACTATAAATATGGAAATTCATAAAAGAAATCAAGAGGCTGGATCTAAAAAAAATTTCGCAGTACAATTGGTGCCCATAGGTGGGATTTTAATTGATGAGCGTAGCGAGCGAAGCGAGCGGAGCAAAATTTTCAATTTCACTTACCCCAAAAAAAGTCACTTGGGTATGTTTTTTTTTTATTTTTTTTGTTTTTTTGTGTGTTTGTGCGCGCTCTACAGACCAAACGCGTGAACCGATATGGATGAAAATTTCTGAGTATCTACCTCTGTTCTCAACTTAGACCCCCTGCGTTTTTGAAAAAGATCGGTTCAGTAAATTTTTTATAAATCAATTTTTACGAAATTTTTCGATTTTTTCAGAATTTTGAACCCCTGTAAATTTCAAAGTTCTGAACATAACTTCACCAAAACTTGTAAACATGTTGACCTTATACATATTTATCATGCCTGCAAATCTTAGTTCGGTAGGTTTTCCCAATTGGTTTTTATTAGCATTTTTGTGGTGTTTTCCTCGTGATTTGACGGCTGATTCAATACGAGTCCGGTTTCCTTCGTTTCCTTGGTTACCAGCTTTGCTGACCTCGAAGAGAAACAAAGGAACGTCAGAATCCGCATACATTTTCAAGTGATTAGAATTTTCGTGAAGGCAATGGTCAGGTTTGGTGCTCCATGGTTTTCTTGTGACTGCTGCCTGCACCTTTTAATCCGCTATACACAAACCGCTACCTACGCTCATCTTCAACGCAACACAAATTGCTTTCGCGAAGCCCTAGTAATATACAGACTACAATAATTGGTGCCCGGGGGTGGGATCTTGAGAAAATGTTCGCAATACAATTGGTGCCTAGCGGGAGGATTTTTAAATATTCACACTACAATTGGTGCCTAGGAGGATTTTCAAAATATTCACACCGCAACTGATGTGCCAAGTGTAGAATCTTCAAAAAATCAAACATTAGCCCCTTCTCCTTTGCTCATCGCAACATCATAGCGTCGTCCTTGAACGCCTCCCCCCCCCCCCCCCCAACGCCACCACCCTCACCTCCAAGCCAATTAAAGGCGACGACCGAAGGACGGTAACCTGCAAGACCCACGCGAATCGGACGAATACGGAACTCCTAGAAATGTCACCACCCCCGACCCAGTTACACCAGCCGGCTGCTGTCTGACGCCACAGACGTGCCTCTTCGATCGCAAAGTGGGGGTGAAGCTTGGATTACGTGAAAGAAATTAAAAAACAAACTGATTTATTGATTCTGAACCGACCTAACCTGACCGTCACCTACAACCTGACCTACAACCTAACATAGCTTTTAAGGAAAGCTACAATGTTATAAAGTGGTAACATGTAGTATAATCAAAGGGTAATGCTATGTAGGATCTAATCAATTTCCTTCGTCTGTTTCACTCCAAAGCAACAACGAAACGCGCAAGCCGCAACATCAGTGATAAATGATAATTAACTGTACTGTGCCGGCGGTGTATCCATGATAAATTACTGTAATCACCTTCCGATCAATAGATTTTGATATTGACTTTGTAATAAGCAGTGAAAGAACCCCCCCCCCCCCCCTGTTGTGCTATAGCAGACTGTTAAAGCAGACATATGCTGCAATATATTGTTTAACGATGTAATTATTTGTGAACGGTATTGATTCAATCCGCTTCAGAGAAACAGTGGTGTGCTATGCCTGGTATCTCTCTGGACCCCTAGTCTGTAATTTTTCAAATGTAAGATGATGAAACGAGGGCGAGACTGAGAACCTTTATTTGTTCCATATGAAGGCCATATCTAGGGAAACGTCTAGGCCTCCTTACCGCACATTTACTATCACCACCAATGGAACAAAACCATTTCGAGGGCCATGGATCGGCAGGTTGCAACCCTAGTGGAATATGGTCTTTACAAAGGCGACCTTGGAGTTATCACTCTCATTTCTTGTCATCTCACTTGGAAAAAGGTAACAGAATAGGAGTCTTGGGCACGTATTTTTCTGGGCAGTGTATCAACCATGTAATTACCACAGCCAGCACTTGAATCCTTAAGAGGAGAGGGAAAACACCGCACCTAAAAGCAGCGGGCAACGAAACCCTCCGCCAAACCGGAGCATCCATAGCAACGCTCCTCAAGGCCATATTCCACTAGGATTGAAACCTGCTGTACCTAGGCCTTCTTACCGCAAATTTACCATCACCACCAATGGAACAAAACCATTTCGAGGGCCATGGATCGGCAGGTTGCAACCCTAGTGGAATATGGCCTTTAGCATGTACCGCATGTCTCGACCGAGACTCATCATCTTACCGCAAAAGCTTCGTCGCTCTCTAGATACACCCGGGGTTGCGCGAGCCCACGACGCGAATACCAATAACGGGCGTCCGCCCCCAAACCCCCATCTCGCATCAGCGCACATAAAACAGACCCCCCGTAACTCGTTACTTGCACAGCGCAAGATGCCCCGGACGCAACAGTGGCGCTTCTTTTAAGGGAAGCTTCTTTAAATTGAAACACCACTCTCCTACCAAACGTAACAGCAGGGTAGCCTCTTTGAAAGTGAAACACCTTTCTCCTTCTAAACGTAACAGCAGGGGAGCCTCTTTGAAAGTGAAACACCGCTCTCCTACCAAACGTAACAGCAGGGGAGCCTCATGGAAATTAAAACACCGCTCTCCTACCAAATGTAACAGCAGGGGAGCCTCTTTGAAAGTGAAACACCACTCTCCTCCTAAACGTAACAGCAGGGAAGCCTCTTTGAGAGTGAAACACCACTCACCTTCTAAACGTAACAGGAGGGAAGCCTCTTTGAGAGTGAAACACCACTCTCCTCCTAAACGTTACAGCAGGGAAGCCTCTTTGAGAGTGAAACACCACTCTCCTCCTAAACGTAACAGCAGGGAAGCCTCTTTGAGAGTGAAACACCACTCTCCTCCTAAACGTAACAGCAGGGAAGCCTGTTTGAGAGTGAAACACCACTCACCTAAACGTAACAGCAGGGGAGCCTCTTTAAAAGTGAAACACCACTCTCCTACTAAAAGTAACAGCAGGGAAGCCTCTTTGAGAGTGAAACACCGCTCTCCTTATTAACGTGAACAAATTCTATAATAATGCACTGTAAAGGATGAAATGCATCCACGGCGACATACCGGTCATCCGCCGCTGCTCGCTAAAGATCGGGTCGTTCCGTGAATCAACATGGCGGACACACGCACGTACCGTGTACGTGAGTCGAATGGCCTTCTCCATTAGGATCGCGTTAATATTTAAAACTGGGCACGAGAGTTTCGCGTGAGCGCCGAGGAGCGTCGCCGCGCGAAATATCCAAATTGTGAGAGTGCACGACGTGGGAAACATCAGAGGGATGCGAGCCCTTGCATATTGATGCATTCTCAGTGGATACCTGGCAATAACCTGGCAACGGTGCGCTGCCAAATCTAGATGGCGTTCGGTGACGGCCCCGCGAAACCCCTCGCAGATACAATATTTTTGTATTTTTAATCACTCTGATCAGAGTCGAATTTTGTAAAGTTTGTTCACGAAAATTAGCAACAAGATATACATTCCATGTAACCATGAATGATTTAATTTATTGGATCCATTTCCTTATTTTGATGTTTTGCTGCCACCAGTAAATATAGGTTTCTAGACACAAGAGGTATGTGGTATGTACATAAAGATATTGGTAAAAATGCGGTACTCATCAATTGAAACCAACCCAAATTAAATAAGTTACATTAACTTTGAAAATAACTTTAATGCAATTTGTTTTTGATACTAAAATACCCCATGCACCCGCCATTCTCGCATTATTTGACGTAAGAGGTGAAAAATTCTCGCACCTGGTGCAGAAGCAACTGTATATCTATGTTGAATTACAACTAACATCTAGATTCCAACGAGAGAGGTGGCGCCAAGTTCACCGATTTCCGAACTCCAAATTCGGTCAAAACCGACCGCAGGACAGCCCGTCCGAATTCCGCGACCCGCTATCGATCCCGCGCCCCGCACCGCAGCGACCGGGCACGGGCGAGCAACACGCATTATTGGCGAAAGCATGAATGGACGGATGGCAAGACGCCACGTAGCCGCCCATGTCACATGTCACCGCGAGCTGTCGCCCCTCGAGTCGTCAACGGAAGACGTACCGCACTCTTTCGCCGCTGCGCGCGCCGCGAATTCAAGTTCGGCGTTCGATCAGAAACGAACACAACACACGACGGTTCGACGCTGTGTGGATGTCGCTATCATAAAACGAACTCAAACTGGACTGACAGTGTTTGTTGTGCTATTTATCTGAGTAGCATGTTTGGGTAACCTATGACCAGATGTTACACTCCCATACTGAAGCAGCTACGCGAAAGCCCACCGCTCGCAATAGTAGTTTCGCCGGCTGTCCGGGGATGGAGCCACTGTTTGTTGTTTAACCAAGGTAACCGTAACAACATGTGGAACATTGGGTCCCTTGATTATAATTGACCTTGTGCCATGGCGTGGTAGATGAAGCCGTAACTGTAACCACCTGAGGAGCATTGGATCCTTTGATTATTGACCTTGTGCCATGACCTGGTAGATATTGTTAATATAGGTTGCCAACGCACCCCAGCGATTGCCGGCCAAACTACCAGCATCAAATTTTTGCCGTAGCCATAGCTAGTTATGGTAGGATGTCTGGGTAACCTTATATCTGTGCTAGAACCATGTATGCCAATGCTGCACCACGAATGAGTTGCTCATTTTACAGTCAGAATCGAAGTATGCGGTAGTAACACGAAAAGCTCGGAGTCGAAGATAAAGCTATAAGTCAGAATGTTTAAAGAAACGGAGACATCACTCGCTTTTAATACAAACGTGATATAAAAACCCCAGTTTGTTTTTGCCCGTCAATCCATTACAATTCATTTCACCGAAATGAACGCACTGGCAGTGACCATGATAAAGTCAGCGTTACAATTGGTACCCGGAGTGGGATATTTAAAAGTATACGTACAGTTGGTGCTGAACTGACGCAGTAACATAATATCAATGTAAAAATAACTGCAGGAAAGAAAGAAAGCATTTCGGTCGCAACCCGCAAGTAACGCAAAACTATCCCACTTGGTCCAACCCGAGATTTACGTTTCATATCAATCATAAGATGGTTTAATTGTTTCAACTTGATTCCCTTCTCCCATTTCACCCCTCAATCCCCCAAGCCACATCTCCGATATATTGCTACACTATCACAGACGAACTGGAGCTCTTACAATTCCGATGAACTATTATATTAATTAAACTACGAGTATATTCATTAGTATGTACACATAGCTTAGCTGATTAAAGCACCAGCCGCGAAAGTTGGGGACCCGGGTTCAAATCCCGGAATTGGCAACATTTTTGGGAGGCATATTTGTGTACAAAATAATAAAATGACTAGCCAATTACGCGCTTTCATAATTTAAATAAGATTATAAAGAAAACTACGAGTATGCTCGCATTACAGTAGCAGGCAACTAAGCACACACGCCACAGTAATTAAAAGAGGTACTAATTGATAGTCGATACAGTTTTGTCTGTCGGAGGCGCCGTGTTGTCAAGACCGTCGAAAGCCACGTGACCGAACGCACCAGGCGCAACGCCCGTCACATGCTAAAAATAGCACGAGTAGAAAAACAACTGTGGGAAGATTAGTGCAGGACAAATTATTTTCAGCACACCAGTTTAGTCTCGGCTATACGTCTATAATAGAGCACTCGTGCTAGTGCATTATTTAGAGTTAGGTATATTTTCGGCAGGATATTTCCATGTAGATTAATAAAAAGTTATTTTACAATGTTGTATTACGTTTAAGGTTGCTCAACGCAGGGCAGGGTGCGGAATGCTTATTTTTAGCGTTGCTGAAACCCTAGGGGTAGCACAAACATGCAGTCCTTACGAAAATTTGGCTTCAAAAGTATCGTTATCTATTTCGAATGTTTGCCCTTTTCCCATGTTTCGTCATGGGTCAGGTACAGTACCCAAGGTCCTAAGTAACGGTGTGTCATGTTGCTTTTCTCCACTACACTTTCCTTTTAGACTTTCCACCATTGCAGAGAACAAATCTTGGTATACGAAAAGTGACACGGGGTTTCCCCGAAAATTGGCAACATAGGGCTGAGAAAGGGACAGAGTTGGTCCGAACTCTTGACGGATGTCAAGATACATATCTGTTTTAACAATAGCATTGTCCGAAGCCCTGAAGTGGATTTTCACCAGGAATTCGCGAATGGACTATACCAAGTTATTTTCGTGGCGAGTCAGTCATAATTTGGTTATTCCAATCCTGTTTCATATTTGATTATATCTAAATAATACTTGTACCTACCCAAGTATTTGATAAAAGTGACGCTAGGAAATTTTGCGTTCGCAAAATTGCAAATAATGTCAATGTATAATTTTAGGCATGTTTCCCCAATTTTTTTAATAATTTTGGATTCATTATCCTATCCAAATTTGTCGCAGGCTTGTTGGTATTTGGTATACAAGAAGTGTACGAAGATCGATCGAAGCAAATGTGATGAGTATGCTTCAATACCTAAAACCCTTGCTTTTTTGTGCCGGAGCGCACCGGAACGCCGTCCCGGAACCTCTTTCCGGTACTCTAAAAGAAAGATTAAATATCGGCGGGATTATCTGCAATCGCTGGAGAAATGTATACTCCATTTCACGTTAAGAAGAAAAGTGTAATTGCTCCCTCCTCGTGAGCCATCTACTAAGTCAAGCATTAGCTGAGTTTACAAACTTACATGCCATGTCTTGAGCCAGACAAAAGGCTTTATGGGCAGTTTTCATTTCTTTGCTTGTGTCTAGCATCAGAGTCCTCGAGGAGGATGCGAAGACACTCTCCTTCTTACCGTGAAATAAGGTTTTGTGCGTCCGTGTTGTTTTTCGTCTGTCCGAGTGCTTACCGAGTTTGTGGACATAATGAAGAAAATAAAACGACTTATTTTTTATTTACAATAATTAAACGGACTATGTGGAAAAGGTGGGGGGTGTTAAGGGGTACTTTTCTATTATGAAAATTGGCGTTCCGGCACATTAATTTTTACAAAAAAAGCACTGCCTACAACAGTACCTACTCCAGCTCACCAGTAATCCATAATATTTTGGTGACTGCCCAATGCCTCTAGGCATTGACAAAAGAACCTGAGACGTACTCTAGGCAAATAACTTTCATTTTCCACACGGATCAACGAGTTTAATCACTATCATTTAAGGAGGAATATCAGTTCGCCAGAAAGTGGCTTCCAAAGTTCCAGACCAAAAGTTGCCGAGTTCTCACGGCCACACATTTGAAGTAATCATTCCAAGATTCGAGTAAGTACATGTTAAATGCATACAAATGGGTGACCATGGATCTTTTTTTCCCAAAATTTTTTTTTTTGCACTTTCGTATACATGGCCCAAAACAGGGTAGGTACAAATTTAACAGTTTCGGGCAGGGAGATTCCAGGGCAAAATTTTCGAAAAAAGGGCCATGGGCACCCAATTTTACGTATTTTGTCTACACCATACCTACTGAAATTTTTAAATGATAACAAAACGTTGATAACCTAAATAATAACCTAAACGAGGCCCAGGGGGCCATCCTAAAGAATTGTTTGGGGCCCGCAGATGCCCAAGTAAACCCGAAAACAAGGCGGCGACCTTTTCTAAGGGAATGGCTTATTTTTAAGCGAGACAGGAGACTGATGACGGGGAGCCACAGATTTTATTTGCTCTGGGGCCTCCGATTTCAAGTTACGCACGCCACTGTCTATGGGCCCGATATGGATGGCATCTCCATGGATTGTGCGAATGGCACAAATAGATTGAGCTTGACAAAATAAGTTATTCCATTGAGGCAGAAATAGAAGTGCCAGATTCGAAACGGGGGCCAATTCTCGAACAAGTTTTAAGAAGAATTAGCGAGATCTAAGGAGATCTAAATCAAATGTCAATTCTCGAACGCTAATTCTCACTAAGCCATGGGTGCAAATTTAAAACCAGCTAAACCAGCTCGGGGGCAGGTCTAAGCAGTTTTAGTGAGTTGGATTTTGACGTTTTCTTCTCTTTAGAATAGCATTTAGATGTTTTGAAGTATTGTAGGATATAGTTTATTAGTTTTAACATGTTGTTATCGATTCACTTGTTGTGGGCGAGTGCTGGATTGATATATGATTGGTATGTAAACTTAGATCGTCTTCCTTAACCTAAAATTGCTTCGTCACTTGGTACTGAAGGCGGCAATGCATTTGAACGGTTGCCGATCGGCATGCTTGAAATAGGGCTTCCTGATTGGTCCATTACATTTACCACGGTGGTATCGCTATTCTTCGTTAACTCTGCATCGAGAATTGACACAGGCGCAAAGTAATACCTTGGGTTTAGCGCGGGAATGAGGAGTTTTAGCGAATGTACGAGAATTGGCCCGAGAAGCCTAGATCCAACACTCCAGTGTCCGAATTCAGCCCACTAATTACACGAGATAAGATTTGCACAGTTTCACCATTTTTATCACCAGATAGGTATGGTTTATTAGGCACAAGCGTATTTCCCTAATCTTACTTACGGGCTTAAAACATGACAGCTCTTATTCTAGGCAGCTAAGTAGATTAAATGAAAGAAAAAATAAATCACAACCTAAGACAACCTGTCGGTGCTTAGCTAATTATATAACTCGGTTAATTTATGAAGCTGTCCAGCCATATTAGCCAGGAGGTACCTACCTACCTAATTATTTATGTTAGGTACTTAATTTAGTAATAAGCCCATGCGTGAATTGCACAATGTAATGATTGGTAATGATGAAGGTAATGATTATTGATTATTGGTTTCTTGTGAAATAAACAAAACGCTGGACCACTGAAACACGGGCAATGTACAGTCGTGTTAGCTTTATAACACAGCCTGGTGTATTTCGAAGTAAAGTATCATTATACTCTTCGCCATTTGTAAAGAGTGAAATGGTAAATAAAGGTAATATTAAATACCATTTTTAATTGTAATGATAAAAACTTAATCATTTGACTCTTTGGTATGGTACCTACTCTATGATATGAGATCCCCAGAAAGAGGCAAACTCAAATTAATGCTAGTGTACGCTACACGTAGGTACTAGGTACCTCTATAGACGGTAATATATGATATAATCCAAGTGAAGCATTAATTTAGCAAATATTTGAAATTGATAAGCTAGTAGTTCGGACAGTATAAAATATCAGCAGTCTACAGGTAACATAATAACAAAACAGGATTTACAATGTGATGTACTGCATAATTTTAATTATATCATAAAACCATCGTAATCCATGACTGATTAATCTCTATAGAAGATCATCTGCTTAAAAGCGTCAAATGTCAAGGTGATTATGACACTACTTTGACGCCCAGTTGAAGTTTAGCATCGAAATTAAAATCAAATTACGCTCGTTGAGAAGAGATGAGCGTATGGACTTCAGCAATTAGCAAAGGTCACGCATTGCACTAAATTGCCCGAATAATAGCACCGATAGGTACTGTCGCGGTCGGCGGTAACGCCCCCTTCTGGGCAGTTGGCACATGGCGATCGATAAAGTGGTAAACTGTGAACGCATCGGAGTGTGTTACTTACCGGGACGAAAAACAATACAATATCACCGAGGAGATAATTGGTGATCAGCATGCAAGGCACATTCGCCAGCCTGGCAATCGTGGGACGCAAATAACTGACTCCCAAGTGTAGTAATGGGTCAATCTTGACACACTCTTGCGGCTTCTGGCATGGTAAAGCGATTTAAGTAGGTACAGTATGGTGACAAACCGAGCGAGAGTGTTGGAACAGTTACCTACTTGATAGCAAGGTTGAATGTGTTATCGTCACAATATCTTCATTAAAAACATCGATATGTGTGTGACAGTAATAGTTTGTGTAAACACGCAAGATTATTTATGTAAATTAATTCGTTAGTGGAGAAGTCACGATGTTTTATGTCCATTTGGCTTGAAGGATTTCGGCGATAGGTTATGACAGTTGGTTGGACTTGGTGGTTGATTGACTTATTTTAAGGATAATATTGTGATGTCTCTTTTTCTTGATACGAAAGGTTGTGTAACACCATTCCAATTTCGAGTCTAGATCGTATCGGAAACCTGGTAATGGTAATAAAATGTCAAAATAGAGAAAAGTTGGGCCAACCCCCAACTAATGTCAAAATCACCCGATTTGACAGGCGGGTAAATTAGAAATGACGGCGCAATTATCGCACCCACGACCAGCAGAGGTTAAATAATGAGCTCTCGTGATCGTGAGCAATTTTCAGTGAACGGAGAGAAAAAAATACGGGAAAAATGTAAAGTAATCAATAGAAATGGCGACCGAGAAAATCAATCCCGGGTTAAGGCAAACGGGATTACCCTCCGTGCTTAAAAAAGAGATTTTGAAGCTTACTTTTCACCACACGTTCTGTGGTGGACATTTTCGTACTGTTCGAAGTCATCTTCTGGTTTTCTTCAAGTTAAACTAAACCAATAACATCGGATGCTCCCGATTATTCACAGATTTCACAGGCTAAACTCTACACCGAACAAAATGTCTCTTGATTCTCTTGCACTGCCAGCCGCTTTGATCTGCCGCGCATCATAATCCGCGCAACTAGTCCATTGATTTTGACGTTTTGCTTTGAGAACCTGCCGGTGGAAAAAGTCAACTTGGCACCAGTTCAATTGCCAACCTAAATGTTTGAAGTATTTTATGTCAGTGATCTACATGAGGAACTAATAAAGATTATTGCTTATTTTGTGTCGAGCATTTATTTCAGCTTTCAGGACATATCGCAAAAGAAAATGTGTAACAATAACCACAGCAAGATAATCTAGCTGATTTTATGATTATTTATGTTGGCGAAACTGTCTCCAGCTGGTCATAGCTAGCAGAATCTATTGGCACGCCCACATTGGGACTTGGGACCAAGTGTTGACATTGACGCCGGGTTGGACACAAACCCGGAATAAAAAAGCTCGCCGTACTGTCGCGAGGTCTTTCAATTTCAATTTTGTTATGTTTAATTATATTTTAAACGAAAATATGCATTTGAATTTCATTATTCACCAGTAACTCTGTATACGCAAGCACTTATATGCACGCCATTTCTCTGTGTTATAAATCGTGCACATATCCGTTTCTGGCAAATTCCTGGCAGTAGAACTGGTTACTGGCCTGCGTCGTTAACTTTTCCATCACACGTGTTCTGTGCAGTTGTAAACAGTGACAGTTTTCTCTGCTATTTAAACAAAATAACAATGAGTTTCGCCAAGCGTAAAGAAATAATCGAGATGAACGATACCGTCATGCTCTACGTAGGCCCAACAAAGATCCACGCCATTCAAGTGGTCGCAAAAATAAACAACAGGCATGGCACTCCTGTGGAAAATATTTTCCAGACAACCTACGGCTCCCTTAAAGTGGAAACGCTAGTTGGAAAAAAGTTTGGCAGCAAAGTGCAGTTATCGAAGGGTTGGGCTTACGTAATCCACCCAACGCCAGAACTTTGGACGGTAACACTGCCGCATCGCACGCAGATCCTCTACTTCCACGACATCAGCATGATTGTGCTTCAATTAGACTTGAAACCAGGCAGTGTTGTAGTGGAAGCAGGTACTGGGAGTGGATCTCTCTCCCATGCTCTGGCACGAGCTGTAGGACCATCGGGAAAGCTAAGGACTTTTGATTTCCACGCTTCGAGAGTTGCTGTTGCCAAAGCCGAGTTTGAAGCTCACGGACTGTCGGATGTGGTAGAGATTCAGCAGAGGGACGTTGTGGGTGATGGCTTCGGTGAGGATGTGGAAGGGCGAGCCGACGCTATTTTTCTGGATCTTCCGAAACCTTGGGAAGTAATATCTCATGCTGTTAAAGTAAGTAACCTATCTACTCGAGAAGGACTAGTTAAATATTTTTCTGTACGGGTATAGAAATGCTTTAGTGGTAATGCAAAGCCTTTCTTTGGCTTCTATACCTACATAGGTAGCTCAAAAGTAAAATGGTTGGATATGGCCCATAACAGGGTGGGGAGGGGAATTATGGCTCAAAAATCCTTTAAAAGCAAGTGTTGTGACGAGGCATGGCAGCCATCGACAGCACACATTGAATTTCTATCCGAGCACACAGCCAGGGCCTTCTGCATGAAAATGTTTCTTGTTGGTCTTATGGCGTGAATATTCCTAGGAGGCTGTGGGAGATGGCAGGGTAAAAAAATACTGGGTTGAATCTGCTCAAGTGTAAAGCCACCTAGATACATTTTTGCCATGTGACACGAACAAATTCGATCTAGGGAGCGCTGGCAAGGTGCCTCCTTGTGGAAATTAATGCATGTCTTGAAGATATCGAAATATTGTGGCAAATTAATAAATCTTAATGAAATAATAAAGTAAAGTAATAAGTTCTCTTATTATTACCTAGATTCTGTACACTAATATTTATTTCCATTAAATAAAAAATGTCAAGAAACCAAATTGTTTTTCCATTAAATAATAAATATCAATAACGTACCTACCTAGATACCTATGCTATGTAGCATACACTATTATAATAGTAGATTTGGGTACTAAAAATACTATAGTAGGTCTAGGTACTAAAAAAATCTTATGTAGTACCTATCGTATTGCTCACACACACCGCTGCCTATGAGAATGGTTTTTTTTGCTTTATTTCAGGCAATGAAAACTAGTGGTGGGCGCTTCGTTTCATTCTCACCTTGCATCGAGCAAGTGCAGAAAACTTCGGAAGCGTTGATTGAAAACGGCTTCTTGGATGTGGCAACCTCCGAGTGTCTGCTTAAAGAGCTACAAGTATGTGTGCACTTACCTACCCACAGTCCTGTAGCGTACGTAGTTTTTAACGGCATGGCTGTCAGCCTCATACATTGTTACTCACAGATTTTCATTTTCGGAAAAAATCAATCGGTATTTTTTATTGCTTAGTCCATCTTTTATTAAAGTGAAATTTTGTCTGAATTCCCCTTGAATTTCTCTTGACCTGCCTTTGTTACTAATTTACTACCTAGTCTGCCAAATCAACACCAATTCCAATTTTAAAGGTTGTTCACTGATGGTTGTTGAGGTTGCTTAGTGACGCAGTTTGAATTTCAATGAGATAATTCAAGATTCTGGGATATTCAATTGGTTTGTCCAAATTTAATTTAGATTTATGGCAAATGGATGTAAAATAATCTGCTTTTTTAACTAGTAGTTTGAGCACCCATGGTTTAATCATTGTGTGTGTTGCCAATTTTCATTCTAATAAGATGTTCGGATATGAAAACTATATATGTAATGACTTGTGAGTTATGACTATGAGCTAGAAGAATTCAGGAAACTGACAACGGTGCGCCCACCGTCGAAATCAGCCTCTCCCACAACCTATTTGATTAAAACAAAACGTTAATTTCCAGGTAACAAACAAAAGCCTACCAATCCTCGAGCTGGATTTCCTGAAGACCAAGAAGCCGGCGGCGCCCCCCGCGGCCGACGGCGTCAAGCGCCAGTTCGGCGGCAAAGACCGCGACGGCGTCTCGTTCTGCACGGCGCTGTCGGCGCCGACCGTTCCGGGACACACGGGGTATTTGACGGCGGCGACGTTGCCCCCCGTCCGGGCGAGGAGGACCAAACGGCCGGCGGAACTCGACTCGTGATCGTCGCACTGGATCGACGGCGAAGTCCGATCGTTGGAACGTTGCTCGTCGTGTGACCTTGTTGAAAACGTTTCGGACATACGCAAAGTGGCAAGGTTTCGGCGTGTTTTGATGCCTGTTTAGTTTTGAAAATGTAATGCTCGTCATTTGACCTTGCTGAAAACGTTTCGGACATACGCAAAGTGGCAAGGTTTCGGCGTGTTTTGATGCCTGTTTAGTTTTGAAAATGTAATGCTCGTCATTTGACCTTGCTGAAAACGTTTCGGACATACGCAAAGTGGCAAGGTTTCGGCGTGTTTTGATGCCTGTTTAGTTTTGAAAATGTAATTCTCTTATAGATCTACCAAGCACAGACCACGCGGGTGAGCACATAGCGGCATGGATGCAATGTTCATTGACCATTTACAAACTTGGACAAATCAGTTTTATTATCAGTACTGCCTTGCAATACACAAATTTCTTCTCTGGCAAGTTTTTTTTATCTGATTCCACATACCCCCACTAGCCTACAACTAATTTTCTAAATTCTGATTATGTTTTTTGCACGGAAAAAATTCAGGAAGCTTGTTAAATTTTCTTCTAGCTTAAAAGTGACATATTGTACTCGCGTGAAATCTAATGCACACTCCACAGTGTACAGATTTATCAGCTTCGTTGATTCTCATTTCATTGAGCGAGGCAGGTACTGATATTAAAACCGATTGCGACCTATAAATGAACATGACATCCCACGCCACCATGTGCTCACCCACGTGGTCGGTACCTTGCTTACCTACGCAATTCCTCTTTTCAGGCAAACTTTTCTGAGGACGTAGCCAAAATTCGACTGGGCAGGTTTCAAAGTCTAGAGGTGTGTACCTACCTCAATTACGTTACGATAATATGTTTTATCTTTGAAATCAAGGACGGAAAACTCAGTTACGGATTTTTTTGCAAAATGGAATGACAGCAATGAGTAACCTTAGTTTCCTCAACTAACTAATTGACTACCAAAATGTTTAGTGGAAGCAAATACCTACAAGTGTGTACTATATGACTATGACTATGGGCCAACTGATAAGACAGTATTCCTGAAATTGTTTTGTAAATAAAGATTGTACCTAGTACCTACCAGGAAAATGACTTACAAACTGGAATAACTACTTATTGATTTTTGCATGAGACATTGGCATACTTTATTTAATTAATTCAAAGCATACAGTATTACAATAAGCAGAGCCCTGCGTTTGTGGAGATCGCGATAATTCGCGAATGTAGAAAAGGTCATTTTTTCTTTCAGATGTTTACGCTGCAGGTTAATCTGATTGCAGATATGTGCTCAGAATTGTCGCGATAATTCGCGAAATCGGCATTTTAGCGCGATATTTTGCGATTTTTAACGATGTCCGCGATATTCACGCGTAATTCGTGATTTTCGGCATTCGCCGTAATATTTTGAAAAATTGAAAAATAAACGTTTAAAGTTTGAAAATCACATTTTTTATTTTCGGAGGTCCCTTGTTTTCGTTCATGACTACTACTTTCTGCTTATTCGACACGCTGACGCCGCATGGGAAAAACCAAGGTCAGGACCGTTATCTAGCTCATTGTTGCTTGCCATCGGAACGCTGCTATTGGGTAACATGGCTATGAAGTGAGTCGTGGCAGCTAGCCTCTTAGACGCCATCCACCGCATCCGCCTAGCCCATTTGAGCATTTCTCGCACCTTTGTTTTTGTTAATTTCACACCACATCTTGCAAGTTTTAGAGAAGATTTTTATTGCAGTGATTGAATTGAAGAATGGGTCGACGAGGGAAGGATGTTAGTGTGGCATCAAGAGCGCTCGAATATAAAAAGGATGGATTTTACGTTCATGACCGGGATGTAATCATGTGTAAAATTTGTAATGTTAGGGTGGAGTGGTCGCGCAAAGATTCGTGTGAGAAACATGTAACTTCAAAAAACCATATTTCACTGAAAACGAACCCGCCAACATCTAGGCCTACATTGCAAACATCCATCGTTAGTGCCTTAGGTAACCAGCAGAAGGCGAAAGAGCAAAAAAGTGAATTCATTATGGACACGACTACAATGCTGCTGAAGGTAAGAATTTCACTGAAGTTTCTAGCTTTATTACGTTGTTCTACTGATACTAGGCCCTATGAAAGGCTAACAGGCTTTTTGTTTGTAAAATAGGCTAAATAGGGCTTACCTCTATATATTTTAATACACTGTTAAAAAAAGAGGAGTAGGCCTAAATACAATCTGACTGAAATGTAAAATTTTCTTGTTTACAGGCAAACATTCCCATTGAAAAGATGGACCATCCCGCCGTCAAGTCGTGGATGGGGAAATACGTAAAAGGTTCCGGCGACCTTCCCAGTGCCAACCAGCTACGTCGGGAGTACGTTCCCAGGTGCGGGGCAGCCGTCAAGGAAGAGATTAAGGCCCATCTAGAGGGCAAGCCGGTGCTTATTTTCTGCGACGAGACGACAGATCGCAATGGAAACTGTGTCTTTGCTGTTCTGTTGGGGACCGTCCAAGGCAGCACTACACAGCAGCTGTATTTGGGATCATGCAGCTTCCTTGATGCTGCAAACTCGACGAACTGCGTGAGGGCAATTCTGGACACAGTGCGCGATCTGGGCATCAGCTACTCAGACGTGTATGGTATTTGCACCGACAGTGCACCGTACATGATTTTGTGTGCGAGCACTCTTAAAACGGTTTTTGGGGATCAATTCATACCCTTCACCTGTTGGTGCCACAAGTTAAACCTCGTCGGGGAAATATGGCAGTCAACTTTGAGCGAGCTCAACAACGTCGTAGCAAAGCTAAAGGGAGTTTTCCGGAACGCAAGAAAATTGAAGAGAGAGTACAAGATCCATCTTCAACAGTTCTTCCCTGACCTTGCCCCCAATCTGTACCCAATTCCAGTGTTGACACGGTGGTCGAGTTGGTTCAACTCAGTGGACTATCTTAGTGAGTATTTGAAGGCCATCAAAAGTTTCCTGGAAGCTCGCAAGGAAACTTTATCTGCACAGGGTACAAGTCTCCTGGAACTCTTGATGCCAGACTTCTTCAATTGTGTTCAAGTCCAGGCTATGTTTGTACGAGAGAACTGTTCAGTTATCACGCAACCGATCCTGGAGTTCCAGGCAAAGTGCGCTCCAAAGGCTCACATTCTATTTTCTAGATTAGATGCTGTGTTAACCAAATGTGATCTTGTAAGCAAGGGGCACTTTGGTGACAAAGTTAAAAGTGTATTAAGTGAAATTTCTGTGTCCAAGCAAGCGGATATTGTTTTAAAGCTAAAGCTTTGTGGATCCAAAGCCCACATGAAGCTTTCGAAGTACGTAGACAGTTCCGGTGCAAACAAGTTGTTTGAAGAAGTGCGTGTCCTCCAAGCCCTAAGTTACCTCTTTGACCCCTCCAACATTCTCAGTAGGCACAACTTGAACTTGGACCAAGTAAAGAAGCAATTTCTAATGTTGCCTTTTTTCCACAATTTTGAGGGTGATTTATTGCTGATGTACAGCGAGTTGTCCAAAAAATGCAAGGATTTGGCCGAAGATAGCGATGTTGGCATTCTTGTTGAAAATGTGCTGTTGGGGCTAACCTCTCAGGTTGTCTTTTGCAATTTTGCAAAGAAGTGTTTGCAAGCCATGTGGCTGCCAATATCCAATGCCGATTCCGAAAGGTACTTTTCAAGATACAGCTTAGTTGTGACAGATCGTAGGACCACCATGAAAGCTGAGAATATCGTCACTAGCTGCATGTTGCAGTTCGGTGATGTAAATTAATGTAGGGCCTAAAATAGCATAGTAATTTCTTTTTTTATGTAGCGTCTACAATATATGTTGGTATTTTGTAAATATTTAAATGTTAACGAAGGCCCATACAGTTGGTCAATACAATACATTGTGACATAGTGACATAATAAGTGATGTTATGTTGACAATAAAAACATATGTAGCTACTGCAAATACAAACTACTTTTATTTACTTCATTAGATAGGCTTTTTACAGTCAACCTATATGTATTCCTGAACGAGTTGACAAATTAGTAGATCTAATTGTCGCTTTTTGGACGTTTTTCAAAAAAATATTCGATTTTGCCGCATGTATAGAAATTTTTGGTAATTCACCGCTTATTCACCGCTTTTGGGAAATTTAAAAACGAAATTTGGCTTTTTAATTCACCATAAAAGCAGGGCTCTGACAATAAGCATACTTTCTTATTAACTTGAAAAACTACTAAGCTTTGAAAGTTGCATTACGAAAATAACCGAAAGCACTCTTATCATTATGCTTACGTCAATTACCTTTGGAATAATAAGCCGACGGAATTCGTATTCCGGCTGATGTAGCACAAACTTGGCGAGGCGACGTAGAGAAGGGTAAAGTTGGCGACGTAGAGCTGGTCTTGTCTGGTTACTTGGGACCACCCAATTTAGAAAATGTTTCCATCAGTAAAAATATTTTGTGTAGGCAACTGCCAGTAACAAATTAGCTGCCAAGAAACCAAACCAATTCTCAGCCAAAGCATAGGCTGAACTTTGAAATAACTTGGAGCCCACTTCATCGCTCGGAAATCAAAATCGAACACAGTGCATCGAAAAGAACACTCCATTATGTGCGGCTCCAAGTTTATAGTGATCTGATAATCGAATTTGTGGCTCTATAGACACACAAATATACCCAGTTTCAACACAGAAATATCAACCCGAGACCGAGCGCTAGCGGCGAAACCCGGCCCCCTCGAACGGCGCGCTGCCTACATGTCGGTAGCGGGTCTGCGAGCGACCCACGCGGCGACCGCGGGCAGCGCGAGCACCTTGTCTTCGAGCGCGCGGATCGCGGGGTAGCCGTCGGAAGCGCGGTTCCCCAGGATGTGGCCGATGTAGTCCGAGATGCCCACCCAGTAGATGTCGGCCCAAGTCAGCTGCGGGGAGATCGATTGACGGTGAGATCCGCCGGGTTTTGTAGCCAACGGCTTCGACCGTTGCTGGCCGGGATATGCAGCTAGCTCGGCGTTGAAGCGTCAAAGCATGGCTTCTGTTATGTTACACCAGGCCGTTTCAATCGCGTGTCTGGCTGTTTGGTTTGTGATTTCCCCGCTAGATCGCTGCTCTGTCCAGGGAAAAGTGCGAGCTCCGAGTGGCTCCGAGTTCAAAAAGCAACTTGGCGACACAAACATGTGAACGGAAATAGAAAATGATTACCTACTTTGAGTCGAGGTACGAATAAATATAATTGGACATGGGTATTTATTTCGATGAAAAGAAAGTAGGTATATAAAATAGTGTTCCTTGGCTGCAAAGCGAAATAAATTGCGCATAAGTGCTTTCAACAAAAAATGTTGACGTTTCGCATGAGACTATGACGCCATGTTGCTACTTCGTCTTGCGGCCCAAACTGACCCGAACTATTCCCCAAACAGTGCAACGATCTGACAGGAAAACTAAAACCTAAAAATCTCTAATCCCAATTGAGACGGATTAGTGTAATATAACAGTAGGCCACGGTTAAAGTATAGGCTTTGCCAGCTGCCATCTTCTGTCAGATCAACTCTACAATGAAGTTTATGTCCTTATGTATTGCCATTTAAAAGATGAAATACACACTAGTCCATTCTAAAAAGTAAATTGAAATTTTGAAGTAGCTATAAGTAGAGCTTAGAAGTAGCTTGGACATGCTATAAATAACATAAATCCACAGATGAGGTTCAATTCTCATCTCAGCTCACAAGATTCCCTGCATTCCCCTCATCTAAGAGTTGGAATGTCCCCAGCAACCAATGCATGGAGCGGAGAGCCACTAGTGGTTGTACCATCAGCTTCACTCGCTCTGGCGGTCATCACTATACAGTTCACTCTGTCCTAAGTGGCAGGCCACGATCACGCTCCACCACAAAATGGCCGTACGACTGCCGAGACATCTACTGCAGTCGTGTTAGCCTAAGATTACCACGGCCTAGTGGACTTCGAAGTGAAGTATCATTAGACTCTTTTACGATTTGTAAAGAGTCAAATGGTTAATAATTGTAATGATGAATAAAGTTTTTAATGGTAATGACAAAAACTTATTCATCTGATTCTATTGTATGGTACTCTATGATATAGATCCCCAAAAAGTGGCAAACTCAAATTTATTCTAGTGTAGATACAACATTATCCCCATAGCTGTTACTATAGGCAAGCTAGAATTTCTGGGTAGATTTCCTCTGTGATTTTAATGTATTTAACTTTCGAAGACCAGTTTTGTTGAAATTCGGAAAAGTAATTTACAATATTTAGGTGCATTTCAAGACGAGATTCGTCACCCAAACAGTCATCTCACCTTTCCTCCGAAGAAGTAGCCTCCGTTGTCCTTGACGAGCTGATCGAACTTGCCCAGGTAGTACGGCACCGTGTCGGCTATGATCGGGCCTTTCTTCACGGCCTTCACAGCCTCGTCGGGCTCGTAGAAGAACTTGGCCAGCTCTGTAACGAACGTCGCAAACTCGTCATCTGGGTCACGGGATGGACGTGGCCATTACTTGAACTGCTGGCTTCCTCTCGGTGCGACTTGGCAGCTGTTCCCAGCTTTTCTTTACTTGCCTTGCATTTCCTAGCAATTAATTACTTTGCAAAAAGTACTTAACAGGCCATTTACGTCATGAAATTAATTTTTTCCATAGATTCCAACTATAATATGAATAGAAGTTGACGTATTGAAAGAATTTTCTGAAAGGATAGATTTTTAATTCATTATCTAAGATTTCTGGCGTTCCACGCGGCGCGATCTGCGAGACGAGTATGATTCTCTTGTACAGTATCACATTCCCCTCCCACCCGTCCTAGCGCTGTCGCTGCCGCTACGGCTCGGTCCGGCACGCTCAGAGCGGCACGCCACGAGAAATATGCAGCACGCTAATTACATACTTTAGGTAATCCGCTTACCGCGACTAAACGGTTGGTCCTATCAAAGTGCCAAACTATTTCAACACAGGAAGGATGGAGGACTATGCTCAAATTATTTGAATGCTATTGGCCACTGAGGTTTGTCTAGGTGCTAGAGGTCTAAAAAGGGCTACGTGTTAAACCTTATGGGAGTTGTTTTTCTTAACGCCTAGGCCGAAAAACGCGGACTTTGCCGGACTGCTGCTCAAAGGCCATTATTAAATCATCCTAATTGATGATAAAAATTAATTTCAAGCCTTCAATGCCCCTTTAAGTCAAAAGCAGCTGACAGAAGTTGACCAATTAGGTCGAGAGTATTTCTTTTCTGGCATTAATGCTAATGTTTGCTAAAAAAGGCAAGTCTACAGCTCATTTCTAGGACTCGGGACAAAATCTAATCTATGGCGGGGCATAAAACATGTAGATACATGTTACATGTCTTCAGAGGCTATTGTTGCTATCGGCAAAACATGGATTTTGTACTTCCACGGATGATCTTGCGACGTACTAGATCAGATGCCCAGGTTCCATTTTGGGGGATCAAAATTTAAAGTCTTTTGGTTACAGTCGGGTCCAGCCAGAGAATTTTTTTACTCAGCTTGCCCTTGAAATGTTTCCCCCTTGCAAGCACCGTAAAGGCCGAGAGCTCGGTCATGATTCGAGATGGACATGCGAATGGAAATTAGCAAAATTAGTCACATATAAGCAATCTATAATTGATGAGCGTTGCGAGCGAAGCGAGCGGAGCGAAATCATCAATTTCACTACCCCCAAAAAAAAGTCACTTCTGTATGTTTTTTTTTGTTTGTTTGTTTTTGTGTGTGTTTGTGCGCGCTCTACAGACCAAACGCCTGAACCGATATGGATGAAAATTTCAGAAGACCGTCCTTTGTTCTCAACTTAGACCCCCTGCGTTTTTGGAAAATATCGGTTCCGTACATTTTTTATAAATCAATTTTTAGGAAATTTTTCGACTTTTTCAGAATTTTGGACCCCTGTAAATTTCAAAGTTCTTAACATAACTTCACCAAAACTTCTAAACATGTTGACCTTATACATATTTATCATGCCTGCATATCTTAGTTCGGTAGGTTTTTCCAAGTGGTTTTTATTATAATTTTTGTGGTGTTTTGTTCGTGATTTGACGGCCGATTCAATACGAGTCCGGTTTCCTTCGTTTCCTTGGTTACCAGCTTTGTTGACCTCGAAGAGAAACAAAGGAACGTCAGAATTCGTATACATTTGCAAGTGATCAGAATTTTCGAGAAGGCAATGGTCAGGTTTGGTGCTCCATGGTTTTCTTGTGACTGCTGCCTGCACCTTTTAATCCGCTAAACACAAACCGCTACCTAAGCTCATCTTCAACGCAACACAAATTGCGTTCGCGAAGCCCTAGTGTACGTCATACCAACCTAAATATCGGCGATTTATCTATAGTTTTTTACATGGGATTAGTAATTGGGATTAGTATTTCAATACAATAAAAAAAATAAATAAAATTGATAAACCTAGAACCAAATCAATATACTAAACACCAGCGCCTTCAAGCCCGTGGGCTCAGCGCAGTGTGTATTGCAAATCTGTCGCGTTCTCGGCCTCTCAGAGCGTTTCGGGCTCCGACGGGCCCAGCCCACGGGCTCCACCGAGGGGCAAACAGCGCGATGTGTACCGAACATTAAACAAGAAACCCACTCACCAGTACGGAAGTCGGTGAAAGTGTCGACGACGCTGTCGATCTGCATGGACTCCCAATCGTCAGCGCCGGCCAGACCGTACTGCTTGGCCAGGTAGCGGCAGATGGCGGAGGACTGGTGCGTCTGCTTGCCGTCCACCTCGAGCACGGGCGCCTTGCCGAACGGCATCGCTGTCGAGGCGCAAACGTCGATTTAACTCTTTATTACCTTAAGGACGCTAGCGGTGCTTTAATGTCGAAAAGAGTTTGATCAATCTCTTGACTAGGTAGTAGGTACTAAATAGTTTCCATCAAAATCTAAATATAAGTAATTGCATTTTTGTGCAATTTAAAGGTTGATTGTATTTACCTGAAGGGTGGTTCTTTCCTAAGGGGTGTTTTTTTATGTTAAAAGACTTGAAACTTTCTCATATTTCTTATGGAATCAACTTTATTGCGTTAAGTTAAGTTTAACGAGCCGTTAGCTATGAGCCCGAAAGCAAAGGAACGTGCGAAATAGCATTCAAACCCGCAAAAGTTTCACTGGCTTCCGCGCATGAACCGTGAGGTAAATTTTTTGAAAAAATGGTTCTAATCCTTCCTAGACTACCTCTGTGCATGAGCTCAGCATACAGGTTTATAACTTATAACGTGGTCAGTTTATTTTTTTTATTTTTTTGCGTTAATTTCATATTATGGATTGGGCGGGGCCTATTGCAGTATTTTTAATGTTAAAAGTCTCTCACTAATAACTCGAAGTTTATGAAAAAAATCTCAAAATCTGTCCGTTTTAGTTGGAAATGTAACACAGCATCGAACGGTTAATGATATTGGGAGGCAACCGGACTAATTACAGAGATATTAGGTTTTTTGAAAACTCGGAATTTTACATGGGCGGCATAGGAAATCAGGCCAAAGCCAGCATATAAGCCAGGATAGCTCCAAATATAACCACAGCATTTGAATAAATTTGTATATACTTGAAAGATAATTCTCTGCTGAACACTCTCATGTCCAGTTGCACCAACATCCAAATCATAGATTACCTCCTTGATCGATGACTATACTTCGGCATGGTGTAAACTAGTAATACACCATACTAAATTATAGTTACCATTGAAATTGTCAAATTAAATTGGACTTGATCTCAAATTTCAATTCTATTTAATTGATGATTATTTTAATAATTTAATATAATAACTCATTAATCGATTTTGAGGCCTTTGGCATTTCTAGCAGCAGGGGAGCTGCTTTCTGAGTGAAACACCGCTCTCCTTCTAGACGTGAAATATACTACACAGAAAAACAGTTGGGTAACCAGTGTCAGGTCGATTATATGATGAGGAATCTGCAAATTGTTGTTTTTAATCCGACCCGCATGGACGAGGTATAGATAGCCAACGGAACAGTAAGGGTAACGGTATTAACAATCAACTTGATATCGAGAAAATGGAAGATATACACAACTCCCTCCTGTCCGTCCCTCTGACGTCACGGCGCTTCGGTCTGACTTGCTGGACGGGTCGACTGTGGGAAACGAACAAGAATAGCACAGGAGTGAGGCGGGTTTTAGCCGAGTTTGGAGGCCTGTCAACAAGCTCCTGTTGGTCATATTATGTTGAAATTTTAACAACATAAGAATCACTATTATTTCTATTACATGATAAAATTTCATACAGTTTTGGTGGATATCTTTGTTCATACCGAGGTTTAAAATGAGGGCGATTTCAATGTAAAGTCCATAAGACCTCACAATCTTTCCCACACCCTGGCATCGGTCTTCAAGCAAAAACACACGGCTAAGGGTCGCTCCTCCTGCCTGGACTTGTCTATTAGGTACCTAATATTACAAAAATAAAATATACAATACATGCAAATTTGCATAGAGGTCTAGTTTTAGTGTTGTTAATCTAGCTGCCATTAGAAGGTCATGGCTTATCAATTTTATTCCCTCTATTTGTAGACAATGTGCACAAATTAAAATCTTTGCCACTCCCCACATTATCCAAGCCAAGATAAGATAGGAACACACTAATAAATTTAAAAACTTACATATTATAGTACGTGTCAAATTGGCTAGTCCTAGCAAATGGGTATTTTACTATGTTAAATTATATTGCCCAATGCCCCTGGGCCCTGATTTCCGAACCTGAGACGCACTATAGGTTGGCAGTTGCTAAATATAAGTACCAAGGTCATTTTGTATCAAGGAATTGATTAAATCTTCTTGATATTGTTACATCCAATCTAATCTATTTTTATATTGTCACTGCCAAGGTGCTCAAGAAAAAACAGTTGCCAGGTACAAAGGTCACCTTCAAAGCTTTGAATTTGGGTGAAATGTGAGGATTTTTGCCAAATTAAGACTTTGAACCATATTTTCTTCTGGGGGCCGTTCTGCCTCCCCCCCCCCCCTCTCTCTCTCTATGACTATGGTTTCTCAGCACCCCTCGGACATTTGGATAGTCTACGACCATGACCTAGGAAGTATAGTTGGTACTCATAGCCATATACAATATAAGAAGATAACTCATTAATTGCAAACATATTATAGGTGAAATAAATGCAATGCTCACATGGCTTGATTTTCGGCCATTGTTCGCCCTCGAAGCGTTCATCCTCGAATTCTGCGCCACCATACGAGAGAAGTAGACGAATTGGTTCGCCCAAAGCCTTAACGTTGAAATACTGAAGCTTGTAGGTAGGTGCCATGATTGCCTGTAAAAATATCAAAGTAACTTACTATAAGAAAACATCCTTATCAATGCTACTATCATAGATGAATGAAACTACGCTAGACTATGGCCTGTGGTACTGCCACCATTAATGCCTTAGAAACTATTATATTTGCTATGGTGCTACCTAGGTAACTACTACCTAGGTACCTACCTAGGTAGGTTGGTAGGTACCTACCAATACCATCTGAGTTGAATTATCTAGACGTATTTGTAGCATGCGGTATTGTGTCTACAGAGACAATTTTGAATAAATGTGTTAGTAGCGTGTTAGATAGTAAGTGGACAATCTGCAGTTATTCATCATTGGGTGGGGTGGGAGCAATGGTTGGGATACCACTTCTAGGTTAGAACCAATAGAACTACGTTACCAAGCGGTTTCATGGTTTCTGGCAATGCTTTTTTCAGTTAGAATCTATCACGTTTTTAGAGTATAACATGCTCAGCTTCTCAAACGATCATTAAATGGCTTATTTTGTACGTAGGTTCTACAAAATTATCCTGCAGTACACTTACCGATTCGCTTGTTCAGAACAGACAGAAGAGACTCAACGAAAAGCTTGGGTGCCGGCGATCTCGATTGTCGACTGTCGTCTGTTCTGTTAACTCTTTCGACCTCCAAACGTCCAATGAATGCTCACCATCCGCCCGGCTTATTCGACGAATGCTCGCTACAAAGCATAGTAGACACTGCTTACCACCACACCAAGGTTGCGTATGCTTTACTTCAATTTCCTGTAACATCACCACTTGCAAAAAAAAAGCCTGAGAATGCACTGCACTGACGGCCGGGACCTTAAACTCAGGTAATAGTTATTTTGGGAATTTTAATAGATGCAAAAATAAGGAAAAAACTTTTAACCTGGAAGGCAATATTCTACTATCGCGATGATTGTACATGTCATATCAATGGAATTTTGATCTGAAGCTTTGATCTGTTATTCCGGTTTATCTTTACCTGTTTATTCGATTAATATATTATTTGATTTTGTTTAGGATAACCCCTGCATATCTCAATCTTATCATAAAGAATAATGTAAACATTGAAAGAGAAACTCAATTGAACTCCGCGCCTTTGTTGTTTCAAGTACGCACGTCACACCGGGTGCGAACCTGATGCGAACCAAATCTGGCAAATTGTTTAGGGAAAAATTCTTGTTGCTAAAAAATCCATTTTAAAGTTAATCTTTCCATATACACTTTAGGTTTCTTTAAAAATGCAATACAGAAAAGGGAGATCCCGCAAGAATTTAAATCTTTGCTCATAAGTGTTGGAACCAATTTTGTACACCCTGTGCTCGCAATCAATCCACTTGCATTGCCAGACGAAACACACCGACACCGCACACGCTATGTATGTGTAAACATCGAAAGACTGTCAGAATCAAGTAATTCTACCACATCTGAGAGATGTTAAGTGGCCTCATACGCAGATAATATTCAGTTCAATATGTGGACGTGCCATAAATGCGGAAAACCAGTCTACTTTGGTAAGTAAATTGGATTTATGCAATGATAATCAATTAAACAAGAAAGCACATTGTTTCGTTGGTTAGCCTTGATGGCGTTGTTACACATTAAAATTATGTCTTTCTCGTCTGGAGGTCAATACACTAATAAATGGCGTATTATGATTCTCGATCAAATCTGAACATTAAATGCTAGCGATTGAGGGATTAGATTCTTGATGTGTTGTTATATCGATGTATTGTATTATATTGAGGTTATTTGGAGGTTACCCTCCAAATTGATTTTGAATGAAGAGTAGTGGTAGTAGCATTGATTAAGGATCCTTAATCAATGGTAGTAGCATGGTTTCATTCATCTATGGTATCTCTAGTAGAGTAGGAAGTCACAAACCCCAGTCCATCTAAGAAATTGAAATGATACCAGCCATCAACTATTCATGTGTTGAAATGATATGCACTTTGGTTTCAGCTGAGCGGAGACAGTCCCTGGGTTTCTCGTGGCACCCAGAATGTCTTCGCTGCGAGGAATGTGGTCGACGGCTAGAACCAGGAGCACATGCAGAACACAAGGCAAGTTCCGCTGCAAGGTTGCTTTACGTACCTTTGATGTACGGATCTACATGACCTTGAAGTAACATTATCATGTGCCTGCCCACCGACAAGTTGCAAAAAATTAGTTTCAACTGACAACCACCTCCCTCCAGGCTGCCCCCTACTGCCACGTGCCTTGCTACGGAGCCCTGTTCGGGCCCCAGCTGTTCGGTCACGGGTCTCGCGTCGAGACACACTCCAGCTTCGGGTCACGGCAGGAAGAGCGAACGGCTGCACCACGATCCACGCTCGAAGCCAAGCTCAAGCTGTTCAACCAGTACCACGATGGCAACAGCGCTGAGATTCGCAGCAGAGAGGTATGATGATGCAGTTCCTCGTGCTTGAAACAATTCGCATTGCAATAGTTTAATTAAAGTGTTACCTGCATGTGAGGTACCTACGTACCTACCTAGGTACTTTGACTCGAGACCATTGGTGTGTGCGTATACTCGGGCAGCTTCCCGCTCAAATTTCACCTCAGGAGGTAAAATACTGGATACTAACTTGTTGCCACACCTTTTGTCCAATTATGACTAAACCAGGGTCTACGGAATCCTCACACTTTTGGCAACAAATTGTGTGTTTTTTAATCTAAGTTAAAATCAAGTTTCATGCAATCGTCACCAATAACCTTCAAATCAGGTAGGTATACCTACTTGTCTACAAACTAGGTAGGTAGGTAGGTAGGTAGGTCAACTACTATGGTGATGTGTAGAAAAATATGTAAAGCATGCCCAACTAGGAGGTGGGTACTTAACAATCATGGTATTGTATTGTACCTATTGTATTATTTATTTTTGTCCGTGACTCGTATAGAATACAAGTGTGGGCAACGTCAGGTTAAAGCAATAATATAGGTTGGTATATAAAATATAGAATATATAGTAGAAATGATAATTAAAAACATAATGGTAATAATAAAAAAATTTAAATAAGAATGATAGTAATGATAATAATAGTATGATTTGTTGGATAGATTTACATAATTTACATGGTCAACATATTTGCATGGTAAAATTCATCAAGGGAGTAGAAGCAGAGATGACACTGCAAGTTGATAATCATCCCCATAACGTACCTCAAAATAATGGGATCCACCTACGTATTAAGAATTGTGCTGGTAGGTCTGAGTTGTCCCAGGAAACAAGCCTGGGAAACCTTCTCCATTAGAGACTTGATTAGAGACATTAGAGTCTCAGGTTCTTTTGTCAGTCAGGGCCTAGGGGCAGTGGGAGTATACTTTTACGTCGTAGAATACCGGTTCGCTGTTGACATATGACAATTCTGTTCAGACGAGTCCACAGATACAAAGATGTAGTAGTTTGGCCGGCAATCGCTGGGGTGCGTTGGCAACCTTTTAACATCATCTTCCAGGCCGTGGCACAAGGTCAATTATAATCAAGGGACCCAATGCTCCTCAGGTGGTTTCAGTTATGGCTTTATCTACCAGGCCATGGCACAAGGTCAATTATAATCAAGGGACCCAATGTTCCTCAGGTGGTTACAGTTACCTTGGTTACAGGTGATATCAAAACAAAAGTGGCTCCGTCCCTTTACTGCCGGCGAAACTATTTTTGCGGGCGGAGGGCTTTTGCGACGCTGCTTTAGTACGGGAGTGGAACATCTGGGCACCTTATAGTCATGTATCTGTGCTGAGACGTAGCGTTGCCCAGGTCAACGGACGCCTGGTGCTGGAAGGTGCGCTGAGGGTTCACTGGGGCGTGCTGGGACTGATCCACCTCAAGGAGGACGACCTTATAGTCATGTATCTGTGCTGAGACGTAGTGTTGCCCAGGTCAACGGACGCCTGGTGCTGGAAGGTGCGCTGAGGGTCCACTGGGGCGTGCTGGGACTGATCCACCTCAAGGAGGACGACCTTATAGTCGTGTATCTGTGCTGAGACGTAGTGTTGCCCAGGTCAACGGACGTCTGGTGCTGGAAGGTGCGCTGAGGGTCCACTGGGGCGTGCTGGGACTGATCCACCTCAAGGAGGACGACCTTATAGTCATGTATCTGTGCTGAGACATGGCCTTGCCCAGGTCAACGGACGTCTGGTGCTGGAAGGTGCGCTGAGGGTCCACTGGGGCGTGCTGGGACTGATCCACCTCAAGGAGGACGACCTTATAGTCATGTATCTGTGCTGAGACGTAGTGTTGCCCAGGTCAACGGACGCCTGGTGCTGGAAGGTGCGCTGAGGGTCCACTGGGGCGTGCTGGGACTGATCCACCTCAAAGAGGACGACCTTATAGTCATGTATCTGTGCTGAGACGTAGCGTTGCCCAGGTCAACGGACGTCTGGTGCTGGAAGGTGCGCTGAGGGTTCACTGGGGCGTGCTGGGACTGATCCACCTCAAGGAGGACGACCTTATAGTCATGTATCTGTGCTGAGACATGGCCTTGCCCAGGTCAACGGACGTCTGGTGCTGGAAGGTGCGCTGAGGGTCCACTGGGGCGTGCTGGGACTGATCCACCTCAAAGAGGACGACCTTATAGTCGTGTATCTGTGCTGAGACGTAGTGTTGCCCAGGTCAACGGACGCCTGGTGCTGGAAGGTGCGCTGAGGGTCCACTGGGGCGTGCTGGGACTGATCCACCTCAAGGAGGACGACCTTATAGTCATGTATCTGTGCTGAGACGTAGCGTTGCCCAGGTCAACGGACGTCTGGTGCTGGAAGGTGCGCTGAGGGTCCACTGGGGCGTGCTGGGACTGATCCACCTCAAGGAGGACGACCTTATAGTCATGTATCTGTGCTGAGACATGGCCTTGCCCAGGTCAACGGACGCCTGGTGCTGGAAGGTGCGCTGAGGGTCCACTGGGGCGTGCTGGGACTGATCCACCTCAAGGAGGACGACGACCAACGGACGGTCGTTACGGTGCGCAAGCGGAACTCGCGCAGGTTCCGCGACTCCGGGTCTGACCAGGTGGGACGGCGCCGAGTGCGCTGCCTCGCGCGGCAGGTTTCCCGTTACCCTGCAACTTATGTCAATTTTTCGCGAGTTAGCGAGCCAAGGATGGTTGTTTTTTTATTGCTTCTTGTTGTTGGTTTCCTTTAATCGTGATGCCATGATGGCACTAAGAAGGACACAAAATGTGGTTTATCCACTTATTTTCAGTCTAGTTCTGAAAATTGTCTTGATACAAATTTTTCTCATCCCCAATACAAACAATCTTTCTTTATGATCCCCACGTCTAAAATTGCCCACCATCGTTCAGTGCAATTACGCTACCCTACTTGACCCACTTTTAGACTACTCAGTCAATTAGCCTTGTACTGAGCTATTTATAAAAGTAATGGGCAAGAATGTACATAAGTGATTTCGTTTTCTTTTTGGCAAAATGCTTTCTCTTTATTGAGAGATTTTTTTCAACATTTCAACAACATCTAGACATTTGCAACACCTAGCCATGAAGATGCGTCCCAAGCAGCGTGAAAACTGTCATCGCGAACGTTCGGTGGACGACGAAAAGCCATCGCGGGACGACTTGCGTCCGACGTTCGGTTAGAACCTAGTCGAAAATTGGGCGAATGTGAACGTCGAACGCAAGTCGTCCCCCGTCGGCTTTTCGACGTCCGCCGAACGTTCTCGTGCCGCTTTCGGTGTGGAGTCGGACCTGACGTACGAACGCCGCGCGAACAATTGTCCAGGGTTCGGATCCGACGAGCGCCGTGGACAGCGACCTAGTCGACCAAGTCGACCAAGTCGACACAAGCGCCGTCGACTCGAACGTGCCTGCGTCCGGTGAACGATCCCAGGAGGCTCCGCTATCGCCAAGGTCGGTCGGGCGTAGTGACGCTTCAATATTTCAGGGATTTAAAATTTTGAAACTTTCGTGAAACTTTTCGAAACTAATGAAATTTACGGTTTACGGTGTACCTTCGCATCTCCGTCGTGGACTCGGCTGCTAGACACAAGCAAACAGTTTCAAAACTGCCCATGGCCATAGAGCCTTTTGTCTGGCTCAAGACGTGGCTTGTATGTTTGTAAGCTCAGCCAATGTCTAGTTGCAGCTAGGGCTCACGAGGAGGCAGCAAATACAGTCGTTTTGGCCTAAGATTACCACAGCCTAGTGGACTTTGAAATAAAGTATCATTAGACTCTTTTACATTTTGTAAAGAGTAAATTGGTTAATAATTGTAATGATAAATAAAGTTTTTAATGGTAATGATAAAAACTTAATCATTTGATTCTATGGTATGGTACTCTATGATATGAGATCCCCAAAAAGTGGCAAACTCAAATTAATTCTAGTGTACACTCTACTTCTTAACGTGAAATGGAGTAAACATTTCTCCAGCGATTGCAGATATTCCCGCCGATATTTAATTTGTCTTTAAGAGTATCGCAAAGAGGTTCCCGCCCACAAAAAGCACTGCCTGTGGCGTTTCGATTACAACCTGGCTCGATCTCAGGTCACTGACGCTGCCATGCAAGCTGGACACGGCGCGGGCCGACTGGGACGAGCTGGACGAGCTGCTGCGAGTGGAGCGCTCTGTGGACGAGACGGAGAAGCCGTACCAGACGCTGCCGTCGGGCGCCGGCTTCCGTCGCGAGTCGACGGACTCTGAGCTCGGTCTGTCCGTCAACGCGGCAGCGGCCGGTGAGTCGAGATGTCCGTCGGCGGACGAGACGGAGAAGCCGTCTTCCGTCCTGACGCTGCTTAATAACTCCCTAGTAATTACATTTCTTAGACTCATGTCTGCAATTCATATCTTTAGCACTAGTTTTGAAAACAGTATTTCAAACTGGGATTTGGATGCTAAATAAGTCTCACTGGTTTCCGTAGTATGTTGGTGTTCAAGTTTAACTTTTAAGATTAAGTTAAAACTAGCATGGCACGGCGTAATAGTTGCCTATCCCGTACCGGAGCAGTGAGAGCTGGCACGGCACACTAGTTGCCTATCCCGTACCGGAGCAGTGAGAGCTGGCACGGCATACTAGTTGCCTATCTTGTACCGGAGCAGTGAGAGCTGGCACGGCGTAATAGTTGCCTATCCCGTACCGGAGCAGTGAGAGCTGGCACGGCATACTAGTTGCCTATCCCGTACCGGAGCAGTGAGAGCTGGCACGG